>OY735205.1:45860761-45870761 GCA_963457665.1 Thysanoteuthis rhombus | reverse complement strand
GTCCTCTTCAAATTACTTCCCTTGGGACCTCACACACTTATCCTTAGCGTCCCTTCCACTTTTCAAAATAGTCTACTGAGTCCAATTTCAGGATCGTTATCAAATGCCTCGTCACGTTCTCCTTAATCTTCTTTTCGGTCTAGGATATCTTTGGGGAAAGTCAGAAGTCACAGAGAGCCAAAACTAGAATGTAAGTCGGCTGACAGACCTGGTTGTTGTGATTTTTTGTCCCCCCACCCAAAAAAAACAAACAAAAAAATCCCTGCAAAACAAAACTGCACAATGCTCTAAGAATGCATAGGCTCTGGAATTGTGAATGTGACAGCCAAATAGTACACAAACTCACTCATTGGCCTCTCACTACCGACGGGGTTACCCCTTGGGAGAGTATTTGTTCAAGCATGCTCAGTAAGGTCCTCTGTAATTGATTTGCAAGTTACTTCAAGGCCACACAACCGTTCCTTGAGGTATTCAAAATGTTTGGATACTTTACGGACAAACGTTGTATAAAGGCCACGAAATGATGTTACAGATTTCCACAGGAGGGTAATATCAGGTACCTGTTTGAGAGAATCTATGTATCTATATCGATATTTCTCACCGAAGATATAAAGCTGTTGTCATACATATGTCAAACGTTACCTATCTATCAATAAATCTATCTATACAGTGGTTTATCAGTGAAAAATTTCTAAAGTACAAATGATTGGAGAGTGCATCTGTGTATGCAGGTGTGAGTGTGTGTCTGTGTCTATATGTGAGTGAATCTAAGTGCAACATATGATTGTTTGTGCCTGTATAGATATGTGTCTGTATGTATGCATATGATCCACCTCACACGTTTGTATATAAACATGCTTGTTTGAAATAGACATGAGAGAGTGCAGATGTATTTATACATGTCCTGGTATTTATTTATATCATACTTAGTTAATATTCTGGGGATGTTGTAAATAAGTATCAACAAAATCAAACACTTTCTCTTGTTTATGATTCAAACATTGATTGCGTACAAGTATATTCAACGGGTTATTTTCATCGCGTATTAAATTATGTTAAGTAAAGATTTCCCCCCTTGGAGAAAAGTCTTTTCAAAGGGGTAACTGAGAGTGAAACTAATTGAGTGAATTAGAGGGTCTCCTTATGCCTCGATAGACAACGGAACAACACTGAAATGGCCCCTCTGGGGCACAAGCCTAGGCAAAGTGTGGGGAGATCCTTTGATGCCCAGTCGCCAATGTAGTTAAAAGGAAAGTACGATACGTTTGGCATGTTTGGTTTCAGTAGCTCTCTGAAGGATGTCAAAGTTGGCATCCAACCATCCTGAGGGGGCTCAACTCCCTGGTTTGGAACCAGAGCTGTCCTTCTCCTAGACTGGTTGCTTCCCAAAATTAGAGAACGCATTCTATCCTGTTATTTCATTCGAAGCTGTGGGAGATGAGATGAATTCACGCATTAACAGCCTCGATAAGAGATTGACCTCGGTTTGCCAATTCCATTTCCCAACCCCGTTAATCACCACGCCACTCACACACACAAGAAAGTGAATCGCAGGAAGATGAATTTCTGTCGGTACTTTGAGGATGTCTACAGCTGGTTGTTCTTAGGATTCAAGACACCATAAGGAGAAATTGCATATTAGCTATTTATTGATCTTAACTTCGTCTGGCACAATGTCACAAGCATGGGGCACCCGGCGAGAGTTGAACTCACGACACGGAATGGTCAGCTTGACAAGCTCGTTAACCATTACTCCATGATGAGGCAAGAGCAAAGTCCTGCAAGTTTTCAATGAATTAAGGATCTGTGGCTATACTTCTTTTTTTCTCATTCTTTCTTACTTTCTCCAGGTAACTGTGCATAGCCATTACATAACGTCGTTTACACAGTCATCAGATAATGCAAGAAATATAAGTTCAAAGCCTCGCCGTGAAACAGTGGTCAACAAGCTTGTTTCGAAAATCATTATTACTATGAGTTAGACCACCATTAGGTGCTCCGCAATCACAGCCTTATGTCAAACTTAACTAACCTTAGAAATTATCTAAATGTTGCGGCTTGATTAGTTACGAACATCCCACAGTTGCCAAAGACCGGTGTTCAAGACCAGGTAGAACGATGTCCTTGAATGCTGATCTTGAAACAGGCAGCCCCCCCCCGGGGGGAAAGATTAGCACTGCAAAATAATCCTACGCACATCGGAACTTGTACCACACACAGCTAAGCTTAGGAAATGCCAATATGAGTAAGAAATCGGAAATTCAAAAAAAGAGTTTTGAAATTATCCCAGTCAAAATATTGATTTTTCTCTGTAAAATCGTCTACCTGGGCCAAAGTTTTAAATTGCTTTTTACGACTTTAAACTAATGATTAATGCCGACTAAAGAAAAAGATATCATCATTTGAAGAATTTATTGTCCATGCTGCCTCACTAAACTGTATCTATACAGAATCTTTGTGATTCCCTCCTGTTTTTCTTCCATTTGTGAAAATCATGGTTCCCTCCGTTCACCAGACTGCTGAGCTATTATTTGATGTTAATAAAATACAGGAAACTAAACGCAGAGACGAGAAGATTCATCCATTTTTCAAAAAAATAAGTAGATTGGGGTAATTCTTTTTTCTAGAAATGTGACCCTGCAAAGCAACATATAGTGCACTAGTTGGAATATGAGAAGTTAAACAGAATTTCAAACTTTTCACTTAGGTAATACCCATGAGAAATCGAAAAAAAGAACATGACAAAATTTTTTAAAAAATTCTGACAGAATGTCAACGAGTAATCATTCATATTGTCAACTTGTAAGCAGAGAGACTGATGGCAACTCTTTCCAAGACAGAATATATATATATATATATATATATATATATATATATATATATATATATATATATATATATATATATATATATATATAAATATATATATATATATATATATACTGAGAAATTTGATATATATGATCCGAAAGAATGAATTTGAATTGCGTCATATTATCTAGAAACTTATTTGAAATGATCTCCCAGCATTACACGGATAATGTATCACTTGGCTTAGACAAGGTAAATAGAATAAACAATTTGCGAAAATAGGTGTGATGCAGGGAACAAAACAGTGTAAAAACAGTTATGTTCACTTGCGCATTGGCGGTGGATGTTTAGCTCAATGGTAAGAACATTGCTACGTTGAAGCAGTAACTGTGTCAGTTACAGGTTCAATTCCTGCTGCAAATCAGTTTTCTTTGAATGTTTATTCTATTTACGTTCGTGTAATGACGGGAGATCATTTTAAATGAGTTTCTATGTATGATATAACATCATTTATATATATATATATATATATATATATATATATATATATATATATATATATATATATATATATATATATATATATATATATAATAAATGATGTTATATCATACATATATCATAATATATATATATATATATATATATATATATATATATATATATGCATTTAATGCACATACATTTGCAAAATTGAAAATAAATGCAAACGTTTCAAATCATTTGAATTGTTTCATGCACTAAAAGACCAGCACGTATCTTCATACGCGTACCATCACTCACCAAAAATATAATTCCTTCCTAAAGTTTGTTAGGTTTCAGGAGACGTTGATATTCGTATTTTTTAGTGATAATGATAATTATAAGGACTGGGGATTATTTTTTTTTATGACAAATCACTTCATTTCATTGCTTATATCATTAATTCTAAATATTCTTTGGGTTTCGCTCTGAACCCAGTCAAACGTATAACTCAATTTTTCTTTGAAAAGTTATAGTTTGCAAATCAAAATGTGAAAACCTTGAACGAATCTATCAATCTATCTATCTTGGTTTGTTTCTACGAATGCATTTACATTTGTTTATTTGTGCGCGTGTAAAGAATGGAGATTGATAGAATTCTTTCAAAGGACACATTCATGGATCTGGTGTTTCAAGATCTGAGCTAATAGTCAAAATGTTTCACGCTTTTCCTAGTTTGCATTTAGCCACTTTCAAGGATTGGGCGCTCGAGCAAAATTAGTGAAGAACTCTACGGGAGATTAAAACTGATATTAGAACTCACCAGGTTGGGAAAACTTGTTGGGGAGATAGGTACTGATGAGACCCAGGTAGAGAGAAGCAAAAGATATATCAAGAAAGAAAGAAGAGTGAAGTAAAGAGGAAAAGAAAGAAGAAAACACAAAAAAGGTAGAGGAAAGAAAACGAACAAAAGAGACGTAGAAGGATGAAGAAAGTAAGCAAATTGTGACGAAAAAGAAAAAGTTGGAAAAAGAGGGAAAATTTGTCAAGGACAAAGAAAGATGTAGAGGAGCAGGTGAGAAAAGAAAAGAGAGAAAGAACGAAAAGAAAAGATAGAAAGAAAGAAAAACTAAAGCATGAATGGAAGAAAGAGAAAGATTGGTGAGAGAGGGAAGATAACTAAACAAAGAAGATGGGAGAGGAAAAAAAAAAGGACAGGAAAAAGAGAAAGAAGAGAATCTTTTTATCTATGCCGTGATAATCCACTCCCGTCACATAAGAACATGGTTGTACGAATTAGCATTGACGTATACATAAGGTACACACACACACATACATACACACATACATACATATATATTCTTGCATAAACAAAGATCAATATATTTATGTAAAGTTAGATATACAAGTGTAGTTGTGAATTCAATGCATAAATATTTATATAAATGCGTTTGCATTTGTGTCTCTATACGCACAACTACTTTTTGGACAAACAGCTTGGATAAATGCAAAAGCCCGGCGTTATCAGTCAACTCTTGTTTACATTTATATCTTATTATAGGCATATAATTTTCTGCATGGGCATAAATCCTGTTAATTCATGAATATATTATAAACACATTCAAGATTCAAGAACATAAACACATATCTTTCAATCTATCTAATAAATAATAGATATATTTATTCTTACAGATATATACATATATGTTTATATACATATAAAAACCTTTCAAATTTTGTGTATACAAGTTTCGATCCTAAAAAAGCAAGCGCATACTGTATTATATAAAGAATAATATATCTATACACACGCATGCACGTTTACAAAAATACATTTATACACAAATACACGCACACGTATCTATATATATATAACAATAAGTAACTCGTAAAAACAAAGTTGCAGATAATAATTGATTTTCATATCAAATTATCCTATGACTTAGTAGACTGTCGGTGTAATATGCTGGGCCCATGGCATTCATAGAGACAATGCGGTCACATGGAGGTTTTAATCTCCTCTACAAGTGACGTGCAACAAGTTGCACTGGGTTACATGGTTTCAGCCTAAGACCTGACGTTTTGGAAGAAGTATATTCCTGTCTTTCCTAAAGAGCATTAGTTCTAAGTGAACACAAAATACTTATAATTAGAAATCATTTCTCGGTATGAAAATGTCAGAAAAGAGGAAATATATCAAAACATTTCAAGATCGGGAAGCGTGGAGTTAGAATGCACAACTTGTGACAGAAATCATGTCTGGTTACACCGTAAGTTATTACAGATGATTGTGGTAATTGTTATAGGTTAGTAGTAACCATTTGATTGAAGGCTTTGTTGTAAACCTTACTGTTGCGTTTTTGGGCATTATATGTATATATATATTGCAATGATGATTGACAACGTGTAAATGTAAAGATTGAGAAAACGGTAGGTTACTTCTCAAAGTATAATAAGATGAAAAAAAAACTGATGCATTTCGCCAGTCAATAGGCTTCTTCAGATGCGAGCAGAGCGCGACGCCTGTTATCTTAATAAATTTTGAGATGTAACAAACCTTTCTCTCAGTCTTGTCATTTCTACACTATCAATCATTACTACCATCTTGTCGGATTTTCTCACATCCACACAAAAAAAATCTGAATCCTTTTTAACGATTAATGTTGTATGACATACACGTATTATTCACGAGTATTTGTATACTAGTATAAATATCACTGCCTAGCAATCTATATGAACACGAATTACACTTTAATCAGACAAATAGCAATTTATAGTTGTGCAACTATCGTCCTGTCCTGAAATATGGTGGTATCGTTGTTTATAACAGGTAGAGCATCCCTAATCCGAAAATCACAAATCCAAAATGCTCTAAAATCCGAAACGTTTTAAGGCCGGCATGGCGGGTTGTGTAGTTACCCAGAACGTATTTTTTCGTCGTATTAATGGTAAGTCATATTATTTACTGATAAGTACTCAACTGTGATTAAGTGTAAGAAAATCATCACTTACTAGTACCATACACACTCAGAGTTAGGACTGAAGGTATAAAAGACAAACATATGTTGTCTACACGGGCGACTGCGGTTGTGGCCCCTTAGCTTTCTGATAGCACAACCAAACTTTGTTTTATGCTCAAAATTATACCGTAAAATTACTTTGAGGCTATGTGTACAAAGAATACATGGAACATTAATACCTTTAGTGTTTTGACTTGGGCTGTATCCCCAAGATATCTCATTATGTACGAGCTGATATTCCTAAATCCGAAAAAGTCAAAGATCCAGTAATCGGATAAAGGATATTCAACGTGTACAAGGCCCTATTGACTGAAGTTCGAGCGCGGTTTGCCGATTCTCTTTTCCATACCAGTAACTGTTACGCCAACCTGCACCTCCATGTACATATTCCTATGTATGTGAATGTGTGTACGTGTGTTCCCGTAACGCAATCATCCTCTCTGTCAAGCCAGCAATACATACAGTTCGTGTAAAATCTGCATTTACCGTATGACATAAATATCTAATATCTCAGTCTATTTATATCGATGTGTGTGTGTGTGTGTGTATGTGTGTGTGTGTGTGTGTGTGTGTGAGCATTACACCGTACTTCACCTTGAAATTCAATCGTGCCGGCTGGAGGGCTATTACATGATACAAGAGCCAGCCTTCGAGATCCTATAATCGTGGAAAACCCTCCCCAAATCTCCGTTCACAAAGTCATTCATTCATATATATAGTATTATTAAGAAAATGGATACATAATCCAACAGAAATGATGATAAATGCCTTCTGCTATTGAAATCCTATTTCAATTGACCTCTATGAATGTGTCATACGGCCTAGACAGCGTGAATAGATTAAACAATTAAAAAAATTGGCTGCTGTAGGAATAGAACCTGCGAATGATTCGTAGCCGTCTTAATGTAACGTTGCTCTAACCAGGAAGCAGCCCTTTTTCTTCAGTTGTTCATTCTATCTACGCCGTCTAAGCAAAATGACTTATTCACCGTGTTATAACGGACCATTTTAAAAAGACTTTCATATATATATATACATATATATATATATATATATATATATATGTATAAACTTTGCACATTTATTATTGGAGATTTCATAAAATCTATGCAGTCCTAAATTTTCTTGCCATGTTATGTCATGCAAGTCAGTTACTTTTCGATCATTCGTTAATGTACTGTATTAAATGCATTCCATATCTCATATAGAATTTGATTTTATTATTTTCATTCAAAATTGGATCCTTATGCTGTGCGTTTAATCTTATTGTGGGGATCATCGGCTGTCTTTCGATGCACCTATATATATATATATATATATATATATATATATATATATGTATATATATATATATATATATATATGAGTGGAAACGAGCAATATCACTTAAGACGCTATCTTTCCAAAAGACAAATTTATTGCTGAAGAAAAAAAACTTAATTTTTATGCAACCAGATTTCGCGCATACTTAAGCAGGGGTTAATAATTATGGCTTCTTTCTCAGCGATTCACTGTTTTTGAGTCTATCTTATTTTTTAAAGTTTTTTTTCTTCCCTCAGTTTGCACTTTTTCCTACTTCTTATCACCCATTTCTTTCGTTCGAGCAATCTCACTTACCTTCTGCTTTTAATTTTTTTACGTTTTGATAATGTACTTTTTGTTAGGTAATTCCTTCTTCTCGGCTTTCTTACCATCTACCTCAAGTTGCTTCTTCTCTTTTTTGAGCGAATAACATCCTATAGATCGATCCTTCATCTTCTTTCTTCGTTCTGTTTATTTCATTCAAGATCTATTCACTTTTATTTCATTTCCTCTTCTCATTATGCGTGTTTTTTCTCTAGTTTTCCTGTTTCCTTCCTTCGTAAGTTTTCACAGAATTCCAACTTAACCTTTTTAAAATCATCATTGATTTTCTTCTTCTTTGTTATTTCTTTTATTATTCGGATTCATTAAGCGTAGGCTAGAGCGGCTCAACGCCAAATAGAGATTAACGTTTGAAAGGAGATTGCATTATGCCAATCTTCCAAGTTAAGAAAGGCAACTTGCCTTGAAAATCAGCATTCGATGTCTATTTTTATCTAGTCTTTTGCCTGCATATGTTTGTATCCTCAAATATACTTTTCTCCTTTTCTTTTGTTATTTTCAAGCAAGTATCTTTCTCAATCCAAATTCTCCCTTTTTTTATATTCAATATTCTAAATCTTTCCTTTTTTTTTGTTGCTTTTTCTTTCATTTTCATCATCTTTAAAAGGTTTTACCTTTCCGTTTGATTTGTTTATTAAAAACTAGTCATTCTTTACCTTCTCTCTCTTTCTTTCACCCTCTCTACCTCATAATCTCTCTCCTATTCTTTTTTTTAAAGTCCTCTCTAATCTCTATCTTCAATTTTCCTTATTTGCACACAGCCACTCTCTACCCAGAGGATGTTTTACAAATTACCGAAGCAACTCCCGGAAAATCGTGTTAAGAAATCTCGCTTAACCGCCATAAATAATTTTTTTTTCTCTTACACCTCAATATCTCCCCCCACCCAACTTTCCCGCGTTCAAAAATTAGCATCTTATATCTTTCAATTTCCTATGTATGTTTTTTCGCTGTTTTCGATACCAAATGTAAACATAGATATTCATTTCTTTATTTTTCCAAATTAATTGAAATTTTTGTTCTACTTTTTTTATTTATTCATCTTCCTCAAAGGCATCTCGCATTTTAATTCATCCTCGTAATGATTACATTTTGTTGCACATAATAAAGGGTAAGGCAATACTCTATATCTATGCAGATTAGTTTATTTAGGCAAAAACCCCTCAGCAGTCCACGATATTCAAACAAGGAGGAAAAAAATTGGGTGAAATTCTCATTCTTCATGTAAAGAAACGAAAAGTTTTTAGTCAATGACACAGACAAATACCAATATTCAAGATTTTCAGATGAACATACCGGATATTATTTCCTTCATTGAAATCCATACAGTGGTTCCTAACTTGATGACTGAAGATACGTCTCAACAGATCACTCTGAAGACAGAATAAATCTGAAGTTTTGTATATTTCAAAAATACTTATCTTATCCACAAATTATAAACTTGGCAAGCGAATTTTTTAAGGAGGATTGAAATGAGTCAAATTATTCAATTTTAATAAAATTTCTGGTACTTATTTATTAAAGGACGTCTTTTTTAAAGATTCCATCTCAAGTTGCAGGGAATTTTTTTCGTATGATTGCTACAACCATTTATCAATTCGATGATTTATTTTATTTATACATTGCAGTTTTCATTGATTTTTTAAAAATATCTCACAGATAAATCCCTCGAGAAATCAATTATCTTTACTTTTTTCAGAAAGAAAAAACAAGCCGAATTGCTCGAACGGAAATCTTACGTTGGGATTTAAAAAACAGGAAAATTAAGAAAAATATTTTTCTTCTTGGCAAGTTTCATTTAATTAATTATAAGTTAGGCTTTTGATCTGAGGAAAAAAAAGAAAAGAAATTCACTCTATATATTTTCAAAAGATTTTTTTCTTTCGATGATTCAATATTTTTGCATGTAATTTTTTAAAAATTCTTTCTTTATCGTGCTTCCACTGAAATATATCTAAAATAATATATGAATGAAGAATGATTGAATATGGCGACATGAAGAAAAATACTTATCGGGTGTATTTTTCTGATTTTTTTTTGTTTTTTTTTGCGAAGCTGTTCCA
>OY735205.1:45848261-45855761 GCA_963457665.1 Thysanoteuthis rhombus | reverse complement strand
GCTTTCTCTTTCTTTCTCTACCTCTATTTGAATCTCTTTCCCTTTCTTTTTCTTTCTCGCGACTTATTTCTCCTTATTACCAAATGCTTTCCCTCCTGTTCTCCCTGCTGCTTTCTCCTTCTTTCTCACTCTCCCCGTCACTATACCCCCCCGCTCAGCCGCTTCTCCTGTTTCTCTATCTTGATTCACGCAACCCTTTTTAACTCTCTCGATGATTTTTTTTCATGACTTTTGTTCTGTTTTCATTCCTGTTCAATTTCCTCCCTTTCTTCTGAATGCTTTTATTTCTTTCATTTAGTTAATCTTTTTTCTCCATCTCTTTTCTTTCTTCTAATACTTTTTCTTTCACTCCTTGGCATTAGAATTGAAAGAATTCAAATCATTTTGCCTTACCAATACTAATTGAATATTGACTACGAATGAGTATATCTTATGGATTTGAATAAAAAAAATGTCTTGCAGGAATGGAACCTGCATCCACAAGGAAACAGTCTATACGCGGCTCAACTCCTATCAACTGAGCTAACGATCCATTAGCAAGACAGGGGAGCGCACAGAGGAATGTGAGATACAAATGCGTTCTTCGAAAATCCACCTTGCCAAGGGCTGGTTAGCTCATTTGTTAGGGGGCAAAGACGCTGCTTCCTGGTGGATGCAGGTTCAATCTCCATACGACGCTTATTTTTTTATTCATTTACATGATCTGGGGCCGCTCGATTTGGTACTTGGCAACTTCAACGCCGAACAAAGTATAGTTCCCACATGAATGTCTTAAAGATTATCACTTTCTGTCGGATATGAATTGTATATCTTCTGATGCTTCAACGTAGCGTTGCTCTAACAATTGAGCCGGTAATACAAAGGCCCAAATAACTGTCTTAACTCTGAATTCCCGTCTTGCTTATTCACAGTCTATATTTGCTCAATTTGTTTTTTGAACGCGACAATTATGTTATTAAGAAATGGATGTACGATCCAACAGAATGATTATAAATTGCTTTAAATCATATGGTAAATCTCATTTGAAATGATAACCATACACCATTTTGCTTGGGCAACGTATAAAGAATGAACAAAAAAAGAAAATATCATTTCAAATCTGAGTTCTTATATGATATAACGCAATTAATAATCATTTTGTCGGATAATATATCTTAATAACATAATCGTCACGTTGAAAGAAACAAATAGAGCAGATATAGACTGCGAATGATCAAGACAGGAATTTGGAATTGAGACAATTATTTGAGCCTTGCCATTA
This sequence comes from Thysanoteuthis rhombus, assembly GCA_963457665.1. NCBI lineage: Eukaryota > Metazoa > Mollusca > Cephalopoda > Oegopsida > Thysanoteuthidae > Thysanoteuthis > Thysanoteuthis major. Next base: position 45,854,500 of record OY735205.1, on the reverse strand, counting down.
CCGGCAGCTGTTTAGCTCAATAATGAGAGCATATATATATATATATATATATATATATATATATATATATATATATATATATATATATATATATATATATATATATATATATAATAGGATCTGGATTCGCTTCACAAACTAGTTCATGTTTCTGCCCTCTCCGGGCCTCCTACTCTAAAACAACTTTACTTTCATAGTATAAAATTGAATGTATCGAGCACTCTATGAAATAAATCCATCACATTTCAGACGTCACTTTACATCATTATATCATGCTATACTGCCTACCTGATCTGTACCATATCTATTTTGTGTGTGTGTGTATATATATATATATATATATATATATATATATATATATATATATATATACATATACATACGTATATAAAAGAGTGGATCAAATGGATAATACATCTCTATCCGTATGTATATATGCATGTATCGAAATTCAACATATATAATTCTACATCTGTTCGTATCTATCTATTTATCTGATTTAGTTAGTTTGTCTTCATTCCAGTCTTCGTATTTTTCTCGCTGTTTTTATCATCTCATTCTGATAGTAGCTATATACTTCAGTCTGTCTCTATCTATTTATAAAGCTCAATTTGTTTATACCAATCGATCTACCAAAATAAGCTCATATATATACCCCTTGATTTTTATAACTATTTCACATAATTCGTAGTTATCTCAGTCTGCATCTTTTTACATATCTTTCTCTCTTTATCTTTCTCTCTTTTTTTTTTCGTTCATCTTCACTCGTTGTAACCCCCCCCCCCCCCGTTAAAATTCTTTCTTTTCTGATTGATTCGTTTTCCTTCCTTCTTATCTCCTCCCCTCTCTTCTCATTGATTCTTGTTCTTCTTTCTTCATATATCCACTTATTTATTTATTTTCCATCTTATCCTTACTTTATAATAAACATGCTGCTATGTTGACTGATGTAGTTTCAGTCCGCCCTCCCCACTCTTTCTAAACCCATTCCCCCAACCGACTCCATATTTTCCAGGGCATCTTCTTGGCAATCAATTATAATTCCAAACATCAACAATTGTTAATTGGCTTATGATTCACTGATCATATTCGCCTAATTCATCACAGTTCTTAACGTCATTTCAAAAACAAGAAACGGTGAAATCTTGTCGCTGGGGTTGTTGTTAATGTCTTTGATGTTTGCCGATGTAGAAGAGGCCAATAGTTGTCGGAAGTAAGCGTCAAGACTTGTGCTCGAAGGCGTCGGAAGTCGTAATTGGCGTGCCATTACTATGAAATGAAATTCGCTCGGCTGCCTGACGATGTTGAAACATATAAATCTGTGTACAACGTTAATTAGCGATTGTGACCACATCTTAATCTATGCTTTTTTTTTTTTTTTTGAAAAGAAGTTGTTCTCTTGTAGCCTTAAACACACATGAGCTTACCTAATACCTACAGCCTAGCGTTTTAGCTCTCTTTTTTTTTACCAGAGAACACAATTATGAATCAGCATAATCCTGAATAATCGATTCATATGTGTGTTTTTCTTTGGTTGGACAAAGTACTGAAATCATGTCTGGTTTCTTCATCCGTTCATTGAAGTGTCGCTCACGAAACAACTTGCGGGTTTACTGTCACTTCTGTTATACAATACGGTTTCCAACCTATCACACCAAGAATTAGGCTCTCACAATCCATCTTTCATAAAAGCTTAAGGGAGACTTTACACATACACACACATATAATAATAATCGAATTATTGAGTCATCCATAGACAGCTGTTTCGTTATATTACAACTCTTGTGTGGCTATAGTCAATCCAGTATCCCTTCCAGTATCACGAGGTAGGATCGAAACCTTTGCTTCAGACCCAAAGGCTGGCATTTTACCTCTGCCTTATGCAGACGGTCAGTAAGGTTGAATTTAAGCGATATATTTACTTACACGCAATTCCCCATCCACCAGAGTGCTCTATTCCTGATTTGGAAGAGCATTGCATATATATATATATATATATATATATATATATATATATTAATCCTTTACTGATACCCCATCGTTAAATACGTTTTTGGTGTAACCTATGTAAGTGAACCCTTTTTAAAAGAATTGAACGATGTGTAGTATAAAATAACACCCATATACAATACATTACGATAATTCCCTGCATAGAATAACAAGCTACATGTATGTCATAAGCTATATATTAAAATCATAGCTGAAAGGGAAGTGGTGTTTAATAAACACGGCTGTGATGCCATGTTAATATAACTGCTTTGTTTTTAAAATCCTCGTTACAGTTACTGGGTACACAACTGATGATACCGACTAGAGAGAATTTACACATTGCACCAAATAACAAAGTATATGTAAAACAGGGGAAAACACAGAAGAAAATTATATATATATATATATATATATATATATATATATATATATATATATATATATATATATATATATATATATATATATATATATGGATGCTGGTAGTCTTCAAAAACTGCGTTGATTAATAAGGAAGAAAAGACAGTAAAAATAGGGATGTTGAGTATAAACTCCGACCAGCGGTCTGCATATTTGGTGAATAAGTGGCGTTGCTACATTGCGTAGCAAGCTTTCCTATTATAAGATAAGAATTCAAAACTCATTTGAAACTAACAATTTTGTTTCGAATTCCCGCAATCAACCAAATTGTATATAATTTAGATTTGTAGATGAGGAATAAGATTCGTTTTTATCTTATTACTATGAGTCTAGGTATAAGCCTTTGCGATTTTCTACTGTCGATTCTCATTTGATGAATTACATTGTATACGACTGTTGGCCAGAGGTATTCTGAATTTTGGCACGGTGTCTGGCCCTGCATAGAAAGTGATGGCGGTGAATAATGACAAATTAACTGACTTTCATTACTTATTTTTACGCAATCTGATTTCATTTCTCCACAGTCAATCATACAAAGACTGATCAATATGTACACAGACAGACGGACAGACACCAAAACACACTTGCATATCTATCTATGTATCTATCCATCAACACACACAGACATATATACACACGCACACACATATATAACAGAACAGGAATATATATATATATATATATATATATATATATATATATATATATATATATATATATATATATGTGTGTATGTATGTATGTATGTATATATATATATTGTCATATTCCTGGTCTGCCATTTATTATGTCACTGACAATAGTTATATGTTCGAGCATTGTATCTGTGTCCGGCTGTTATATCAAGTCTCCAACTGTTATGTTTCCAGTTTCGTTATACTTCTCGGGTGGTACAAGTTGAATCATTGTAGATGATTTATGCTTATACTTTTCAGACGTTCCGAATATCTTGTATCAGTTTGATATTACGATTTCTTTCACGTCCACGTCAGGTTGTCGCAGATATTTTCTCTCTCGAACATGGTCTTCAGTTAAACTCTGAACAGTCATACTTTAGCAAACTTAATTGTTGAATTCACCTCTCATTCTCAATACTGATTTAGTCACAATATTACTGTTGTCGATGGATGACCTCAGTTGTATTTGATATGGACTTGTGCCTTACCAAACTGTGTGTTCAACGAAATGTCTGAGAATCATTGTCGTTGATATAGACCATTAATCTACATTTAAAAGACTGATAGAATAGTAAACTCTGTTACTGGCGCTTGGAGAATTAAACAAACTTATATAAATTCAATTTATTCAGCTATCATTTTGTGAATGAGTGCTAACTCTCTATTTTATTCAGTTTCAGTGCAGCCAAGGAATCCTGATATACGTAGGTACATCAATAAGTCAATACCTTAATGATAAATAAAGCGTTTATTTTTCACAACAAATATTTATTTTTCAACATAATCTCCTCCCTTGTCAATACCTTTAATTCAATAGAGAATGATAATCACATATATCTAACATTATACTGAGAAACATTCAGACCGAAGTTCGGCTAAGTGTTTGGCGGTATCGGTTTTATCAAAAATGGAAAGAAATAAGAGGATTCATGAAAGAAAATGAGAAGTTGTACATATCTTTTTAAATAAAACCTCATATAATTATCCTGGGGACCCTATAATGAACAGATACAGTTTTGATGGAAACTTTCCCTCCCATGATGAATACGAGATGAGCACTTTCCCTACCTAGATATATTCGAGATGGGCAGATTTCCTGATTGGCACTTTTCCAATGGGCACATTTCCTGAAGGGCACATTCCCTGATGGGCACTTTTCTGAGAACCGTGTCAGGCTACAGACTTACTGATCATCTCAAGGAGTTGATGTTCGTTCAACTATTGGAGAAAAAAGAGTAGTCACTTTGAGTATTGAATATATTTCCTCATTAGTTAATTTAATACTTGTAAAATACGTGATACTCTCGTCACATGAACATCTGTGTTTCATACATTTTCTTAAAGAGGTACCGAAAACGAGTCGTATCGAGGGAGCCTCGCTTCTCAAACAACAAAAAAGTCAAATCTAAACCACAAGTGTTAAATTTCTCGTATCACCCTCTCGACTGTTGACGTTCTGTGTATGGTAATTTCTACTTCTAGGTGATAGGACACTGACGGTTTAGCTGGTCTTTTACTGTGCTGACCCCAAATCCCAATAAATCCAAAATTATCTAGACAACCACAAGATAAGTTGAAGTTGCCCTTTCGTGACCGACAAGGAAATGAAACCATGGACGGGTGGGAGACGAATAAAATCACGGAAACCTACCTTTTATTTTATTTTGTCATATTTTTATTTGAGAAACCCTAAGAGGACTTTTCGACAAAGATTTACATGAGCCACCTGGCACAGAAGTTACCAAATTCCTGTTGATTCGTTGCCAGGGATCAGTAATAAGTATATGTCTAGTTTCTGGAGATCATCCCCCCAGGCAGTACACCCTCATTGCAATAAAAGGACTGGGTCATTGGGGGCAACTTGATTTTGTCACTGCCACAGCTCACATACGTGCCAAATCTACTCAATTGAGTGAGCTATGTGAAAATAATTTCTACAAGGAAAGCATGGGCCGTGCTAATCTTTCAGGAAAAATATCCATAAAATTGCTTAGTAGGTCATTAACTCTTCGTTTAGGGCCACTGAAAATTTCCTTTCTTCTTGATTTCCTGTTCATTTCTGCAGTACAATTGTTTGAAATACATTTCGATTGTAAAATCATTATCTTTACATTTACTTAATACACGAAAGAGCTTAGACGCATTAGTTCAATAAATCTCACGCGTGAGACCTTGAGTTACATAAACAGCTAGTAAGTAAAAGAATGTGCTCTGCAAAAAAGTATAAGCCCAAACCAGAGACTGTCCTAGAGAATAATAAAGTTAGTTTGTTTTGTTTGTTTTTTTTTGGTGGGAAGGGGGCTAAATTTACTCTATCCGGACCAAGAGGCCACTCATGGTTATTGCAAGCAATGTCATAAAAGATATCAAACAATGAATGTAGCTGTTTTAGCAGACCACTGGGAGGATGAGAAACAGGATAAAAACCAGGACCTTGCCGGAGAAAATGATGGAAGATGGAAATGACGGTTAGTGCGCCTGGAATAGTCTTGAAGATCTTTGTAAAAGACTGGTAGACTTGGAGAATTGAAACTGATCATTCTACAATATTGATTTGATCGGCAAGAATACTCACGAAAGTGTTTGAATTTTTTTGAGATCTGTGGTCACATGATCCCCAACGAAAATCCGATTTCAGTCATATAAAAACTCGCATAAAAACATATACCCTAGTAATTCAGGTGATAATGAGTTATTGATTTATACCCTTCCAAACACTGAAGCAAATTGATCAGATATATTTAGAAATGAAGAAGTGAACGCTCGGTTTATTATATGATTCGAACCCAATTTGAATCTTATGGTGGGCTACAATTTCTCTATACAAAGGACTTTATCATCACCACAAAATAAATAGTTCCATGATAAATATAGAAGTTGAGTCTATTTTTACCAAAACTTGATGAGAAGAAACCGAAATGAAATCATGCTTGGTAGCGATGGTTTTGTCCATCAAGAATTTTAATAAATAACTACAGACTTGCAGGCGACTGTCTGTACTGACGACAAGGCTCATAAAACTTTGTTTATGGGAAGGAACGATAAGAAAAAAGATCATCTGTCCCCAGTCTTTATATAATGAGCAGAGTGGGGAGAGAGAAACATAGATAACTGAAGCACTCTCAATACACAATATGAAGTGGCACCCAATTA
>OY735205.1:45815761-45843261 GCA_963457665.1 Thysanoteuthis rhombus | reverse complement strand
TATTCAATGATCACCCCATTTTCCCCAGTTTTTTTAATTGATTACCCTCAACACAACTCCTTGGTGCCAAAAGACGTTGGTCCAGTGTTGGCTTCTATTGAGTGACTAACTAGACCTGTTATCATCCTCAGTTTAGTCTGGCCACATGGGATCCAGGGAGATTGTATTCCACCAATGTTCCAAGTGACTAACAGCCTGCTTTGAAAATCAGCATTCAGAATCCCAGCTTTTTTAGCAAAAATTTTTCACCGGAATCGCTGGAGAATCCGCTGGCAAAATCTGCAACTCTCAGCTACGAGGCCCATACGCGTGAATGTATGTATCATTGAATGTAGCGAACCAGAATTTCTTACTGATAGCAATTGTATTCTCATAACTTCGGACAGCTCACCAAAAGTCATCATTCGGGGGTAAAGGGGTTGTCACCAGAATCGAGAGCACGTCATATTTTACAGAATGTGCATAATGAAGTAACTGCAATTTCTAATATTCAATTAAATACAGAATCGGTCAAAATAAGAGAACGGTTTATTCAAATTTAGTTCTTGAAATCAGTAATTGCCACAGAATCTCAAAATTTATAGAAATCGCTGCCTTTGGTATGTACTTCATGTACGAAGGAGCTTTTATCGAAAGTAGTTATGGAAAAGAAAAAAAACTTAATTTGAGAAAAAAGAGATTTGACGAAATAAGAGAACGGTTTTTGTTTTTAGTCAAGTTCGAAAAATTTCTCTCAGGCGTATGGCAATATTGACTTCGTTCAATGATAAGTAGCAAGGCTCTCAGTGTTGCATCAGCTGACAGACGTACTGGAACACGTCAAAGTGACAGCAGCCTTGTCGACAAATTGTCAAGATGAAAACATGACATGTCTCTCTCAGTGGTTTAAAGAGACCTTAGCCAGCTTCAGAGCGTAATTTTGAAAGATTTGAAATTGCATGACGAAACAATATCATTAGTTTCACTAAAAATGCCTGTTAACCACGTAAGAGAAGCTTTAGGGAGGACATAGTAATTAAAAGACACGGCATAAATGATCTCTTCAACACTCCAGCAGAGATCATAAGGCAGATCAAAGCTGATCTCAATAAGGAGGTGAGTCGCTGTACTATGTCCTGAAACCTATTTATGGGAAAATTGGCCGATGGATGGGGAAAATAACATCAGATCCGTGCAAAACTTAGTTATGTCCTGTGGGATTCGGTGTGCTGAAATTATTTCTAATAAATGTCTCTACACTCAATACTAATTGTTTCAAATTAGATTATTCACAAATGTTCTGTTTAAATTTGTTAAACCCCATCAAAAAATGATATTGTGCTGCAGCTCTTCTATTTTATTCATTGTGTTTCTTTTCGAACGAAAGATCTTCTTGAATATCTTTTTTCCATCACCACTAATGGTAAAAGCTTTTTCATACATGAAATATATACCAAGAGCTACAATTTCTATAAATTTCAATGATCCTGAATCAATTACTATACATAAAAACATTTGAATAAATTATTCTTATTTTTGCCGACGTGTAAATAGACATCAAATCTGAAGAGTTAATTCAAGTTTACCCCAATATTCAACTCACCAACATAAGGCAGCATTGTGTCTATCAGTGTGTCAAGTTTATGAGGTTTAAACAGACTAATGTGATCCATTAGGAAAAGTTCCTCATGCGTCAAACGTCGACTTATACGCAAGCACATACACACCTATATATACACACACATATTTTTATCAAGAAATGGTTATATAATCCGACTGAATGATTATAAATTGCGTTATATCATATTGAAACTCTCATTTGAAATGATCTCCTACCATTACACAGTTAGTATATCACTTGGCTCAGACAACGTAAATAGAATAGACAATTAAATGGAGCTGCTGCAGGAATCGAACCTGCAACCAATAGGGTTGTCGCTTCAACGTAGCGTTGCTCAAACCATTGAGCTGCTACAGAGAGAGAGAGAGAGAGAGAGAGAGAGAGAGAGATAGAGAGAGAGAGAGAGAGAGAGATGAGTATGTGAATACGATATCCGACAATATTACCAAGCTTTGTCGAAGTTGTAACTTCAACTAACTTTTCAGTATTGCTTCATTCGAAATTACTACTTTGACTACTATTTTCTTTATTGTCCACTTATACATACATGTGTATGAGTATGTGTATGTGTGCTTGAATATATTTGAGGAATTAACTCAAGAATATAGGGAAGGAGAATTAAAAACAGTAAATACAAATGGTTGACCGGAAAGCGATCAGACATCTGTTTACAGCTTAATAAAATTGTCAGATGGAAACGATTATTAAATTGGAAATGTGGTGACAAATCTACACACACACACACACACAAACATGCAAAACCACAAGCACACACAAACATGCCCAGGCGCATATATATATATATATGTATATATGTATATATGTATATAAATATATATGTATATATGTATATATATGTGTGTATGTGTGTGTGTGTGTGTGTGTTCATAAACACGCGCATACACACATGTACGCTCACCCACGTATATACATACGCAACTTTTTTTGTATTTTCTTTAGGGCGACATTACTTGTTTTCTCGCTCGCATGTGGGATTGTGGTATGTCTGTCGTCACCTCAGTGGAAATTTGTCGTTGAAGAGTCCGTTGCCTTTGTGCCGCCGTAGAGTAAACATGGCCTCTCTGCTCTCAGCTTGCACGGAGAAAAACAACAAGCAATGATCCGCTTTTTTATGGACTGAAGGTGTACCAAGGGCTAAAATCCACCGAAGGCTTTCAGCACAATATGGGGACTATGTTTTATCACGGCAGGGTGTGTATGGATGGATTCAGGAGTTCAAAAAACGTCTCCTGTCTAACGATGTTCCACTTTTGTATGACCATGTTCGCCTACATACTACTTCCTACACGATACGAATGGCTTCCGAGGTCAAACTCACTTAGCTAAGTTGACCTCTTATCGATCTACATGGATAATATTTAGTCGATTTAGCAGAGAGGAGGCATAGATAAACTAACAAAAGGCTCAAATATTAGTATAGACAAGCTTAGCTGCGCTAGGGCTTGGGTCAAACTCTCTAGCTTCATGAAAATCTAAAAGGTAAGCAAAACAGACGTCATTTCTCTATAAAATATTATTTCAAAATTACGTACCATTTCAAATCCTTTATCGGTGGTTCCCCTAATAATAAGTCGACCTGGATTTAAAGTGTGAATTCGTCATCAGTTTTTGCGTACGTATCTCTTATTCGTCGGGATGACACTGATTTTTGACGAGTCTATAGTCATCGTCTTGACAAACGAAAATAAAGCCAAAACTCAACTAGGAGTTTGAAAATTATACTTTTCATAACAGAAATTCAACGTTAAAAAATAAAAATACTGAGAACTCATAAACTCAAGTTGATACGACATGACGTCTTGGCATCACTCTTTCTTTTCCCCCTCTCTCTCATTCACGTCTCAAATTCAAAAGTCTCGAATTCCAATGTTCGCGATAATGAAGTCAACTATTAGAGTTTGACAATAAAACGTTGCATACCAAATTCTTTGTTTTCCCTACTTATCTTAGGTTAGCAAACAATAAAATTCATGACCTAAAAATAGAGCAGCATCAATGATGTAAAGCTAAAAATAATTCGACACTAAGCAAGATGTTGTATGATCATGGGTCTTTTTATTCGCCTAGTCCTGTCAGACATATCATCATCAGTCTTTTAACGTCCGTCGTTGGACATGAACCTTCCCCAGGATGTGCTACGCTTCTCTATCATGGGCGTCGCGGAGCCAGTACTTTCTGAATTTGTCTAGCTCTTCCCTCCATCTAATATTCTGCCGGCCTCGGTTGCGCATGTGATTACAGGGGATCCATGTCGTGAGCCGCGATGTCCATCGGTTGTCTGCCATTCTTGCAACATGGCAAGCCCACCGTCATTTGAGTTTTGGATTCTATGATGTCTCAGACTCTTGTCTTTTCCCAGATGTACTGTGGTGTCTTGTGGTCTCTCCATGTGAGGCCCAGCATAATTCTTTCATGTGCAAGTTGCATAGTTCTCAGTTTGCAGATCTGTCTCTTGGTTAGGTTCTATGTTTCAGCTCCATAAGTGACTATTGGAAGGATGCATTTGTTATATACCCAGACATAAAGAAATATCTAATCCAGTTAACCCCACAAAAAAGGCATGCTGACTCCCGGTCCGAATGATGAGGTGCCAGACATACGAAAATGCATCAAAAGAGCCGTGCCGAATTTGGATCTTAAATTTTCATTGTATAATGCTCGATCTATGCAATTAATGTGGAAGCGTTCAGTTAAGTGCATTAACAAGGAAAGAGATGAGGTTTGCAAAAATAGTATTTTAAGATAAACTCTTTAGTTCATTATAAGGCTTCGGGTGTATTGATGTACCTACGTTTATAGATATCTATCAAACTTAAGCTTAATCTGACGGAATACTCACACTGCATATGCGTGTAATTGCTCACACACACACATGCACAGTTTTGATCAGTGCTCTCAAGGTATTCGTCTATAAATTGATATAACTTGGGATAAGTTGAAAAAAGAAGTTAGATGATAAGAAGACCTTGATCAATGCGGTTTTAAACATTACAGAAAATTTGGAATCAAGGTATACCAGCGTGTGCATAATATATATATATATATATATATATATATATATATATATATATATATATATAATTATTAATGCATTATATCATTTGAAACTATTTGAAATTACCTCTCGTTATAACACAGAGAATGTGTCACTTGGTCTAGACAGCACAAATAGAATAAACAATAAAAGAAAATGGTGTTGCAGTAGAAAACGAACATGCGACTGATTAGGCAGCCGCTTCAACATAACGTTGTTCTTACAATCGAGCTAATCAGCCCGACGGAAAGGCAAAAAGCCCAAATAACTGCTGCAGCCACCCTTTTCATTGTCCATGTCTGCAGTAATATTTCGTCAATTCCTCGATGGAACAGTTATTTGGGCCTTTGCCTTTCCATGTAATAACAGGAGGTCATTTCAAATAATATAATGCATTCGTAATTATTCTGTCAGACTATATACCCATTTCTTAATAATACATATATATGTGCATGTATATACAAATATATATATGTATGTAATTTGTGTGGGAATCTATGTGTACGCGTGTGATAGTACAGAGATGAATAAATAGGAGGAATGAGAGAGAGAGAGAGAGAGAGAGAGAGAGAGAGAGAGAGAGAGAGAGAGCGACTTAGGGAGGAAGATTGATAAATAAATTCACAAATCGATAAATACATAAAAAATGAAATATTATGCTCTAACTACCACGTTTAATCTTTTATTCAGCGGCTCAATTTCTCCATTCATCCATAAGAACAAGCGCATTTATCTTGAAACATCCCATCTCTTTTTCGGTCTATCTATCTATTGATTTGAAACCATCAAACAAAGTGGCACCAAAAGTGGCTGGCAATGTATTCATCACGTGTATATGCCGCGTCAATGGAGTTAGAGGGCTGAAAATTTACTCCCTCTTATGTTTAGGGAATCCTCCTGCCCATTAGTTTTTAGTGGGGAGTTCAATTTGCGACATAAGTTTATGCTAAATTGACCATTTAGATTCTGTCTTGGACACATAGCGTAGAATGTTACAGAATCAGACAGAATTACTGCAAGTAATCTAATGGTTCTAAGTTCAATCCCAGTGTGAGACAATAATTCGAAAATACTACTACTGTTAAGAGGGGAGTGTGGTCAATATACCCCCGTCTGGTTCGTTACTTCTCCACATCTACCAGATGATACCTGATGAAGTCCGTAGAGTATAACGTCTGGTTCGTTACTTCTCCACATCTACCAGATGATACCAGTATAACGTCTGGTTCGTTACTTCTCCACATCTACCAGATGATACCTGATGAAGTCCGTAGAGTATAACGGCCGAAACGTTGTATGAAAAACAACCAAGATGAGGATAGTCCGAATAATAATAGGAATCATGTTTGTTTGTTTTTTTTTAATTCAGACTTTTTTTAGTGACAACAAAAAGCAAGATCAACCCTTTTTTTTCTCAATTTTTAATTGATCACCGCCAACACGGCATGCGGTCAAAAGACGTTGGTTACATATCGGTTTCTATTGAATGACTAAGTAGACCAGACCTATCTATATATCTATCTATCTCCCCAACAAAAAATATCTTTCCCCTTTTAAAACAAAGACTCCATTCCAATCGCCCTTGTCCTCTAATTAGCACACTAGAACATCCTGCTATCTTTCTCTTCCCTCGACTCTTCTAACGTTGGATTTCCCCACCAACATGTTGTCTCTCTCCTAACTTATCAGACATCACGATATCTTGAATTCCTTGTCGCCCAGTTATTTGTCACACATCTGCCTAATTACTAATAATTACCAAGAGAAAGACACGTCAATATCTCTCTCATTTTCTCTCCTCTCTCTCTCTCTCTCTCTCTCTCTCTCTCTCTATATATATATATATATATATATATATATATATGTAATAGAAAAAATTAGAAAAAAAATCCAGATTCTCATCAGCTATTATGGCTATCCGGTCGTCACAAATTATGTCTGGGAGCGCCGTTCAAATATTCTTTAACATTTAAGCCCGGCCTTTGTTGACACGGCTGGTCCGGCTCAAGTTCGTTTGCCTAAAGTACTGTTCATGGCGATGGTGGTGGTGATTATGGGTATGCTGGTGGTGGTGGACAGAAGTCATCATTTTGCAATCTATCATTCGCTTATCAGTCAGGTTTAGGCCAATCAGGTTTTGAAATAACAAAATAGCTTTGTTGCGTTCTACGCAGAGAGCGTGAGAGTGTAAGGAAAGAGAGAGAGAGAGAGAGAGAGAGAAGAAATAGTGAGGATGAAAGTAATGGTGAATGCATACATGCATGCATGCGCGTGTATGTGTGTGTGTGAGAGAGAGATGAATAGAAAAAAAGGAAGAAAAGAATCGGAAAATCAGACAGTTATTCATGAATTTAGCAGACATTAGTGCTTTTTGATATATGGACACTTACTAACATACGTGAGTATGCACGTGCGAGCAAACACACACACGCACACACACACACACACACACACACACATACACACATTTATTCATCTTCAGAGTTTTCGACGAATGACCTAAACATTCTTGGACACTGGTACTTGTTCGGAGGAATAGAATACGTCTCAGAAGATCTGCGCAGCTTCCCCATCACACACTCATTTTTAATCCTGTATCAGTCACAATCACATGGCTGAGGTGGAATAAGGCTCTGAAACATTTAGGATTCCTGCATTTGCCGAGAGGGACATCGCTATAACAGAATCACATTGATAGTGACTTGCTCTCTCTCTCCCAAACCTACAGTTCAACTGACAAGACTATTGACGGCATAACAATTTTCAAGAAGATTTCCATCTCAAGCTTTTCCCAGGAATGCTCGAGTATGACAGGTTTCTCCAGTCTGGGGGTCCAGAATTAGCCAAGTGGTTAACGGCACCGGATAGGGAATTGGTTAACCACATTCATATTCCAGTTGGGGTTATATGTGTTCACATAGCGCTAATACCTTTTGGAAAGGCATATGTAGTAAGATCAGAGGATGCTCCTTACTGCTGGTTTCATATAACCTGTTAATTTCTTTTCTGGTTTTGATCAATCATGTATCTAATACAAAATCTTGATGAATTTTGATTTCTTGATTCTTTTTACGATCGCCATCCACCAAGACATCTACACACCTATAATATTCACGAATTCGTGAATAAATTGTTAATCCTCTGCTATGTCTGTCTGTCTGTCTCTGCCTCTGTCTTTGTCTCTGCCCGTCTGTCTAACTCTCTCACCTTCGTACAGGTATATACACGTATATAATTTCTGCCGGATTACGTATCCATCTCTTGATAATAATAATAATAATAATAATAATAATAATAATAATAATAATAATAACAATAATAATAATAATAATAATATATATATATATATATATATATATATATATATATATATATTAGTTTGTTCCACTCTATCGCTATTGTTCATTCCGTTTATGTATCTATATATTTCTATGTATTTATACATCTTGCAATACTAGTTACATAATGTTTATCAGCCTCTGACTACATCTACCTCATTACCCAAAACTGCCCAACAAAAATACCTGTGGCCATCTTATAATAACCGAAGACAACATGTAATGCCCAGATCATCTCCTTTCAGCACACGGAAGTGATATTAATATTTAGATGATCTGGTATTCCCGAATTCCGACACAAATACATGCATTTGCAACGTAATCATGCATCAAAAGCGACCTTAGCATTAGTAAACTGAACTGTAGAAATAGCTTCGATCCAGTGTCATTCATTCGTAACATTTTCTCCCCGAATGTGCACTGAAAAAAGTACTTACTTAATTTGTTGTATCATGTCGTGGGCGTGTAGGACAGGGGAAGAGAGGTTCAGCACTAAGCTTAGCTTAGGTCACGCTTACGACCGTTCTCCAACTGGATTTCATCAGATCGCAGATTCTCTGATCGGCGATGAATATATCGTCGATCAACTGTCGACACGAGTGTTCTTACGTCTACGATGATGTCGGTGATTGAATCGTAGCAATAGAAACAGTTCTATTTTCTACGATCAAATCAGCCAATCAGAACTGGGGAAGATCAATTTAACCACCTTTTCAACTTGATGAAAAATAGAATTAAAATTACAACTTTTTCTTATCATCACGAGGAACCTTTATTGATTGATAATACCTATTTTCACATTTTAAGATTATTTTCTGGAAAAATTACATTTTTGAATGTAACACTATGACATACTGATCTTTATTCGATGATGAAAGTTTCGATAAAAGTAAACATTGAATCAAAAAAATGCAAATGAATAGAATTGTATTGAAATGATTTATTGTTCATTTAGTGTATCAAAAATAATTTTTGATGAATTGGTACTCAGAAAGTGAAAGTCGGGTGATTTTTATAAAATACTCTTCCAGTAGAGTGGGAGGCATAAATAAGGTATTTGATAGTACCAGGAATTATTTGCGAAAAGTTTTTTTTTCTATTTCTTTTTTCTAATATTCAAGTTTCTTAATCAAGTATTTTTTATGTAGTTATCCTTGTTCTAAATGAATTGAATTAAATCAAATTCCAGCTAAATTATAACTATCTTTTTATTAATTCTAATTTATATACTATAATTATGCAAAATCAGACTTTACTGTAGTGATTGAGAATCGAGTCCAAGCGACACGAGTATTAAACGTATGGATCTCCGATTAAAAATACAAATTGACGACACTTTGCGAAAACCGACTTACGGTTAATCGGCGATAATTTGATTGGATCGTAGTGTGATCTAATTTTGTCGTTCAAATTTGTATTTGATCTTATCTTTCAAATTCATATTCAATTTTGTTTTTGCTATCTCCAGATCCGATTTGTTTCGGAACTTGATTTCTCTGCGACTCTTTAAACTGTGTTTCTTGTTTCCTGATTGTTTTGTTCCACAGACCCATGTGTGATGTCTTATAGTGAGTTTTATTACTTCTTTACTCCAAACCATGTGCACGAAGTGTTCCGCAATAAAAATTGATGCAAGCTGAGATTTTGACATAACGCATTTGTTAAGAGACTCCTGAGCGAGCTTCACTGGTCTCTGATTCAGCAAACTACCGGCTCTTCATTTCCACCCTTTTCACACCTCCTTTGACAGGTTTTAACTGTTGCAATCACGTGTCCTTCAGACATGACACCTTCGTGACTCAACGACTCATCAAAATTGTTGTTCCAAATCTAATGTAGGTAGAGGTCACACGGTCATGTGCACCACGTTTATTTCACATTTCCAGTCTTACTTTTTTTTATGATGAATTCTTGCTCCCAACAAAAAAAAAAAAAGAAAAGATGAAGATACCGAGGAATTTAATGACGATGACCACAACCACATTATGGTCACTATCCGAGAACTAGAGATATTTTGTGATCTGCTTGTGTTATACTAACTGCTTAGACACACATATTATCATGTCTTATTTATCCATCAACCAAGACAAGAGAGGTACAGTGAGGAACTTCATAAACGAATCTGAAATTCTCTTGGAGAAATTCAAGACATGGGGGTATGAGAAATTTCAAAATACTTATCTACAAGTAAAAAATATTTGCTTGACAAACAATAATTTCTGTTTTCATTTTCTTCATATTTTTATTTTGATCGGAACAATATCATGCTTTGTTTTTATTTTTGAGATAAAATGTGTAAAAATGAAAATAGGAAGATCTCATATCCCATTTAGATCTCGAAGTCGTTTCAAACGCTATTTATAAGTCTGCATCTAGAATTTGACCCTTTCTGAATTACTTGTCAGTCAGTTTCTTTACAATGATGGTAGTTTAATATAAAGAAAATTATATCAATTTAGCTTTATCTACACCTCCCTCCCCCTCTCCTAATCCCTCTGTCTCTCTCCCTGTCTGTCTGTCTGCCTGTCTGTCTCTCTCTCTACACACACACACACACACACATATATATATATATATATATATATATATATATATATATATATATATATATATATATATATATATATATATATATATGTATGTATATAGGTTGAAAGCATCGTTTCTCGTCTGATTCATTAAGCAGCATCAAACCTGATCAGCAATTAGTTGGCTGGCCGCTTGTAAGTATCAGGTACTGTAAACAATTTGTGACCTTGTGTCAGACTAAAGAGAGCTTTGTAAATAACCATGCACACACACACACACACACATACACGCACACACACACACACACACATACACACATATATATATATAAAGGGAGAGAGAGAGAGAGAGAGAGAGAGAGAGAGAGAGAGAGAGAGAATGTACTGTAAAAAGTTGAGACCAAGCCGGAGTATGTTGTATATGTGGAATAGTTTATTTATGTAGAATTATTCCGGACAAGTTTCGAGGCAAAAATCCTCATTTCCAGCGGTAAAGTCTGACATCTTAAAAGTTGGTTGAATCGTAGTTGGTTACGCATCAGTAAAATGATACATTTCATTGTAAATCCACCCGGATGATATATATATATATATGTATATATATGTATATATATATATATATATATATATATGTATATATATATATATATATATATATATATATATATATATATATATATATATATATATATATATGTGTGAGTGTGTGTGTGTGTGTGTGTGTGTACTGGTATGCATGTGTCACGTTTCTTAAGGTACAAACCCCAGTTTCTGTTGTTTTCTGTTAATGATCCTTGTAAGTCCCACGTCTGGTCGAGACCAGGACTTTATACCTGCAAGTTATAATGATCACCCCTTTGCCAGGAAGGATACTTTCACCCTAATCGCACAGCTTAGGATGTACTTAATTAGCTGCACAGGAAAATTTGTCATATATATATATATATATATATATATGTATATATACATATATAAGTAAATTCATAAAAAAGGTTTGTCGTAAGCGTAATGATCGTATCATTAGTGATACGAAATCTTGTGCTACTTTTTCTCGACATAATAACAATGCCATACGTCCTTCGACGTTACTTCATAACATTTTAAATGTCACCTTTTATTCCGTTTCAAAGAAAACATAATGAACTTATTAAGTGTTTAATTGCATTTAAAGCCACCGGACAACATCCAGCTTCGAGTTTCGTGCATATTTATCAGGTATCTGCAATCGGCATTTTCTCTGCTTCACAACGACGCCGAGAGGCGTCGCTAGTTGTCATATTGGCGCTAAGAGATTGGCAAAGACAGTTCCTACTGAATAGCAAGAGGGGACGCACTGTCTGTCATTATCATGTCGTTTCCAATTTCTACTCCATCATGTTGAACGCATATTTTCTTCAGAATTTTATTTCATTTATTTCAAAATATTTTCTGCAATCATCATTATCGATGGTTTGTTATTTAGGGACATTGAAATTTTGATGATACTGATAATAAACAAGATACTATTTCAAATGATTATCAATGCCCTCTCTTCCATTAAGAAATAAAACGCGTTTTTATTAATGTCATTGCTCTGGAATTGTCATGAAATTATACATATTTTCATTTACATTGTTATCAACCCTATTTATATCATTTCTAATAATAAAGATTTATTTTATCATAATTTCTGTATTTTTGGTAGTAGATTTGCGTTTGGTGGTCAGATGCCATTTTCATGGAGCAACCAGAGAAGAATGAATAATCTACAAATAGCTTACCTGACATGCCCACTAATAATTAAACCGTGACGAATAACCAAGATATTAGAAACCGTCGACCATAACTGTGAACCTAAGTTTCTTCAGTTTTCAAGCTGGTCTGCCTGCCTGTCTATCTGTCTGTCTGTCTGTCTGTCTGTCTAACTGGCTATGCATTTATGTATGTATTTATGAATGTATGTATGTATGTATGGTATTTATTTTCAGTTGGGATTTTTTTTTTAAAAACATACAAAAAAAAAACATACCGAAATGATTTTATGTACATTCAAAATTGTTCCTCGATAAATGAAACGTATTTACAAAGTTTAAGTATGTATGTGTGTATTTCACAAATAGGCTGTACCAATGGAGTTAAAGGGCTGAAAATTTAAGCATTTACTTATCAAGTCAACAAAAAACCTTTTTTTTTTCCAAATAAATCCCCCTGCTAAGTAGTCATATTTTTCTAAATACATATCGAAAATAAGTATTATACATACGTACATACGTAGCCAGTCAAACAGACAGACATACAGACGAACCAGCTTAAAAAAGGGGTTCAGTTTGCAATGTGGCTTTATACTAAATTGGTCCTTTAGTTTGTGTCCGGTTGCATTCACACTTTTTTTTATTGATCACTGCCTAACAAAAAGTGATAAAAAATAATAACTTATTCATGGATCACCCCCCTTTTCCAATTTTTTAATTGATCACCACCAACACGACATACTGCCAAAAAGAGGTTGGTCACGTGAAGGTTTCTATTGAGTGACCAATCACACTTTCTCTTTTAATTTTCATAATCCGTAAGATTCTTCTGTTGCTTAAAACAATTATGAAAGTTAATCTTTCTGTGTCAATAATAATACTAATTATTTGAATCGATGAAGTTACAATAAAGTGATTGTTTGCATTCATATTTGCCAGATTAAATCAAACTGACATCTGTGGACACCTGAACGTGCTCTCGATGGAGAATTATTGATATTGGCAAAAGGCTTCTTCCACAAACTCAACGAAGATGGTTTGTGAAATTATGATAGCTCGTTAACCACTGCTAGGTAAATGCTTCAAAACCTTAAACATGGATTATCGTGCTCTCTTTAGTCATTTGAGCAGTTTCCACGATCATTTTCATTGATGTCATGTACATTTCAATATTGCAATTATCATATACCGTTAGTTTTAATACGATTGACAATAATATTAATATTCTCTTTATTTTCAATGACAATAGGGTAAATGCTATTTACTACTACTACTACTACTATTACTGCTGCTGCTGCTGCTACTACTACTACTACTACTACTATCATCATAAGGCTTCTGTTTTCGAAATATTACTTTTCACATAAATTTCTTCACCAGTATCTTGTGGGTCCCGTTTAAAATCAAATGCTACCATGTCTGGTCACTACATCAGCACTCTCCGCAGTATTCTTACTGATTTTGATATTATCATTATCTCAATAGTCTTGTGTGTGTACGTGTACGTATGAATACGTGTGAGAGGAGTGTGTGTGTGTGTGTGTGTGTGTGTGTGTGTTTACTTATTGTAAACGAAATTATATATATGAGACCTATTTTCTGTACGTGAAGTGACCTACAATCGAAATTTTACTTGAGTACATTAACAACTCATTTCTATCTGTCAGAAAATCATGAAACTGGCACTGATTTATTAGTTTTTTTTTCAATTTAAACAGTAAGCTCAGGTGCAATCTCCCAGTGAAAAAAGGTGTCATAAGAGATCACAATATATTTGCAAGGCGCCGTAAGATTAAAACATGTTTTCATTAACACTCTTCCTCTCCGGTTTCCCTCAAAGTGTGGCTATTACAGTGTCTTTTTCTTCACGTTTTTTTTTCAATTCTTTCAACTCAATCTTCCACTATCTTGTTACACTCTGTGTCTTCTTTTTTTTCTTCTGCTGTTCTTTCCTCTCCTTCGTTGTTCATTTGACTCCCACGCTTTTTTTCTTAATTTCTCCTTCATCTTTCATTCTTCTTACATCCGTCTTCTGCTTCTCCTCCTCCATCGATCACGTACGTTAAATTCTCTCCCTCCACTCCTCCTCCTATTCTTCTTCTTGTTCTTGTTGTTTTATCTATTTCGCTTCTTTTTTTCTTTCCTTTTTTCATTCTCTTCTTCTCTTATCCTTTTACATTTTCTCCTTCGCTGGATTTTTCTTCTTTCTTAAGAATCAGGATTTAGGATCGGGTTTAAGATTGTCTTTGTTCCCCTTTCACAGTCTTCCTCCTCCTCTTTTTCTCCTTCCATTGTTTTGTCTTCGCCTCTTTCTCTTTTCAACTCTCCATCATTTCAAACAATGTTAACATTGACGGATATCATTATTTATGGACTTTAAATCATTTTTCTGTAGAGAAAATTTTGCAAATCATGCAATGAGCTAGCCATAATTTTACAAATCTTTGACATATTTAGAATGACAAATTGATTACAGAGCTGAGTGTTAGTGACGACAAAAGATAAGGAGTAGAAAGAGCCGGGCTGAAGATGTCAGGAGAAGTAAACGGAGAAAAACGAGAAAAAAAATTGTCTTGGCTCGTGACTGACGTGGTGCCACATAGGGTCGTTGTTCTGACAGGTAAAAACCAGGATTCCGAATGCTGATCTTCTGGGCAGGTAAGCCAACTCTATTTGCTGGATTTTCTTAACCCTTTATTCCACTTGAAAAAAGATAGGTGAAGAAAAATATCTGTAGAGTTTGTTCTGCAAGGGGAAACTGATATCTATAACACGTGACTGCAATAGATTTTACATGTTTAGACAAGTACAGGTTAGTAAGGAGTACGGAGAGGGCATTGCGTCGAAAGGAGAATTAGCCCGGTTGCTAGATGATTGCAAAGGTAGACATTTACTAAGTTTAGTTCAAGTCCAGTGATGGAAATGGGTTATGAGGACTAGATATATAGTAAGGCTGGGGTTTGGCTTCTGGAGTATACCTAGTAGCCGAACCCCAGCCTTATTAATATCTCCGTTAGTGAACATTGAACAAACCGGAAAACCTGGAAATCGAGAAAAAGGTATATGCTGTAACCCTTGTTTTTGTCTGAGAAAACGCCTCAATGGGGAGGCACTCTGTGTAGCTCCAACTCATCAGCAACCATTTTCGAGATCACATTTTTAGAGTTACTAAAGTTAGCTTACATTGTT
Source organism: Thysanoteuthis rhombus (assembly GCA_963457665.1). Taxonomy (NCBI): domain Eukaryota; kingdom Metazoa; phylum Mollusca; class Cephalopoda; order Oegopsida; family Thysanoteuthidae; genus Thysanoteuthis; species Thysanoteuthis major. The sequence continues at coordinate 45,827,821 of OY735205.1, read as the reverse complement.
GCAGAGCCACACTAGTAGAGCCCTCGGTGAGTATCGAATTCTCTATGCAAGAAAAAGATTGACTAAGGTAGATATAAACACATACCACTGGTGATGAAGAGAAATGCGCAATTAGATGATAGATAGATAGATAGATAGATAGATAGATAATGAATGAGTAGTGAAAATATAAAGCGTGCAGAGAGAATAAAGGGTCATTTAGAGAGAAGAGGAAAGGAAAGATAAAGAAAACAGCTTCTATACATTAAGGTTAATAGAACAGAAATAGAGAGAGAGAGAAAGAAAGAGAAAGAGAGAAAGAGAGAGAGAAAGGAGAAAGGTGGAGTTAAAGAAGGATCAAGAGAAAGAAGTAGAGGGAATCAGAAAGAAGAAAAAGAATCTTTAAAAGGAAGAGAAATTAAGTTAAGAAAAAGAAAGAAAGGAAATGGAAGGTATTCAAAGGAAGGAAGAGGAGGGAGAAATAGGAACGAAAAGAGTAAAGCCGAAACAATCAAAAGAAAGAGAAATCGTCGAAGAAAGAGAAACGAAAATATTCGTCTGTCATGATGACACTGAAATGTTGTAACCTAATCGGCCTGCCTGTCAGTTTTTTCTAGTGTTTATTTGGGTAGTTTCAGTGAACGTTGCTCATACGATTGATGTCCTTCAGCTCTAATAAATTAACAAGCTAACCAAAAGGTTCTGAAATGTGGGTTATTTTCCTGCCAAAAGCCATTCCATAAAGAGTTTTTTTTTAAATGGAATTGAATGTGAAGGCAGCATATTGGCAAATGGTGATGCTAATGGTTCTGGCCCATAGTTTTAGAAGATCGCTTCCTTTGCCATTCATGATCTGTAAGATCCCTATCTTATCGCCGAAGCTCTTCGAACCAACACAGAATCGTACAAACAGGGACCGATTTTCGGCAAATATGCTTCTTGGGTGTATCGTAACGTTTCAGTTGCTTTTCCCAAGTTTGAACTTATTAAGAAAGAGAATACTCAGTCTATTTGGTCCATTTTATTTGTGGGTTAATAACTCTAGCCCTCGAACCAGAGGGGGGCCAGTTTGAAAAAAATTGAAAATATCGTTGTATTAAAAGACTGCTTGGTTTCAGTCATAAATATCAACCAACGTGAAAAATCGGATGTAAAGAGTTAGGTTTAAGGTGTAAAATCAGCTTCCGTTGAACCATTCAGTTACCGTGGCTGAATGGTTAAAAGCGGATGTGCGTATCGTCATCCATTAGCTGGTGGGTGTGAGTTCGATTTTCGCTGTTGACTTTTCCGATTACGCTCTTTGATCGTTGTAATCCGATTCAAAGTTTTAATATAAAGCAACAGAAAGTCAAGATGAAGGTAAAAAGCTCGTCAAAATTAATAATAAGTATTAGATAATGAAGAGAGGGGGATTAAAGTAACCAAAAAGAGGTAACAGGGAAAAAGGTTGAGAAATCCTTCTGGCGTCTTGACCTTTTTATGTCTGTTAACCTAGTCCCGCCTTCTCTTGCTTTTCCATAAATTTACGTCTTCACTCTCTTTCTAATTCATCGTTTATCACTTTTTATCTGTCTAGAGACGAAAGCGTAACCAATGTACAGAGGAACTTGCGCATGAACTAACGTAGACTTTAACAAACAGAACAATATTCTAGTGTTGATCTATCGTACTAAAAGGAATGCACGAGTACAATTTTTTAAATTAAAGAAAAGAAACCATTTATTCGAGGAAAAGAAGGAAAATAAAATGAGTTGTATTGAATGATTAAGGTAAGGGAAAATTAAGAGCAAGAGGTGCTGAGTATGACTACCCGATAAAACCTTTTCGTGATTATTGCCCTGGTAAAGCAGTACTTTCCGTGTGATCTTAAGCACGATCATTTCTAGTGTACGTTACATGGTTCTTAGCTTGAGAGCCAGTATTTTGGTTGAGTTCTATGTTTCTGCTTCATAGGTGACTATCTGGAGGACATATTGGTTGTAGACACTTCTTTTTAAAAGTAATAGGATCTTTTTGTTCTTGAATGTTGAGCTTGGGCTATCGAAATCTTTTCCAATCTAAGGATATTCTTCGTTTGATTTCTTCTTCTTTTGAGAATTTCACATCTACTTTCTTTAGCTGTGTGTTTTCGATTTTTATCGATGTCTTTGTCCTTAATACCCAGCCGTTCCTTGTCCATAATTCGGAGTTCAACTCGATATGGCTTCCGCTACTCATTAGGGACAAGCTATGTAAATTCAGACATAATAAAAAGAAATAAAAAAAGAGAGGAAAACATCCTAATCCTACGTTATAAGCGTTGCTACCATTGATGAGGAAACAATCGGTTTACCATTAACAGATTTGAATTGTACACCTGAAGGCGATTGTAGAATGAATCGGTCAAAACATCAAGTTAACAACGCAAATGGCAAGAAGGAGCTCAATCAACTGGAAAAATCCTTGAAGATATACGTATTCACAAGCGCAAACTTAGTAAGAAATCCTAATCGACGGAGATTGATAGATGGATAGGCAGCCAGTCAGCCAGACACATAACTATAGATAAACAGACGCATACATACGGACAGACTGATATATATATATATATATATATATATATATATATATATATATAGAGAGAGAGAGAGAGAGAGAGAGAGAGAAAGATATATATAGAGAGAGAGATAGAAAGATGGAAGACTAAGATATGAACAAAATGTGTTAGATGGATTAGATGCATTATATTTTCTTGTATGTGTGTATTACACATACATATATACGTACATACCGAAAGTCTGAGATAAATATGGAAAAAAAATAAAATAGATACATACATACATACATACATACATGTCCGTATCCCAATGATAAAAAAGTGCGTATTATACACTACAAATATTTTTCAAGATAATCTTCTTCGTTGTCAATACAGTTAGCTCAACGACTCTTCATTTAATTACAGAGATCGAACATTATACAGTGAAAAGTTCAGATCAAAATTCGACTCAAGTTTTTTTTACTGATCTACCTTTGTACATACTAAACGATAGAGATTGATATGAACAAATTGAGATAGATGAATAGATTGTTTATATTTATTCAGAAGTGATCATTAATCAACCTTTTACTCTTTCCTCAAAGATTGACTGTCTTATTTCTCCTTCTTGAACTCTTCAGTCATGTAAATTTCCCCAAACATCCTACACATCTAGCCCACAAAACAGGTGTCTTTTATGATTCCATCTGATTGAAAATTCATTGCAGTATATGGTATAATGAGTACACAAGTGGGTTGATGTGTCTTCCATAACCCTGTCAATAGTCTCAGACAGAAGGCATGTATTCTATGTATTCCGCTTATGTATGAGGGTAAAGGTTGCGTCACGAAGAATGTACAATGCTTGATATCTAGGTAGGTGGTCTCAGTACTGAATATGAGGGCATAGGTGGGTGGGTAATCGTCACATTGTTAGTTCACTATGTACTGAAAAGACAGGCTGCTTAAGTACATTGATATATACATTTTTTTTATTTTCATAAACAGGTTGCATAGAATTGGTGTAAATTTTTCAATGGAGGAGCATATCCCATATCCCATAAGCCCGTTTTTCATGGACGTCACATTAACCATAATAGTAAAATGAAAAATGGCTTAAAGAATGTGAAAGAAGGTAGCAGAATGACTATATATTTTTGCCTTCTTAATCACCAAATTCCCATGGTTAAGACGCCGTTCACGAAAGATGGGCCCCAGAGGTATGTGACAAGTCTCGTCGGAAGCTACTTCTTTATTTCTGATTTTGTACCATTCATTCTTTTTGATAGAAATCAACAATAAGACGGCTAAAACCAGTAACAAAATAAAATAGTAAGGAAGGAAAATATTTATTTGGCGTAGAATTCATCTTCATTTAATAGATGCTCAAATACTTCTTAATCGAGTAATAGTGAATACATTTGTCTTTAAGCGGGACTTTATTCTTTTTTATTAATATCAACAACCAACACCAATTCGAATCAGTCGGTATACAATAACAATGATACCCTTGCATTTACTAACCTGTAACACAAAGCAATATAGCAGAAAGAGGAAAAAAAAGGAGAGACTGTCTGTTTTGAAAATCAGCATTCATACCCCCTTTCTTAGTTTTAGTCATTATCAGCAATAACAAACTAATAATTTCCGACATGATTGAATTTTGTGAAATCTATTTCAGCATGTTTTGGCACTATATCTGTATGTTATACATTGGAAAATGCGATTATTGGTGACCAGGAATCAATGTAGACACAACTGGTTGTTATATGTGTATTTTGATGATGTTTTCACGAGAGAAAGCATTTTAGTTAACCTTTTCTACATCTTTACCACAACTTCCTTCGTGGAATACCCACCGACCGCTAAAGTAAGCATCATGATACTTACATTAGTGGTCCGAAGGTATTTGACAGAGAAAGTTGTGGTAAACAACAGTAATACAATGAAGAAAAGACTAGCTAAAACTCGAATTATCATTATTCAATGGAAATGAATTGCAAATGACTTTACTAATCACTTCCAATAAATACTGAGGAAAAGAGAAGAAATTGCTTGAATTCGCATCAGAGGAAACAATTTAAGTTGACCGAAGATAGGAAGCGTTGCACGTACCGTAAAGGTGCAAGTGGATGCAAACAAGTATATCAATTCATAGACTGATGTATAAAAAAGTATTTACAAAACTATTAGATATCAGAATGATCGAGTCACTTGGATTAAAATGATCTGATTGAAACATACACTTACGTATTTCTAAACTCCAGATAATGTTAGACGAACTGAATGAAGAAAGCAAGAAAGAAGGTCTTCACATGAACTTCAGTAAAACCAATATTATGTGCAACAAATGAGCTGCGGACAGAGACATTGATAAAAATCGAAAACACGCAGCTAAAGAAAGTTGACATCTACAGAGAGTCTGTGTAAAATCCATGAAAAATCCAGCTAAAGAAAGTAGATGTGAAATTCTCAAAAGAAGAAAAAAATCAAACGAAGGCAAGATTTTGACAACCCAAGTTCAACATTCAAGGACAAAAAAGATCCTATTACTTTTAAAAAGAAGTGTCTACAACCAAGATGTCCTCCAGATAGTCACCTATGAAGCAGAAACATAGAACTCAACCAAAATACTGGCTCTCAAGCTAAGAACCATGTAACGTACACTGGAAAGGATCGTGCTTAACATCACATGGAAAGTGCTGCTTTACCAGGGCAATAATTACGAAGAAATCTCATCGAGTAGTCACACTCACTACATCTAACTCTTACTTTTCCCTTTCCTTAATCATCTTATACAATTAGTTTTATTTTTCTTCTTTTCCCCAAATAAATGGTTTCTTTTCTTTAATTGAAAATAGTACTCACACATTTCTTCCAGTGCAGTAGATCAGCACAAAATAAGTGCAAAGTTCAACTCTATATGGTTTCAGAGGGCTCCACAAGAACTGCTCACATGATAAAAGTCCCCACAAAAATTCTCCAACAGAAGAAAGCCCCCCAGTTAAAAATGCACTCTGGAAAAAAGTTAACGCGAGAAAATATGGGGCAACGCAACGCAATTCGTTTCCCAGGTGGGTTTTTTCCCCAGTGTGCGTTTTTTCCCACGTGGACTTTTTCCCTGTGTTTTTTTCCTAGTGGACTCCTTCCAGTGTGAGTTTTTTTTTCTAGTGCACTCTTTCTGTGGGGAACTTTGGTGTGGGCTTATTTCATGTGAGCATTTTTCTGGTCTCCGGCTTCCGCTACCAATCTTACGAATCTCTTATTCGTACACGCACAGATTCATCAACAGCGGTATCTTTTCCTGGATGGAATATGATAAGATACAATAAAAATGTAATGTCTTTCAGTTTTAAGAAATCCCTTTTCTTTCATCGCAATTACTTTGTTGATCAATTTGAGTTTTTGTCAAAACAAAATGACAGAATCAGTATTTGACCAATGCAATGCTTAAATGTCGTGTACGTTTACATAGGTTCCTGGCGCATGGCTTGTGTCAGTCATCCATTTATTAATACTCGGTTGTGATTAATAGTATTTTGAGTGTGTTAGAACATGTTTGATTGCTAAAATATTTAGAAAATATATTGGTATTTATGTGATATATCTGTATTTTCGCTATTCTGGGGATGATCTGGATAATTCCAGGGAAAACGATCGGAAGAATCGATGGACGTCAGCTACACAAATTAGAAATAATAATTAAAACTTTGTGTCTCTGATTTATACATTAAATGTTACTAAGTTAAGAAAAATCAATGATTATTTTACACCATTTAGCTATTACAATCTTTATCATAATTATTATTCCATCCCGTTTCTCTCTTAATGACTAGAGAAAAGGATATAATGAGGACATAGCATGTAAATGATTTCACTGACTGATTTAGAAAGAGACCATATAAGTATGTTTATGATGGTGAAATAGAGCTAAATTTGACCATTGAAAATAAATTGTCTCAAATTTTCATCATTACTATTTTTGCTCTTTCAGTTTTCATGTGAATACACTCACAACCTCACCTGCAAGCAAGCTCGCGTGTGCACACACAAACCTAATTTATTGGCATAGATATATGCAAAGACTTAAAGGACCCATCCCTAATTTACCGATCGGAATTTTGCAGAAAAAGTGTCAAAATGCTGTCTTTATTACTACGTTCAACCTCAAAGACGAAGGGAACATTTCAAAGTTTTGTTTCAGAAGATATATTTGATATCTGATGCTTGAAAAGAATATATATATATATATATATATATATATATATATATATATATATATATATATATATATATATATATATATGAATAGAGCTCTCTGGTGAATGGGGAATATAAGCTTCATAAATATATCGATTAAATTCAACCTTACTGACCATCCACTTCCGTAGAGAAGAGGTGGGATACCGGCCTCCGGGTCTGAGGCGAAGTTTTCAATCCTACCTCGTGGTACTGGATGGGAAAATGAATAGTCTATAGTCACACAGAAGAATTGCAATACAACGAAACAGCTGTCTGTGGATGACACAATAATATATAGAGAGATAGATAGATTGATAGATAGATAGATAGATAGCGAGAGAGAGGGGGTATGAAAATGTTCATTAGCGTATGAATGTGTATGTTAGCTTTCTATTTTTCATGTACATTATAGCAATTTATATATCTAAATTGTTCAAAATCTTTGTAGACAGGGCTATTATATATATACATATATATGTTGTTAGATTGTTTTAGATAGGCAAAAGAACAGCACCACCAACAGAGAAATGCAAGTATGACTGCAAAAAACAACTAAATAAGACAAAATAAATGCAATGTGGGTGCAAGGCGACGGCAAAGACGACAGGGGCCCCAGGACGGAAGCGAATAGACACCACCACAGAGAACCCTGCCATGTACAGAGCAAGCATTGTAAAATGCTGCCGATATCTACAATCATCAGTCGTGTCGTCTGGCAAACACCGGATGACATTCGCTTAAAGAATGGAGAACATCCGGTTTCAATGGCAGTTGTATCACTATTAAATCCCGTCCCACCAACCCGCCTTCTTTTCCCTGTGACAACTTACCCAGGTTTCCATTTCTTTCTTTCTCTTCACAATACTTTTTGTTCCAACCCACCACCGTTCTTTTTTGTGTAGCTTCCTTTTTCCCCTTAAAATCTACCCTGCCTCGTAGCTTATACATTACTTCTCTTTCCCTCTCTCTCTCACTCACTCTCTCTCTCTCTCTCTCTCTCTCTCTCTCTCTCTCTCTCTCTCTCTCTTATATTTATTTGTTATTAGTACTTAGAATTATTTTTAAAGCTGTAGTCTATTGCATCCGGGTCTTTCCGGCACCTGGTGTCTACACGCCCGACTGACCAGGCTTAAGTTCCTTACTAGCTGTATTCGACCGACAGTTACACCCACGTTGATTGCGTATGGAGTTACCGTTCCTGACATTCAACGTCACAAATGACTCATAATGCTTGACATTAGACTGACGGATGGAGGTTAGTATGTTCACATAATAGCGGTGAGTTCGGGCCTCTCCTCTTTCGGATAAGGTTACCACCATCATACTGTGTTTACTCCCCGGTTCCTGACACCATTGCCGCGAAGAAGGGACGGTGTATAGCTCATTTGTTAAGAATGTTGATTTCTTTTCAAAACCGGTTGCATAGTTGTCATTCTTAGTTCGGGATATTAAGATCACCAGAACTTTTATGACGACCATTGCTCTCTTTCTTGTAAGCTCACAGTTTTGGAGCTCCTAATGAAGATTGAACTTACTTTCAATGGTCTGCAAGACTAGTTTGGCAACCCTACGAAAGGCGCTCATGATTTTACTGTTAAATGGATTCAAAAGTCTGGTGGTGAACTGATTTCTGAGAAGAGCCATAAACTGTAAATTAAACAGGAAATAACCAGATGATGAAACAGGGTATGTTTTCAATGAATTATCTTCGATGGATCTGGCGGTCTGATTCAGAAAACAAAGATAACTCGCGTTTTCTTTGTTTTGTTTTTTTAAGGAAAGTTTTCAAAGAATTGCAGTCAGAAGTAATGTGGTTTTGAATAATCATGAAAGATGGAAATTATTCTAACATTTCAATCAAACTTGTCGTTCATAGGACAATGTCTTATGAGATCAATTTTAAGACGCATAAAAGCTTTAAATATGCAAAAGTTTGTTTTGTTAATCCATACGAGAAAATTGTCTTTTCCATCATACCGTGGAAAATACATCACTAAGAAAGTCACCATTTCCATCATAATGACTGAAACAGAAAGGAATAATTCACTCTTGATTCCCAAAAGAGAAACAATGTAAAGAGGAAAAAGAAGCTAAAAACATAGAAAGTTGTTCGGCTTTCAAATCAATGTCAGTGAGTCTTATTCTAACTGCGCACTTCGAAAATGTATCTACGTTCTTTATCGAATATCTATCTGCAACCGAAACACTACCATATAAAGAGAGAAGAAAAAATTGAAGCAAAAATGGATGAATGATTTCAACAAAACAAAATTTCCATATATATCATGCATTCATAATTATTCTGTCGGATTATATATTCATTTCTCAATAATATAATTGTCCGTGTTGAGAAACAATAATGCAGATATGGACAGTGAATAAACAAAAATGAGAACGTGGGGATGAAGCTCTCGCTTGAACTATTGCTTTTCAACCAGGCTACGTTAAAGCAACTACTTAATCAGTCTTATGTTCGTTTTTTGCTTCAGTCCCGTTTACTTTAATAGTTTACTCTATTTACGCTGTCTAGGCCAAGTTCTATTGTAGATGAGAGGTGATCCAACAGAATGCTGATGGAAGTGACAGTTGGAAGGTGAAGAGAAAAACACAAGAGAATTTTTTTTATTATTCCTTGGGCATATTTCGATGCATTTCGACAGGCGCCAGCCATCTTTTTCAAAGAAAATATTTGCAGCAGTTCACTGAATAATATATGTGTGCGCGTAGATAGGGTGAAAGATCGAGATTTTCTAATTTTTTAGAAAAAACATTACTAAATATCTTCTAAATACAAGAAAATGGAAAAAGACAAGAATTTTCAAACGACTCAAATCTCCCCACTGTCTTTTTCATTGTGTTTGTCTTGCAGCAGACATGAATTTATCCAAGAAATACAATTTGTTAATCAAAATTAATGATGATCTTGCAAGTTATTTTTTATCTGGGCATCATCGGGTAACCATGCCACGGGAGAAGTAAACAAAGATGTATAAATAAATAAAAGTAGGGAGATAAATAAATAAAAAAGAGAAGATGGAAAGGGGGAGGAACAATTGGAGACGTACTAGCAAAAAGTCCGATGGGGAGAACAAGGAATGTTAGAGTAATAAAAAGAGAAAGAGTAGACGTGTCAAATATGTCAGAGTCATTGTAAAAAGTGGGTCTCTTTTTCATAAGTAATGGAGGTAGTAATTGGAGGGACAATTTGTTCCAATAGAGACCTTGTCCACACACTCCTCAAACCCCTTCACTAATCCCGCCTCCGAAACTAAAGAGTTTGTTCCTTGGTCAAATCATAACTCATTAAAATCATTCTTGTTTCGCCCCACGTTTGAGAGAAGGCAGCCTTTATATATAAAAAAAAAAAAAACTCCCGGCTGGCTTGTACATTATCGTTTAGTCAAAAATTCGCATTAGGAATGTTATTTCAAAAAAAGGAAGGGAAAATAAAATTTACATCTAGAAGAAGGCAAGAACATAATGGGTCTTTGTTCAGCGTTAAGCTTCGGTTGCTGGTGACAGAAAGTATAAAATAATGCGCCATTTCACCCCTTATTTCAGGATGGCTGAAAAGATTTACTGGAAGGGTGGAAATCACAACAAATAAAAACAAATAATGAGCTAGTATATATATTATCAAAAATGTGTGAATGATTTTCAAGGAAACATATATGTATATAATGTATGCTTGGGTAGCAATCCTTCAATAATGCATGTCTGGTTGAATACGACGTACAAAGAACATCTTGTTTACTTTCATTCCTTTTTTTATTTTTTAAGTGCAAGGAAACAAATGCTTTACTAAACAACTAGCCGTTTTCAATGTCTTTGACAATTCCACAATTGTAGGTTTAATCATTGATGTATTGATGTGACGTGGAGAGTGGTGGGCAAAGGAAATTCTTAGGTGGGGGGGGATTTTAATTGCAAAATGCATTCAAAACTTTCTGGACCTGACTGAAGAATACTTTAGAGTGTTCAATCCCTACCTTTTTTTTTTATAGCTAAGGCTTCCAAGATTATAACATCAGCATTATTCATGCAACTAATTTGTTCATTTTTTTTTTCAATTTCACAGTGACGACCAGAGAGAGGTTGCAATTAAAAGAAACTGAAAATAAAAATTAAGGTGAAGGCAAACAGTAGTATGTATGAAGGATAATCTGTAACAATAATGAATGAGTGTTTATAAAACATAACAGTACTGTACGTACGAAAGATAAGAATTTATTTAAAATACTATTGCAACCAAGTCAAAATGGCAAAAATTTGGATACAAACCAAAAAGTGCTTTTCAAAAAGGCCAGATTTCGCTATAAAATGTCCCAAATGGCAACCCAGCTGGTTTGTTTAATGTTAAATAAGTCATTCCATCAAAAAACATAATACTTACTGCGAAGTGAAAGATAATTGTAATATCTTAAAATACAGTCTTATAGTTTGTTCATAAACTCACCATTCCCATAATTTCAGTTTTTGTAATAAATAGTCTTAACATAGTTTGTTCCTACTAATTATAAATTTTCAAATTGAACTGCAGAAGTAAATTGACTCACTAAAATAATTTAACTCAAAAAACAATTGTAATTGTTGAATCTCGAAAAATGTTCAAATTCCGTAGTTTGTCTCATAGTACATAGATAGAACATATAACTTGGATCTTACAATAGATTTGTTCTCTTCATCAATTGTAAAAATACGGTCCCGTAAAGAATAACCCCATTCCACTAATTATAGAAAATAAGTCAACCGGAGTTTTTTGAGATACAAGGGGACAATAGAAAATGCCCTCGAATTCACTCCCTTACTTTCGTGGACATTCCCAAGGCAATAACATCATAGGTAGACAAAATGATCAGATAGCCAATAGCAGCAAAGTCGACTTCGGCTAAAAGTGATTCGGGATAATGAATGTCACTAAATTTAAAGACATTTTTGCCCTTTAAAAATCATGTTCATTTCGAATGGATTAGATTTATTCAAATTCTGATATATGGTACAGGTTTGTGTTCGATTATCGTTTTTTGATTGCCGTACAATGTATGGTGTTTTTTCTGACGCTAGACTCGTTAAGCCAGGTTTAGGGAAACAGTGCTGTGGACTCTTAGCATTATTTGGCGGACTTCCAGTGGTCCACGGACCCCAATTTCGAAACCACTGGATTACATTGTTCGATCCAAAGTTAGTATACAGGATTTTATGATTGAACCAATCATTGCATCTAAGCTCATTGTATGAAAACAATATGTCCCTATATTTATGGACCAAACATAGCTCCCTGAGTCCATATTTCTGAAACGAACCGCCTTTCTTTCGCGCAT
>OY735205.1:45778261-45813261 GCA_963457665.1 Thysanoteuthis rhombus | reverse complement strand
CAGAACCACGCCCTTGAAACGCAGAATGGAAATTAAGAACTCTAACTTAACGTCCTTCTGCCGGAAAAAGCGTATGAGTTTTTACCCCCCCCCCACCAAAAAAAAATAAAAAAAATACTCTCATATTCAGATGATTTGGTCATACCAGGCAAATTCCTTACGTAGTTTTCAATCAAAGATGTATGTTCAATAATATTCTGATAACAGAGCATTAAAAGATTGGAGTAACTCAGAATAACGTTTGATCATTAAACCCTTCTGGCAATAAATACTGAATATGAAAGTGGGATTCCTTTTATTGTTTTTTCGGTGTTTATTTAAATCTTCCTCAGGATATCATGACCGGAAGGTGATCGACTCTAAATATTTATAAAAGGGGAAAAAGTGCTAATAAATTAGTTTACAAACACCTAATGAATGAATACTTCGGAAGAAAAACTATATGAATCTCGTAATACCAACACAAAGAATCAAACCAATTCTGGGAATCATACTTCGATAACAGATAGTAAACACGAAAGTGTAAAAAATTCTATTTATATTTCGATGTTTATTCACATCATCTACGTTATATCATGACTTTGAGCAAAAATTGTTAATTATAAAAGAAATGCAAATAAACTGATAAAATTGATATTAACCATTCCGAGAATGAGTGAGCAAAATAGGGATTAATAGCGAGAGAATCCTTGCCAAGAATCGACGCACACGCCCGGCGTAAAATTCCCAGAATTCCTGGAAGCGGTCCAATGATTCACCGATCGTAAAGACAAAAACAAAAATATCATGTCAACAATGACAGAAGGCATCTCATCAATTAAAAATTGATTAAACGCTTTGATGTTGTAAAGAGATTTTAAAACAGTGTAAGATGAAGGATAAGAGGGTGCCGAAAATATTGGTGCATGAAAACGAGTCGAACGCAAAATTGGTATCGTCGTTTGTGATGAAGTTGTGACAACAGAATTATTGCAAGCAACAGTTTCAACAAAATGATAACTCTGCATTCTGAATGCAATAAATATCAACGTAGTAGTAGCACAAATATTAATAGTCACTGTAAAAAAAATAAAAAAATAAAATAATAATAATAATAATAATAATGATAATAATAATAATAATAATAATAATCTTGAGGAGACTTGCTGTCGCTCAACCTCCTGCGGTAACCACCAAGCAACTGGTGTGAGATAGCAAAATAATGATAATAATAATGATGATGATGATGATGATAATAAAAATTATAATAATTTTCATAATAATGATGATAATGATGATGATGATGATGATGATGATGATAAAAATTATAATAATTTTCATAATAATAATAATAATGATAATAATGATGATGATAATGATAATAATGATGATGATGATGATGATGTGAAATGTTTTGTCAAGGAAAACGAAATATAGCTTGAAAGTGACACATTATTGTTACGAAAAACGTAGTGTATTTTTAAATCTTTGGTAAACAATAACCAAAGAGTTTACGGTGAATACGAGCCGATTAGCCGAAATTATTATTCAAGTCATATAGATTGTGACTTTTTTAAAGCCCTAACCTTCTCTGACTCTCGTTGTGTAATAGACAGTCATTATTATCTTATAAAAGTTAACATTGAAATACCTTGTGTTAAAAGGTTAATTGTCGATGTTTAAACACGCTGTTACATTGTTGCAAGCAATACCGGGCTATTCATCTACTTCAAACATATTTTGACAATACTGATCGTCGGCTAAGATTTCATCATTATGCGAAAGACACTGAATGGTGAAAATCGTTCTATTTTCAATCCGTGTAATCAGACTTTTACTGTCTCTTCATATAGATACATGGAATTAGAAACCTCTAAGTCTCGTCAATTATTGTAGTCACAACGTCCAACGAGAGTTTAAGAGTTGTTTTTTTCTTAAATTTCAGGTTAATTAGTAACAGACAGAATATATTTCCTAAGTGACATGTTATTTGCATAGTCTGATAACGGCTTTTAGTATCAACTGTTTGCAATGTGAAAGGATTTTATATAATCTAACCACGTATGACTGGCATTACAATACCAAAGTATCCGTTTTATAGAAATGCTCTAAATGAATAAAACTATAAAATTGTTTTGGAGATTCTGAGACGAAGTAATCTGATAAATTATTAATTTTGTTTCTGCCAAACACCGATACAAGTTGGAGTTGGAAGTCAACTTTTTCCCTCCTCCGTAACAAGAACAATTCTCACGTGATTTAGGGTAGTAAACTCTTCACTGTTTTGTCTATCAAGTTAAACTAAACCAATATATATAAAATTAACAATCTGCTATCGTGTTTTGAAATCATGACAAAGTGGTTGCCAGACAGCTCTTTTACCAACAGTGCCAAACTGATAAGTCCAATATTTGTACAAATTTATTTATTAGATATAGAATACAAAAGTTGCAGTAATCATCTTCAGTTTGAATAGAAGTAGGATTGGAAATATATATATATATATATATATATATATATATATATATATATATATATATATATATATATATAATTTGAGAGCTTGTCTTTTTTATTTTTATATATATATATGTATATATATATATATAAAGACAAGCTCCCAAATTATCGGAGTTCGAGCCTCGTCGGAAGCTACCTACTTCATTGAACTTCCTCGCTATTTATTTGAACGGTCGAAAAATGAATTTGATGAAAATTTTATCCCCCTTCCAAAAAAGATCGAGAAAGCAGTTAAAATTGGTAATAAAAACATATGTGAGTCATTTTATCGCCTGTCTCGACATTGGCGTTTTCCTTCTCCCGCGTGGTTAATATTTATGCCAAGTGTATATATAGAACTTATCATTACTCAAATGACACTTGAGGGAGAATGAAAGCAACCTATAAAGCACAGATGCTCACAGATACAGTTCAAATGATGTCTTGAGGGCTTTCGTAAAATGAACTTTCATAAAGTGGGGGATACCTGTATTTAGAATTAGGTACCGGATTTCTCGGTTACCCGACAATCCAACCCTAGCTACGGATTGGGACTTGAAGATCACAATGTGAAGAAGGAAAGAAGAGAAGTAATGGAAAATGTAAGAAGAAAGATGCGAAGAAAACGAATGATGGATAATTTTTTTTCCGAAGAATGAAATGAACGGAAAATAAGAATAAATCGAAAGTTGAATAATAAATAAAGTTGAAACTGAAAGAGATCCATGAAAAAATGAACGATGAATGGTAGAGAAGAAAGAGAAGAACACTGGTGAAATAGAGAAAAAAGAAGTAGCAATGAAAAAAAAAAAGGAGAATGAATAATAAAAAAAAACTTACAGAAAAGAATGAATGAAAACAAACGAATAAAAAAATGAAACGGGATGAAGAAAATAAATTAAAAAAAGACAGAATGAAAGAGGAAGAAGGAAGTATGATAAATGCTGAATAACTATAATAGCATTTAAAGAAAAAGTCAAGTAAAGAGCAAAATAATCAAAAATCAAACAAAAAAGCTGAGAAAAGCTCAAAATTCCTTAATTATGCAATGTATCATTAAATCTGTCATTCGGATGGTCATTTCTTTTAGGCATTTGACAGAAACCATTCCTCATTTGAAGATTTACACGTCACAGGCTTTCAAGCGGCTGCCATAAACAGAGCCAAGATGAGAAAAACAAAATTCGAATGAGCAAAACGTTTTTATTTACTTATTTGATTCACGGCGTCAAAAGTACATTTGCCTAAGTTTTATTGGCACTGCACAATGGCGGGGAGCTAAAAAAAAAAAATGGCGAAAACTAAAACGATTTAAGATTTTCACAGTCTACGTAGATAAGTCAATAAATCCGCAGCCAAATGATGAATAAAAAGCATTTATCTGACACAGCGAATATTTATTTTTTCACATGATCTCTTTCTTTGTGAATGGAATCAATTCAGAGGTGAATATAAATCACGTAGATCGAACATTATACGGAATCAAATCAAAATTCAGCTAATAACTACGTGCCAGGCTACGGATTTATTGATGCACCCTCGTACATGAAAGCTTCTCTTTCGCTGTCTGTGCGTATTTTTTTTGTGTGTTTTTTTTTTTGTTTTTTTATATAAACGGGCAATAATGAAAGAAAGACGAAATGAAATAAAAGTAAAACATTTTTAAAATGGCGAGGTTTTGTGTATAATGGGGAAAAACGGTGCACCTCTCAATTCTGCTGTGCGAGAATGTCTTCTCGTCCATAAATTAATTCGTAAAAGACATAATGGAATTTTCTTAACATAAATTTGAAGTTGTTATTGATATTCTAGCTTAACATAGCACACAAGGCTAAATTGAAGCGAAGAAATAGGAGCAGGAATATTGTGTGACGTCAGAAAGCTCAGTCTCCCATTAAAATCAGCATTAAAAATCCCGACTTTTACCTGCACTCGAACACAATCAACTACTGACGCCTCCCTCAAACACAAAGCATTCCCACCGAATATGCAGAATAATTTCTGATTTTTGGTAAGCTTAATCTAATACAGCACAAAGGAAAGTGAGGATTAGGAAGATTGTGTTACGCCAATCTCCCAAATGAGGAAAGTCTGAGCGCCTTTGAAATTCGTAATTGTAAGCATTAGTAATTATGAACCCGAGAACGGTCCACTAACGCCGATTGGAAATGCGTAACAATATCACTCAGTAAACGGGCCGAATTGGTATTTACCAAGCTCAGCTTAGTCTGGCACAAGGCCACAACGTTTACACGCAGATCATTGCTTAGTAATGAGCAAACGTAAAATAATATAAGGAGGGGTAGAGAAAGAAAAAGAGAGAAAGAGATTGACATCTATACCCTAATTAAATAAAAGGCCAGTCTTCAATTGCCCTCATTAAAAACACAGCATTATAATTCAGATATATATATATATATATATATATATATAGAGAGACAGAGAGAGAGAAAGGAGGAGAGAGAGGGGAGGAGAGAGAGAGAGTAAAAAGAAAGAGGAAGGAAGGAAAAAGGAAATAGAGTCCTCCTCACACCATTCATTTACTAAAGGCTACCACCGGTATAAACTGAAAACAATTGGACATTGTTCTTTGCCATAAGTGCGTTATTATGACGACAGATTGCAATGAAAAGAAATTCACTACAAATGCATAAATCAGTTGATGAATACGTTCAAAATCCAAGTTCTCAAACTGAAGCAGATATTGTTTTGAAGATCTGGTTCAGTTTGGGGGTTCTTGATTTTACAATTACATCATAACGTGTTTTTATGTGTGGTATTTTCATATGTCGGTATTGTACCCAAGTATACCACTAGATACTTGTTTATCCCTTGTGGCTATAGCTGACGGTGGTGTTAATGCTGACTTCACTGCTCAGTAATTGGAAGACAGTGGAATGAGTAAATGTCTAGTCGCAAGTTTTTATATGGTCTCAACGGAGATTACTACAAGCTTGTATGCGCATATATATATATATATATATATATATATATATATATATATATATATATATATATATATGTGTGTGTGTGTGTGTGTGTGTGTGTGTGTGTGTGCGTACGTGTGTGTGTGTGTATTAGGGGGCACGCACAAGCATGTTTCACATATATATATGTGTGTGTGTGTGTAAGCGCGCGCGTGTGTGCATGAATGCAAAAAAACAAAAAAAGTACATTCAATTTTTATTTTATTTTTCATTATAAAAAGCACATGTGTATTTTCATTGCTTCAATTTTGGATCCCATAAGCACAACAGCCGCCAATTTTTACAAAGTGTAAATCTCTTCTTTTATAGACACGAAGAAGATGATGGTTCTCTCTAATATCAAAGTAAATAAATGAGAACTTCCGCACTTTTCGATCATAACAAGCCAAAAGTCCAAACCACTCTCATGTCCAAATCTCTTACACAATCACTTGACGATAGTTAAAGCTGAATTGTGCTAAACTAGAGTTTCTTCATATTACAGAATAGACTGGCACTAGAAGTTTAGATATTTGATTGCAAAAATATTGTGGGAATAACCTTAATGGAATCTTGAGTACAAAGCACACTATATGCGGATATGTACAGTTTTCTTTGAAAATATTTCAAATATTTATCCTACTTAACTCTTTTCAATGATTATTCAATTGATTGGCTGCTTTAATTTCACAGACGATGTAAGTAAATTCGATGTGAATGCTCGCAGGAAAGACACACACACAAGTATACCCAAGTTGAATCTTTGATAAAATATATCAAGTTCTGAATTTCTTAACAGACTGTTCATAGGCAACTTGGAAAAAAAAGAGCAGAATGTCACGGCCATTTTTTTTTACTCTTCCATCGAGGCATTGGTGTACCTTAAAGTGCAACCACCAATTTGTCTTCTCCTGATAATCGGTGGCGACACTTCTGCGACGACTGGGCCAGTCAGATTATGTGACACGTCGATGAAGAACCGAGGCTAGAGAAAAAAGGGCGGGGGAAATTGTGGACAGACACGATAACCTTCATATATTTCCTCGCGCCATCTACCCCGCAATGGGTCTCGCCGCCAGCTACACGAGAACTTAATCAAATGAAGTACAATATCACCATCAGCATCAATACCACCAGTATATCGTTACGACTGCATCATTTTCACCACTATCATCATCATACGCAAGACTACCACCGTTATCATCATCACCAGCATGAGCAATATCAAAGCAACCAACACCATACCCATCAGGGACAGGATTAGCTCCACCACCACCAGCATCACCACCCTTGTACCATCATCATCGTCATCATCCATTCTACTTCTATAATCATCAGCAGCATCAGCATCATCCACTCTATTTTCATCCTTATCGTCAAGGCCAACAATACTCTGATCATCATCATAACCCCAGTCACCACCACCATTGTCACTAACAGTATCTTCACTGCCACCATTGTGTTATCATCATGATCGTCCCCAGAAATTCTACCCTCACCTGTATCGGCACCATCCCCATCACTACCACCATCACAACTCAAAACATGGCAACATTCTTTCAAACAATCGCGCCAGTTCCACCACTAACGCCATTACTATCGTCTTTATTGCCTCATATAGAATTATCATCACCCATTATCACCCCAAGAAGGGTAGTAAACATATCTGCCAAAAAGTTGTGTTAAAACAGCAAATATGAAGACACTAGCTCTAAACCATATATGAAATAATGGAAGAATTGCAAAAGTTCGGAAATTCAGAAATTCAGAAAATACCCGGACATGATTATTCCTACCGAATCATACAAAGCATTTGAATTGAGTCAGAAATTCTGAGATGAATTATTATTATTATTATTATTATAATTATTATTATTATTATTATTATTATTATTATTATTATTATTATTATTATTATTATTATTTGGAATCTCACACCAGTTGCCTGGTGGTAACCGCTGGAGTTTGAGTGACAGCAAGTCTCCTCAAGTCTCCAGCCCTCCTCTCTTAGTACTCATAGGTCGCAGTAATTCTGCGATTTACAGTTTCACACCGGTTGCCCAGTGGTTATCGCTGAAGGCTGAGTGACAATAAGTCTCCTCAGGTCTTCAGCTAACGTCTCCTCTCTCTTTCGTATATCATGACAGAGCTACGATTCGTTGCAGTCCTTATATCTCTAGCACCTTCCTCAGTATCCGTGCAGTTCCCAGTAGTGCTGTGGTCTGTACGGTCTCTATCCCCCCCCCCCCTAATCCCGATCTCCTCCAGTCTCTCCCTCAGCGTTTTGGGGACAGTTCCAAGTGCTCCCACTATGACCGGTACTACCCTGGTTTTCATGTTCCACATTTTCTTTAACTCCCTTGCTAGGTCCTGGTATTTTTCCCTTTTTCCACCCTCCTTCTTTTTTACCCTATGGTCTGCAGGTACAGCAACGTCTACTATTTGGCAGGCCTTCCTTTTTTTGTCTACTATTACTAAGTCCGGCCTTCTTGCCTGGATGAGGTGGTCAGTTTGGATGTCAAAGTCCCACAGTAGTTTATGGTTGTCATTCTCCAAAACTGCCTCTGGCTTGTGCTGATACCACTTTTCCCCATGGTTGAATCCCATTCGTTTACTTAGTTCCCAGTGTATCATCGTTGCTACTCTATCGTGTCTATGCTTATACTCCTTCTGGGCGAGTTGACTACATTCACTAGTTATGTGGTTTACTGTCTCATCTCTTTCACCGCACATGCGGCATTTGCTGTTTGTCTGTGTTCTGCCGATTTTTGCTTTTATGTAGTTTGTCCTTATGCTTTTGTTTTGGGCTGCCATGATGAGCGATTCTGTTTCTCTCTTAAGGTTTCCCTTTCGTAACCACGTCCATGATTTCTCGTCTGCTATATCTTTTATCTGTCTTTTAAACTCGCCGTACAATTTTTTCCCTTCCCACTTTTCTTTTCTAGTTTGCTGTACTGTTCCATTGTTTTCTACTTTATTGTTTGTTGCACTATCCCTCGCGCTCTTTATGATTTCTTCACTATTTGTTTGCACATATCTATCTAGGACTACTTTAGCTCTCTGGACACAATCTTCTATGCTGATGAGCCCCCTACCACCTTCTTTTCTCTTAACGTATAGTCTATCTGTATCATCCCTAGGGTGTAATGCTTTATGCATCGTCATAAGTTTCCTTGTTCGCCTATCCATTGATTGGAGCTCTTCCTTTGTCCATCCTAGGAATGGTCCTGTATACCTAACTACTGACACAGCCCAGGTGTTCATTCCTTTTATTAGATTTCTGCTATTTAATTTGGTTTCTAATATTTTCCTTATCCTTCTGAGGTATTATTATTATTATTATTATTGTTATTATTATTATTATTATTATTATCATCATCATCATCATCATACTACACTGATTTATTCGAACTTGGATAATGAAATACTGTAGGATTGGCAGATGCAAATCAAGGGATCAGACGTCGTTGTTTTCGATAAAGGAAAAACAAAACTGTCGAATCTGTTGTTGTTTCACTGAACCACAACGTGAAACTGAAAGACAGCGAGAAAATTAGTAAATATGAAGACTTTGCTCGAGAGCTGTGAAAATTGTCGAGTATGAAAGCAATGGCTGTACCCATAAGCCGTGAAGCACTGGGTATGGACTCAAAAATACTTTCTAGAGAAGCGATTTAGCCATCATCGCTGTTCAGAATAGGTTAGAATACTGAAGAAAGCACGAAAAATTTAAGGGGCCTTGCAGTCACATGATTCCCATCGGGACAAATAATGATAATGATAATAGTAATGAAGACGGTGTGGAACATAAAAGACAGGGTAGTGCCAGTAATAGTAGGTGCACTTGGAACCGTTCCAAAAACACTGAAAACGAGTGGAAGAACTAAAGATAAAAGGAAGGATTGAGACTACACAGACCACAGTACTGATGGGGACTGCATGAACACTGAGGAAAATGCGAGAAATATGAGATCTTCGACCCTAGCTGTCAGCAGTGGTCTGACAGAGAGAAGAGGAGGGGAATGAAAAGAATAAAAAAGATAAAAACAAAACAAAACACCGCAACATGCCACAAATGGCGGTAGAGTTTAAAATGAAAATGTATGACTTTTTCTATATATCAAGAAAATTAAAAAAATTACTTATTTCATTGAAAATATCATCTTATTACTACCAGGTAGAGGCGTCAAAATGTACAAATTTTGAACGTTGGGGGTGAGGCTAAGTGCTGAAACAGTGGTAGATGAGGGTGTGGCTGCATAGCCAAGGCCGGGGTGTCAGCTCGTGGCCCTGCTCCCAACGTTCGAAATCTGCAAGTTTGAAACAACATCAACAATTACTTCAATAACTGAAGGAACAAGGAAGAATGATGTACCAGCAATAACAAAAATATTTGTGGCTCATGTGGTGGCTATTTTCTGATAAAGAGCGTGAGATAACATTAAAAATGGGAGACGAAATACTAGCATTTGTAATAAAAGAGGCAATACTAGTATTAGTATTAGATGTAAATGTGTGAAGATGGGAAGAAGGGGGCAAAGGTGTCGTTGTGGCAATGGCAGTAATTTCCAGACTGGCGGCATATTGCAACAGTTTGTGACACGACAGGTCATTCGGGATTGAGACACGCGTTCACTTGTCAGTCAGTTTTCGGTGCTGACATCGACAGCCTGTTCTGTCGTTTGCATTCTAGGCTTACATACACACACACACACACACGTACACACGTACCCTCACACACATGCATACATACTTTCTCTATCTAATACGGACATAAAGTACATAATCGATATACATTATATGTATAGTATTTGTTACACAAATGCGTAGCAATAGATACTCTAGGTGTGCAGGTATATAAATGTATACATGAAGTGTTCATATACTTTATATGTACACTTCCATGTATCTTATGCAGATGTACTTTATATCGAAGATATGTATATATCATTATTGCACACGATATATGTATATTTAACACACACACATATATAGTTTTTATTCGTTCAGTACATATAGTGGGGGACCTAAGAAGGTTCAGTTGGAATTTTGAGAGCCATAGATTTTGTTTGTTTAAACACTTTCTACTATCAGCTATGAATTAAAAGAAAAATGGTCACATGGTCTGAGTAGTGGTCTTTTCAGAGAAATGTCCGCCATCTTGAATTTTCATGGAAATTTTCTCTAGTCTCTCTGTCCACACGATATCTCCCCAAATAACCAATGAGTTTCAATGAAACTTTCTTGAAAGGATGAACAATGAATGTTCCGTTTTTTCGTCCACACTCTTTAAATGTTCTCAATTAATTTCAATGAAATTTCGTAGGCGAGTGGTCGATAGGCTATGATTCCTTATGATACCGATGAGCCATAGAGAGAAGTCTTTACCCAGTATACATTGTCATTCAATAGCATTTTTTTTATCGACAAGCTTGCTAATCATCACTCTACCGAAAGCGTCAAAATGGTGTTTTTAAGTATGTATTATAACATTATTTGGTTAAGCAATCAGACGAAAAATGAAAGAAAGTGTCAAGGAAATGTGTGGACTTATTTGCCTGTTTGAAAGACAACATTTTAATAGTGGCTTTTTACCTGTGCGATACGGCAAAATGCTTTGAAATATTAGCAAAATCTACATCATCTTGATTATTTATTACAGTATTTGATATTAGTCATCTACAATTATACAAATTTTGGCGTTGCATCCCTTCTGAAAGCTCCTGATTTTGCTACTAAAACAATGGAAAATTTCTTTTTTTTTTAATTTAACGCCTAGGGCATGCAGACTTGGAATAAAGCTCCTTAGTTACAAACATGCTGAGAGACGAATGTGAAGTTGAAGAATTCCTTGCAGCGAAATTCCCAGCATGTTTTATAATTGGAATTATTATCTCTATTCAAACAGTCCCTCGCATTGAAGTCTGATAGGCCTCCAATGTTTCCCCTTAAACTCATGACTTAAATTAGAAATTTATATCATTTATTATTCCGTGAAAAAATAAAGGCAATTTGCCAAAAATTTATTCAAACTATTCTCTTAAAAAGAATAAAACAAATGATTGCAAAATCGTCAATACTGCGAAGTACAACCAGGGTGAACTGATTAGTCTATATCAGGATTCCTCAAGCTTTATCCGTATCGCCCTCTTTTAGATATTTCAAAAATCTATCGCTCCTCCCTGCTCAACTTTCGCTCTCTTTGGGGCAATATTGCACCCGACGAGAGTGACTGCTCCATCTACGTATGTAATGCCAAACGAATACTCCCATCAAGCAGCTTCACTGTCATCTTCCACCCCAAAAAAACTCACTTTCTATCGCTTATTTTTCAAGAAAAATCCATTTGTATAAAGCGACTGTAAAACGATGATTAAAATGTTTGCCTTGAAAGCCTTTGCTAATGAATTCGTTTTTTCTAAGTGTTTCATAAATCTCGTTGTTTTTCCAAGTTAGTTTTATCTAACAAATATCTCAGCTGGTTTCTCTCTTAATTAAATAATAAGAACTACTATCGGAAACTTAACATTTGAATAGGACGTATCACACGAATAGGAATTATCACTTAGATTTTCTCTCTAATCTTCAAGGGTACTTTTGAAAATGCACAGTACTAAGACATTGGATTTTAATCTTCACTGATCAGTAAGATTTCGTTATCTGCCAACCAGTCTCGATCGGATTTTTTCCCAGATATAAGGAAGTTGATATCTAATATCTACATCTTAATCCAAAATAATGAAAATAATCATTAATTCAGATGACTTGAACCATTAGGATTTGGGTAATAAAATAATAAAGAATCAGATTTTCGCTAAATGCTGAAGATCACAAACAAATCTAGGTTACCACAATCAATAAATGAACAACTGGCGTCAATGAATTTTTCAATATTCATTTCGTTTCTTCTCGGAGAAAAGTACAAGAATATCAAACTTGATTTATTGAGAAAGAACGTTGATTTCATTAAAATAAAATTTATAAAAAAGCAAAATAGAATAAAATGGGAGAATGAAAAAAAATGCGAATAAAACAAATAAAGATGAATGAAATCAAAGAAAAATATTTAAAAACTGTATTTCACCATATATAATGCGCACCTCCGATTGAGCTTAAATTTCGAATTAAAAATAAATTATCCCATTTATATAATTATGTATGACAATAATGTCTCTGTGGAAGATACGCAGCGGGAGTTTTTTTTTCAACTCAAAATATTTGTACATCAGGTCTGGTTAGTCACTCAATAGAAACCGTCACATGAACAACGTCTTTTGGCAGTTTGCTGTGTTAGAGAGATCAATTAAAGAAATGGGAAAAAGGGTGATCAATGGATAAGTTACTAAAAAGGACTGAATTTACAAAAAACAAACATGATTGCTGCAGGACACAAATTGAGGGATCAGTTTAATATGAACCTACATTGCAAATTGAACCCATTTTGGGAGGAAAACGTTTTTTCTAGACATGATTAGGGGTAATTTTTCAGCCTTCTGGCTCCATTCGTGTGGTCTCTACGCATGATACATGTAAGCGAGCCAACCAGCCAGCAAGCCAGCCAGCCAATCAGTCAGCTAGCAGGCAAACCAACTTTAAAACTGAAGAAACGTATTTTGACAGTTTTTGTGACAGTTCTGGTTGACTGTTTCCATAATTGCGGCTTATACATTGAGGAGTACGGAGAAGAAACTAAGTTGAAATATTTCGAAGAGCGATGAAGATATTCTGCTCGAACTATAATATGAATTCGCATAAAGATAAAAAGGCAGTCTAACTATGAAATAAACAAATAAGTTTATTAACGGCGCTTCATTAAACGAGACAGTTTACGAATCTCCTTTATAGCTGGAGGCATTACCAACATTCAGAGATTTTTCATCAAGTCGTTAATAGCCTCTAGGAAAGATAAAGTCAATCAAGACGGAAACAAAACGAGTGAAATACTAAGACATAACTAATGCAAAAACTTCTTTTTTTTTACTCTTCCTAATAATGATTCTTTTCAATAAGAACGCAGTATTCTGGAAATCAAGATCAGTCTAATTCTTTGTAGAAAAAAAAAGCTTAAGTTATCTCTCTCTCTGATATGCTGAAAACTGCGTGCAGCTTTTCCGAATTCAAAGGAAAATGTTGTAAAAACGAATTTTACGATGTTTTTAAAAAATGCTAAAACCACTAAAATCAAGTATTTCAATTAACAAGAATTGTCTTTACACACAAAATGATTAAAGGATATTTCTCTACTGAGAAATAAGTAGGAATGATCAGAGGACAAAAACATAACTTCTTTTCTATGAAAGTCACGAACTCTTCGCACACTTCGTTTAAAGAATTGTTGAATCCCATTAAACAGACACATTTCAAGCGACTGTCTGTGGGGCCCATATGTAAACTAAACTCTGGCTTTTGGCATGTACATGGTGGATAAAAGGGTAAAGCGTCTGTCTCTTAAAGGACAACTCCCAATGGGAATATGTACGACCGGTGACGAAATCCCAATTTCCTTGACATGAATCAGCTTATTGATTCTAGTGATTTTGAAGTCTGGTTCAAACCAGAACTCCATTCTTTTATTTTTGTGTTCAACCCCTTGATAGAATGCGAGTTCACAGAATGGATATCGCCACCCTAGAGTGTATTCATTAGCTACTTACAGGGAAATTTATCCTAATGGAAGGTTTTTTTAACACTGTACGCTCGTATAGGGAATCGCACCCTTCTGCATATGAGTCAGGCGTGCTAACCATCAGTCTCTCCGAGGGAAATATAGAAAATGCTCCGGTGGTAAATATGCTGGAGAATTTTACGTATCAATCACTATAAATTTTGTTGATTCTGATATCCAATTTATCGCCATTATCTCTGGTTTCGTTTTCTTGTATCCAAATATCTACGATGCCACAAAGCGCCAAATATATCCTTTTGTTCGGTCGATGTTCGTCTGCAGATGTAGATGATTATCTCCGAATAAAAATGAAGACACAATACAGATGAAATACGTGCACTGAAAATAATGAACGATTATTGAGCGTAGCCATCAACCACTAGGCAAAACCTGAAGGAAAATCAAACAA
The DNA here is from genome assembly GCA_963457665.1 of Thysanoteuthis rhombus. Lineage (NCBI taxonomy): Eukaryota > Metazoa > Mollusca > Cephalopoda > Oegopsida > Thysanoteuthidae > Thysanoteuthis > Thysanoteuthis major. The sequence goes on along the minus strand of OY735205.1, from coordinate 45,798,743 downwards.
GTTGTAATATTAATAAACAGTATTCAAAAATTAATCAATTAACTACACGATAGATAAATTAAGAAATAATCTGTAACCCTGTTGGTATCTTTCGCAACCATTGTAAGAAAGTTTGTTTTTCTTAAAATCTGTTTTGATTTTTTATTTTCCAATTAAACAGTTTTTCCTTCGGGCATCAAAAATACAATTTTACAAGCTTGATCAGGGAAACTCCGAAGCACACGGGGAAACACAAAAGTTAGATGACATATTAACAGGTTATATGGCTAAGAGAAAGAGCAACACATGACACACACACACATATGTGTGTGTGTGTGTGTGGTCACCAATACTTCCGGGGACAAAAAGCGGGACTCGGTTGAAAGCTCATGGATAATCCCCTTGAGAATTATGGATATGTATTACCCTTTGAGTGGTCACTGTGGTACTAGGTCATAAAGATCATCAAAACAAGATATTTTGGATAAAACTAGAATCAAACGAGGTTTCACCGGGACAGAAAGTTAATGACTATGCCCAAGATTCTACACCGCTGGCATAACATCAACAGACTATATGGTATAAGAAAGGAAGGAGCAATTGAAATCATCAGCATCGGCATCTATGTTCAAATTACCCAAACATGATCAGAAAAATATGCAGAATAGTGCAGTAAAAGAATACAGTTGAAGGATGAATGATGACAAACGCGAAAACAGAAATGTCACCAGGAAAGATAAGCAGGAAATAAAATATAACGGGGAGAATTTAAAAGGCAGACGGAAATTATTGCAATCGAGCAGCCAAGGGAATCGTCACGGAGAGGACATTTGAAACGAGAAATGGGATATCTTATTCCAGCTCAGAATAAATACATCAAGACCGATTATATTAAAGCATGAATAGAAGTGCTGCCGAGAAAAAAGACGAGAAAGATGAAACTATAAGCCACATCATTAATTAAATTGAGCTAAATCAAAAGGAATTGGAAGGACAGCGTAAGAACAATGATACACTGGGAATAGTGCAAACGACTTGGGGTCGACCTTGTAAACAAATGATATTAGTACAAACCACAGACTGCAGTTGAGAACAAAAAGAATAAGATAATCTGGGATTTTGAGATCCAAACAAACCGGGAAAGGGATGTGTCAGATTTTAGACGTGGTTGTACAAGTGGACCACAGAGTGAGGATGAAGGAAAGAGAAAACTCTCTCGGGAACTGAGAAAATGTGAAACATGGAGGTTAGGATAGTATCCTTAATAGTTGGCGCGGTTGAAACCGTGCCAAAAATACTAAAATCGATACTGGATGAATTGGAAAATCGAGGAAGAATTGAGACTGTCCAGGTCACGGCGTTGTTTGGATCTGCGTGGACACTGATAAGATGTCACAAATTTGAGGATATTGCTGTCACTCAACCCCAATCGATAATCAACAGCCGTCAGGTGTGAACATGCGAAGGAGCGTAATGGTCATTAATGTGCGTGGAAGAGAGTCATGGTTAATGTCACACGATCACGACAGCACAATATATTAGAAAGCAAACGGAGTCAGGGATATCATAGAAATTATAAGAAAACTCAAATGGCAATGGGCTGGTCATGTTACAAAAATGTCAGACAACTGCTGGACACCAAGACTCACAACGTGAATCAGCAGATATTATATGCGAAATTGTTACCAACAAGAAATAAGATGGTGTGACAAGCTAGACAAGTTCAGAAAGTACTGGCTCCGCAACGCCCAGGATCGAGAGGTCGGGTGAATCCTTGGGGATGTCTCAGTCTAACGACGGACGTTAAAAGACTGATGATTATGCGCCACATACAGGAATGAAATCGTAAAAGACGGATTCTTTCCTGCGTGTGTGTGTGCGCGCCAGTCGGACGTAGCTGTTCCGTGAGCACTAACCATCGCTGCCTGCTGAAGTCCCGACTATCAAACCAGATTTGGCACTTGTGATGGACAGCCATGGCAGCGGAATCGCCATGAACAGAGAGTGAGTGACAGCTCTACGGTCCTTGGCAGGCCTCTCTGACACGAAAATGCCGAGACAAACCAGTCTCCAAACGAGCAGAATTGTGCTTTTAATTAGAGAAGAATGACATAAGGAAGATCGCAGTCGGCTAATTGCTGATAAATGCGTACGTGATGCCAAATAGTCCGTCAGATGTTTGTCGATGGCAGTGGTTGTCTAAGCAGGTTGGTCGGCGAGGCCATTGTTAACTGACTGCTGGCTGACAATATCATTAGATTCCAGATAATACGTTATCGATTTTTTTTTCATAGAAGAGAGGTTTCATTTTCTTGATAACGGTGCAAAGAATATTGAAGGACAAAATAAAAGGTTCCCGAGAGATTAACAAGGGAATTCTTCACTAATCAGAAGATTGTTTTTTTATATGAATAGATTTATATAATTGAAATTATACATATGATTCATTTTGAAATGCTATTTCCAAATTTCAAATCATGTACGTATCCATAGAAACATAAACAATTCTAAGACAATGCATACATACATTCCATGCACGCACTCGCACAACACACACACACACACACACACACACATACACATATATACGCACTAAAAGGTACATCAGTAAGTCAGTAGCCAAATGATGAAAGAGCATTTATTTTACACAACAAATATCAATTTTTTAACTTGAGGAAAATTTGCCGAGAAACTACAGTTCGTCTTTCTTAGTCAATGCATTCAATTTATTAACATCATCATAAAACTTCCTCAAGATTCATTAGGCCTCTCTATCGTGGGCGTCGTGGGGCCAGTATTTTCTGAGCTTGTTTAATTCGTCACACCATCTTATTTTTGCCGAATATTAATCACATGGATCGAACATTATACAGCGAAAATTTCCGATGAGAAATTCGGCTAATAAACCCATCAGACTATATATATATATATATATGTGTGTGTGTGTGTGTGTGTGTGTGTGTGTGTGTGTGTGTGTGTGTGTGCGTATGTGTGTGTGTGTATGTATTATGAGTTGTGGTGCAACACTGAGGACCCCATTCTAGATGCGTAAGTTAAATTAGTTATACAACTCATATCAGAATCTCCAAGAGGCTTATACAGCATTTTACGCTATTACTCCAGCCATTATTTTGACACCTTGGTTCGTGTGAACAATTTCATCAACGACATAGCATTTAATATATATATATATATATATATATATATATATATATATATATATATATATATATATATGTGTGTGTGTGTGTGTGTGTGTGTGTGTGTGTGTGTGTGTCTTTCTGTTTAAACATAGAAACTAAAGTAAATAAGAATAGACTGAAACACAGGAACAGACTAGTAGTTATGAACATACTTGGAGAGATGGTAAGAGATATAAACAAACTGAAAGAATGCAGTGAGATAGATATGACCATGTTTAGATAGACAGAGAGGAAAAACCAAGACAGAGAGGAAGGGCTGGTGAGAGAGAGAGACAGAGACAGAGACGGAGAGGAATTTAGATAGATTGATAGATTCACTGACAGAGACATACGTACCTGTAAGTCTTTAGCTTAGTAATGAAAACGCATTCATTTTACTCAATAAATGTTTGTTTTTGAATATGATTCCCTTTAGTGTTAATACACTTAACCAAACGCTTCTTCATAATATGTCCAGCTATTGATTTGCTAATCCACTATCGTAATGGCACAAAACTGGATATACGTTGGAATAAATATATTCAAATGAACATACAGATATAGACATCAATAAATACCAACACACACTGGATAAACATATTTTTCAATTCGATACAGACCATCAAGAGAGAAGAAATTCATTTAGATTAAAATTATTTGCAAAAAATGACTGGGATCTCATCTGGAAAAGCTGTGTCTGGATTCAATCTATTCTTATGGATCTCCACTGACGATCGAGCTTTTATCAAACAACTTGTGATATTATCATGTTAAATACCGCTATATATATATGTGTGTGTGTGATTATAAATACGTTATTTTACTTTGAAACTCTGTTTGAAATGATCTATAACACAGTAAATGTATCAAGTTGCCTAGACAGCGTACATACAGTAAACAATTAACGAAAATGGGGCTGCGGCAGGAATCGAACCAGCGACTAATGGGTAGCCACTTTAACGTAGCGTTGTTATTTACAGCCACCGTGAATGCAGAGGCACAAGTAACTGCTTTAAATCCTCATTTTGTTCATTCATTGTCTATATCTGCTCTATTTGTTTCTCAATGCAGACAATTATATCATTAAAAAATGGATATATAATCTGACAGAAATAATTATGAATGCGTTATATTACATATAAACTAAAAGAAATACGTCTGGTAATTCACTCAATAGAAACCGTAACGTGACCAACGTCTTTTGTCAGCAGGCCATTTTGGGGGTGATCAATTAAGGAATCGAAGAAGGAGTGATCAATATATAGCTACTTCACTGGCCTTTTATTCGGCAATGATTACTAAACAAGTCTGAATTTTCAAAACGTAAGCGTGAATGCTGCCGGACAAAAACTAAAAGATCAATTTAGCATGAAATTACATTGCAATTACTGGAACCTTTCAGGGGAAAATTTAAAAAAAAACATGAAAAACGTTTTTTGTGGACATAATGAGGGGTGAATGTTGAATTTTTTCGGTCCGATTGATGCGGTTTGTACACGTTATATATATATATATATATATATATATATATATATATATATATACACATATTATTGCGTCATCCACAGACAGCTGTTTTGATGTATTACATCTCCTCAGTGTGGCTATAGACTTTCCATTCCGTGGGGCAGAAGTGAAAACTCCACTTCAGACCCGCAGGTCAATATCCTACCTCTTGACTACGGAACTGGACGATCAATAAAACTGAATTTAAGCAATATGGTCATGTTTACACAGAAATTCCTCATCCACCAGAGTGCTCTATTCATAGTCAGACAGCCAGACTAACTTGAAAACTGAAGAAAGTTGTGTTAACGGTTTTGGTGAGAGTTTTAGTTGACGTTTTCTCACTATAATTATTCTGGTAAAGAGATAACTTGACTGGTCACCATTTAATGATTGAACTTAGAATTTGTAGTGCGAAGAATTCGCTAGAAAATATCACTCGTACAGGTTCACTGCTGATTAAGATAGATAGATAGATACCTATTTGTGAAGCTCAAATTATCCAGGTACAAGGCAAAAATCGAGGAGAAGCTTGTAATAATCAACTTAAAAATGAGCAGTTATGAGGCAGTGTGCTTACCAAAGCATTATTATATCCTCTCTTCTGAACTTTTATTGTTTGATAGATATTTACTAAACTTAACTTGTTCTGGACCAAAGCCCAAATTGCGTAATATCCAGTGTGAATTGAAAAAGATCACGAATGTTTTATAGAACAATTCGCTATCCATTTCACTGTTATAAGTTCTCTGCCGATTTAGATTGAGAGATAAATAACTGTTGCTTGTAATTCTGTCACACACACAAAGCAAAAATAAAAGAAAGAATCATCAATAAAACCGCAGATATATAAAAACAACAACACCAAACAAAGGAAGGAATAAACTCTAAACGATAAAACATGCGCTTTAACGATAAATCTTCATGTCAATGTGAAATATTGATTCATTCTGTGTTTATCCCCCTCAGGTAAGGAAGGCAAAAGACCTGCTTTTTGACTAGACATTGTGCTTCGCCATGTTTTTCTTCCCTGATCGTCGTTGACCAGATTATTTTTGCATGAGACACACGGCGGATTTATGGCGCAACTGGTGAGTCGCTGGGGTTAGTGGTGTGTGTTTTTGCCTCTTTCTTTTCTTCTCTTGAAAATAGTGCGCTTAGGACTATACTCTGTTATTACAGCGTTTCTTCGTGAATGGGAGGGGGGGTGGACTGGACACGTCACTTCCGTGTGCGTACGGTGTCGTCCGCATAAACATATGTCTCATTAATAATTCGACAGTTTCTCTTCTATGTCTATCGACTTTAGTTTGTAGATTCTCTTTTGTTTTGGAAGAACGTCGTCATCTTGCTACTTGTACGGAAGACGAAAGAGAGAAACAAAATGACGAAGAAAAACATGAAAATGTCAAAAAGGTAAACAGGCGCTCGCTTGATTGCATACTCTTTCGCCAAAGAACAGTTAGAGATCCCTTTGAAGTTTATGCATTTTTCTGTCAACTCAACCTAAGTCAGTTCATATCTAAGTATCGTAGCCAATCTCTCTCTCTCTCTCTCTCTCTCTCTCTATATATATATATATATATATATATATATATATATATATATGAATGATGAAATGATAGATTTGCTACACAAACAAGTTTATGTTTCTGCCCTATTTGGGCTTCTTCGGGCGAACCAGCCTCTCATGAAGAAGCCCAAACAGGGCAGAAACATAGACATGTTTGTGTAGCAAATCCATTTTTTCATCATATTTAAAGTTTTACTTTGACTTAACTTAGTGTTGAATGTATGGAGCATTTTATGAAATATCTAATTTTGCCCGAAAATGTGCGTATTAGATCTTAGACGTCCGTAATTTCTTCCTGTTCTATAGAAACCCTTTTATGCCTTTTTTCTGATAATATCAGCTTGAACATTAACCGACCTTAGAATCAAATCTGTCTGATATTATAACGTATCGTAATATCTTGTAAATAATAATATCTGAAGATGGTGTGAACAAACATCGAAATGTTTACATGTACATTGATATAGATTCGATGACGGGAACCAGAGCAGAAAATAAATGAATGAAATAATAAAATACGTTCCCAGCTTTGATAGAATTTGTATCAGTGCTGAGCATCTGAGAGAGAGAGAGAGAGAGATTTTCACAGTAAATCTATACAGAGAGAGAGAGAGAGAGAGAGAGAGAAAGAGAGGAATTCACTGTAAATATGTACAAAGAGTAAACTGAGCTGGGTTCTGATAATTTCATTTAACCAATTCTAAGACCAAGCATTACGCATTAATAAAAGCGACACAAATGTTAACGATTCACAACGGAAACAAAAAAAGACGTTTTCGGCCTATCTTCTAACCGTATTTATATTTTCATATTTCCTCTAAGACGACATATTCTACGACCTTCGAGGTAATTTGAAAGAATTTGGAACAAAGAAGTGACATGTCATAAGGCTAGAACTTGAATCCTATTCCAGGGGAGCTTTCTATATCTTTTACCAAACCCAATACCACCTTGATCGCAGAAGCTGCATACTGATAGAAAATGACTATGGGCTGCTGAGTCTCATCTGAAGTTACTTTTGTTCTGACTGCAATTTGAAAGGAAAACCAAAGAATGTATCCCTCGAATACGTTGCGTTAAAAATTGACAAAATGAAATGAAGTAAAGATTTCCCTTGCTATTTGGAAAATGTACGTTATTATGAAAAAGGAAGCAATTACCATTAGTTTATATGGGAATATTTTTGAGCGTTTTTATACCCCTAAAATGGTGTTGATGGCATGTTGCACTGACTCGTCGGAGCTTGGGTCGTTGAAAGTACAGGAGAGTGGGGTGTAGGAGAGAAAGGAAGAGGATCTGCGCAGCCCCATCTCGACTCATTCGTAAAAGCTAATTTTCGAAAAGTGGAGGATACCTGTATTAGAACATATAGCGGTGGGCGAGGAATATGTGAGAGAAGTGAAAGAAAAAAAGGAGAAAGAAGAGAAGAAAGAAGAGGAAATGCGTGGAGGGAAAGATCAAGTAAGAATAAAAAGAAGAAGGGAGAGAGGAAGAGATAAGAGAAATGCGGTGGAAGAAATTAAGGGGTACAAAATGGGTGTTGAGAGAGAAAAAAAAACGAGACTGGCCTGGTTCGACACTCAATTGGAACGGTCACGTGACCAACGTCTTTTGGCAGCATGCCGTGTTGGGAGCAATCAATAAAAAAAAAAGTAAGGAAAAGGGGTTGATCAATAAATAGAATATTTCACTCGTCATTTTTTGGGAGATGACCCTTAAAAAAATCTGAATTAAGAAAAAACAAAAAAACAAGCGTGAACGTGCGGCTGGACGCAAACTAAAGAATCAATTTAGCGTAAGCTCACATTGTAAATTGAATCCCCACTTAAAACCTATCATGGACAAATTCCTCAAAAAATGACCGTTTTTTTTCTAGACGTAATACGGAGTAAGTTTTGACATTTTCAGCCTCGTAACTCCATCGGTACAGCCTGTACTAGCATCACATACATAAATAACCAGCCAGCGAGACCAACTTGAAAACGGAAGAAACCTCTGATGTATTGATGTCGACTATATTGACATTTTTGGTTGATGGTTTCTAATAGAGGTCGAAGGAGGGAAAGAATTGGAAAGTAGAATGAAATAGACACGGGCACAATCGTGAGATGTTGAAGAAAAGAAGGCGGGACAAATGACAGGAAAAAGAATAACAAGTAAAATGACCGCGAATAATAATAAAAAGAATGATAGGTAGTCGATAAAAATGGGGTCCGTATAAAACAAAAAGTATATATATATATATATATATATATATATATATATATATATATATATATATATATATATATATATATATATATAAATGACGACCACAAAAAGAAAGGTGTAGAGTTGATAACGGACTGCTTGTAATGCCAATGCTGAACCCGGATCTCCCACTTATGCAGAGGATAAAAGAACATCAGCGGAAGACAAACTAGGGAAAAAAAGAATAAAGAATAAAAGACTCCATTCGTTGCCTTTGAATCTTAACCACGGTCATCCGACCGGACGCTGAGCCCATGACACCTTACGAAGACCATGACGATAATGGCGGCGGTGAAATCGAGAAGAAGAAAAAAAAAGCAACAATAAAAGATGGGCACATCCTAACAAAGGTAAGCGTATAGGTATGAAATGTATGCAGGGCAAAGGAGTATATAAAGATAAATACATACATAGATACATGTAGGTACATACATACATACATACATACATACATACATAAACAGGGAAACGCCTGCACATACATATATATAAATATGTATTTAGATACGGATATCTGAGTGAGCTTTTTTATCTTGTTTTTTTTGCAAGGGGAGTTACCGCTCGTCTCTGTCGATCTTGTCAACTTGACAGCGTTTGCTCATTCAGATTCTACACCAGGTGGCGCTGACGTACTTGTGCAGGTGGCCCAAATGGCGGTCCTGTAGAGCAGAATAAGAGGGAAGGTTTAGGGTAAAACAGGTGAGGTGGAAACGAAAATATCTTTAAAAAAACAATACAAAAGATCGAGGTTGGTGAAGAAAGGCGTTGTGAGAAAAAGAAAGAGGAAAAGAGAGAAAAAAGGAGAGAATTAAGGAGAGACAAAAGAAGAAGAAGAAGAAAAGAAGGACATTGTTGTGGCAGAGAATGGATGAAGATGGTGAAGGAAAAAAGGGTAATGAAGTAGAAGTTTGAAAAACAAAGAGAGACTGAAAGAAACTTTTAGAAAAAAGAAAATAGTAAAGAGAATTGAACGAGAGGGAGAGAGAGGAAGAGAGGGGAAGTGAGAATGACCCTTTCAATAAAGATATAACGGGAATGATGGGAGGAAAAAGATGGAATAGAAAGGTGAGAGGAAGGAAGAATGAACAAAGAAAGAAATTCACACACACACACACACACAATCACATTGCATGTTCATATTTACAGGAAGGAGTGTGAGTATATAAACTTGTACGCTGTTTATGCACAAAAGTTACATTGTATATGTATTTGAATTTGTGTATGTGTATTTTGTCTCGGATATACACATAGAAAGAGACAGAGAGAGACAGAGAGAGAGACGGACAGGCAGATTATGTAACAAGACAGTGGCTGAAAAGCAATGGAGAAACAGTTGGTAGTCATGGGTATTTTGTCTCATATATATATATATATGTATGTATGTCGAATATAGATGGATAGATAAATAGATAAAGAACATTGATATAGTATGTAACAAGACAGTGGCTAAAAAGCGACGGTGAAAACAGTTAGCAGACGTGTATTTTGTCTCAGATAGATAGATAGATAATGAACAAGACTAATGATAGATGGATAGATAATGAACATATAATATGTAAGAAGACAGTGGCTGGAAAGCGATGTAGAAAATAGTTGTCAAAAAAGGGAGAAGGAAGAAAAAAGCCAAGGAAAACAAATAAAAGTGAAAGGGGATCAAACAACAAAATGGACAAGAGACGCAAAAGACCGAGATACAATTGGATTGATTACGAAAGGAACAACAGAGATAGAATGAAAAGAGTCAAAAGAAGAAGCCAGACATTCTAGAACTAATTGTATAAAGACAAGAAAGGAAAATAACAAACTCGAAAAAAAAAAGGGAAGAAGGAAGTTCCTTTTGTACGTTTCTTTTATTTTTATTCTCATGATACAAAGACCAGTTATCCTGAAAGAATACAAGAAAAGATGGAGGTGATATTTTTTAGGGATATGTGAAGAAGGGCACAAATGTCATAAAATGAGTGTATCGGCTGACATAGTGGATACGTGGCCAACGTAAGATTCATATATATATATATATATATATATATATATATATATATATATATATATATATAATCGATGTGGTTAACATTATCATTATTTTATACAAGAATATTAATAATGTATTTATTCGTGTGCACATACTAATAATGTGTGTACTTGTGTGTGGATAAGCATATATCAACACACACCTAACACACACACACACACACACATATATATATATATATATATATATATATATATATATATATATATATATATATATATATATATATATATAGTGAAATAATGGGTTTGCTAAACAAACCAGTTTATGTTTCGCCCTTTTGGGCTTCTTCAATCGAATCTGCGAATTCAAAGCTTTAAACTCAATGTTTTATACATCGAGCACTTCATAAATAGAAACCATCATACATTGTACATTGAATCATTGATATATATATATATATATATATATATATATATATATATATATATATATATATATATATATATATATCAGACATTTAAATGAGTATCGCTTTTCGAATTCCCTCGTAGATTTTCAGTAAGTTCAGTGGGACCCCTAGGGAGGTTGAAATTAGCTTCAGCTTGCAAGAATAGATTATCAACAATTACCCATTGAGAAATTCATGGAATTGTTTCTCTGTGTGTATTTATACACATCAATGCCAGTATTGGGATACGTATACATCATAATCATCATCACCAGCCATTATGAGGCCAAAGCCTCTCCATCTTCTCCCATGACGACTGCGATTGCACTGACACCTGCCACGTCTTACCAGCAAACCTTTCTATCTCTCAGCCATCTCGTGTCTGGACTTTTCCTACTGCATGTGTGTTGAGATAGATCTAAATGTATTTATATGAACCTTTGTGTATGTCATTGTATCGGTGAACGTAGGATTGTAATATATATATATATATATATATATATATATATATATATATATATATATATATATGTGTGTGTGTGTGTGTGTGTGTGTGTGTGTGTGTGTGTGCGTGTGTGCGAAACCGTTCAAAGTTTGCAAAAGTTCCCTTCGTTTTTTGTGCTCTTTTCTGTCTTTATATGTACATATGTATGTGTATGAGGTTTTATATATATACATATATATATATATATATATATATATATATATATATATATATATATATATATATATATATATATATATATATGATACACTTGTATTATTGGACGTATACTTGTGTTTACTAGAGCTTTTGTGTGTATATATACATATATATTTATGTGCGTGTGTGCGTGAGCGTGCGATTGTGTGTGTGTGTTTCTCTCGGTCCTTAAATGTACGTCAATTAGGTGTAATAAATGAATGTATGTACGAATTTGCATGTGTATATGAACGCGTATGTCTGCACATGATTATGTATATGCGTATGTATGTGCAAGCAGATGAGTGCATATGTGTGTATATGAGTGCAAGTGTTAATGTGTGCATATTTTCCCATAAGAGTATGAGCGCTTTCGTGAGATTGCATATGTGTATCCGTGAATGTGTTTGTATGTACGTGTGTATCCATGAATGTGTTTGTATGTACGTGTGTATTTGTGAATGTGTTTGAGCAAGTGCATGCATGAGCATGTCACTAAATATGTATGAGAAAATGTGTAAGAGTGAAAATGTGTATGTCTCTCAGTATATGCGTGTGTGTGTGTGTGTGTGTGTGTGTGTGTGTGTATGCATGTTTGCGTGTGTGTGTATGTGACCGCTGACAACCTATTCCACTGATACGCCCTGTCAGTCCAGATACATCAAGTAGCACTTCCGAATCGTTGACTGCGCTTTTCAACAGAACAAGAAATGACAGACATTCTTTGCGCTTTTTTTTCTTTACTCTTCACTTCTCCCCCCGACGCTTCTTTGTCGGTTGAAAAGAACATTCTCTCTTCATCTTGCTCACTCTATCAATATACATCTTTCTCTATTTCCGGAGATTCTTTCAACTTGTTTCTTTTGTTACATTCCTTTCTTGTTTTTTTAAAGACATTTTTGGTCTTTATTCGTTTCTGCTGGTCTTTGCACTTCCTTTTCTCTTTGTTTCTGTTTACGTCTCTTTCTTCCTTTTTTTCCCTTTCTTTCTTTCTTTTTAACCACCAATTGCACATCTAGTTTATACTTTCCTTCCTTTTTTTTTCTTTCTGCCTTCCTTTCTTCTTATACTTTTCTTTTAGTCTCCGTTGTTCTTCACTTTTCTTTGTTTCTTTGTTTCTTTCTTTTGTTTCTTCCATCTACTTTTCTTTCTTTTTTGTTGGTTTTCTTATTCACCTACTTTCCTGTCTTTCACTCTTTCACTCTTTCTTTCTTTCCCCTACTTTTTTTTTTCCTTCGTTTTTTTCTATTTCTTTTACTTTTCTTTCTTTCAGTCTTTCTTTCTTATTTGCATTGTTTTTCCTTCTTTTTCACTTTTTTCATTCTTATATTTTTGTCGTTTCTTTTTCATTTCATTCATAACTTTATTTATTTTAATTCTTTCCTTTGAATAACTGTATCGTTTCTTTCTCCTCCTTAATCCACACTCTTTCTCTTTTTCTCTTTAACTCCTCAAAATTTTATTTTTTCCTTTTCCTTAAACCTTGTAACTCTACAGCTGTTTGTATATATATATATATATATATATATATATATATATATATATATATATATATATATATATATATATATATATATTCATTTTGTTTCTCATTTTTCTTATACTTATCCCCGATTCTTCATTTTAGCCTCGCCACCGTCTTCCATTCACTCTTGTCTTCCTTTCCTCTTTCCTCCGGTCTTTACCTTTTCTTCTCACTAATCGACTGATCTTCCCATAATTCCTTTCTTTCAAAAGAATAAGACACAGCTCAGTCTTCTCTGGACACAGCCGAATGACCTCCATCTTGTCTGTTGCCACAACCTTTTCCCTAATTCATCTCACATTTACTTACTCATACATATTTGGTATTCTATGGCAGTTAATTCGACAAAGTTTGACTCTGACATCTCAGCGTCAAGTCTTTGAGAAGTGAACGGAGATTGGGAGCTGAAGAGATCTTCCGAACGGAGTTCCTTGGTCAAGAAGAAATAAAAAAAATCTGGAGTAAACAAATCTATACATAAATGACAACAAAGATGCAAAAAAGACACTACTTTTCATCGCCATCGGAAAATGGCGGTAATATTTCCAGTTTTGCGTTCCAAAATAAAGAGGCTCCCCCTTTTTCTATTCTCCGCTAAATATAGTCCGATCAAAAATAGACAAAACACAAGAGAATAGCTCATACATCGGTATGATAAAATATAAAACGGATTGATGTTTGATCTATGAATGCTAAAAGGTAGTCAAGGATAACCCGTCACCTGCTGGGAATGACTATCTACTGGGAATAGTGCAAGTAGTTTTATGTAAAAAAAAAACCAAACAAACCGTAAACCAAAAGTGTCAACGTACGTTTCTTCAGTTTTTAAGTTGGCCTGTGTGTCTGTCTGGATTACAATTTATGTATAACGCGTACAGACCACATCAATGGATCCAGAGCAGTGGTTTCAAAATTGGTGTCTGTGGACCCAAGGTTGTCCAACAAATTATGCTTGGGGCCCACAGCAAAAATTCCCTCTGACTCTGACACAGTAAACCTAGTGGCAGAGAAATAATATCATCTATTGCAAAGCTATCAAAAAAACAAAAAAAAAACATTATCTTTGTGAACAGACATGTCTCGTATATCAGAATCCAAATACATCTTAAATAGATGATTTTTAAAAGATTAAAAATTGATTTTTATTGTACTTCATCAATTAATCTCAAAATTAGAATGGAGGTCGTCGGAATATTTCTTTTATAATAGGGGTCCTCGTGTATCCAAAATTTTTGAAACCACTGATCTAAAGGGCTGAAAAATTAGACATTTAAGCCAGGATAAAACTTTTTTTAAAAAATCCTCTCCTTAAATAAGATTTTAGTAAGTGAAGGTTCAATTTGCAATGTAAGTTTATGCCCAATTGATCCCCAAGTTTGTATACGGTACCATTCACACTTGTTAGTTGATAAATCAGACATTTTAGTGATCACTGTCCCAACAAAAGGCGATACAAATTACTTATTCATTTCTCACCATTTTCCAAAATTTTCAATTGATCACCCCAACACGGCATGCTGCCAAAATACGTTTGTCGCGTGACGGTTCCAATTGAGGGACTCACCAGATCTGTTCATCAATTAAATAAAGATAATATAGAACTTGGCAGATTATAACATGATTAAATATCATACAATTTATTAAAAGGACTTGTTTGTATCCAACATGCCGACTCGTTTGTAAAGCAAGTACTTATTTACTAATAACCTGACATTGAAGCACAGCCTCATATGCAATAGCTTATTGTTAATCCACGCTCTATAGTAAACACTATAGATCATCTTCATCAGCAGTCTTTAAGCGTCTATCGTTGGATATAGACCTCCCTCAAGATTCGCCAACCCTCTCTATCGTGAGTGTTGCAGAGCCAATTCTACCTGAACTTGTTTAGGTTGTCCTGCCATCTTTTTTTCCAGGCAAAGTTTCGCATATGATCTCTGGGGAGCCACGTTGTGAGTCGTGATGTTCAGCACCTTCAATATGAACAGCTCATTGCCATTTGAGTTTTCCAATATATTCTATAATAATTCTGACTCTCTAATAAACTGCGCTGTCTTATGATCTCTCCATGTGAGGTTGAATATGATTATCTCCTGTGAACGTTCGAAGAATCCTTCTATGAAAAATATTATGGCAGGCTCCTTTTAGTATAATGTTTTAGACAGTTTATTATGAACTATGATAATAAACAGCATTTGACCTTTGAAACCATTATTATATTTATTTGAACCCTCATAAGTGGCACAGGTCAGTGAGGAATATTTTTTTTCAATAGCTGTGCGATGGATGATGTTGTTTCTCCGCCACAAGATTTGCAATGCCAGGTTCAATATTTGACATGTTAATTCGGAATCCATGTTTAACATTCAGTTGATTTCGTTGTTTATTCTGTTTTAATATGCAGCAGCCCACTTAACCTAATTTTATATTAATGGTATTAATTCATATTTTCGACTGCGGACCCCCAACCATCGTCTGATGGATCCCAGGGTTCTACAGACCACTATCTCGACACCATTGCTAAAGATGTTTATCAATTTCAAACTAGTTTAGCACTCTGCCACAGCTGTGAAATACGAAGAGATGATAGAACTCACTATCAATGGGTTGCTGAACCAAATTTAATCCGCAATGACGTTACAACAGTGGAGCAACCAGCGAAGATCGAGCTCGTTTGCCAGATCTAACCTTTTGACCAATGTTCTGGCTCAAATGCCGTTTAGTAAGTTGCACGTCACATAAACCCCATACATAAATTGAAGCTGATGAGAATTATCTGACAAGATGATTATAGAAATGACTACATGGAAAGAAAATATATTAATGAAATAAATTGTTCATTTTTTACAAATAATTCAAGTTTCTTCCCACATTATCATTTTTAACATCACAGAGAGAACTGTGAACATGTTTCCTTTATTCTAACTCTGGCACAGACAACAAAAGAAGAAGAAAGCAGAAACTGAAATAGTATAATTAATATAGAAAGATTGTAATTAATTAGATAATTATGGTAATTAATCTTTTGATGGCAAAAATGTAGTCGACAATGCAGAAGACGTACTTAGTTTTGTTTGGTAAATGTCAGTGGGTGCAGGGTTAATTATTATCATAAAAACAATGCTAAGAAAAGCCAATTATGTTTTTGAAAGCAAACAATAAATTCATTTTTTTAAATAAAATGTTTATTTCCTTAGTAAAAATAGTTTCAAAACGTAGCATCACAGTATCAATTCTACGATATGTTCAGGATTCCGATCTCATCTCTGGTCCAAGTTGGAGTTGCCTTTGTTTTTCCCCCAGTAACAAGAACAACAAGAACAATCCTCATCAATTTTAGGGGAGTAAACTCTTGACTATTTATCTATCACGTCATGTTAAACCATACCTATATTTTCCTACCGCGATTTGAAACCACGACCATTTGATTCGAAAGAGTCAGAGATAAAGTGACAAGTCTTTTATACCTACAAATGTACCAACGAATATATTCTCTAAAAATACAAAACAAACATTGCAGTAATCATCTTCAGTCTGAATGAAAGTAAGAGCGGAGTCCAACCTGCAGCAGCCAAGCTTGTTTTTGTTTGTTTTTTTCAATTGTTACCAGAATCCTTTCGTGGATCCATTTTGCAGCGTTTCTCTGCTACACAATTCTTATGGAAAGAGCGGGAAGAAATCTCATTTTCTTCAGGTTAGAGACTAACAACTGTGTACAGCATAAAATAAAGAACATCTCTTTCCGTACAGATTAAATACACGGGGGAAGCTATAGAATGGCTTGATGAATCGTACGGTAAAAACTAAAAGCAATAAAGAGAATAAGTGATCCAAACAACTTTTGAATATTATAATTCACCCGAAAATTACAGAATTTTGAAAATAGTGACATAATTTGTTGAATCTTGTCTTGATTGTGAAGAGAAAAGTAGATTAGTGGTTCGTAGCATGGGAAACGTAATTAAGCATCTGAGTTCGAATTCTTGCTGATACTGAAGGAACTATCAACTAAAACTGCCCCCTCCCCAACTGTCAATATGGGTTCCCTCAGTTTTTAATTTGATCTGCCTGGCTATATATGTTTCATGCGCATAGACTACGCCAATGTAACTAGAGGGTTGGAAATTTAGACAAAACTGTCAACATAGGTTTCAAAGTTGAGTTGGCGGATTAGCTGGCTGGCTGATTATGTATCGCGTGTATAGGCCACGTCAATAGAGCTACAGAGATGAGAATTTAAACATTTACTCTTTTTTTTAAATCAGACTAAATAAAGACTCAGAGCCCTTTCACATCGAAAGACGGGTAAGACAAGGTGATACCAGCTCAGAAAAACTCTTTAGGGCCTCTCTCGAGATGATCTTCCGAAATTTAGACTTAGAAAATAATGGATTCGGAATAAACAGCGAACACCTGAGCAACCTCAGATTTGCAGACGACATCGTCCTTTTTGCAGAGAACCTCCACGGCCTCACATTAAGGCTAGATGAGCTAAATGAAGAAAGCAAGTCGGTCTTCACATGAACTTCAGCAAAACAAAGGTCATGTGCAATGACCACGTCGGAAATGAACAAACACCGATCAAAATCGAAAATGTAAAACTGGAGAAAGTAGACCACAGCATCTACCAAGGACAACGAATCTCCATGAAATCCTCAAATGAAGAAGTAGAAGTCAAGCGAAAAATCACTCTTGGGTTGCAAGCCTTCGGTAGAACAAGCTCAACCTTAATGAACAAGGAGATCCCTTTAGCTTTAAAAAGAAGAGTATACAACCAATAGTCACCTATAGTGCTGAAACATGGAACCTAAACAAGACACTGACCCTCAAAACTGAGAACCAGGCAACATGCACCTCAAAGAATCATGTATAACCTCACAAATTTTATTGAAAAAACAGGAGTCTGAGACATCATAGAATCTACTAGAAAAATCAAATGGCAATAAACTGATTATGTTGCACGAATGATAGTCAACCGATGGACATCACGACCTTCAACATGGATCCTCAGAGATCACATGCGCAACTGAGGCTGGTAGAATACAAAATGCAGCGATGGACGATAGAAGACTGATGATAATGATAATGTCTAAAAAATACCTTTTCTATGTTTTTTTAGAATTATCTCCCAAAATAGATATGACACGAAGAGCGATTCATGTCTGTTGTTATACTTACTGATCCCTCGACGTTGAATACATTTTGAGGGTAACTTACGTAAGTAAGCCCGGTTTCAAAAAATGGTTGATATGTAGTATAAAATGATATCAATATACAATACACATAAAACCTTATATAAAAATGATAAACTACGTGTATGACATAAACTATAGTTAAAAGGTGGGTTCAATTTGTGGTGTAAGTCCATTACTTCAAGCTCCTTATCGATAATCTCCCCTTGACTCACAGATTCCAAACTCTTTCATATGTTTGTGACTTCTGGTAGTTATTTCAATTTTTGCCTTATAATTGTCAAACAAATTATCCTAATTCTTCCGAAATTTATCCAGGCAGTTTTTAAATGTGTTTATATTTTTTTCCTGCAACAGAGAATTCCACGAGTTTGCTGATCAGATAAAAACATTCGTAGCCTTTCCGGGTATTTTATAATTTTCATATTTGGTAATTGCTTTGTAGCCCCCGCCTCTTTGAACTGACACCAGCTGATCTACACGTTTCATCTTATCAGGAGAATACATTGAACTTACATAGTCGAGGTGTGTTCAAACTTGAGATTCGCACAGTGTTAGGAATGACCATGCATCCATAAATTGAAATGAACGTTGTAGAGTAGCAAACATCAAGTTCACTTTTTGACTTAGCCTCTAATGTGGTGATCAAATCTATACTCTCTATCAATAGTAACGTCCACGTCCTTTCAATGATCACATATTTAGAGTTCTATGACTAGCAAATTCTAATGTACGTCTGTGTTGTCTCCCCTTACATTCTCATGCATTGGTTTGTATCTATCTGGATGGAATCCGAGCAACCATTCATCGCTTCACTGTGTTTGTGTGTCTACGTCGCTCTGAAGGGCTGCAGTATCCGTTTGGGCTTCCATAATTTTGAAAACCTTTGTATCGCCTGCAAATAAGTAGACCTCACAGAGTCAGGTAAATCATGAATGTATAATACGAATAAAATCGGACTAAAGACTAATCCTTGTTGAATGCCGGAAGTAAACGGAATCCAGTCAGATTTCTAATCATTTTGGACTCTGTTATGCCGGAAGCTCAATATCCACGTGACCATAGAATCACAGAAGTCATATGACCGTCGTTTAGATTTGAGTCGTTTGAGTCGGTATTGTCACAAGCGAGTGTATCTCCCTATTCAATATCTGTATTTCATTTGTCAATAACAGACAATGAATCAAGGGCTGTTGAGCGTCCTGATATTAAAGCCTTATTTCTTGACCGTGAAAAGATGGTTTATTTTGTTTCTGACAGTATTCAAGCTTGTTTTTTTTATCACTGCCCTACAATTGGCGAAAGAAGTAACTTATTCATTGATCAACCCTTCTTCCAATTATTTGAGTGATCATCATCAACGCTGCACGCTGTCACAGGACGTTGGTCGTGTGACAGTTACTTGAGTGACTAACCAGACCAGTTAGTGTTCCCTTTACCCTGATGTATTTCGGAAAGGCATGAACCCAATTCTCGCTGAGTAGTATTATATGTAACTGGCAGCGAGGAGTAATCCCTAACCTGGCCTATTAGAAGAAGAGATGGATCCGTGTTTGCCCCAAAAGCATAAAAGCAAAGAGAACTCAAACTAACCCAGCCAGGATTCGAAATTGTTTCACCGATTCCATTTTCTATCCTGTTAGCCGTTAATCCAACAGTATACCCACTTCCAGAAGGAAGAAAATATGATACTTAAAAAGAAATAGGTCATCATTAAAAAGAAACAATCCATCTTATAACGCCAGCATCAGGATGTCATGAATCATCAGCAAATGATTCATCCGGCAAGAGTTCGGACTAAATCCGTTCATTTTCAATTTACAAATAGATCCGCCGGAACTCATAGACGGGGAAGAAATATAAATGTTGCGTTGAAAAGAAACGAATAGATCGAGAATAATCGAGATGAGAATTTAGAGTAAAAACAGTTAATCAGGTCTTCACACATGCATGCACACACATACACATGTATATATATGGTCTAGAAAGCTTTACAGTTTTAAACACTAAGTATCAAAAAACTTTTCCAATAGATTTTTTGTGTCTCTTCAGTCGCTTATTTCCTAATATCTGTCAATACAACTTGTGCAATTTTCCTGAGTATTTTCCCTGTTCCCCTATACTTCGTTATTATCATATAATGTATAAATTGTCTCTTGTCAGGATCATC
>OY735205.1:45758261-45773261 GCA_963457665.1 Thysanoteuthis rhombus | reverse complement strand
AACCAAACCACTGAATACAATTTTTTTCCTGTAATTGTAAGGCGACTGAACCAAACAGACAAATCTCATAGATCTTCGAAAAATGTTCTTAGAAATACATTCGGGCTTATTTTATTCTAATAAATAAATACATCTACATTAACAAAATAAAGATATATATTTTTTATGCTTTTTATTCATTATACATCATTACCATTATCAGCAGCAGCCTTTTAGCGTCCGTCGTTGGACATGAACCTTCCTCAAGATTCGCCAGACCTCTCTTTCGTGGACGTCGTGGAGCCAGTACAATCTGAACTTGACTAGTTCGTCAAGCTTTATTTTGCCAGCTACGGTTTCGCATATGATCTCTGGGGTCCACGTTGTGAGTCGTGATGTCCATCAGTTGTCTGATATCCTTGCTACATGACCATTCCATTGCCATTTGAGTTTCCTAATGGACTCTATGATATCTCTGACTCCTCCCTTTTCTCTAATATACAATGCTGTTTTTGGTTTCTCCCCGTGAGGTTGAGCATGATTCTCTCTCATGTATACGTTGCATGGTACTCAGTTTGAATGTCAATATTCTGATTATGTTTCATGTTTCAGCTCCATAGGTGACTATTAGGGGGTGCATTGGTTGCATACCTTTCTTTTCAAGACTAAAGGGATTTGGTTGTTCTTGTTTAACCGAAAGCTCGCCAACCCAGAGTGATTCTTCGCTTGATTTCTTCTCCTTTTGAGGGTTTCATCGAAATTCATCGTCTTGGGTAGACGTATGGGTCGACTTTCTTTAACTTTGCGTTTTCGATTCTGATTGTTGTCTTTTAGTTCTCAACGTGTTTTTTGTTTGTTGTACATGGTATTTGATTTACTATGCCTGAATTGGTCTTGCAATTTGTTTACATTTGTTTTATCACACATACAATACAAAAATTGCAGTAATCATCTTCGGTCGGAATAGAAGAGTGTACTTTGACCCTGCAGCAAACTAGCTTGTTTTATACACATATTTTGTTCTTTAACAAGGTCTAAACATTTTTCAGTCATTTGATTCTCAACTGAAACTTGATATTTAAAACTGGTTTCTTCACCAGGACTTATATGACTTATTTGAATTTTTGAGTCTCAAAGAATTTTACTTTTCTGTATAACAGCTCATACCATTGATCAAATCCAAAATCTTTGCACAATTACTGGTGGCCTACCGTTCTCACTCAATCATGTATATTTCCAGCTAAGATGCTACGTTTACTGACATGACTTACAGTTTCGTCACTCTTCGCACAGGCAACGATTTCTGTTTTGTCAATTTTTGTCTATTATCAATTGAATTTTCATACCTGTAATACCTTATTATGCTTGAGATAAGGGGACAGGAAATCTCTTTAATATTTCAGCACTCATCTGAATTAATGTATACACAGGAATTTTCGATTACTATGATTTCACCCATTAGGTATTCACACTAGTAGCAACAGTTGGCCCGCAATATAGTTTAAGTGACAACAAATCACCTCAATCATCCAGTACTCTTCGTGGTATTTTAGCTGTTTTTAGTAATGCTGTCGTTTGTTCGGTCTCGATATTTTTTCGGATTTTCACTTCTTCCAGTCATTTCATTTGATTCCACTATTTCTTCAGTTCGTTAGTGAGGTCTCGATATTTGTATTGCTTTTCATTTTTTAATAATAATAATAATAATAATAATAATAATAATAATAATAATAATAATAATGATAATAATAATAATGATGATGATGATGACGACGACGACGATGACGACGACAACAACAACAACAACAACAACAACAACAATATATGCAAATTAGTATGTTTAATTATATAATTGTATGGTTGTATGTCCTGTTCGATTCCTGCAATAACCTCAAAGCTAAAATGGATTGGTCCATGAAAAATAGATTGACATAGCTAAAAAGAGAAATTAAAGGGTTGTTCTCAAATGAGATGATCTGTTGTGACATGACAATGAATAATACGTTACTCAAAAGCTGATCCTGGAAAAGGGAAAAGAAAAAAAAGAGTATAAGTGATTGAAAGAAATGTTTAATGCTGAGTTAAGACTTTGAAAAATGTAAATTAGGAAATTCGAATTACTAAAAATAAATTACCTAATAAGATAACTTTAGGCACCTTATTGCCGACCCATGCATAAATAACCCCGTCATTTCTGACAGGTGTATGCTTGTAATAATAATACTTGCTGTTGTAGCCCACCTATTAATATTACATTTTACACTAATTCGCAGTTATTATCATTTTTTCTTTCACCAGTTTCTACTCTTTAACACTTCCATTAATCTATTCTTTGTTTGTTTTTTTTTCATTTTCTTCTTCTTCTTCTTCTTCTTCTTCTTCTTCTTCTTCTTGTGCTTTCTGCTTTTTTTCCTCTTCTTTCATCATTTCTCCTCTCCTCCTATCTTTCTTCCTTTTTAGTGAATATGTTTCATCTCTTTTATTTCACCATCCTTTCTAAATTTCGTCTTTTTCATTCGATGATTAATTTCTAACTTTAATTTGGATAATTTTCACACGTTCTTATCTCTCCTTTTCTGCCATAGTCCGGTTCAAGGCAAAATGAAGAGAAGTGTGTGGCAGGAAGGAAGATTGTGTTACGCCAGTCTTCCGTATGAGGTGGGTCTTTTAGGCTGGTTGGCTGGGTGTATTTAAGTATACATGTATCATGTGTACGGACTGCAACAATGGAGCTGAAATGCTGACACATTTACTCCTTATCATGTCTAAAAAACCGCTTTTTGTTTTTTGACCCCAGCCCCTTAATAGGTTTCTAGTGGGGTTCGATTCGCAATGTGAGCTCATTCTAAACTGATCCCTTAGTTTATGTCCAGCAGCATTCACGCTTGTTTTTTTTTCTGGGAATTGAGACTTTTTTTTAGTGATTACTGCCCATCAAAAGGCGAGAGAAATATCTTATTCATTGATCCCTTTTTTTCCAAATTTTGATTGATCACCCCCAACACTGCATGCTGATAAATGACGTTGGTCACGTGACAGTTTCTGTTGAGTGATTAACCAGATCTGTTTACCTTTTACTTGAGGAAAACATTTTTTGTTGATGAAATAATTTTCCTCCCACTATTTCTGAATGCATGAGGTTACAAGAGAGAGAGAGAGAGACAGACAGACAGAGACAGAGACAGAGACAGAGACGCAGAGAGAGACAGAGACAGAGAGAGAGAATAAAATAAAATAAAATAGAATAAAATGTTCTGCTTTGGGAATATTTCCACAATGCTCTGAGCTTACTTGTGGGGCATTTTGACATATTTCTTCGCTAAAGTCAATCCGCGATGATCACCTCTACACATCCGTCAAATTCCTTATTCGGCTCGACAACCAAAAAAACAACCCCAACTTCTAACCTCTCCTCATCTATCATTTGTGCGTTGTGCTAATGATTAAGGACAAAATGTTAGAGTCTCATTTCAGATATTCCTCAACATGTAACGTCAAGTGAGGGGAATTGAAACACTTCTGGCCTTCAGTTTCCGCTGAAAAGCGTTCCAAACGAGTCTGGGTAAAATGTTGACAACTTAAACAGGCATAAATATCTTTTGCAAAGAGAGTCAAAAGACCCGATACGTTATCTGGAAGGGGGTTTGCAAAATTATTTCCTTGCATCTTACTGGCTCAATTATGTACATCCGCACTTTCATTGAAAATAAAACCTAGAGCCATAAATTAACGAGTAATGAGTTTTGAAGGCTTAGAGTGCCATCAGTAATCGTCCACCTGGTCTGTATACTATGTTATCTATCTATCTATCTATGGTATCTATCTATCTATGGTATCTATCTATCTATCTATCCATCTATCTATCTATCTATCTATCTATCTATCTATCTATCTCATTATCTCCATCAATCACTATCTATTGATCTCAAGTTATTTGCATCAGTCTATTTCAGTTGGTTGATATCGATCTTAATATTTCCCTATTTATCTAATAGCCAAGAGATCTATTTAGTAACCCACCACAGGATATATATATATATATATATATATATATATATATATATATATACATATGTATATATATACACAGACACACATATATATGTGTATGTGTGTGTGTGTGAGTGTGTGTGCGTGTGTGTGTGTGTGTGTGTGTGTGCGTATGTATGTATAGGTAGGAAGATCGATTGATCCATAGATATGGTTAGATTGATAGATTAAGCTTAGTTTAATCTGATCTGTGGCTAAATATATGTCTGAAGATTATATAGCCCCATCCTGTTGGAGGGAGTCTTCCTTCAATCACCTTCTTAATTCTGTAACATTGCTGCAATCTTGTATGCCAAACAGACTATATTTCTATCTGGTAATTGTTTGATAAAGCTGAGATTAAACATAATGACGCCGCCAGTTTTATTTGATCAATAGTGAAAGTCTTGGCAAAATACTGACTTAAAGTTTCATTTCACCAATTGCAAACAATTACTTTTAATGTATTTCAATTTATGTACATTATTCTAAAAAATGAATTGTATTTCATTTTTGTGTTGAGTGAGTTTGTCTTTACGTGTGTTCCGTTTTGGAATATTATAAGCTCTCAAAAAAAAAATTTGATCAAAACTGCCAACATACGTTTCTTCAGTTTTCAAGTTGGTCTGTCTGGTTGGCTATCTATGTATGTATCGCGCGTACCTGCTGCATCAATTTAGCTAGAGGGCTGAAATTTGAAAATTTACTCTGTATTATATCTAGAAAACAGTTTTTTTTTAAATCTCACTAAATATGTAGTTTGAGGAGACGGCAATTTATAATGCAAGTTCAAGCCAGGTTGGTCCCTTGACGCTTGTTTTTTTTTTTTAAATTTTTTTTTCATTTAGAACTTTTAGTGATCACTGCCCAACAAAAGGTGTGAGAAGTAACTTTTTCATTAATCAGCCTATTTCCAATTTTCGAATTGATGACCCTCAACACCGCATACTGTCAAAATACGTTAGTTACATGATGGTTTCCACTGAGGGATAAACCATACCTGTCTATAATAACGTTCAGAATGAAACAAAAGAAATGCCTTTATGCTCTGCAGATTCTAGATTCGAATTGAATTGATTCGAGTCGAATTGAAGAAAAAATCGTGGGAAATATCAAATGCAACTTTTGCAGTAATGCACTATCAAATAAACATTTTCCAACGTTAAGAAAGGATAAAACACTGAGTTGTAAGTAAGGAAAAAATGTTGATTTCCCGTTCGATTTGTTATGAGGTGAGAAGAAAAAAAATCCCAAACTCATTTTATAAAACATGTTAATATTTTTACTAGATAAGTGTCAAAGGCTTTGTAATGAACATTGTATAAGAAATAATTAACTGCCTTGTTGCTAATAAAGTCAATAAAGCATTCCCGGTTTATTTCCCTTTTATGTTTCGTTATCAAACCACAGGAAAACGTTGTATATTCTTTTGTTGGGATTTAAAGACATTCGTTATACTTTTCTTTCTTTTCTGGACACCTTTTATACTGAGATTGACTGAGTGTCATAAAGAGTTATGTTCTTTCTAGGACCGACTATCATATATTCTCTGAGATAAAAATTGTCCTCTGCTTTATACTTGTAATGTGCCTTATAAATAATCAGAGTATAAGCCAGCAGCACTTTAGTAGGGTTAAAGAACAGAAACAAATAAGTATTAGAAAAGTAAACGATTTACCAAATGAATGAAAAATACGCTTCTGCGATTCTCTTCGAATGCAGTTTTTAGTTTTCTTGGCGTCCATCTTTCTCGACATCTGCCGCCAGGGGAGAACGCATGCGCAACGGATTTAATTACAAGTGGCTGGCTTGCTTTGATCAAGTTGGGAGCTAAGCGCTTGAATTTAGGGGCTCAAGAAAATTGCTGACTAGGCTTTGAAACGGTTCATAACCCATTCAGATAATAAACGTTATATAATGCCATAGAAAATGAGAGAAAAAATGCTACAAGCCAAAAGGACTATAAACCTTAAGAGATGACAGACAAAATTTCCTGGAAAACGATAAAAATGACAAAGGATAAAAGGTGAAAGAAAGCAATAGTTTTTCACTCCGTTCAAAGTCTAATTTTTCACTTTCTTTCTTCTCTTTTTTTTTTTTTCTTTCACTTATCTTTCTCCTTAATATCTTTTTCTACTTTCCAATTTCTTCTCGTTACCCTTTTCTGTCTTTTTCATTATCTCTGTTTTTGTAATAAAGAATATATATATATATATATATATATATATATATATATATATATATATATATATATATATATATATATATATATATATATTTGAGGTACTATACAAAGATTCGGCGAATTCGAAAAAAATTCGTTCTACGTTCAGTTTTTTCGATTCGAATCCCTTAAATTTCTGGGTTGCACCTCGTGTGTATATATATATATATATATATATATATATATATATATATATATATATATATATATATATATATATATATAACACTGAAGAAAATTACATAAACTAAATTAGGAGGTATTGGGAAATAATTGACTGAAATGACAATTCTTATATATATTTAGTGCTTGAAGCTGTAAAGCTTTCTAGACTACACACATACACACACACACACACACACACACATATATATATATATATATATATATATATATATAGTTTTTTTTTCTTTTCCACTTGCACATTATAACCCCCTCTCATTTCAGTTTCTTATTTTTCGATTTTCATTTGATTCTTCTCTCATTCTTTCTTCATTACGTTTATCCGTGGTTAACGCTCATCAGAATGCTAATCTTATAGAATATAACATGTGACTTCATTCCCCAATACACTCTTTGCTCTAGTGGTCTTTCACCAGGTTATGCTAAACTTAGTATGTATTTTCTTTCCATTTGTTTATTCTACTGGCTTACTTCTCTTTTGGTTTATTTTTTCTTCTTTACATTTTCCCATTTTCGTCGTTTTTAAAAAAATTTTTATTTCTGTTAACTTTACATTTTGCCGCCATTTCATTATTTCCACTTTCCGGCATCTTTCGTCTCTTCAAACAATTTTTTCCTTTAAATTCCTTTAGTACTATTTCCTTTGCGACCTTTTATTGGTGTTCGTCTCTCTTCCTCTGATTTTTCTTTCAGTATTTCTAATTCCTTTCGTTGTGATCCAATCTTCCTTTATAAATTCTCCTGCTTCTCTCTTTGTCTTCACTTTTCTTTTTCAAATTTTGACACTTATTATTTTATTCTCTTCCTCTCTTTCCCGTCTTTTTTTGTCTTCCTTTTACATTATCCTCTTTCCTTAAATACTCTCTTCTTGCACCGATTTTGACAATTAGAACCGTCAAACAAAACTGTCAACATAGGTTTGTTCTGTTTTTTAGATTATTCTAGCGATGATCTACGTAGGCATCTCGCAATATGTACAGAACACTCTGATGCAGTTTGAGGTCTGAAAGTTTTAACATCCATTCCTTATCATGTCTAAAAAAATCTAATTCTCCCGAATAGGTTTTTAGTGAGAGGTTCGATTTGCAATGTAAGTTCATACGGAATTAGCTCCTTAGTTTTTGTCCGACAACATTCATGCTTATTTTCTTTCCTAAATTCGGATTTTTTTTCAGTGATCACTACCCATCAAAAGTGGAAGTTATTTATCCATTGCTTACCCCTTTTTTCCAATTTTTTAAATTGATCACCCAAAACACGACACGTTGCCAAAAGACGTATTCACTAGGGGATTTCTACTGAGTAACTAACCAGACCAGTCTTTTTTTTAAATCTCTCTCCTTTTAGCCCTTTATTTCCTTTTTTGCCCCCTAACCTTCCCTTCCCTTACCAATATCCTCATCTCCCTCCCCACTTTTTTTCATTCCCCTCTTCATGATCTTCTGCACACCTTTTCATCATTTCCTCCTCTCAGCTCTCTCTCTCTCTCTCTCTCTCTCTCTCTCTCTCTCTCTCCTTTCTCCCTATTCTCCCTTCAATCCTTCCGTCTCTTCCTTTATTTCAGGAAACTTTTCAACATATTCCGACCCGGCTCACGGCCATAACAGAAAAAGTCCGCCAAGTCACCGTGAAACATGAACGCCCATGAACAACGGCGAGTCTTGAGTTGACGTCCCTGTCAGCCCAACTTGAAGATTGAAGACTTCCTTTGTCTTACCCTGGGTGATTTATGTAAGTGATTTATCTTGATCTAGTATCTGTTACGTTGATAAATCTAACACTGTCTCAATTTTTTTCTGTGGCTGCCAAAATATTTTTCCATAATTCACTTGAGCATACAAGGACAGCCAACATCTTTACAATCGTCACCATCACCATCACCACCATTATTATTGCTCTTCCTGCGATTTATTCCGTGTCTTGCTTATAAAAGTCAAACGTTTTCAGCCTTGCCTATTATGACAAAATCCGTTGGAAAAATCCTTTTATTCCGATTTGAAAAATATTTGTGTCACTTCGCCAACTTCTGAACAAGACCACGTTCATCGGGCAAAGAGAGGTAGCTGACCTCATGGTCAATTGTTTGTGATAACACTATTTTGACAATTACTCGTATAGCTTTACAATCGAAGTACATTTTGTCCACACCAAGAAATTCAATAGTACGTATTTGTAATACAGCCTAATTAGATAATCTTAGAGGCGAATAACCAGGCTTTCACAGACATTCACCACATGAAAAGAAACTTTTTTAATTACACTGGCAGCCATGAACCATCATGTGAGGTAATACGATTTAGAATAGTTTTAAAGAGAATATCTCAAACAGGAAACCAGAGAAGTGAAAAAACATAGCCAGTTGGTAGATACATCCACTGTGAAAATAATCGATTACCATAAGTTCTTCATTTCTTTTTCAGAAGAGAAATAAAGAAAGTATAGTTGTTTTGATCATGCAGATTATTTGAATCTTTTTTCACAAGAGTCGGCGTTCCTGTTTCCTGCAAGCCAAATGGCGAAGAAACGATTGCTTCCTTCTTATTCAACAACCTTTGTAGATTTCGAACAAGGTCTTAGAAGTCACTCTTTTGGCTCCGCAGATTTTCTTTCCTGTTTTATAGTTATTATTATCATTTGCAATCTCACACCAGTTGCCTGGTGGTTACCGCTGGAGTTTGAGTGACAGCAAGTCTACTCAAGTCTCCAGCCCTTCTCCCCTAGTTCACATAGGCCACAATAATCCTGCAGTTTACAGTTTCACACCGGTTGCCCAGTGGTCATTGCTGAAGGCAGAGTGACAATAAGTCTCCTCAGGTCTTCAGCCAACATCTTTTCTCTCTTTCGCCTATCATGCCAGTGCTGTGGTTTACATTTCCGCTTTCATTCCCCTTCCTCTGTTGGGTCACTGTTAACAATTAACGTTATTATTATTATTATTATCATTATTATTATTATTATTATTATTATTATTATTATTTCCTACTGTTGATATAGGTTTCTTCAGTTTTCCAGCTGGTATGGCTGATTATATGTATGCATGTATCATGCATAAAATAGGTACCAGTGAAGCTTGAGAACTGGAAAATTAAACATTAATCCTTATTACGTCTGGGGAAAAACGTTTATTTCGTTTTCTCAAGATTACCCCCAAAATAGGTTTTTAATTTGGGGGTTCAATTTACAATGTCAGTTTATGATGAATTATACCCCTTTGTTCTTTTGCAAAGCCAAACTCTTTAGTGATCCAGCAAAAGGCGACCGAAGTAACTTATTCATTGATCACCCATTATTCCAATTTTTTGATTGATCACTCCCAACACAGCATTGTACCAAAAGATGTTGGTCATGTCACTATTTCAATGAGTGACTGGCCAGATCTATTATTATTATTATTATTATTATTATTATTATTATTATTATTATTATTATTATTATTATCAGATGTCTGGTGGTCATCGCTGAAGACTAAGTGACAGCAAGTCCCCTCAAATCTACAGCCCTCCTCCCAGATTTCCTGCAGTCCACAGCAGTATTCTGCTTTGCACCTTCTCACCAGGTGTCCATCGGGCATCGCTGGAATTGAGTGACCTCAGGTCTCTAGTCCCTTTCTTGTCGTTCTCACATATAACAGCAACGCTGTGGTTTGTACTGTCCAAATCTTCCCTAGCTTTACTTACACATGTCTTTCTCATTCTAGCCTTTGGGCTATCGCAGACGATTGGAGATCGTAAGTCTTATATTTCCAATACTCTCCTGAGTATTCGTGTAGACCCTAGTAGTGCTCAGGTCTGCATAGTTTGAAAATATGGAAGAGTGTGACCTTTCATATTCACTCCCTGATCCGTAGACACAGCCACGTCTATTATTTTGCAGGTTCTCTTTCTTCTTGCTTAGGTGGGTGATCAGTTTGGATGTTAGAGTCTCAGAGTAATTTGTGGCTTCTACTTTATGGGACACTTTCATGTCTGTGTTGATATCATTTGTCCCCATAGTCGAAACCTTGTCGTTTGCAAAGTTCCCAGTATATAACAGTTGCTACCCTGTCGTGCCTGTTCTTGTACTACTTCATAGGTAGTTTACTTCAACCAATGTGTTTTACAGTTTCATCCTTTTCTCCAGCATTTTTTCAGGTTCCGTCAATCATCGCTTGGACATATTTTTGTCCTGATGCTTTTGTTTTGGGCTGCCATGATGAGGGATTCTATTTCTCTTTTCAGGTTTTGTTTTGTGGCCAAGTCCACAATTGCCCTTCTATGATATTTCCTTGCTGCTTTTTGGATTCCACGTGTAGTTTTTTTCTGTCCTCATTTGCTCTTACTTATTGTTTCCCTTTACACTTGAAGGTTTGATACTTTTTTTTTAATGTTTGTTGCACCGCATCGAGCGCTTTGCATAATGTCTCCACTTCTTTCTTGCACATACTTCGGGAGTGACGTTTTGGCCATTCGGACACAGTCTTCTACAATGATGAGTTCTCTGTCGCCTTTCTTTCACATACAGTCTGTCTGTCTGTATTATTATTATTATCATTATCATTATTATTATTATTATTATTATTATTATTATTATTATTATTATTATTATACATTTTCGCTCCAGTTTCCTGGTGGTCACAGCTGGGGACTGAATGACAACAAGTTTCCTCTGGTATCCAGCCCCTCTCCACAATCTCATAGTCCACATTTGTACTGTTTACAGTTTCACACCAGTTGCCCGGTGGTTATCGCTGAAGGCTGAGTGACAATAAGTCTCCTCAAGTCCTCGGCCTTCCTATCAGATCTCCTTCACCAATCACAGCAGCGCTGTAGTTCGTACATCCACCACCATTCGTATTATTATTATTAGTAGTAGTAGTTGTAGTAGTAGTAGTAGTATGTTGGTATGTTCACACCGGATGTCTGATGGTTACCGCTTGAGGGAGATTTTCTCCAAAGTTCCAACATCGTTCTAACTATTTAGTAAAGCTCAGCACTGCATTGTTTAGGTATTCTGTTGATGGTCTACAGGAGGGAGCTCGTTTTAATATGGTTATTGGCCAAAAAATGAAGTGGAAGAGATAAGACAACAAGCACGTGATTCATTGATATTTCAGAAGTAAATCCTGTCAAACTTGAAAGCAACACTTTTAACATGTTGCTTAGCCAGCAAAACAGATTTTGAAGAGATGTTTCGGATCTAGAATCTATGGATATAAGTAGATAATTTGGTGAAGAAAAAAAAGAGGACAAAATGGAGTCTGGCAACTTTATACCGAAATTATATATCAGGAGAAAAAAAAATTAATGATAAAACTGACAGAAACATGCAATGATCCCTCCACCAGATGAACGTTGAAACATAAGATAAAAAAGAATGAAAACAATGGTACAAAGAAAATACTGTAAAAATCACTCAAGTACCAACCCTAAAGTAATATGGGTGAAAAAAAAACAAAGATTGAAATAGAGAAGTTGATTAACTACTGCAATACGTTACAACTGACAGTATCGCCTGATTGAAACACTAAGGTAATTAACAATTACCTACTTCTGTCCAAATGATACAAATAGTACTGTCATTGAAAAATTAACTCAAAAGATGAAATCAAGCCTTCAAACGATTCTCTGTCATCTGCAATAACTTGAAAAGATGCCTAAATTCGGAAAATGGATTCCCAACGATTTGATGAAAGTCAATCTCAAAGTAAGAATAGACATCTGCATTTATCAGCTTTTCGTGAATGCATCTCGCCATTCTTGGACAGATTAGTACCTGGAGAAGAAAAAAGGATGTTCCACAAAAATATAAAGTGGTGCACGATGGTTTATTGGAGTCGAACAGGCTGAAGTACAACCCAAAATAAATCTCCATCCAAGGAAAGTTTTGATAAATGTTTGTTGGGATTTCATTGGTGTGGACCCAGTTTGATCAGTCACAAAGGTATGGTGTCCCATCGTGGTAATTCACAACCTCGTACTTCAAAAATCACATCTGAATACAAATTGAAGAATGGCGAAAAATCCACAGCCTCCATATTCACCAGATCTTACTCCATTTGATTCCCACCTATTCTGGGTTTTACAAAATGATCTTGATGGATGTACCCTTATAATACACAAAAAGTTCAGCGCTACCTTTTTTTACATTTTCCCCTCCAAACAAGAAGACCTTTACAAAAAAAGAAGACTTGCAAATGGTTGGATAATTATGGAACCTATGTCAGCGAATAAATTCTATTAAAATATTTTGATATTTTTTTGCTCAATTTCGAACATAACTTATGTTTATGGGATGACTTGATAATATATATATATATATATGTACATTAATCATATCATCCTCACACACATGTCAAATACAATACAGGAAAGTAAGTGGTATTGGATTTTTTTATTATCTAAAACCTTCGAAAATGTATTTTCCTTAAAACTGAGAATTCAGGTGCTCATTTTTGGCATTAGTGTTTCGTGCGTCGAAGCGGATCAGTAGATTCAAATAGTGCCCGTATTTTTTTGTGGTGTTTGGGTTGAAGTTAGGGTTAATCATAGTGTTAGGGGTTTTGCTCAAAGAAAAAAACTGTTTCATTGTTGGCTTACAATCATATTTTTTGCAATCAAAAACACTGCCAAACTGGCCTTGGTGCGTAGAGGAAGACAAATTCACATCTGTGTATTTCCTAAGACGATTGGAGAGGGTTCAGTCCAGCACTACAGTTACATGATAAATAGAACATCCCTTTAAAACCCTTTAAAAGGCTTTTTTCTCCCGACTGATGAATTTTCGTGAGGTTTGAATTCTAATAGATAGGGAGCAGATGAAATTAGCCGAAACAAGATTTTGATTTTCCCCACCAGAGTTTAAACACTGA
This sequence comes from Thysanoteuthis rhombus, assembly GCA_963457665.1. Taxonomy (NCBI): domain Eukaryota; kingdom Metazoa; phylum Mollusca; class Cephalopoda; order Oegopsida; family Thysanoteuthidae; genus Thysanoteuthis; species Thysanoteuthis major. The sequence continues at coordinate 45,759,999 of OY735205.1, read as the reverse complement.
CTCCCAATTCCGTTTAACTCAACCAGTGTACAATTATCACAATAAATGTTCTTTCCTTCTGGAAATAAATGAATCTTTAAAAAGAAACTTACAAATAATGATGAAAAAGAAAATTTGACCCCTAAATTGACATCGAGGGTCAGCTCCAACTATACTTTGTTAATCCTAGAGTCAAGCTATCCCTATAGACAAATTTTCGCCCACTCATCATCATCATCATCATCAGTCTTTTAGCGTCCGTCGTTGGACATAGACCTTCCCCAGGATTTGCCACACTTCTCTATCATGGGTGTCACGGAGCCAGTACTTCCTGAACTTTCACCCACTACGGTGCAGCTAATTAGGAGTCTATAAGACATATACATGCAAGTAAATATTCGTGATATATATGTATATATATGTATACATATATATATATATATATATATATATATTGGATAATCAGTTATATATCTCGGGGAATACTTGGTTATTTTGAGGAAAAATTATTCAACAATATAAATTAGATAAATTCCAGAAACCAATTGAAAAAGCATAAAAAAGATCACCAATTCTAATAACATGTGTACAACGGACAAATCGAAAAACATCTAAAGAATTAAACCAAATGCACGCAAGAAATAAATTAATGGACAAATCACGAAAACATACAGAATTGACGATGACAACATTGAATACAAAATGAACAATGATACACATCACATCACCAATAATTTAAACATTACTAACAGAGTGGAAAATTTGTGAATAATGAAACCTTCATACTACTCAAGGACCACGATCCCAAACAAAAGTTGATCTAGACTGATTAATCCAGCTAAGACAAGATAAGGGCGTGTTTCAAAACAAATATTACAGAACATCATTGATTAAGTTAAGCTCAATTGCAACAAATTGATAGATACTACGGATGTGATTAACTGGTTCAAGATTATTAAAAACAAACAACGATCCACGCTCATCCAGTTCGATAGAATTGATTTCCACCCATACATCAAAGAGGAAATCTCTGACGATGCTATTAATTCTGTTAAACAACACACTGACATACCTCAACGAAACACCGACATAATAAATACAACAGGAAATCAATGCAAATAAACGACATCATATTGACCATGAAGAACAGCACAAATTACTTCGACATCCCTATGGGAGCCTTTGATTCAGCCCAAATCTATAGTTGGACTATACAGAGTTGATAGTCTACTGGTCGCAAAGTAATGGGCCAAAAACTAGTAACCTACAAAAGAAGACCATCAATGCATTCAAATACCCAAGTTTCAAAATAAAGATAATGTTTAACATAAGAATTGTTAATTTCCTATTTCTACTCTAAACATGGGGATAACTCATATCGACCATACTCAAAAGATCACCAAGACTGCACATACATCAAAACCAATTCAAATCACCCAATATCGGTACTGAGGCAGATTCCCAGTTCTATCAATACTAGAATCAATAATAATTCCTCCCGCAATCAATTTTTGATCAAAAGAAGGAAAAATGGTATTAATCATTAATTGAAATGTATGGAAAACAAAGATAACAGTAATAATAACAACAATACCAAAAGTAAAAAAAGAAAAGGAAAGAGAGATATCATTGGGTTCAACCCACCTTGCTCTAAACTAATGAATATCAATATTGGAAACATTTTTCTCCAACTGATTGACAAACATCCCCTAAAAGAAAATCCACTGTGTAGGATCTTCAACAGAAATAGTTTGAAAAT
>OY735205.1:45645761-45753261 GCA_963457665.1 Thysanoteuthis rhombus | reverse complement strand
TCTCTCTTTTTTTTTCTTCAAGAAATGGATTCATAATCTGACAGAAGTACGTTATTTATTTTGAAACTCTAATTGAAATGACCTCCTGTTAATACACAGGGAATGTATCATCAGAGCATAAATAGAATTAACAATTAAAAAATGGGGCTGTTACAGGAATCGAACCAGTCACCGATTGGTAGGTGTGTTAATGCAGCATTGCTCTTTCCACTGAGCTAAACAAAAGCACAAAAGCGGTAGATATCACTATTCTGTCAGTAACGCTTGCATTAATTCGTGACCATTGAAAATGCATCTTTTTTCCATAAGTGTCGAAACTTGCTTTAAAAAACTTGACAAAATTTGCTTGCTAAATCATCAAAATTTACTTCTAAGCAGAACATCCACTTATCCATTCATTCATAGTTGTGAATGAGCTTTATCTTTGTTCATCACGACCAATTCTCACCAAGAATAGGAAATTACAAATTTTTCTATGAGATTGTTCAAAATCCTCCCTTATATAGACACCCTTCTGGAATTAATATTTTGCATAATTCTTTTTTTAAGAAAGTAAATATCAAATGACGAACTATTTGGATTATTAATATTCTATTCTTTATGTGTTTAGATGTTGAATTTACTATGGAAATTTTGGCATCAGCTCACTTCTTATATATGCTTTTAGTATTTGCAGTGTAAACATGTAAACATTGAATTGACTGAAAATTTTCACGTATTTACTTGATAAATCCTACTTGCATTATCATTGGTTATATCAAGAAAAAGAACAGACTCTGTTAGAAACCTGCAACGTTGTGCATACATTTTTACAGAATTTGACAAAAATTGTTCCTATCATAAAAAATACAAAAAATATGAAAAAAAATATTTATTTGCAATTAATTTTTCAAGGTAATCCCTGTTAAAACGTCGGAAACAAAAATAAATATTCATCACATCAAAAATAAAAGGAAAAAATATCGTTCGAAATGCGATATAATTCATTGGCACGAGAAAAAGCTTTCTTACTGTTATCTCTCTTTAGCCGCTCCATTTCTGTCTTTTCAGGTCATTCAATTTCTTACAAATACTATTGATTCGATGAGCGAGTTCGTCAACAAACCATAAAACTGTATAATACAAAAAATACCAAGAGGACCCTCTCGAATATTGACGAGGAATAACTTAAAAATTATAAATATATTTAATTTCACAGACAAAGTTATGTCTTCTCATCATCCTTCCATTGGATGTCCTTCTTTGATTGTCATTTAATGAATGTGTTATAAAAGCATAATACATATACATCTCAATTATGTTATACTTTACTGCATATTCTCAATATATCCTGAAAAGATAATAAAACATGATATGAATCGAGTTGTCCTGACATCAAGTTGGCTACATCGACTTGTTCGGGCTTTGAGTCGTCACATCATGTTGGGTGGCATCATGTGGTCACAACGAGTTGTCCCTTCCTCCTATTTTATACATATCTTATTCTAGACATTATCACTGAGTGATTGAAAAAACAAAAGACAATATGGATAACAAGGATCTGTCAATTGTCCTCCACTCAATCGTCTCGCGTTGAATTGTTCCTACGCTGAATTGTCTCTCGCTGAATTGTACCTACGCTTAATTGTCCAAAATCAGTTTTCGCCGCTCAGTAGTCTCACGCTCACTAGTCGCCTCATGGTGCAACCAATTTGGATTGAGAAAAACTCATTGCTACTGTGATTTTAAATTGTATCAAATTGTAAAAAAAATGAATATTTGACCAATTCTTTTTTTCTGGTCGAAAACCTAATGTTATTGCCAGAATAACCATTTACAGTATTTGCATTTTTGTACATATTTCATGTTGCCATGAAGGCAATGCTGCGGCAAAACTTTAGTCCAAGCGTTGAATGGCGTGTTTGATCGCTTAGGAAAGCAGAAGCCGTTGTAGGTGACGCCATGTTTTGAGAAAAGAACTATTTGTTTTCATGAAGCGTTTGAAGAAAACAAATGAATGACAACAACAAAAAAATTGAGGAAATTAAGCTAAAACCCGTAAAATGTCACTCTTTACTCCCTTTCCTAACCTTGCTTGTTTATTATTATTATTATTATTATTATTATTATTATTATTATTATTATTACAATAATGATAATAATAAAAATAATAATAATAATAATAATAATAACAACAACAATAATAATAATAATAATGGAGGCGTTTCAGATTTCAGCAGTTTCCCATCAATTTATTTCGCCTTTGGTATAAATCATGAAAAAATGGAAAAAAAAAAGTCATGAAAAAGATTGAAAATTTCTTGAGGGATGGGAGAGAAAGAAAAAGAAAAACAAATTATGGGCTTTAGAAGGGTGGGGGAGATGGAGTGGGAATAAAAAGACGAATGAATGATTTTTTAAAAAAGCCTAGATATAAATGAAAGAAAAAGAAAATAGTTACAATATAAAAGAAGAAAATGGAAAGAAAGCAAGAAAGAGAAAGAGAGAGAAAGGAGGAGGGGAAAGAAAGGAATGAAAGGGGCACTGAAAGATCGGATAAATGAATAAACAAATGAAAAGGAAGCATGAGAAATAGACATTAAGAAAAAGAGATGCTAGAAAAAAAATACAGCGACAAATTCATCGAAAGAAAAAAAGGAAGGAATGGAAAATAAAGGAGTTGGAACAACAAATGACTTAATGGGAAAAAAGCGAAAATAGAAAGAAAAAGGGAAGGAAGGAATTAATGTTAAAAAAAACAAGACAAAGGAATCTGTAATTAATCTTAAGGAACTGTCTCGCCTACGTCATCAGTCATTTTGCAATTAGCATCAGTATCGTGAACACAAGTTGTAGCAGCAGCAGCCAATCCGACAACAACAATAAAGTCAATTTCAACAATAATTACTTCCATTACTTACTGCTCTTTGTAGAGTTCTTTTGTTTTTGTTTCTTTTGTAGATGTAATTCAAGATCGTACTAATATTCGTTTATCAAAATGGGCGAGCACGTACGAATATATATATATATATATATATATATATATATATATATATATATATATATATATATATATATACCAATAAATTCATTGCTTGACACGTATTTATTACCTGAGTTTTGATCTGAAAATTTCGTTGAATGAAGTTCCATCTATATGATCATTATTTACTATTGAATAAAATGCATTGGCAATAGAGGGGATTATGTTGAAAAATAAAGTCTTTTTTCCACAATGATGTTTCAATTTTTCCGAATTAATTCTTGGATGAAGTATTGCAGCATTATCATTAATTTTGATTTGCTTTTTACCTTCTTCCTAAGTTTCAGTTGCTTTTTATCACAGTTAATTTTACGACAACAATTAAACAGCGTAATCAGGAAATAAAGAGCAAGCCCACGTTGAGAATCGAGTTTATCCCCTCAAGCCAGAAGGGGGTCAGTCTACGCCTGGCAGTTTTCAACCATCCTGCCTCGGGGACTTTACAGTTAAACGGAAGCTGATTTTACACCCTAAGCCTAACTCCTTACATCCGATATTCCATGCTTGTTGGTGTTCGCAATTGAGACCTGTACGTCTTTACAGACGCAACACCGACGTATCAAAACATTATGATCCCCTACTTGAAAAGTATCGCTTCTCAATGTGGCCACAAATCAACCCTCACCCGATCAGACATGAGCTCTACAAAACCAACAACAGTTTCTTGTGGGATCTGGCGCTAGAATGCAAACAGCAAGTCATTCAGCTGCTGCAGGTTATGTGTTGGAGGTGGTGCAGAGTGAACTTGGTAGTTCAGCATACCCAATAAGTACCAATGAGATTGAGATCTAGGAATTTGTATTGCCAGGGCAAGACAATTAGGTTTTCTCCGTGTTCCTAGAACCTTTTTCGTAAAACTCGAGCAGTTAGGAGTGATCAATTGCACTTGTTCACAGTGCATTCTGGTGCTATCGCTTCCTGTGTGCCCTGTTGTCCACTTTATTTAGGCGAAAGCGAGACTCGTCTAACCGGGTGACCTTAAGTCAAGTTACAACGCCTGCGTAAACATTGAAAAGGTTTTTGGCGACGGACATTGGTGAGAATGGGTATTCTGACTGGCCATTAACCAGACATCCGGATACGTAACAAGGATAGGTGTACTGCATTTAGTGACGCATTCCTTCCTCCATCCTGATCATAGTTATCTGCAATTTTTGCCAAAGAAGCCTTTCTGTTGACTCGTACTTGACGGGAAAGTATTCGTTCACTTTGGGCATAAATAAACCTAAGCCGCCCAACGTTTTGTCGGTTGTTGGTGCTTTTTCCCCTCTTCAGGTCTCCGTCGATGGATACTCACTACAACTGAACGTGAGCATCCTGCAAACCACACCTTTTCGAAAATGCTATGACATAACAGTGTCTAAAAGTGCGGCGTTCAACACATTAATATGAAATACTCCGCTTACATAACTCTTAACCTGACATGAACAGTGCTCATGAAGCTGGAAGCTGTCATTCTTGCTAGATAGCGCTGGTCATGTTTTGGTTCAACAGTATGTACATTTTTTTTCTATGTTTGTTCTATTTACGTTGTTTAAGCCAAATGATACATCCGCCGTGTAATAACGGGAGATCATTTACATTAAGAGTTCCAATATGATGTAACGCAATTTATAATCATTCTGTCGGATCATATATCCATTTCTAAATAACAAATGGGCCTTTGCATTACCGGTGGCTGTTTATCTCAATGGTAGGAGCAACGCTACATTGAAGCCGCTACCATATATATATATATATATATATATATATATATATATATATATATAATGATAGCATTTTTTTGTGAGCGATATTCTTCTGAGACTAAAATAAGTTTTGGGGGTCACTAATGCACTCATTCCTATTTTTATTTCTTTCGTAGTTGTTTGTTTCTGTTACTTTCTGTCAGTTTCATTTTTTTCCTTCATAATCTCCTTCCTCCATTCTTCTGATTATAGTCACTTTTTTCATTCGGTATTTTTTCTTTCCTGTTCCTCCTTTCCTTTAAATTCTTCCAGGTTAAGGTTTTCTTTTTCGTTCTCTTCTTTTTTTGAGTTTTTAATTTACTATGATTTTTGTTGTTTTTTGTCTGATTATTCTTCATCTCTTTCTTTCTTCTTTTTCTTTCTCTCCCCCTTTCCTTCTTTCTTTCTTTAACGCCGGCAGATGGCATCATATGTCCAGTTCTTTTTTTTTTTAATGATGAAGCCAACGGCGTGACGCATGCGCACTGGATACTACATGATGGATAACCTTATTGGATCGTATTTCTCGTGGTCTCCGCTTACCGTCACACTAGCTTTCTTTCTAGCAAAACACAATACGATACTTAATGCACAAATACACAATCACAAACGCACATGCGCACTATAAGTATCTGGCTATCATTTGTGCAATAAAAACCAAATAAAAAGATTCTTTTTGTTTCCTATGTGTCCTTCATTCCTGTTCTTACACCTTTTTATACGTTTCTGCTGATTCTAATTTCTAAGCTTTGACGAATGTGTTTCTCTGTTATCTTTTTTTGGCGGGGGGACCGTCACGTGACTAACGTCTCTCGACAGCATGCCTTGTTGGGGGTGATCAATTAAGACATTAGAAAAGGTGATCGATGAATAAGATACTTCTCTTGCCCTCTGTTGAGCAGTGACCACGAAGAGGAGTCCGAAAAACGAGCGTGAAAGTTTCCGAACAAAAATATCGGATCAATTTATCATGAATTTACATAATAAATTGATTCCCTGCACAAAGCTTATTGAGAGACGTTCAGAAAACTAGAAGTTTCTTTCTAGACATAATTTAAAGAGTAAATGTTTAAATTTCCAGCCCTTTAGCTCAATCAGTTTTTGTTGATGGTTTCTGTAGTCTATCTATGAGACTAGCTTACAGCTAACCATTACTCACGTAACTTTTCATTCTTCTCTTCCCTTTACCATTCACATTTCATTATATATCATATTCTTTTGAATTTTTCCGATGAAGCAATGCCATTACTATTAATTTTTGACCAGAATTTCTTCCATCTTATTTCCTTTGTTTATTATCGCAATTTTGAAGTCGTTATTCTACGAACATTAAGTAGATAGCATGTATCGGAAAGGAAGCATAATCCTCAAGCGATATTCGAACTCACGTCTCTCATCCTCGGGGCTTGCCTCACCAGGCTATGAAAGCTAACCAACAGAAAATTATTTGAATTTAACAATATGGCTATAGTTTTTTGTCCTATCTTCACTTTGCCGCCATGTTGTTTTGTTTACTTACAGTTGTAGTATTAAATGTAATAGTCATTTGAATTCCTCAGAGAAAGAATTGTCACCATTATCAATTTTTGGCCAGGATTTCTTTCATCTTCTTTGAAAATTTTTCGTTTTCTTTATTTTTTATTTATTTTTTTTTTTTTCCTTTCTGTCTTTTCTAAGATTTTTCATTGTCCGCTTCTTTTGAAACCTTATTCGTTTTTCGTTTTTCCTAAAGATGTTTAATATTCTTCTCTATTCTTCTACTTCCAGTATCAAAAATAAATATTTTTGCCTCCTCTCTCTTCCTTCCTTTCCTTCTTCATTCATTTTATTTACTTTTTCATTTTTCTTATTTTCCTTTGTCTTCTGTCATCTTTCCTTTCCTTCTTGCTTTCTTTCGTTTCTCCCTTCTTTTCCATAGCACTATTTCCCGGCTTTCCAATCCGCCATTTTGTTAATCTATCTTCGTGACCATATCCTTTTTTTTTTGTTTATGACATTGACACTCTAGCACTCACTCAATAACTCTATCACCAACATATGCAGATGAATGTTACAATTAAGTTTAATCCTTTGTTTACCTCTAACAGCTTGCTCATCTACTCTGTCATTAATTTTTCGACTCATTCGTTCAATCCATCTTACCTGCCAAGCGTTGAACTGACCATCCATCTTTGTGAATTGTTCATTCTCTAACCTCTTTTCGATGATTGCTGTTTATTATTTTTATTGATACAATTTGAGGAGAACAACTTTCGTCCTTACATATTTAAATATATTTCTTCTATTGACTTTCCAAAATTCATTTAAAACAATTCCATGGTTTTCTCTTTGTTCTAGGGTTTTACACGAATTCTCTTTCGTTTCACTGGTCTTTCCCTCTCGTGTCTGTCTTACTGGTTTCTGTATTCATCTTTTTTCATTCCACTCCCTGTCTTTTTTGTTTGTCTGCTCTTTTATTTCCTTTCTTTCTCTCGCCTTTCAATTTTCTCTTTTCTTTCTCTTTCTTTTTCTTCTTTTCGAGTGTCTTCTTATTAATCTTGCTTTTTCTTTTTTTTTATCTCTTTTTCTTTACCCATATCATATTTTAATTACTTATTTTCAGTTTCTCTTCTTTCAAAAAATTTCCATTTCTTTTCTTTGTGTATCTCTATATTTGATGGATTTCTCTTTATTTCTCGCCCATTTTATTTCGCACGGTTGGTTATTTAGCGTTCCCTGCGTCTCTCTGTCTCTCTGTCTCTATATATATAGATACAGAAAGAGAGAGAGAGAGAGAGAGAGAGAGAGAGAGGGAGAGAGAGAGAGAGATTAAATAGTATATACAATTAATCATTTTTTTGTAATCTCTTTATTCCAGTCAATATATCAATGTTTTATGGAAATGTGGTCTATTACAATGGTTAAGCTCTGTTTCACTATGAACATAGACGACGTGTTTCGGATTACGTTATATTAATATTTGCATTGAAAGAGAGATAAATTACTTAACTCCAATTACAAATGCCCTATACCTGAAATTGTATACAGAGCACAAATATATACACATGAAGATCAAAGTGACTTTAAATTTTACTTCGGTATTTCTGAATTAAACTTCAAGAGTTGGTTAGCTAACCACACAGCCTCTTTCACACACGAAGGCCACAGAAGGTACTCTTCTCTATCCATTTATCACTAGTAACTAACAAATAGAGGTAAATATTACTGTGAAATGGAAAATATTTTTAAAGGGCAAATACGTGTAGGAAGCTCTGTTCAAGTTGTAATTTATGTCTTATGAAAAACTGAACATATTAACATTCAGAGAGAGGGGGAGAAAGAGAGAAGTAAATTACCTAACTTCGAGTCAGAAATAGTTATCAAAAGCAAGCATAGGACTCAATTTACTCTGAAGCATTTAAAAGAAGACACTAAAAAACAACATAACTAAAAAAAGGACAAGTAATCTAAACGTAAAAAATTACCATGAACAATTCAAATAAAAAACAAATGAAAACAATATTATGGTCACCTAAATGACTATAATTTTGCAAATTACCAACAACAAAACTACTAAACAAAAATTAGCCAATTTGATTTAGATGAAAAATGCAGGTAATATCTACCAAGTATGAGTAAATTACAACTCTTAAACAAAAGGAAAAATAAAAAAACTAGCAACTTGTATCAATTGAACGAAAAATAACCCAATCAATTAACACATATTAATTAAAGAAAAGGATAAAAAATACTACCGCAACACAATATGTATATGTGTGTGTGTGTGTGTGTGTGTGTGTGTGTGTACACACACATATATAGTATTTGTCATAGTATTACAACAAGCAGACATTTTGCTTATAATTGCTTGTGATCCAAATTACCTTCTGAATTTGATAACCCTTCTAAACGGCAATGTGAGTTTGCTTTTTGTATCTCGTTAATTGATTCTGAAGATTTCAGAAAGATAGAGGAAAAACGTTTTCTTTTTCATTTATCAATTCAATTTTCCAGAAATTTGGTATATATATATATATATATATATATATATATATATATATATATATATAAATGTCATGTAAACGTGTCGCGCACCAAAAACGACTGCTGTTTCAACAGGCATCCTGGAAGTCTCCCCACACCGTTTTGATCCCGTTAGTTATGATCTTTGTATCAGACCAACCTTTCTCGTGGATACGAATCTCTATTCCTTTCGAAAATGTCTCCTTGAATAAGGTCTTTCTCTTGAAGACAAACTATGGCGGCAGCGTTTTTTCTATCACCAGTGACGGCTAACATGAGTGCAAATACTTTTCTCATAGCCAGTGGTCTTGATATTGACTCTCTCCTGGTCCTTGGAATGAACTGTGCGTAAGGGATGTCAATGGTCAGCAGGTCTGCATTTCCAATTGCAGGCCGTGCTCAATGGCTCCCCATCGACTAACGATGATGTGATGAAATACATGTAACATGTCTCCGAAATCTGCAGGCAGTTATTTTGCCATGAGTGTCAGGCGACGAACTGACAGTTCATGTCTCTAAATGAAGCGCTGGCTCCACCCAACACTGATCCTGGAATTGTCAGGCGTTGTTCTCGTCGTCTTTGCGATTTCCAGCGCCTTGAGACGTATGTCAGTCGCGCTGACTCCAATGCCTGCCATTTTGTGTACTTTCCACCCACTCGATCAGCTCATCTTCCAATTTCGGAAATGCTGCAAATTTCCATCTGTCTGCTTTCTTTGCATTCGGCATGGATTGTAGTTTGGACTTGTTTTTGCGCAAGAGTCGAACATTGGACTCAGCACATCTAAAGTGACGACCAGCTGCCCGGTTCCCGTTTTCCTTTGCGTACAAGACGGACTTCAATTTTTCTGCACTTGAGTTCGATGTTCACTTAGACGCCATGGCCAAGAAAAAGGAAAAAAAAGAATTTTTGTAAAGATGTTTTCCTTGTTTACTTCCGGTTTACTCAGCTTCACAGAAATAGCCACTAGCTTCAGGAATGCGTGTTTCTTCAAAGCTTTATCTGTGCATGAGTATACCATAGCAACTTGTTGAAATTTTGTGTGAACTTGTCTGTGCATTCATTCTAAATACTGTGTAAACTTCGTGTATCAAAACTAATGTAAATTATGAAAAAAAAAAAAGATTAAATTTAGGAGATGCAAATTCTAAAAGGTCAGTGTGAATTACATGCGAGTGATGATTTTATAGGTTTGCATTGCCCGTAATGAGAGGTGCACGTTATATATGACTGCGTATTATGCGCAAACATACATGGTAAGTTAATTAGGATATATATCATTAAAATACATCAGTTTTTTTTCATTTGTTTTTATCATGAATGGTAAATACTTTCATTTTTAAGGCTTGGCGCTGCCTCGAGCCATTCTCATCTTGCAAGGAATGTAAACTGCCGAAATTTCACCCATTTTAAATAGACCTCTAATTTTTGTCTAGACGGCATACATTTGGTGTGCTTTTTTATGTGTATGTGTGTGTGTGTGTGCGTGTGTGTGTGCGTGTGTGTGTGTGTGCATGTGTGCGATTTAAAGTTTTTGTCGTCAAAACATTTTTCACGTAGAGTCAGGAATAGATTTATTTATTTGAACTAACTTCAAATCTCTGTAGAGGAGCAACAATGAAATAACGGCAAACCAAATTCATATATATGTGTGTGTGTGTGAACACTCTATCAATCATGTAGAATGTTCAAGCTTTAGAATTCAAAAAAAGTGCATTTAGCTCAGAAAAATATCAACTTCTCAAAAATGGTGCAGTGCATTGTTTTACTCGTGTGGCCACATACTCACAAGCACACAAACACACACACACACACACACACACACACACACGCACATATTTATGTATGTGTACGAATACCGCAGCAACTTCAGATTTTCGGACGACATCGTCATTTTCGATGAGAATCTCCATGACCTCCAGAAGATGCTGGACGGACTAAATGACAAAAGCAAGATAGTTGATCTCCACAACGAAAACGTTGAAGACAAAGACACAAGAATCAAAATCGAAAATGCAGAACTGGAAGAAGTAGACCACTACATCTACCTTGGACAACGAATCTCCATGAAATCCTCGTGCAAAACCAGGACCGACAAAATGTAAGATGGTATGATGAATTAGATAAGTTCAGAGAGTATTGGCTCCGTGATGCCCATGGTAGAGTGGTCTCACGAATCTTGGGGGAGGTCTATGTCTAACAACAGATGCTAAAATTCTTCTTCTTCTTCTGATATATATATATATATATATATATATATATATATATATATATATATATATATATATATATATAATATCGAGCCCTCTTTCAAGGACATCCCCATCCCCCCAAAACACCACCACCGAATACGGCTACTAGAAAAAGCAAGATCTGATCGGATGCATGAGGTGGAAAACCTTTTCCTATACTAACCAACCCGACAAACAAAACGGGGAAAATAGGTTTTTCGGCTTCAAAAGACAATAAAGTCCACCACATGGCAAACTATTGGAAAGATTCGGAGAAGACCTCCTTATGACTATCACCAACATCACATTTAAAATACGTACAAGCCCATACCACAAAAAACTTAAAAAAGAAAAAAGAAATCTAACAATATATTTGAGAAAATAGATAAGAGTGACGATACATGTGAAATGAACAATCAAACCTACAGCAAACTCCTAATCAACAACAACGCACTAAACTACAACAATTTAAAAACCAAGAAAACAACCACGAAGCAACTATGAATAGGGAGGGGGAAAAGCATCACTGACAAATTAAAATCAGTGATTGGGGAGGAAAACTATTTTTAAAAAAGATGCGCACATACTCATCAAGAACTACAAACTAGACCTCATGAACAAACCCATCAGTAGACTTATTTACCCCACTGAATCACACTTAGGAAAAATTACCAAGAAAATACTTAGAGACATAAATTATAACATCAAAGAACAATTACAACTAAACCAATGGATAAATACGAATGATGCCATTACTTGGTTTAGCAACATTAATAAGAAAATACTAGTGGTTTTGTATAATTCAACATCATGGACTTCTACCCCTCAATATCCAAAAGAATCTTTGAGGAAGCCATGGAATTTGCACAAATCTATACAAATATTAACAATAGAGATATGGAAATAATCAAAGACTGTAGACAATGTTACTATTCCACAATCAAGAACAATGGACAAAAACCCGACGTCAGCGGTTTGATGTTTCTATGTGTAGTATCGATTCAGCTGAGATTTCAGACATAATTGGTTAGTGTATTTCATATGGCCTCACCAGAAAACAAGAGTCTAAAAATGTAGGACTGTATTGGGACAACGGCGTACAAATTGTAGAAAATAGCAATGCGCAAAAGTGTGAAAAGGTTAGAAAATACATCATGAAAGGAATGAAAAAACTAAACGTTAAATTTGAAATCAAGACAAATCTTAAAATTCTACAATTTTAGATGTCACTTTTAATCCAAATGATACCTATAAACCATATTGAAAAGAGCATTCTGTAATTACATTTATTAATACAAGCTGTAACCACTCAAACAAAATCATTGAAAAGAACCACAAATCAATAAAAATTAGACTAATACATAATTCCTCAAACGGAACAATATTCAATGATGTTAGAAATGATTATACTGAAGCCCTAAAGAACAGCAGTTTTACCGAGTCTAACTTTAAATATGATTTTTTTAAAATAGATCTAATAGAGTAAAACATAACAACAAAAAAAAAGTAGAGGGAGGAAAATCATCTGGTATACACCACAAAACTTGCAAAAAACATTCATCTAATTGATAGAACCCCAACCCCCAAAAACCCACGGAGTAAAATATTTAACAAGAACAGACTGAAAATTAGCTATTGTTGTACAGATAATTTTAATAACCTCATAACAAAACATAACAATAGAGTGATGAGAATTAATGCAAACAAAAAAAAAGCATGAATAAACTAGACTGCAATTGTAAAAAAACAAGACAGATGCCCTTTGCAGAACAAATGTCTTAAATCGAATATCAAACCAAAATATCAACAAAGAGAAACCTTTAGAAGTGGTATATCACAAAGGGATATCGAGGACACCCTTTAAACTAAGATAAGTCAACCATATATAATCTTTTACAACCAAAAACATAAAAAATAGTACACTACTGTCGACATATTACTGGAAATTTGTGGAATACTAAATTTTGCCAATAGATTTTTAAAAAAAAAACCAACAAAATACGGAATTATTATACTAAAAAAATGAAATAGCGTTAAAATGCCAGTATTGCACAAAATGTCTATCAGCAAACATAACTCAATAACCCATACATAGATATACTAAAAACAAACACCATAGATATCTTATTCACAAAGCTAACTTAAAGAACTACCCAATCAACTAAATTAACTTTGACATGATGAAATAGATAAAACCCAAAATAGTCAAATTAACAACAAAGATCATATAAAAAGAAACTACAACATCGGGAAACATACCTCGGAGGTACTGATAGATTAACCATATGAGGAAAGCAAAACTACACGCAAAAGTGCTTACAGCATACTCTCCTAATTCTTAATGTATAACCACCAATAAGTATGGCATCCCCACTAGATAGAATAAAAAACACAAGCAATGACCAACCACTAAACAAAAAAGATGTATGAATAGAACAAAAGAAGACGCTACCACTAGAAAAATAGACACCCCCACAGGAATCTAAAATAAACCGAATCATTTGCCTGAAGAAATGCAAATAAGGCAGAAAAATAGACCTGTTGATGTAGCGAATCCTTGCTCCATTATATATATATATATATATATATATATATATATATATATATATATATATATATATATATATATATATATATATATAATGGGATAGAGCTGGAAATAAATAGTAGATTGAGGATTCGCTACACAAACTAGCTCATGTTTCTGTCCTCTTCCAGCCTCATCAGGCGAATGATTGTCTATGTGTTTTTGGGTCTATTTATTGGGAATTTGGTTAGAATGTTGTGAGTGTGGCAGTGGGTGGTATTGGGATATTCATTTTGTCAAGGGGTTTGAACTGCATATAGGGGTCATCTCTGCAAGGATGCTTAGTAGTGGTCTGGGAGTAATTTCTATCTTGACCTAGGTATCTTGGCATTGGGTTTTATTTCCCCCAGTTGGTATCTTCTGTAGCTCTCGTGGATAGTTTTAATCTTGATATTTAATTTATAATGTGGAAGTTCAGAAAGTGCCTATCTTTGAAGTTTTGATTTTGGGTTTATTGAAAGAAAATAGCATGTCAAATGAGCATATCAAGGTATCAGCAAAAAATTTCCGCTCGCGAATTAGGGTAATGATTTGTTAAAAATGCTCAATTTTTCATTTTTATTTTTGCAATGATTATTTATTTTACGAATGAGAAATTGAGATAATATGATTCAAATTGAAAATATATCCGTGTTTCGGAGCTGATGTAAGTATAGGTTTTTTTAATTTCACACGAATGCATTTCTCTCTTATTCTAACAGTTTGGATTTTTCTCTTTCTACGTTGGGTACCAAAAACTTCCGAAAGTGATGATAAACTTACGATTAATATCTAATTTGATTTTTTTGTTTCGGCAATTTCTCTACGAATTGAAAATTGGGATAATTTCATCTAAATTGAAAAGAAATTGAAAAGAATATTTAAATTCAACACAATTAGGGTTGATTCAAATTTTAATTATACCTTTACTGGAAAAAATGATATCAAAAATCAATGAAACTAAAATCTGAGCACAAAAAAAAAAAAAACGAAATGATACGCCTAAATCCGTACTTTGGATATAGTAGCATAAATAACTGTAAGCGGGCTGTGGTCTCTTCCAGGGCAAGAGAGATGATAATTGATTTTAGATTATATCTGTTGATTGAGTTAACAGAAGAGTGACGAAAGCAACTCTTTTGAAGAACGGAACGATATTGATATTTTTGCTTTTTCAGTGGCTGCGCGGAGAACACCTAGCACACCCTGAATAAACGCCCCTGATATATATATATATATATATATATATATATATATATACATGTGTGTGTGTGGGGGGGAGAGAGTGAGATGAATGTTACAAGCATAGGAATAAATGGAGTGAACAAGAATATTTCATTGTTTGAATTGCCCAAATGAAGAAGGCTGTTTGATTTGAAAGCCAGCATTCGAAGTCTTAGCTGTCATCTGGTCTCAAACTCAGGTCACTGATAACGTTACCAAAAGTTACCCAATGTACTTGGAAGGACAACGCACACAAACATATACATAAACACCTGAAGAAACAGTGTTGCATTCACTAAACCTGCGTATGTAAACGAGTGTAAATAAGATAGAAAGTAAAGGTGGGCACACATACACACACGTGTACATACACTCACACACACATAGATATGCATATATGTAACTTTATGTATATATATGTGTATGTGTGTATGTTTGTTTGTGGGTGTGTGCATAAGTAATTTTCTTCTAGTTTTTTGATAGCAAGAACAGTAGACATTGACAAAGAAGCTGAATTGGAGGAGGAGTCAGAAAGACCGACAGTCTTTCTTTCGCTAAACTAATGCCTGCAATCTCATATGCAACTTCTTAATCAGGAAGTTTCTGTTCGATATATGTTCACTGAGAAATTGTGATTGTTCTATCTTAATTAGCATTTGTTTTCCTACATCTGAAATCTTATGGGGTATCTATTCCCTGTATCGATGCTTGTTATTTCAACTCGTACTTTTGAACGATGAGTGGCATTTCATTCTTATCTTCACCAGCCTATGCGTCTATTCTTTCCAAAACTTACTTGATTTGACTTTATCTGTCCTTATTCAGATTCTGAGGGAAGCAAAACTATACACACACATATACACGCACACACATACACACATAAACACACACACACATATATATATATTACAAAGAAAACTCGGACCTACTCTGAACGTAATTAAGCTTATTACGTAACTGAAAACCAATCCTATTTTTCAAGAACAAGTAAAAGAGGAGATCCTGTTCAAAATTTGCAACGTTGTTTACACAATTTTTTTTTCATTTGGCCACATTTGTCAACATTCGTTTATATAACAAAACTATTTTTCCCATTTGTTTTTTTTTTTTACTGTTAAGATTTTCAACTTTCTGAAAATGGACGCCCACTAGTTTTCTCGGGCCTTATTACATTTTTGTTGGTATCCAAGTACGAATTTAACTACAATTACAATATTGAGATGTGTTAAAAATGTCTAACCTTCGTAAATCACGAATGCTTTGTTACGTCGCGTTTTTCATTTTGAGAATTGATTTTTGAAGTGAATAGTATGAGAAGAAAAGTGATATTCCTTTTTCATCACACACTCTCCTCCTCCTTCATTTTTTATGCACGATCTTAACATTTACCAGTTCGGTCACAAACGACTCAAGAGATCAAAGGAAAGGTCATGCCTACACACGTTTATTATTTACCTAGGTTTATATTTTCAAAATAAAAGCTTGGTGGGAATGGAAATAAATAGTATATAGCAATAACTGTATCTTCTTTTTTTCTTTCTCTCTCTCTCTCCCTCTTTCTCTCTCCTATGATGCTTTCTATATACATATATAGTCTTATAAGATTTGAAAATTGTTATCAGTTCTTTGTCGGTGTCAACGCATGCATCTCAACAGCTGTTACCTGCAAATACATTGTCTCCGTTTGTTATTTTTTTTTTCATATTCTAAAGGGTCAGTCAGAGGAGGGGTCAGTTTTCAGTAAAGTTTGTTTGGCTGTGGGGTTTTCCTGACTCTTCTTATCACAGACTAGCCTGATACTCACAGACATAGATGCAAACACCCACCGACCCCTTCCTCTAACAGGCCCTTCTTATTTTAGACCAAACCTGACTCTCACCTACACAGATACGAACACCTCCCCCCCCCCATTCAAACTAAGCAATAAACAACATAGAAATATCCCCATTTCATTCCTTAAATCTCAAACATTTAAACTGTGTATAGTTTCCTCTGCAACCTCGGCAAGTTCACTGGAAAGGGTGGCTAGCAACCATGGAAATGCATCAGAACATGCATACGTGATCATCATTTTTTTCGAGCAATAACACCAATTTTTCTCTTAAATTCCTATTCACCCTCCAATAGTCATTTTATCAACATTCTGTCAGATCACCTCACACCAAAACAACACACACACACACACATATATATATATATATACATATATATATATATATATATATATATATATATATATATATATATATATATAGAGAGAGAGAGAGAGAGAGAGAGAGAGAGAGAGAGAGTGAGTGAGGTAGCTGCTTCAATGTTCCGTTGCTCTCAAGATTGAGCTGAACAGCCGCTGGTAATGCAAAGGCCAAATAACTGCTTTCAACTCAAAACTCGTCTCTTTTATTCTCGGCCTATTCGTCTCTTTCAATGCGAGGTATGCATTTCAAGAAATGAGCATATTTGGTCCGACAGAATGACTTATAAATTGCGTTGTATTGTATTGAAAACTTATTTGAAAAATGATCACCCGTCATTACACGGTTAATACATCACTCAATTTAGACAACGTAGATAGGTTAAACTATTAAAGAAAATGAGGCTGTTGCAGGAATCGAACCTGCCACCGATGTAGTCTTATAAACCTTTAAAAATTTATGCGTGTGGTGGGGGGCACAAAGACAAAGAGAGATGTGATCGTGTTTCGGTTGATGTTTATTGACATAAGGTTATAGAGAGGAATGTAAAGAGAGAAAAAGAAAGAAAAACAACCCCCATAACTTGTTTAAGATGCAAGATAATCCGATGGTTTTTGACTAGTTCTAATTCATTTTGAAATTAAGTCATGCGATAAACAACACCAAATTACTAGAAAAAAAACCAACCTTGATACAGTTTATCTTTTCAAAATCATCTTCATTTGATAATTGATATTTACGCGATTCTTATTAGTTTTCAACGGGACTTTTCTTCATCTTAAGATGCTTTGTATCATAACTTTCCAGCTAGAATACTCTGCGACCTTTTCATGAATAGGATGAAGTAGTAACAAAGCAGGCTATTGTCGAGACTTGAACTCACATTCCATGTTTTAGGAACTCATCATTTCTTGGACGAACGCCTTAACCAATTCAGCCAAAGAGACGAATAAATAGACAAGACACAATTTTACTGTCATATTGTCACCGTTAAAGTAAATTGACTGAAGCAGTAACGAAAGAAATATCTTGACAAGTCTTGAACATTACATAATTTAGGATCTCGTTTTTCATAGACAATGCCTAAATCATTTCAGACACAGAAACTTGAAATAAGACTGCACACAAGTCTACAGTTAAATTGCTATCAATAGAGTATATATATATATATATATATATATATATATATATATATATATATATATATATATATATATATAAGTGCGTATGTATGTGTGCGTGTGTTATATAAGTTACCAGACAAAACCTTCACGCCAAATTGCTTTTTGTCTTTACGACCCAATGTCAGTATTGAATCATTAGAATTCTGATATTACATATTAGGTTGTCCAGAGAGTAATGGCGTTTCTTCTTACATTGACACTCGTCAACAAACAATGCAATTTGTATGATACAAACAGAGTACAACATGTCATTTTACAGAGAGCAAATGTTCATTTACAAGTTTTCACATTTTACTATCGCCTTCCTCTTTACATGCCGGAGTTACCACCCCCGAACAATCGTATAGACAAATGGACTTTCTTTATGAATACAGACGAAGAAGTATCTGAAGCTGCATGGGGCATCAACCAAGTATTTGGCCACGGATTCGTACGGTATACCACTGGTTTTTGAGGTTTTGGCAAGAAGATGATTGTATTCATCATCAGCCATTTAGTGGCTATCTTTGGCAAAAGACCTCCCCCAAAATCGCCAGACTTCTCTCTCATGGGTGTCGCGGCGCCAATATTCTCTGAAAGTGTCTTGTTCATCATACAATCTTATTTCTTGCCGGCCACACACTGCTGGATAGCAAGGTTGAAATCTTAATTTTAAGCCAAATAATACACAAAAAAAGGCACTTCAAAATGTCAGAGTCCAGTTTGACATGATGTATACGTTGTAAATTGTTCCCTCATTTTAGAGCCAATGAACTAAATTTTGTTTGAAAAAGGCTACGTTGGTAACACTATTGAGGAAACAGCAGTAAGCGATAGGGTTGGGTCGCCAATTTAGCTCCTAGCTCCTTTTTGAACATTTGGCTCCAATAAATTCGTATCTAGCTATTAGCCCCTAATTAAGCTCTTTTTGAATGTATGGAACCC
The DNA here is from genome assembly GCA_963457665.1 of Thysanoteuthis rhombus. Classification (NCBI taxonomy): domain Eukaryota; kingdom Metazoa; phylum Mollusca; class Cephalopoda; order Oegopsida; family Thysanoteuthidae; genus Thysanoteuthis; species Thysanoteuthis major. Next base: position 45,734,188 of record OY735205.1, on the reverse strand, counting down.
TTTTATAGTACATTTTCTTATTCATGTGGCAAGGCATTTTCCAACAGTACTCAATAAGTAAATTTTAGAAAACCGATATCAATTACGTTAACTTTATGTCGATTGACAAAACTAAAGATATCAAAAAATATTTTAGGTGAAAAAAAAAGCAAAACAAAGACAAATATTTCAAGCTGAAGTTATAAAGCAAAATGATTGGCTCGAAACAAATTCGTAAAATTTGACATAAAGTTAAATTGGTAACACTGGGACACAGTTTCGCAAATGATCTCTTGGGATCCACGTCGTGAGCCAAGTTGTCTTCCATTCTTACAACATGGTTAGCCCATTGCCATCTAATGTCCTGAAAGGAAGCGATCCTTTGATAGCGGTACACTTAAGGGTTAGTCCAGCCAGACTCTCGATCATTGACCAATAAGCTCGTAGTGATATTGGGAATAAGCAAATCCAGCGTTTTGTACCCGTTTGCATGTAATGAGGAAATACAATTTTACAAAGAATGAATAGTTCCAAAACTAAGCAGCTGTTGAGAAAACCTTTTTGAGTCCGATATATCTCGGGATATTGTTTTTTATTCAACAGGGGCATAAATGACTCAGTTAAACGTTGGTAAAATTGTATTGAATCATATGGAAAAAGACCTTATATCTATCAAATGCTTTTGCTTTATTTTAATCTCTAAACATTGAAAAACGCCATTACTTTCTGGACAACCAAAGATTTTCATTATTGATTTGTTAATAATAACAACAACACCTCATCTCAGAATTCACGTAATTTACATTAGTCTATAAGAAATGGATTTCTTTAATTTAACTGAGATTGTTTTGTTTAATTTTGTTGCATTTCACGTCACGAATTCTTTGGTCATCGAATATCAATATGTTTCCTTCAAGAAAGGTATTTTCGACTGAATATTGTTTTCTCGTAACTTTGTCTCTCTATTATTGTTGTCAGCTGCTTAATATTGGAAAACAGAAAGAGCGCAAAAAATTTACAGAAAGAATATCAAACAGCGGTGTGCATTTTGATAAAGGAAGGAAGGGGATATCTTTTAAAAGACAGAAGCGAGAACTACGAAAACGATATGAGCGAATATGGAGTGTTTTTTTTGTCTTTTGTCTTTTGTCTTTTGTTCTTATTTTCTGAAAGAGAAGAATTTCTTTTTCTCTTGTTGCTTTGCGCATGGATCAAAGATTCTAACACTCAGCAAATTTCCTCTACGCGATCTTTATTTCATTTCTTTTATTTCTTTACGTTTGGGGGAAAGGCTTACTCAAATGATGAGATAATTACATCCGGTGAGACTATAATGGCGGAAAAGAGCGAAAAATTCATTTTGTTATCTATTTTGGAGTGACATTCAAATCATGAAGCTTCTTTCTTTTCGTACTTGAAAGGCGTCTGTCTTGTATCTTGTCGTTGAACGATGTCGATTCACAAGAGAATTCAAACCAAGGAATGTGAAGAATTCTTTCTAGTTATCAACCCTTGAAATCGCAAGAGAAATATTGCTTCACTTGAATTTAAAGGATTTCTTAAAGCAAAACTAATGAAATATAAATCAGTTTTAAAAGATCATTTATACACATTCGTTTACACAAATATTTACACACACTTATGTGCATATTGATAGGTCGATGTATGAAGAGCGTTAGCTCCAGATGAAAGTTGTTTAGATAAGATTAATCTAATTAATTAAATAATCTAATTATATTTTTTAGAGAAAAAAAATTGATTGGTACCCCCCCCCCCTCCTGGACAAACAATAGAGAGGAATGTGTATGAATGTTTCAATGTATCAACTTTCGAATCACGAGAGGAGAGATTTGATTACATTTGAGAAATTTCTTTTGGACTCAATTTCACACACACACACACACACACACACACACACACACACACACTGAGTATCTATCTATCTAGCAATTCAAACCTGTTATTGTCTATTTACCTATCCATCTCAATCATTTCATATTTATCTACAAGTTGATAAGTCTGTGTATCAATACATATTTTCTATGCCTCTGTATCTAACTCTGTGTTTATCTATCTATCTATCTATCTATCTATCTATCTATCAGTCTCAGTCTGATCAGATATATCTATCCATCTCCCCCCTCTCTTTCTATACATAGATAGATAGATAGATAGATAGATATAAATATGTCCATATCTATCTTAGTCTATTCAGATCTACCTATCAGTTGACCGATCAATGTATATAACCCACTTTATCGCTTTACATGTCTATTTACCCAACTATTCCTATCCATTTTTATCAGTCAGTTGGTCTATGCATGTTTATATGAGCATACTAAATTCTTGGCAGGCATACGTACTCCCTATAAAAACTTTGAAAATCAATTTTTCTGAAAACCGAGAATTCATTTGATCAGTATTGGCATTAGTAGTTCGCATATCAAAGTGGATTTTCAGATTTAAATTGTGTTCCTGTTTTATTGTTTTGTTTGAGTTTGTATAAGATTAAGAGCTAGAGTCAGTTATTTTGCTCTGAGAAAACCATGTTTTATTGTCAGTTTAGGGTTAGATTCCTTTAAATTCTGCCACACCGACATGCACCAAGAGAAAGAGAAATCTACGTTGATGGTTCCCTATGACGAATGGAAAGTAAGAATACAGTTTACTACACTGCAACGAGAACCTCGTCTTGTAAAACCTTTGGATATATCCTTTCAGTCGAATTAATTGAAAACACATGAAATTTAAAAAAAAACAAAACAAGTAAACCAGTCCCCCTTCAAGATATGAAATCACCGATCATATTTACCAGGTTCATAACCCTGGAGTGCTGTTGCGATAAAATGATTTTTTTTCTTTGTCATCGGTTTCAGACCACTGAAAGGAAGGGGAACTTTTGCCTAATGCAGTTTGAACTGGTCTGCAAATTCTATTTTCTGTGTATTTGTCACTCTGCTATTGAACCGCCATGACTTCGGAACTAAAAATAACTGCTCAAAGCGTAATTATAAAAAAAACATTGAACCTCCCTCCCATTTGTGCAGATTCAAATAGATGACGAGAAAAGCATCTCCAGACAATATTGATGCATATACCTTTATTTTATGCATCTAATTCAAATAGTTTTTGATAGATTCCTATACAAAAAAAAACAAAAAAACAACACAGACTTGTTTTCTGAGAGCGCAAATACGGACATCATAGAAAACGATGCAAAGCTGTGAACTATAGGTAAAATGAGACCTGCTGATTTCCGCCATGTCTTTATTCCTGTTCTGTAATGCGTAGTTTTCGACAGCATTAGATTACAAACACATGCATGTACATGCATACATTACCCAACTTTTAGCATTTCCTTCTATCTCCTCTATCGACTGAAATCTATGGCTTTTTAAGGTGCGTTTCAGCTATGTGAACAAAATAAACCCATATTTTCAACGTTTTCGCGGTCCATTGACATGAAAAGTCGTCCAGACTTGGCATCATCTTTGGTAGATGTCTTTCCCGATTTGGTTCATCTTGTGCTATTGCTTACAGTTCAGACAATCCTCCCAATGGACCTGTTGTAACATAGGAAAAGTCTCCAAAAAACCTTGTCCCTAATTTGAAACAGAATTTCACTCCAACAAGTTATTCTTCAAGATCCTTCAGTGCACAATTTAGGGGGAAAACACCAATAGCTCTACACACAGATCCACTCTGGTAGATGGTAGATAGCTCAAAAAGTAATCAATGTCACTTGATGCATTTCTTCAATTCAAAAGGTCGAAGTCACTACTATACAACATTTCAGATACAAGCACGCTTAAACGTTTCAGTGGTGTGCTGTTGAGATAGTTCGATTTCTTTCTGGACATATCACGTATATATATATATATATATATATATATAATAGAATGGGGATTTACTACACAAGCATGGTCATGTTTCTGCCTTGTCTTGGCTTCTTCAGGTGAAGAAGGCTTCTTCGCCTGAAGAAGCACTTACAAGGTAGAAACATAAACGTATTTGTGTAACGAATTCCCATCTACTATATCTCCAGCACTACTCTAAACCAACGTAAAATTTAAAGTTGAATGTATCGAGCACTCATACATCGGATATTGCATTATATTATATAACATTATATTGTATTGCATCCCTGATTTGTAATATATATATATATATATATATATATATATATATATATATATATATATATATATGAACTTTGGCTTTTTGTCATATATATATATATATATATATACATGTATATAAACAAGAAGCCAGAGTTCAGAGAAGCAGTTGTACTTCCAGAATATTTATGCATTTTTAGACAATCAAACACAAAATTATGAAAGCAAGAGCATTTGTTTCTCGTGTATTCGAGACGCAGGTGCAAGAAAGATATTTTTTGCAATCCACAAATCAATCATTCTTTTTGTTATCCCTCTTTTCCATCAAAACACTCTTTTTGAATCAAAGATACTATGCATGGTACATATAATTCTATGAAATCCGTTGAATTCAAAATTGTCTCTCAATCCTGAGACCCAAAACTGCCCAGGAAAAAAACAACGAAATAGATCTGTCTATGAAACTGCGAGTCCCCGTCATACTAATAGATGTCTGTGTTGATTAACGATGATGCAAGGACACTTTCAATCTTAGCTTTTCACCTTGAACCTTGTAATATTTGCTAGAAGTTAATAGGTTCAGTTAGTTTTCACACCCTTAATGTACTATCATCGTTTTTTAAGATTGTCTCATTGTAACCGTATTATGAATCTTTGAAATCTTACGAGACTTTATTGTCATTGTCTCAAGAAATTTTCTTGCTTCCCATTGCATTGTGACGAGAGCTCTGGGTGTAATCTATATCCTAATGGAACTGAATACAATGAGTGCACACACATATAATACGTGTATATGTGTGAGTGTGTATATGTGTATGTGTATATATGTGTGTGTGTGTGTGTGTGTGTGCAACTTAGAAATGGATATATGATCCTACAGAATGATTATAATATGTGCTATATCATATTGAAACTCTTATTTGAAATGATCTCCGGTTAATACACAGTGACTGTATCATTTGGCCTAGACAACGCAAACAGAATAAACAATTAGAGAAAATTTCCAGCAAGATTCCTGCAGCAGCCCCATTTTCTTCAACTGTTTATTCTATTAACGTAGTCTAGATAAAATGATTCATTCATCGTGTAATAACGGAAGATCATTTCAAATAAGTTTCAATATAATATAACACAATTTATAATCATATATGTGTGTGTGTATGCGTTCATCATCATCATCATCATCATCATCAGTCTTTTATCGTCTTTCGTTGGACATAGACCTTCCCAAGGATTCGCCAGACCTCTCTATCGTTGGCGTCGTGGGGCCAATACTTATCAAGTTCATCTCATCATCTCATATTCTGCTGGACTCGGTTCCGCATTTGACCCCTGGGCGTCCATGTTGTGAGTCGTGATGTTCATCGATTGTCTGCTATTCTTGCAACATGGCCAGCCCATTGTCATTTGAGTTTCTAACGATTTTATGATGTTTCGTATTCCTATTTTGTTTTTCCTAGTATATTCTGCTGTTATGTGATATTGAATATGATTCTCAGTTTGAGGGTCAGTCTCTTGGTTAGGTTCCATGTTCAGCTCTATGCATTAGGTGTATACGTTTCTTTTGAAACATGGGATTTTCTTGTTCTTGAATGTTGAGCTTGCTTTACCAAAAGGCTGGCCAACCTAGTGTGACCCTTCGCTTGATTTCTTTTTTTTTTAAAGGGTTCCATGAGGATTTTTTTGTCCGAGGTAGATGTAATGGTCCACTTTCTCCAGTCCTGCTTCTCCGATTTTGATCATTGTGTGTTTATTTTCAACATGTTCGTTGTACATGACCTCTGTTTTGCTGGAGTTCATGTGTAGACCAACTTTCTTACTTTCTTCGTTCAGTGTGCGCGCGTATTAGCTTGATGCAAAATCTTTTATTCACATAAATTCACGCCTTCAAAGTATTCTCTTCTTCACCCTTCAAAGTATTCTCTGTATTTTCATAACCTTAGGTCATCTTTTACTAAAATTGTGTATCCAATCATAAAAGAACGATTCTGCTCTTGGTTTCATAAATTTTTTCGAGAGATTTTTCAATACGTTCAGCTCGTTGAAAGTGCTGACCTGATAATGAGCGTTGCGTGGAGTGAAATAAGTGATTGGTCGCAGGTGAAAGATCTTCCCATTCTAGGTCCACAATCATCTGCTGTATCTCATTTACAACATAAACGGACGTTGTCATACAGCAAAATCTCCGGTCGACCTCCTTGAACAGAAAAAAAGAAAATTTCTCTTTTCTAATGCGTCACTCAATCGGCCACTTTCCCACTATGGCTCTCAAAATCCTGGCTTCAATCTCAGCCAGAACTACAGAATGCATTATTGTTTCGGTCATAAAGTATGCACACTTCACACTCACGCGCATGCACGCACACACACACACTCACACACGTATGTATATATATATATATATATATATATATATATATATATATATATATATATATATATATATATATATATACGTGTACAGGTAGATCAAATACAGAATAGGAGCGTTAATCATTGTGTATATAGTCAGACTATTTCCCTCGTTCATTTGAATGATTTCTTACAGTGCATGCTGACCAAACACAGCTCATCTGTCTGTTGTATACCCTGTATGTCATGGTTGTTTTCGATGTCAGATTCTGAGTTGCTTCCCTTGCATTGGATGATCAGTTTTGTTTTCCCAAATATCCACTTTGATGAGAGGTTCCCAGATGCTATTGATATCGATGCTTGGTTGGCTAAGTGGTTCTTCAAAACAGAGAATATGAGCTGTTTTTCCAGGCGCCGTATTCGCCAATTGTTCCCCCTGTCTATTTTTTTATTTTATCCCATAAGGGCCTACGTCCATCCTGCTCCCTTCACGTATCGTCTGCCATCTATCATAAAAAATAATTAATACAGCTCATCCAACAAAATTCAGACAAGAAAAGCGTGTCTGTAAAAAAATTCATTTTTTCATTCTCACTTTTTATTTTCAATGTTTTAATGTCTTGGTACAATGATTTCGAAACTTCGAAAATCCATGGACCCTTTTTATAAAATATTTTCTAATTGAGCCCTTTTTTAGTTTCTAGACGAATAAAAAGACCGTAATAAAAACCAATTTCTGACCTAAAAATTCATATTTATTTCCATTGAATTACATTTATCCGAATCCCGATATACGGTACAGGTCTGTGTACAATACTTATGTTTATTCAGTAACTGTTCGATTGATGATGATGCTTCTCTGTCATAATATTCGCAATGTCAGGTCCAGCAGGAACACTGCTGCAGACCCTAAGTATTTATTCATGGAGTACCAGGGGCCTGTGGACCTCTCTTTCGAAACTATTGGTTTGGTGTGTATGAATCTTGCGTACTGTGCAGTTTTGAACTGCGTTCAGCGCCAGCGCAGTTCTTGGAACAAATTAGAGTTTATTGTTAACGATATGATTTGATAATGATCGCTTCGTGGCTGGGTAGGGTCCGTGTTCCTGGACATCATATTTTTACTCATTTTATGTATTATATTCAACCATATATATGGTCGAGAAAGCTTCACAGCTTTAGACACAAAACATGTTAAAAACACTTTTTCAAAATGTTTTTTGTGTCACTTCAGTGATTCATTTCCCAATACCCTTTAATGTAATTCATGTAATTTTCGTCAGTGATTTTTTTGTTATTTTTTTTTTTTGTTCATGTATACGTATACCTTGTTATTGTGGTACTATTTGTAAATTTTCTCATTTTGTTTAGCATGTAACTCTTTCAGGAATTTTAAAAAACAGAACAGTTATGCTGACATGGCACCCAGCATTGGGTTGATCAAACACCACCTTCCTTAATTTTTATTGATACCTTATGTCATACATGTAGTTTGTCATCTTCTGTTGGTTATTATCATAATTTATTGCATATGGATCTTATTTTTTACTGCTCATCATTTGAGTTTTTGAAACGGGGCTTACTTGTGTAGGTCATTGAAAAACGTATTTAACGACGGAGGAATCAATAAGAATAACAACAGACGTGACGCGTTTTTCGTGTCACTTCTACTGAGTGTTCACCCTTGTGAATATTAACTCCGTTGCGTCGGTTTTAATCTCAGACTGCATGCAAACCAACTTCTGATATCTTCAAGAATATTGATTACACACACACACACACACATATATATATGTGTGTGAATATTTCTCTATTTATATGTGTGTGTGTTATAAGTCGTGTTGTAGAACTGTAAGGTGTTATTTACAACGATGACCGGTTCGGACTTCACATAGATCAACAGAAGGAAAAGTAAATAGAAAAATATCACAATTATGAATATTAGAAGAGGAGGTAGATACAAAGAGAGATGGATACGACGATGGTAAGATGAAGTCGTCAAGTGAACATCCCTGTCCTTTAGTGCCACCCGGAGTGCGTCGAAAGAATCCTCTGAGAATGGCGGAAGATTGTCAGAAAACTCATCAGTCTGCCACCCGCCTCATAAATGACCTCAGGGGTTAGAGGAGTTGTGGGAATAAAAGTATTTATTAGAAGAAGTGTCATAGTAAGCATAGATTAATGTTTTGTGTGTGTGCCTTATCCTGGTGAGTCATTATTGATATTTGGAACTGTCGTTCGTGAGAAGGGATCATTATTATTTGCACGGACAGTAATTCTTATAAGTCTAAGAGCAAATTATGAGTGACGTACGGAACACAGGACCCAGCATTCTTCGGCAAATTTCGTCGAATCTTGTCGGGTTTCTTCGTAATTTTCCGTGATTTGGAAGGCAACTTCAATTAAACCTTTGCACTAGCTGTTTCCGGAATAAGAAATATTAGCATTCAGTAGCTTTAAAGAAAATGTAGTGTCCGCTCGTTTTAGTAATATCGGCAGTCAGTTTTCAAGATTAATACTCTTGGCATTCAGCTTCTTTTGGGTTTCTTAATATTGGCGTTATGAAGAAATATCAATGTTTGATCGAAATGTCTATTGTCCTCTCTTAAAGCATTTCATGCTTTGAGATTTGTTATATTTGAGATCTGTGCTTTTTAGAATTGATAAATCGGCCCGGGTTCATTCGTAGAAAAGTGAAGCTGCTTCGTCCATTTGTATCTAAGAACGTTACCAAGTGCAAATTAAAATGTATAATGCTATTATTTTTAATATATGAGCAAGATTGCTGAACTCTAAACGGAATACATTCCAAGAATTTTTCATTAAAATAGGATGGATAAGGTCCAAGTAACCTCATGTTAATCTTCCATAGCCCCAGAATACTGAAGTATAGTGGCTAAAGCCATAATAGCATGATGTTCAGCTTATATGAATAGTTATATTTTACCTTTGTCAACGAGGATGGAAAGAGGTATATATTTGGTACGTACGTGGAAGATCCAGGATTTGTGTCTGACATGCCTCTGTTCGTCTGTTCCTCTGTCCATACGATATCTCAAAGAGTAGCAACTTGATTTCAATGAAAATTTAGTAGAAGGGTGGATAATGTGGTAAGAAGGAGGTAGTTAAATATAAGGGAAGATCCAGGTTTTTTTGGGTTTTTTTTGATTGACAGATATTTTTCAGTTTTTCTTTTTCAATTACACTTATATATACGATCATGACTGTCCACATGATATCTCCAAATGTTCTCAATGAATTTGATTGACAATAGGCCACGGCAGAAAAGATTGAATTTTGTAGCGAATCTATACACAATTATCTTCACTATGTTATAGCTATACACATATATACATACATATATGTATGGCCAGAACATCATGTTTATTCACATGATATTTCTAAAAGTTCTCGGTGAATTTCAATCAGGTTTTGTGGAAGTGTAGGCAATCAGTTATGGAATAGATGATTTTTGGAGCGGATCCATGCACAATTACCTCTCTTCACAATTGTGTTGGTGCTCTCTGAGTGCTTTCTGGTCTTCTGATTCGATATATGATGTATCTTTCTCATGATATAAAAGCTCTATGACTGCAAATAGCTTTTCAACTTAGTCAGAATCAATCTACACTGCTCATGTAGTTATTCAATAAAATATAATTTTCAGTTCATCTTATTTTTTCACAACGTTCGGGTCAAGTACAATTTCAATAATTACAATACATACACGAAAGGCATGTTAACGTATTCGACTTGAAGACGTTTTTCATTTGTGTCAGACATGGCTCAGTCGAGTGAATGCCAACAAGTTGACCGTGAATCTTGATTTGAGGTGCAATTTTTTCTTGTAAATTTTTTCATTTATACCAAAATTTTATTTCACGAGGAACGTAGCAGATATGCCTTTGATTTATTGATGTCCAGTTTTTTTTTTTTTCCTACAATCAAGACTAAATCTGCAAACCATTTTCCTACTGTTTTTATGAATATTCAATTTGAGAGGGAAATGCTTTGCCATCAACACAAGATGGTAACTTTATAAGAAACTGTTTATTGAGAGGGTAACGTTTCACCAAAGTTGATTGATGTTTTATGAACGCGCATTTATGAGGCAACAAAGCTTTGCTGTCACCACAGGTTGCTTTCCACTAGTTCCAACACTTGCAATTTGGCGATATGAAACCTGAAGATGGCCCTGGGGTTGCTCTGTCGAAACATCATGAAATAAATAAGAAATTTGACGCCGCGGACGTTAAGTCAGTGTAATTTCATTTCCTAACGCACGTCTTTTTTACTATCTCCGTCGAAATGGGGAAGTGTGGCTTCAATCGCGAGCAACCTGGTCTGCCTCCTCCATCTGCTGATGTGGAATGATGAGAATGGTAAATGACATTGAGGTCGACGATGGAATGGTCTCCTAGAGCATACTCTGTATTTTTCGCGTACGGTGTCCTATGACACGTTACTGCAAGTGTTCTCATCCTGTTTTCAACAGATCAAAATAGATACTGATATTTATCTTATCGAGGTTTGCTGATATGTGTTGTATTACTGAGACTAATATTCCCACCATTTTGTACCCGCAGGTACATCGTGATAGAAGTTTCGGGTTATAGTTTTTAAAGATTTTTTTAAAGGTGTTTGTTTTGGAAAAAAGAACTGAGGCAGAGGGGTACTGAAAACCATGTTTTAAAACCGTTTAAGTAACTTATGACAAACGAAAATTTCATCATATGTGAAAAAACTGTGAAGAATCCTGTTCGACATGAGAATATACGCAATTTACATTGTAGAATATACCAGGTGTCTCATGGACTGGCTTGGTGGAGCCAAGATAATAGCTAACATTTTAAATGCTGATTTTCAAAGCAAGAAAACCGGTGCAACATAATCTTCCTCTGCCACAAGCTTCTGTACGATCCTGAACTGAGATTCAGGATGTTTCATTAAATGTAGACACTGGCTACTACTTTGTGAATTTTTCATCTTAAATTTGAGGAATAACTTTTGAAGACATCAAATCTGGCTAGTGAAAAAAGTAAGGTTTCCAATTTGGTCTTATTTGAAATTATAATTTCTGCTGAATCATCCTTGAGTTCGTTTGTGTATTAACTAACATCGGAAGATTTCTGGTATATGCTAATATATACACATGCATAACACACACACTCACTCACACACACACACATATATATATATATATATATATATATATATATATATATATATATATATATATATATATATATATGTATGAAATGATCTCTGATCATTACTCGGTTAATAGATCCCTCTATTAAGACAACGTAAGTAGAATAAACAATTGAAGAAAATAGGGCTGCTACACGAATCGAACTTGCTACCGATAAGGTAGCCGTTTCAACGTAACGAATCTCTTATCATTTAGCTAAACAGCTGCTACTGATGCAATGGCCCAAATAACTGCTTTCAACCCGAATTCTCATCTTCTTATTTCAAATAAGTTTCTTTATAATATAATGCAATTTATAATTCATTATTTCATATATATATACATACACACACATATATATATATATATATATATATATATACATATATATATATATATATATATATATACATACACACATATATATATATAGATAGATAGATAGATAGATGTGTATGTGTGTGCATGTGTGTAATATCTATGTATATAAATCTATATTTTTTCGAAATTGAAAGTGGTATCCCAAATCGAAAAATCACATCTAAATATGCAATTCTGGCAGAGGTCATTAAAAACGTCAGAATTTATGTATATATATTGATATATATGTATACATATACATGGACATACATACATACATACATATATGTATGTGTGTGTGTGCATTAGTGTATATATATTTATATATATATATATATATATATATATATATATATATATATATATATATACACATGCATGTGTTCGTATACGTGTGTGTGCATACATTTACATAGTTATAACTGATCTTCTGATTTTTTTTTCCTTGGTCAAAATTCTGTCACTTTTGAAGTTGTATAATGATATTAAAATAAACTTTTAGAAATATATCGGATACTTTTTGCACTCATTATATTTATGTATAAGTCTATATTCCAGTGTCCAAACATTCAGATAATAAAACACGCCTCTCCTAAAATATTAATCAATTATATCATATCTCATTCGCAATGATGGCCTCAACTCTGAAGATAACGCCCACTCCTGAGTATACGCGGACGCGCGCGTGTGTGTGTGTGTGTGCTCGCGCGTATAACTGTGCGACTGAAGCAAGAGAAGAACACAAAAGATTAAAGGTGGATAATATGCAAAAATTCATCTGACATTTGTCGACCGCAAGGTGTTCCTGATTTCTCTCTCTGCCATCAAAGAATCAGGTATCACTCGTTAAAACATCAAACATTCAATGTCTGCCAAATCGAATCTTTAAATTCAAATGAAACTCCAAGGTTTTTCACACGCTGAACAAATTAGAAATAAATATTCATGAGAAATCCCTACCCGACAACTCAAAGCATTTCGTACCCGTTTGGCAATGAGATCCAGCTATAGTCACCCCACCCCTTTTCCTGGAAAAGAGCTTAACGTGATTTATTCAAAGCATTTTGTATTCGGCACGATTAAAGCGACGCTTGCAGCAAAGGCAAACGGGGTTTTGTGAACTAATGACCCTGCATCGGGGGGCAACGCAGACTGTTAGAAGGTGCACAGCGTGTGGTCAGGGCAATGCTGGAAAGAGACAAGGAGATCAAGCCTGGCGATACGCCATTTTTTTTTTTTTTTCATTTGTGAATTTCTGGTCAGCAAAAGAAAATAAGATTACGGGTTTGGTTTGACACTCATTAGAAACCGTCATGCAACCATTGTCTTTTGGCAGCACACTGTATCGGGGTGATTAATCAAAGAAAGGAAAAAGGGGTGATCAATGAATAAGTTACTTTTCGTGACGTTTGTTGGGCAGTGATCATGGTTGCCGATTTAGATTTTTTTTTGCTTTATTTGGGGGTGGGGATTTGAGAGTCTAGCTTTGAAGATTTTTTTAATTCATGTTTCAAAGTCTAGTGTTGCCAATAATTTTTGATTTTTCGAATTTGAAAATGACTTCCAGAATCGAAAAATTGAAAAATCACTTCTAAAATGGCAACCCCTGTCAAGCGAATTAAAAAATAGAGCAAGCAATTTACGGAGAAAATATTTTTCAGTTTTCTTGCGGTAGTTTATGATTTGCTCTTAATAGTCTTAAATTTGCATGCCGTATTTTTTTTTTATTTGCTTACAGTATTTTCTCAATTTGCTTGCTGTAATCTTTAATTTGGAAAAGGTATAGATGAAAGATAGAGTAGCCATTGTTGAACAGTTGTTGACGCGTTTGATCCTGTTTTGTGAACCGATGAGCATTTACCGAGGGCAATGCTGGAAAGAGACAAGGAGATCAAGTCTAGTGGTTCTCCACGGTTTTTTCCATGTGTATTGTGTATTTGTGTGTGTGTGTGTGTGTGTGTGTGTGTGTGTTTGTGTGTGTGTGTGCGTGCGCGCGCGCGCATATGTGTGTGTAGTGTTGGGTATGGTCGTGGAGAGAGAAAGAAAGAGAGGGGTCGAAAGAAAGAATGAAAGAAAGGAAGAAACAAACAAACAAACAGAGATGTTAAAAAGAAGCAAACTGGGTTAGAGAAAAAGAGAAATAGAGAGAATAGAAATAAGACATTGGAAGAAAGAAAGAAAGAAAGAAAGAAAGAAAGAATATATTCGAAAAGAAGGAAACTCTGTTTGGAGAAAGAGAAAGAAAGTTTCGAAGGAAAAAAAAGGAAAATGAAAGATGTTTCAGAATGAAAGATGATGGCAAATAGATTATGCAAAAATTTCTATTCCTCCCCAACTTGATATTTAATCGTGTACATAGCTTGTAAAAACTTCTGTTAATAAAGACGAAAATATTGAGATCTCTTTATTTGCTACTATTTGAATGGCGTTCAGAAAGATGTGTCTGATGAAGTTCAATCAGGGAGATCTTTTTCGTTGTACATCAACAAGAATGATTTAAGATCCTGGTGAAACTAAACCTCAACAAGTATGAAGTACATTTTTTGTTGGTATTAGTTCATTTACGAAATAATAAGAAAAACATTTCAGGAATCTTATCGGTGACATTGTTCGGCAAAAGATTGATGTCTGTCTCAATTTCGCATCAAATAACAAAGTTGACTCTAAAAAAACGTTTTTTAAACCGTTCTGTGACTCAAACGAAACCGAGCTTTTTCCAACTCCACCCGAACAGCAAAAAGAATGTGTATTTTATATCATTATTGAAAATTTGTTACATTTTCCTTGCTACTCTCATGTCACTCAACTGTTATCCCCTAGTGACTAGTTTTGACCCGGAAAAGCACTCTCTTCACTACCATACCCATCACCACACACACACACACACACACACACACACACAATATTTTGTATATTTTCTCACGTTCTGTTCGAATAAGTGCGTAGAGTAGTTATTCGAACGGAACATGAGAAAACGTACAAAACATTGCATGTGGGTGTGTGTTCTTGAGAAGTAATCCTTATCATTTTTTAATACAAATTTGGTTAAAGGTCTAAGCCAAAGATATTTTTTCCAAAGCTGTAGCTTTATTTTTTGTAGTTAACAATGTGGGATATACGGAGCAGACCATATGAGTTGCCCTTACATAACAAAAGTGCTTTTTCTCGCGTCCATGCCAATAATAACGAACACAGACTTCTGGTATCATCATTTCTCTCGCTAATAGACTCCAAATACTCATTGATAATAACTAAGCTCTGATTGAGATAGAGAGGTTTAAGGTGAATGATTTCTATCTTTTTATATTTTGAAGGGTCATTCGTCGTCATTTAGTCTTTGACGTCAGAGTTCAATATTCGATTTGAGGTTCAAATGTCGAAATTTGGGGCATTGGCGTCTACTGCCAATTATCCAGGGGAGTGAAAAAGGATATATACGGGATATATCTTAGCAGAAACCCTGTTAACCAGTGAAGAATGATACCATTTTTTATACGGTTACATCAAGTTTGGGTTACATAAAACAATCGTACTGCACTAATACCCTTTATTGACAATAAGGTTCCAACTTTCAAATCCCTTCACCCTAGATGAGAAAACCTAATCCATGGACAGGGGTGGCATATGTTCCGTTTGCCCCCACCCCCTCGCCTGCAGACGCCAATGGTTAGGGGTCAGTTTGGAGAAAATCCCCACGGAATTTAAAACAAGGTATCATTTCGAACTGGATAGTAAGTAAGACCTTTTGATAGATTTGGCTTAATAAATTAAATCCCAGCACTTTCTCAATAGTTGAAATCACCTTTTTTTCCACGGCCAATAAATACAAATCAATTTCTCGATTGATCAATCAATTGATATTTGCATAGTGTCACGAAATGTAAAGGACACTTTCCAATCACATCGTGGGGAGACGTACCGACAGAAGAGATAGAATTAGCATATTTGCATGTGGAAAACAAGCATTAATTCTCTCCGGTTATCTCTCTTTAATCTTGTCTGTTTCCTTTCTTCTCTGTCAGTCTGCTTGTCCATCTATCTGTCTGTATGCCGCAATTTCTATTTCTCCTCATCTTGGGTACGCAGTCGTATTTACAGAAATACGAAATATGATGATGTTAAGGATAGAAAGAAGAAAAGAAATTTAAAAGTGTATTTAATATAGAGCAAAAACAGATATTGAGAAAGAAAGAGAAAGGAAGGAACGACGAAAGAAACTGAAAGAAAGAGGGAAAGGATGGTGAAAAGAGGAATGTTCAAAAGAAGGAAACTGGGTTGAGAGAAAGAGAATGAAAGAAAGACATTCAAAGGGAGAGGAAGAAAGGAAGACGGACGGAAAGAAACAAATGAAAATGGTGAAAAAGAATGAAAGTTAATTGAACGAGAAATAAGGAAAGTAAAAGTATTTTATAATGAAAAAGAAAAACAGCAGATAAAAGTAAAAAAGAGGGTAAGTGAAATCTACGAAGAAGAAAGAAACTACATTCAGGGAAAAAATAAGCAAGAAGAATGTAGAAAGAAGAAAGAAACCTAAAGAAACGAAAATTATGAAGGAAATTAGATAAAAAACACGGACATAACACACAAACACACACATACACGCACACACACACATATATATATATATATATATATATATATATATATATATATATATATATATGTATATATATATGTATATGTATATGTATGTATATGTATATGTATATATATATATGATGTGAGGGAAGTGGGAATGAGAAAAGAATGAAACATGTAATACCTGCAGAAAGAAACAAAGGATTCCAAAAAATTTAAGCGAGAAGGAAAGAAAGACAGAACAGATTTTTAAAATAAACAATGAAAATAATGATAGAAAAATAGGTAAATCAACAACCTGAAATCAACTTTGATCCGCCTGTCGTTTGAGCCGGGCTCAATACAATGATCGAAACTTAATCCTGGTTTCACAAACTACATCGGAACAGGATCAACACTTCAAACGCAACAATCTTGGATTATTTAACTTTAGGCAATAAATCCTTGTTACTTTGTTGTAGAAATAGAAGAAATATTTCCAGGGCAAGATTAAAATCGTGTTAAATTCCAGATAGTAAAATATGTGCAGTTTTTTTCTTCATCATTAATTTCTTTAGGGTTTTCTTCTTAAAATAAATATCACGCTAACCGGATTCGATTTCTCAAAACGGATTAGCTTGTGGTAGGACTGAGCCGACCATTAAGCAAACCTATGTGATCACCTAGGATACAAAAGTCCTCGGGGCGCACACCAAACCGAAAAAAATTATCGTTAGACTACAAATGGAGTGCAAATTTCAAGTTTTGCTCAGGGCTAACGCAATATTGCAAGTCTCATCTAGCCCTTTATACCGACCTCGGTTTGTGGCAAGAAGCCTGTTGAGTGCAAGATTTGGAAGAATTAATCAAACTTGTTGACTTTTGATAAATCTACAACTTGATCCCAAGAGAAAAATTCTGTAAGCGTATTTCAGACACAAATATCAGTAAAAATGAATTTTTTAAAAATTATTTTTTCTACCAATCAATGACTATCAATCTGTTATGAGAACGTTAGTTCTTTTGGTGTTCCCACATTCACTTTAGTTCTCTTGTATTCATCGTGTCTGACCTCAAGACGATGGCTTGATTTCCCCTTATGTTCTTTTCAACAATGATGATGTTATGATTTCAATCTTTTGTCAAAACCTCCCGTGAGGGACCAACTCTAGAAAGGAGGTACCGAAGAGTAGTTTTTCTATTGAACACCAACCGATAATTGATTCATCGATAAACCTTTTTTATCTGTTCTGCCGCACCTCTTACAAACGTAATATTAGCTGTAGACGCATACTCGGTGTAATTGGGAGTTCTCCATCTGCTTCTGGTGTTAGAAACAATCAAGGACGGATAGTTGTTGCATTAGGGTACTAGTCATCATCATCATCATCATCAGCAGCAGCCTTTTGCTCTCCGTCGTTAGACATAGACTTTCCCCAGGATCCGCCCGATCTCTCTATCTATGGATGTCGCAGAGCAAGTAATCTAGTTCGTCACGCCATCTCATTTTCTGTCGGCTGCAGTTTCACATATGATCTCTGGGGATCCATGTTGTTAGTAGTGATGTCCAACGGTTGTCTGCCATTCTTGCAACATGAAAAGGCATTCTATGATATGTCTGACCCTTACTTATTTTCTAATATACTGTGCTGTCTTGTGACTTCTCCATATGATGTTTGGCACGGTTCTACCATCAGCACGTTCCATGGTTCTTACCCTTAATTCTAGTTCCACTTCGTTGGATCGCTCATTGATCTACCCTTTGTTAGATAGGAATAAAGGTCTTTAATCATATTATGTGAAAACCGTCTGTCTTCAATTTCCATACTTACCTCAAATTACGATCAGAGGCTAGTATTTACTCTGCTTGAAGCTTATACCGGGGGCCAGATTCACGACTGATAAGTAAAATGGATGGCAAATTCAAAATTACAAGGAGGATTGCTGCATAATATGCTCAACACTAGCTTACTAAATAGGCAAGTTAGTACTGCATACCAGTCTTCGACACGAACTTCTTGCAGGCTTGTCTTCTACATGCGCTCCGTTTCAATCATGCGTTCCAAACTGTCATAGATTGTGGGAATTTTCGATATTTCCGAAAGGTTACAAACAATTCAGGTCTGTAACCTTTTCGGAAATCAACAGGATTCCTGGGTCGGTAGGAAAAGGGTTAATAAAAATGGATATCCCAAATAACTCCGGCTTTAGCGTTAGTAATATCTAGTGAGATATCTTCTCTTTATTCATAGATGATTTGATAAAATAAACATATAAAGATCAAGAAAAAGAGTGTACTTTTCCAAAAGATTACCTTTTGAATGGTTTATAATCCTTTTTGAAAAATGATGTATATGTTTACTTGAACCTACGAGCAAAAATGAATGAGGACGTATATAGTTGTGTATATCTAAAAATAAATTTTGTTTTTTGTACGCATAAGTGTGCCAAGATTTGCTGCCATATGTAAAGATATAAAAATATTCATGTACATGTGTATATAATATTCATAATCTTCATCAGCCTTTATAAGTTCCAATTTTATTGACCTTCTCTCCTTTTTTATACACACGCACGCACAC
This sequence comes from Thysanoteuthis rhombus, assembly GCA_963457665.1. Lineage (NCBI taxonomy): Eukaryota > Metazoa > Mollusca > Cephalopoda > Oegopsida > Thysanoteuthidae > Thysanoteuthis > Thysanoteuthis major. The sequence continues at coordinate 45,715,049 of OY735205.1, read as the reverse complement.
ACATGCACACGTGCACACACACACATATACATCTGTGTAAATATAAATATCGCTTAAATTCAGCCTTACTGACCGTCCAGTTACATAGTCCAGAGGTAGGATATCGGCCTCCGAAGTGAAGGTTTCAATTCTGCCTCGCGGTACTGGATGAGATAATGGAAAGTCTATAGCCACACTGAAGAGATGTAATGCATCGAAACAGCTGTCTTTGGATGACACAATAATATATATATATATATATATATATATATATATATATATATATATAGAGAGAGAGAGAGAGAGAGAGAAAGAAAGAAAAACACCAATGTGTCTTTCTGCAGAATGGTGTGTTGGGAATGATCAATTGGAAAAGGTAGTGATCAATGAGTAAATTACTTCTCCCGTCTGATCAATAAAAAAGTATTTTTCCCAAAAGCAAGCGTGCATATTGCAGAGCACAAACGAAGTGCATTTTAGCATAAAATAAACTTGCAAATTGTACCCCTCACTAAAAACCTATTCACGGGGTGAATTCAAAAAAAAATTGTTCTAGACATAATAGAGAGGAGGTGTTGAAATGTCTAGCCCTCTAGCTCCATTGATGTGGCAAGCCATCCAGGCAGATAGACCAACCTATAAACAAAAAAACAAAAACAAAAAAGAACAATGTTGACATTTTTTGTTGTCAGATCCAGATAGATGGATAATTTCACTTAATATGATTTCTCCATATCAAGGTTGAATAGATATTTGCTGCTACTGCCGTGATAGGTAAAGTAGTTATAGGAGAGTGGTTTGTCCAAGGGCTCACTCATACACTCACTTCTCTGTCAACCATCATGACATGCTCGTAATGAGATGTTTTTTCAAGATAAGGATTGAGTAAAGGGAGAAGTGGATTCATGGCATAATCAAATTGCCAATTAAGGGAAAAGAGCCCACCTGGAGCAGTTGTATCTTAGTCCGCTTCAAACTACTCCCTTGCGACCCTACATATTTACCCTAACATCTAATAATTTTTCTAAACAGTCAACCAAGATTTCCTTCAGGATCGCTACCAGCTGCCTCATTACGTTCTTTTTATTCTCGACCACGGTTTGAAATATCTGTGGGAAAAGTGAGAGGTCGAAAGCAGCCAAATCTGGACTGTGATTGAGCTGACAGACCTAAATGATGCGATGTTTTGCCAAACTACACAAGACGTGAGGAATGACTCACTCAGTCATTGTGACTGCGACGGTCTCACGATACACAAGCTCACTCAATGGCACCCCACTCCCGACTAAGTAACCCCACGAGAAACTTTAATAAGAGAGTAGAAAGAGAGAGGACAGAAAAGAATGTTACATAGTTTAAGAAGAGAATAAAAAGAGAGATAGAGCAGAGAAACGAAAGTTAGGTAGTTTGATGAAAGGATGGAAAAGAAGTTGGTTTGATAAGAGGATAACAAAGGAAAAGGGGAAAGGAAATTAGTTCACTGAAAGGGTTGGAAGATGTTCGTATACGAAACTAATCTATGTTTGTACTTCATCAAGTTAAAAATATTGACAGGCAACGGAGACTGTTAATGATGGGGGAGAGAATGGGAAGATGCAGGCCGAGGGAGAGAAGAACAGAGGAATAAGATAGCTGATAATCTTAGTTGTCAATAGCCGAGGACTTTCAACCTGTGTAAACAATTTGTACTTATGCATGGCATTAATTGTTATATCTATACAAATAAAGGCCGTAGAAAAAGCCTATTCACAAGTCTTGAAAAGCAGCATTCACAATTCTGGCTTTGAATTGAACTCAATCACAGACCTTGGGCACCAAATACACAACTACTTCAGCCTCTAAAAAGACTCTAAAGATATATGTATGTATGTATTTCTAATGTTTCCCCAAAAGAGTAATGTTTATTGATTCAACCTTTCTTATATCTTCTCACACTGGCCTTCCTCATACACTTATATAGATAGATAAGTGTATGTGTTTGCGTGTCTACGTTTTCAAGTCAATGAATGTATGTATGCGTGCATGCATTCACGTGTGTATGATTATGAGTGTGTGTAAGTATGTATGTGTACGTCATTGTTCCGTATGCTTGCTTGTAATACAATAAATATTTCCGCAATACGACATTCTAAATACATGCATACATACGATTGTGTACTGAAAAGTCTGTTTGCATATGAACAACAATGAGCTAAACATCACACACGCATGCACGTACACGTGCACACACATACACACATACACATACACAAGGGAAGAAATATAAAGATGCATTTTTTTTTTCGTAAATTCGAACCTATGTCCAAGTGACTATAAATGTTCGGGGGTATCTCTTCCGGGTTTCTACAAAGATAATATTCATTTTTCTATAAATTTGTCTGTCTATCAAAGAGAGAAAAAGTGAAAGTGCGAGACAGAGAAAGAGATTGATATATATATACATATATATATATATATATATATATATATATATATATATATATATATATATGTACATATATATATATATATATATATATATATATATATAGAGAGAGAGAGAGAGAGATAGATAGATAGATAGATATTTAGATAGATAGAGAGAGAGAGAAAGAGAAAGAGGGGGGGGGTTGAAGGACGAAGACAGCAAGTTCAAGGAAGGGAGAAAGAAATTACACAATAACAAAGAAGGGAAAAAGGGAGAAAGACAGAAAGAAAGGATAGGGAAAGAAGAAAGAATGATCGAATGAATGAATAAAACTGTGGTTAGGAGCCGTGGATTAGAAAAAAAAACAGGAAGACGACAAAGAATGATAAAAGAAAGAGACGTCAATGAAAACCAGGGAGAAAAGGAACAAGAGGGAGAAATAATGAGGGATATAATACGAAGAATATGAAATGAAGAAATAATAAATAGCAGAAGGAAATAATAAAAGAGGATAAAATGCACCAGAAAGAAAAATGGAATTAAATCATGATATGTAGGTAAGAAACACAAACAAACATGAAGAGAGAGAGAGAGAAAGAGAGAGAGAGAGAGAGAGAAAATAAAAAGCCGAAAGAAAGGAAGACATTATGATGAAGAAAAAAAATGTCGACTATGGATCTCTCTTTAATAAATACCTGGTAATAAAATAAGCCTCGACGCGCGATGCAACAAAGACAAAGACGATAAGATAAATTTTCTCAGATTGAACACGAAGCAGAAAAAAAAGGAAATAAAAACATTGCCATCACACTGGACATATCTAACTCCCCACCAATCCCGCCCTGCTTCAGCCATCTTTTTCTTGTTTTTACGTTTTCCTTTACACTTATTTTTATATTCCTATGTTACACAAATCATGTAATGACCCAGGTTCTCAGTGTTTTGCGACATTGGGGAAAAGGGAGATAACCAGTTGTATTGCTTTCATACATATATATATATATATATATATATATATATATATATATATATATATATATATATATGTGTGTGTGTGTGTGTGTGTGTGTGTGTGTGTGTGTGTGTGTGCAATAATTTAAATGTAGATGTGATGTATAAATAATCATATACATATATACATACACATATACATATTCTTACGTTTTATATGTATAGGGAATATTTATATTATAAATCGTGTATTTTATACATACGTAATAATTTATATACTTAAAAATATACGTGACTATCTATGTACATGTATATATATATATATATATATATATATATATATATATATATATTGAATACAATTGATTATTTTACTTATATATTTATGTGTGTGAGTATAAAATGAAAATACACAAAAACTACGTGGATCGACAAAAGAAATAGCACATTCACGCACTTGTTTTGCTCTCACATTACATTCATACCCAATACGTTTACAAGTATACACACGGGTACTTGATGCATAAATATAAAAGACAATATAAACATTTTGTGATTCAAAGGAATATACTCGTGGTACTTTCAAAATCATAACCTCGATAGAAGCAGAGAGGCATACATATACAATACACAAGTTTATATGAAAAAATATAATGTACTAGCTTGGCTACCCAGAGTTGCCCGGGGGAAAATCTCTGAATCTAACCACACGGGGAAGCAAACGATATTCTATAAAGATTTCATAAAAACAAACAAGAGATGTTAAAGAGAGTGTGGACTCCCGTCTTCAAAGGTTGGGTCTGTACACATTCAGGTCAGCGCACGACTCCGGACAAGTGTGTGTCATCATCTATCTTTTAACGTCCGTTGTTGGACATAGACCTTCCCTAGGATTCGCCACAATTCTCTATCATGGGCGTCGTGCAGCCAGTATTTTCTGAATTTGTCTAGTTCATCTCTCCATCTTGTATTCTGTCGGCCTCGGTTTCACATGTGATCTCTGGGATCCATGTTTTGAGTCGTGATGTCCATCGGTTGTCTTTCATTCTTGCAACATGGCCTGCACATTGCCATTTGAATTTTTTAATAGTTTCTATGATGTCTCGGCCTCCTGTTTTTCTTCCTGATATACTGTGCTGTCTTGCCCTTCATATAACCTAAAAAATCAGTCTTTGTTTAAACAGATAATTCATGTGCTCACTTTTTGGTGTTAGTATTCGCACATCAAAGCCAACTATCAGAATTAAATCGTGCTCATGTTTTTCTTTGCGGTAGGATTGGGATTAGGGCTATGGGTAGGATTGCAGTTTTTCCTCTTAGAAAAAAAGTTGTTTCATTGTCAGTTTAGGGTTAGATTCCTCTCAAAAATACTGCCGACCCTGCATAGGCACTGAGAGATATGGTTACTTATGATGAATGAAAAGTAGGAATGCAGTTTAGCATCACAGCAACATTGTAAATAAAACTCAAAAACTTTAAAATATTTCCTTTATCAAACTGAAAATGCTCTGGAAGTTTCGAAAGCACTTGAAAATAAAGATCAATTAAAAGAAAGAAAAATAAGATTCTCTCCATCACGCCTGTCGATTGTATTTACCTCTTTTCTAAACATTGATGTATTGTTTCTCTTAATGATTTCATTAGCGATAAGATTAGTTTTTTTTATGTGAGCGCGAACGCAGTACCAATACAAATTTTCTTTTGTAAAATTCGACCTAAAAAAATGTCGACCGTAGGTGAATTGAGACCTGCTTATTTCGAATATGCCTTTGTTTTTCCTCTGTGACACCTCACTGGTTGGGCCAGCACACCCTCGGGCAGGCCCACACAGTCTAGCGTGCAACCACGGACAGGCCTATGTACCCCCTCCTAAAACATCAAAAATTGATTTTTCCCCAAACTGAGAATTCCTTCGCTCATTTTCGACATGGGTAGTTCACGTGTCAAAGCAGGCTATCAGATTTAAATTGCGTCCATGTTGTATTGTTACAGTCAGGTTTGTATTAGGTTCAGTGGTAGGGTTATAGGCTTCTTTCATTGTCAGGTTAGGGTTACAGGCCGTAAAAAAGTACTTCTAAACTTGCATTAGCACCGAGAGAATAAACAATTCCCAACCGTGGCCACCTATGAAGAATTGAAATTAATATTGCGGCATGGCATTATTGCTAAATTATAAATAGAAACCCCTCTCACAAAACCTTATATCTACTTTTTTTTAACCTGACAAATTTCCAGAAGGTTTGAAGGCATAATAAATTGAAACCAATGAAATTAAAAGGAAAAATGGGGAAAAAAAGTGAAATTTTCTCCGTCAGATTTTGAACTCCACCCACTGATTGTATTTACCCCATTCCTAAGCTGGCGCATTGTTACTCTCGCAGAATTCTCTAACGATAAAAGTTTCTTCTATGTGACCCCGAATACTCCATAATAAGGAATTTTTCGTAAAATTCGACCTTAAAACGTAGAATTGGGACATGCTGATTCCGGAGGTGCTTTTGCTTTTCCCTCTGTGATGCGTAGTTCTTGCCTATTCAGAATATAGACACACTTATGCTTTAGTTCTTCCTGTGATGTAAGTGTAACCAAAATTATAGCTTACTTGACTATATACTGATCATGACTTAAGAACCCCAAAGTAAAATTTCAAAAAGCAATGACGCCCCCAACTCAAATGTGTGTAGGTTAAAAATGATGAAGAAACCTTCCCTAGATGATACAGACTCAGTATATATATATATATATATATATATATATATATATATATATATATATATATATATATATATATATATATATATATCTGAAAAGTTCTAGATAAAAAAAAACACACAGAAGAAAAAATTGACAGTTTTTCATTCTGAGAGCGTGAATTGCAGACCCCATATATATATATATGCACACACACACACACACACACACACACACATGCAAACACACACACACTCCTAGCTACAACTGAAGAAATCTGTGCCTGTGTATGCACTGCAATTACTCAGCAACTGGTCATTCTACCAAGTTGATAATACCCAGATATATCAATCAATACACAAGGCAGAGCAATGCAGAATTTCAAGTGTTTTTGGATCAGCAGTTTTCGAGAAATCTAATTGTAATTATATTATTTCACAGTCTCTACAAATTATCTCCCTTGATTCCCCCTTTTAAGAATTATTTGAATTTAGACATAAAATGACCGAATAGGTAACCCTGAGGACAAGTAGCCAGAATACTTCGAATCCATAGTTCAGTGCAACGGACGGAAAATATTTTTCATGACAATTATGGTATGCTGCTCAACAAAGTATAAAGCCCAGCTTCTTCCAAATATGCACCTTTGGAACATGGCACTGCCCTTGTATATATAAAAGAGAAAGAGTAAACTGTAGATGAATGAATAAAAAAATATTTTGAGGTAAAGCTTCCATGAGTTTTAGTGGAAAACAAGGAGAAGGGAGTGTTCAGGAGAGAGAGAGGAAGAGAGAGACAGAGACAGAGAGAGACAGAGAGAGAGAGAGAGAGAGAGAGAGAGAACCCTCGGTCCGCCTCGATTCGTCACGGCCATTCCCACCCGTTCCTTTTTCTATCTAAACTGAGTACATTTAAATATAAATTATGCCCCAAACGTATAAACATATCAGGAAACTTTAGGCCCAATTTCCCTGGACGTCGGCTCACTAGATTTTTTTCTCTGTTTGACATAGGTCGTCTGTCATTGGATGCAATGGTTTGTACATCGGACAAGCCAGTGCATTTATTTATGCAATAATTACAGAAGAGTAGCATTAATTCCCTGAAGTACGATTTACACCCATTCCTTTTAACTTCAACTTCCTTCCTCTTTTTTTTATTTTTCTTCTTCTTTCTCAATATTTATTACTTTTTTCTTTCTTTCTTTCTTTCTCTTTTCCCATTTCTCTCCTATATTTTATTACTAAAAGTTTGAAATGGCTTCCAAGGATTGAAAGTTTATTTCGTTTTATTCTCTGTTTTCCCCTCGTAGAACATTTTCTTGACACATATTCAATACTGGAATATCAAATGGATTTTTTTAAATTCCAAACTCACGAACACAATTTATAATAATTGAAAAGTCGTGTGCCACAATCCAGTGGGTCATTGGGGCATCTTCAACTGAACGGTAAATAACGTACTGATTCAAGATTTTGCCAAGCATGGTGTGATGGTTGACAAGTATGTCTCGCAACCCATCTCGTTAGTGTTCGAAACCAGATGAAAGGAAGGATTTTGAACGATGATTTTCATGTAACCCCTTCTTACTTGCAATATAATCTTCCTAACTCTCTAGCTGTCGCTGCAATAGAATGGTTAAAAAAATTGAGGTCCCATTTTTTGATGATATAGAAAATTAGAATTCCACATTGGTTCTTTGCATTGGGATGAAAATGATTAAGACTTCATGGAAGATTAAGATAACTGGTCAATTTAGTCACTCAACGTGACCAACATATTTTGACTGCATGCTGTGTTGGGGGTGATCAATTGAAGAAATTAGAAAAAGAGGTGATCAATGAATACGTCACTCTGCTCACATTTTGTTAGGTGGGGATGACTAGAAAACATCTGAATAAATTTTTAAAAAACTGTGCTACGAGACACAAACCAAGAGATCAATTTATCATGAAATTACATTGCAAATTGAATTGCTCCAACTAAAAACCAATACTGGGCGGTTATTTTTTTTTTAATCTAAGAAATTGTTTTGTCTTGGCATGATAAGGAGTAACTGTTCTATTTCTCAGCCCTCTAGCTTCATTAGTAAGACCTATACGCGTAATACATACGTACACAGCCATCCAGTCAGGCCAACTGAAAAACCTAAGAAACCCATGTTGACAACTTTGGGGATAGTTTGGTCTGACGGATTAAATAAAGATGATTTCAAGGATTATGGAAACAGCATTTTTTTTCCTCCACAAAGACAAAAAGAAAACTGAAGATGATGATAACATAGTCAATAATTGAACAACCGTAGCGTTTGGAGTTATGTAGACAAATTTCATCGGAGAATAAATATGGTCCGAGTAAATTCTATTCATGATATTACTGGCGTTTTCTACTGGAAAACATCTAAGATGGATTCTGGAAAATCTAGATGTTACTTCCTCTTGAAAACATCTAAAATGGAGTAAAAACATCTAAAAATATCCAGAGAATCAAGATCTTATTGCTAAACCCGTCTAAATAGGCCCACAAGAAGGTTCCATAAAAGTTAGTTTTTTTCCAAAAATTTTTTTTCAGAAGGTGTCTAGAGGAGTGCTGATGCCAGTTTTCGAGTCAGTACACAAAATGAGGTGGCCAGAAGTGCAGGAACACACAAACACATGCACATATAGAAAGAGGATAAAACCCTTTGCCACCTTTGGTGGCTACTTTTGTTCGATTATTTTGAGAGAAACACACTAATCAAATATGATTAATAACAGTATGAACAAGTGCAGCAGATGCGAGGCTTGTCAATATAATAACATCGTTCTGATTGATTAACATCGATATCGAGTAATCAGCATCAATATTCTTATGGCTTCGATTTAAGATCAAGCGCAGACTTTCCTATTCATCATATTTTGTACATGGAAAATCCAGTTGTGTACGGCCACGTACTCGAAGTGTTCAACACATTTCAGTCACTCTTTTTCCTTCTGAAACGTCTGACTCATTTGAATCTCTTGTATGTGAAGAAAAGAAGGCGAAAAGGTGTTTCTCATTTAATGGGAATGACTTGAGGAAAGAGAGATAAATAAAATATTTAAAAGGGATGAAATTTTAAACATTTACTCCCTCTTATGTCGAGAAAAATGTTTTTTTTAATTTTTTTTCTATTTTTTTCAAAATAGTGTAGATTCAATTTACAGTCTAAGTTTATGCTAAATAGGTCACATAATCCGACAGCGTACACGCTTGTTTTTGTTTCTGTTTATTTGTTTTTTTCGTAATCTGAACTTTTATAGTGATCACCACCCAACAAAAGGTGACAGAAGTGATAGTTACTCTTGAGTGACGAACTAGACACGCTGAAAAAATTGTTTAATCTTTAAGAAACGATCATCTCACGTCAAGGAATTACATTTTCCGAAATAATAACCACATCATCAAATTGTTCATAAAATACCAGGCGACACAAAGTAGATCAGGCAGGTTCCTATTTCGGAAAATTCTGTCATGGCCTGTTTATAGGTTCATCTTACAAGCCATAGCTGGTGAGTTCATATCTCGCTGGTTGCTTCACAAACGATGTGTGATTTGTCCAACAAATATCTACTTTATTTCCTTCTCTCTGATGATTAAATTGCTCTTTAAGCTACGAAAGGATAACCTTGTGCCCGAACGATTTGTCATTGCTAGAAAAATCCATGCTCTGGGTTTAAGAATCAAAATGTCACACACACAATTTATTAGCAAATGTGCAATGGAGAAGAGAACACAAACTTCATCAGCATTAGCAGCAACAACAGCAGCAGCAGCCTTTTAGTATCCGTCATTGGACAAAATCCTTCCCCAAGATTCGTTTGACCACTCTAATCATGAGCGTCGCAGAGCTAGTACTTTCTGAATTTTTGTAGCTCGTCACGCCATCTTACTTTCTGTCGGCCACAATTTTTGGGATCTCTGGGGATCCACGTTGTCAGTCATGATGTCCAGCCAACAGCCATTTGGGCTTTCTAATGTTTTATATGATATCTCAGACTCCTTTTTTTCCACTAGTATAATGTGCTGCCTTGTGATCTCCCAACATGATGTTGAGCATGATTCTCTCATGTGCATGGTTTTCAGTATGATGGTCGATCCTTTGGTTAAATCGACAATGACAAAAAATGGACTTTTATATACCAAAACTACCGACATCAACATTGGTTTCTTCAGTTTTCAAGTTACTTTTGCTTTTCAATATATGTATCATGCGTACATCCTGCACCAAATGAGCTACAGGGCTTTACCCTTTTTTATTTCTATTATGTCTAGGAAACACTGTTTAACCCCTCAATAGGTTTTAGTTAGGGGGTTAATTTACAAAATATTTTTATTTGAAATTGGTCCCTTAGTTTGTGTTCAGGCTTATTGTATAAAAATTCGAACTTTTTAAAGATCACCACCCAAACAAGAGGCGAGGGAAGCAACCTTCATCGATCATCTTTTCCAATGTTTTAAATTAATCACCCTCAACACAGCATGGTACCGAAAAACGATGGTCAGGTGATGGTTTCTGTTGGGTGACATACCAGACCTGTTGGTCTTTAGTCATTTTTCATATCCTGAAATAACGAAAAATACTCAGAATCTGTTTATTATCTTCCTTTATAACTAGCCAGATCCGTGGAAATTCCTCAGGCGTTGTCAACTAAGATTATCCATTATTTCGTTTCTTTGTCCTTCTCTCGTTCTTCGCCTGTATCTTCTCATTTTCTCCCTTATCTTTTCCAGACTTTGTTGCCTATCCATTATTCTATCACATGTAATTCAAACATGGATTAGTTTCATTTGCGAAAATTCTCCTACCTCTTAATTAAGCTACCTAACTTTCTTTACTGTACTCTCTCTCTCTCTCTCTCTCTCTCTCTCTCTCTCTCTCTCTCTTCTTACCCGCTCGATAAACTGCCTAAATTTTTTCTGCCCTCTTTTGCTGTCTTTTTAACCAACCATCTAACTTCCTTTTCTCCTTCCGTTATTTTAAAATAAGATTAGGAATATTTCAAATGAAATAATTCATATTTCAATTCCTGCAATTTACATAGAATTATATTTTTGATAAGATAAGTTATATTTTCAATTATTCGAATTTTTATTAAATAAAATAAGTAATCAATTTCCATAAAAAAAATCACTGTTTTGCCAGATGGGAAACGGTGTTGGCAGTGAGGTGGTGGTCACTGCTTCCAGGTACCAGCATTTTGAAAAATCTTCCACTTTGATTGCATGACTAACTCGTACAACACCTGCAGAGGGTAAGAAAAGTTTTGTTGCAAGTGTCCGCCAGCAAAAAGCAACGTCTGGCGTATCCAACTTCAAGGGAGATAAATCAAAAATAGATTTAATTCATTGCATTTCCGTAAACGGAAGACTTTATAAAGGTTGAAGTGGTCGACTATAAACGAACAATGACAGATCCAGGAAAAGGGTGAAATATCTGATTTTCTAACTCGACCATTTCAAGTTTGAAACATGATCAAATTTTATTGTTGTCAATTTTTGGTACAATGGCAGCTTTCAAATTTCGTTTTTTTTTTAATACGAATTACCGGGTACTTTTAATAAGTGTGGATTACATGGTATTTTCTGAGCCAATCTCCCATCAATTGGGGAGCAGAGATCAGTTGTATAACAGTCTAGTTTCTGGAGATCTGTCTCTCAAGCAGTGTCTCCACATAGCATTAAAGCGGGCACGGTTAGGTCAAAAGGGCACTCTGTCACCTGAGACAATATCCTGATTGAACCATACTATTTTAGCGCTTAATAGTTTTTATAACCAAATTGATGATAATAATAATAATAATAATAATAATAATAATAATAATAATAATAATAATAATAATCTCCAAAAATGAAAATTAGGACTTTAAACTACAACGATCAAAATAGGGGCTGATACACCATCATTAAACATGAAATAGAAATCATTAGAAATGATTAATTATAATTGAAAATTAAAAATCTGGCAGTTTGGTGAATTTTTCACATATCTTTAACATCTAGGCATAGAATATCAAGTAATTCATGCTTAGATTACCAAAGTGTGTAACCACAACCATCTCTATATGCTACATCACGCTGTTGCATCAAGTTGTAAAAAGAGATGGAGATATGAAAGCAGGTACTGCTGTACACTGACCCCTTCGAACACACAGCAACCCCTTGTAAAGTAAAACGCTGAATTTTGAAGCAAACGAAGGAGATTGTGAAGATAGAGAAGGGAAAGTTGGGAAAACAATTTACACTGAAAGAAAAGAACAGCAAAAATTCAACTGGAAAAACCAACTGGAAAAACATCTAAAATAGAGGAGAAAACATCTCGATATTCCAGAAAAGGGCAAAATTTCGAATGCTGATTTTTTAGGCAAATTTAGCCGTTTGGTGTTAGATAATCATTCGATCAATTCACCAATTCAATCATGTATACACATTCTATGGTATTCTCCAGAATGTAGATGTTATTGATAAACACATTGAAATTAAACTCCAGAAGGTCAAAAACAACTTTTCTTTCCTAACTCAAAAGTAACATTTTTAGAAGGGGTCTTGTGGAGTACTGATGCCAATTTTCAAGTTTGTAGACAAATTGGTATGTCCAGGAGCGCTGGAATACACAAACACATAAACAAACGCACAAACACGTACACATTTTTTTTTAAAGCATAGAGCTATTTGCCATCTTTGATGGCTACGGTTATTCAAAAGACGGAAGATGGATAAAATAAAGAGTAGAGAAGAAGAGTAGTAAAGGAAAAATTAAATTTGATAAAAAAGAAAAAGATCCAATTATATCGTAGGAAATAATGATGAATAGATAAGAAGGCACGGATAGAATGATAAAGAGATCTTTTCCATCGGGTTAAATGTTTTTTTCTATTATTATTATTATCAAATTTCCAAGGGTACTGCTACATTGTATGAATACAGAATAAAGAAGAAGAGGCGTTTATTATTTCAACTATTACGTTGCGCAACATACCAGCTTAGGCCAGAATATTCCGGTCACTTCCTCCCTTGCTTATTGTGTATCGATGTCCAGCGTAGAAAGTCATCCAGTGCATGGTTAAACATAATTTGTCGATCTCTGTTCAAATTTTGTATTATGGGCGCCACTTTTATGTGACGCTCATAATACAAAATCTTGTGTAATGACCTCGGGTGATTCGTACAGCATTATGAAAAGGATTATTCAAAGAACACAATCATCGAAAATCTATACACAAGAAGAACGTTGAAGTATTGAAGACAAAAGAACAGCAGAAAGTATTCTTCATCTTAAAACTTGAAGGGAATTTTACCCACGTATCATGCTTGACGGCCAGGCATCTTGTGTATCTAGAATTATGTTGCCAGCGTACGATAAACCGAGATAGTATATCCCAGCATTTACTTATCCATGATAATTAAATCTTGAACTGAGACACATTTCAATACGTTTGCAGATGTAACCCTACATTGGAGCGGTTTCTTGATCTTTCAACAGTTTTTTCTCTTCTTCTCTTGGATAATGCTATTATTGTTGTTGGTGGAATAAAATTGCGTTCTTTGTTCAACATATTGGCTGGTTCTATCTCTTTTATAATTAGATCGGATATTACGAAATTTACTATCGAAAAATTCGATTACCAGCAAAAAGATTGCTAGTGATTTTTTTTTTTACAACTGAAGAACGACGTAAGCATTTTTCGTGTAGCGAAAAATCCTAAGCCTTTGTAAATGTGTGCATGCGTATATATCGATGAAGAAAGAGGAGAGAGACAGGGATTCAGCAGTTTTACGTTTAATATCTGTAAACACCTCTTTGCAAATGGCATTTTTTTAAATAGCAATCAATAAATATAAATTTACAGAAATTAAACATAAGTTCAAAATAGCCTTCTGTGAATATCAATCTGAGAATAGTCTTCAGTGAATATCAATTTGTAAATAGCCTTCAGTAAATATCAGTGTGTAAAAAGCCTTCTGTAAATATCATTTCGTAAATAGTTTTCCGTAAATATCAATTAGTGCATAGCCTTCTATATATATTGATTTCTAAATAGCTTTGTATAAATATTAATTTCTAAACAACCCTCTGTAAATATCAGTTCCTGAATAGCTCACAGTAAATATCAGTTTCAAAATAGCTCCGAAGATCTCTTTGGATATATTTGAAGAGTTTTCAGAGGATAAAAACCCACTGATTCCTCTTGATATTACCGCATTCGTGGATGGTCAGAACATCTCAAGTCGAGAGCATTTTCATGAAAAAAAGTCCTCTTTTTCTATCAATAAAGAACATTGCTCTTTTCGAATGTTTACGAAAATCCTTCTCGTAGAATAGTCCATTCTGCCTCACATTCATGCACCTAATCTTGCACATGACCCTTTTCTCCATAGTGAAGATGCTAATATCAGCTCATAATCAAATTAATTAATTGAGAAAAAAAGATTAATAAGGCATATTAAATTTAGCCCAGGATCATTCTGTTCGTTTTGTATTGCTCTGTCAAATGAATTGATTGAACCTGAAAAAAAAGCACGAAAAATTGAATTGAATAAGATTTTTTTTAATGAGGACTGCTCATCAAATATATGCTTATTTAGTCAGTTGATTCTATACGTAACACTAATAAAAGACATGGAAGGAGTTTTCTTCGGGATTTTCTTCAACACGTTCTATCAGATGAACTACGACTCAAAAGGCCACCAAGAAGAAAATTAGAGATCTATGAAACGTGTGGCTACAAATGCGTTATTCATTCCGTCAGTGTTTTGACTTATCATTTTTTTAGTCGTTAAAGCTGCCAACTAAGGCGGGGCGATACATTTTGCCTTCACCTTCTCTTCAAAATCTTGCTATTGAAAGAAGAAGAAGAAGAAGAAGAAGAAGAAGAAGAAGAAGAAGAAGAAGAAGAAGAAAGAGGTGTTTCGTTTATAAATTCTTTCTTCTTTTCATCTTTTTCATCTTTTTCATCTTCTTCTATTGTCAGTATTCCCAAGCGCACTCGCCTTTGTTTTTCTTTCACATCTTATTCTTCTTTTCCCCTTTCTTCGTACTTCGTACCCAACTCGACTCTTTTTCTCATCCTGTCACTTTTTTCTTCCTCTTTTGATCACGCCTTCTTCTTCTTCTTCTTCTTCTTCTTCTTCTTCTTCTTCTCCCCCCCCCATTCCTTTTTATTTTTTTTCTCCTTTTCGCCTATTGCAATATTGAAAATGAACATTATTTTTGACACAAAAGTTCTTGGTCATTACATATGCGTCCATAAAGTCTATAAATGAATAATTTGGTCAGTACCGTCCTGTTTGACCTATCGCCTCACTGATCGTCGTTCATCTTGTCAGAGCGGGATGGCGTGCCGGTCGCACGGTGCCACTGCTAGCTTTGGGGTCCATCACGTTTTTGACAGCTTGGCGTGGCCGCGTGTCTGGCCGGAGTGATTTAATGGTTACTCCTCACCGCGGCCGCCTGCTCTCTTGTGCCTGGCCCACTGAGAACAACTGGCGAACGGTCTAAATTATTAACAAAATCCAGGGCAAAAACACGGCTTATAGAAGATGCCAGGCTAAAGATAAAGTGAAGAATCGGACAGAGATTAGTAATAACAGTTGTTCAGAAATGAATATGGTGGTCATTGCAAAATTGTACACGGGGCGATTTGTCCGTCAGTCGTGGCGGGAAACAGAAAGATGCGGTGAGAGGTTAGGGATGAGTTGGGAAAAGACGAAGAAAGAGAGAAGAATAGAAAAAAAAGAGAACTTGGTAAGATATTGACGGAGAATGAGAATCGAAGGGACTCTATGATGAAAGATGGAAATGAAAGCTATATATATATAGAAAAAAGAGGAGGAAAAGGAGGTGGGAAAAGGGAGGGGTTCGATGAAGAAAATTTGAATGAGGGAGAGGGGAATAGGAAATCGGTTAAAGAGAGAGGGAGGGAAAAAGAAGGGTTGATATGAGGAAGAAAGATTGCGAGTTAGAAGAAGAAGAAGAAGAAGAAGAAGAAGAAGAAGAAGAAGAAGAAGAAGAAGAAGAAGAAGAAGAAGGAGAAGAAGAAGAAGAAGTGGATAATACGAAGAAAAGGAAATTATTGAGAATGGCTGAAAAGAAGACAGATTATTGGCCAAGAGGGAGTGAGGGTGAGAGGGGATAAAGAATGTTGTAAATAAAATAAGAGGAATGAGGAGACAGAAAGATGTCGAGAGAGAAAGGATAAAAAGAAGACAGAGAGGGGGTGGAAGAAATAATGGAACTGAAGAACTTGTGGAATACAAGGGTGGCAGTGGTACAAGTTTAGATTGAAGCCCTGGGTACGACCCCTAAAAACCTAGAAAGAAAGAGAAACAGGGAATCCGATGGAGAACCAAGACCACCCAGACGATGACGCTACTGGAGTCGGCCAGAATATCAAGAAGAGACCTGGAATATTGAGATGATTTGCTGTCGCTTGATCTCCAATGAAGGCCACCAGAAAACCCAATAAAAACAATGCTAATAATGATAATTATGATAAGGAGGAGAAGGTGGAGGGTGAGGAAGAGAGTGTTGGACTAGTAGAAAGTAAAATGGACGGAAAGGATGTTAGTAAAAAAAGAGTGAGAGGAAGAAATAGATAGAGACGTTGAAAAAAGAGATGAAGAAAGTGATTTGAATAAAGGGGGAAAGGAATGGCAGGAGGAAGTCAAACAAGGGGAGCAGGAGGAGGAGAAGAAAATGATTTTAGAAAAAAGAAAGAATAAAACATAAGATGGAGAAATATGGAGGAGGAAGATGGAGGAGGAAGATGGTAGGAGGCTAAGGGGGAGAGGAGTAAGGAAGGAGGGAGAGAAGAACGGTATGATTTGAAAGGGATTTATAAAGATTGAAAAAAAAACGTCCACAGTAAGTAAAGGAGGAAAAAAGAAATGGGAAAATATCAAGGAGTAAAAAGACGATCGGGAAAAAAGAAAAGAAGAGACAGAGTGAAGAAACTAAAGAACAGAGGAACAGTGAGAGAACAAACATAAAAAATGGTAAGATATAGAGAGAGTTGAGAAGATGAGTGTACAAAGGAAGAGACGGAGAGGACATAGTTGAATGAGCGAAAATACAAATGTTTTCATTGGTTGAGAGCTAAATTTGACAGTGGGTAGGGGAAAGGGGGATGGTGAAGGAACGTGGTGCAATAAAGGGAAGGAGAGAAGGAAAGAAAGAAAGAAGGAAGAAGATGGAAATGAAGACGGGGAAGAAGATTAAAAGAGGAGTAAAACGAAAAGAAAAATTTCAGATGAAGAGAAAAAAAAAATGAAGGATCTACGATCTAAACTTGTCCTACTGCCACCCTTGTATTCCACAAGTTCTTCAGCTCTATTATTTCTTCCACCCTCCTCTCTCTGTCTTCTTTTTACCCTTTCTCTCTCGATATCTTTCTGTCTCCTCATTCCCCTTATTTATTTACAACATTCATGTGTCAATGAAAAAAAAAAAGGAAGAGAAAGGAAGAGATAAATCTACCGGTGCAAAAATAACAGATCTTCTCCGTCACTCACTGGAAACCGTCACGTGACCAACGACGTTTAGTTGTGCGTTGTGTTGGGGTTATCAATTGAAATATTGGAAAAAAAAGGTATGATCAATGAATAAGTTACTTCTCTCGCCTTTTTTTGGCAGTGATCACTGAAAAGTCTGAATTTTCAAAAACAAACAAACAAAAAAAAACAAACGTGCTGTCAGATAAGGGACCAATTTAGCAGAAGCTTACATTGCAAATTGAACACCCACTGGGCTGGATTAAAAAATCTAGACATGATGAGGAGTAAAAGTTTGAATTTCCAGCCCTCTACCTCCATTGATACAGCCTGCACGCGTGATACCTACATACACATATACATAGCCTGTAAGCCAGACCAACGCAAAAACTGAAGAAGATAATAATAATAATAATAATAATAATAATAATAATAATAATAATAATAAATTACTCTGCGACTTTGTCATCCAAATTGACCACCCCACCCAAGCAAGAAAACTAGACCTGGTATTTGTGGACAGGGGAAAGAGAACCTGCCAATAGACGTGGCCGTGCTCGCGGGTCACAAAGTAAATACGAAAAGAGCGAAAAGCAAGGGAAAAGCAAGGGTGGCAGTAGTGCAAGTTTTGGTCGAAACCCTAGGTACGACCCCTAAGAGCCTAGAAAGAAAGAGAAACTAGGCATCCGATGCAAGGGAGCCGAAGAGGGTGCGGTAGTACCAGTAATAGTAGGTGTGCTCGGAACCATACCAGAGATACGAAAAACGAGATTGGAGGAACTGGGAATAAAAGGAAGGATCGAGACAGTACAGACCACATCAATACTGGAGAAACCGTACATACCACAGCACTGCTGTGATAGGCGAAGATGATGTGAGAGGAAAGCTAGTCATCTGTGAAGACTGACTGTCACTAAGCCTCCAGTGATAACAACCAGGCAACTGGTGTGAAACTATTATATACAGCACTGCTGGGGACAGTGAGAGTGTGAAGAGGTGGGCTTGAGACTTGAGGAGATTTGCTGTCACTAAGTCCCCGGCAGTGACTACCAGGCAACTGGTGTGAAAATGCAAATAATAATAATAATAATAATAATAATTATAATAATAATAATAATGATATTGGCTGAAGACCTGAGGAGACTTATTGTCACTCAGCCTTTAGCAATGACCACTGGGCAACCGGTGTGAAACTGTAAACCGCAGTATTACTGTGGCCTATGAGGACTTAGAGAGAAGGGCTGGAGACTTAAGGGGACTTGCTGTCACTCAAACTCCAGCGGTTACCACCAGGCAACAGGTGTGAGATTGCAAATAATAATAATAATAATAATAATAATAATAATAATAATAATAATAATAATAATAATAATAATAATAGTAGTAGTAGTAGTAGTAGTAGTAGTAGTATCACATTTATTAATATACTATGTTGATGTCGACAGTTTTGGATGATACCTTCTAATAATGTCAGATGAAGAGAGAGAGAGAGAGAAAGAGAGAGAGAGAGTGTGAGTGAGAGAGAGAGAAAGGATGAAAGATCTGCAAAAGTGTATGTTAATGAAAGAGATCGATAAAGAAAGGAAGTGATAAATCTGTTGGTGTTAAAAGCGTAAAAATAATTAGTTGACTTTGGAAATCGGAAAGAAATTCTTGAAGATGAAGAATGATATTGGATTTGCATATGGCGGAAGATAAATTCATTGGAGAATGTGAGGTTTGTAGGGAAATTAAATATACAATAGTAAGAGAGGAACTGAGGAGCAATGAAGAAGGGAATGCAAGAAAGTGAGGTTGAAGGAGATTGGGAATCGAGTGGAGGAACGATTAGAGAAATAGGCAAGGCAGAGAGGGGGGAGAGAAGGAAAGGGGCTATGAAAGGGATAGAGAAAGAAAGGGTAGGAATGAAAAAAAGGAGTTGGAGTAGTAAAATAAATCGGGTTAGTCACTCAGCAGAAACCGCTATGTGGCAAACGTCTTTTGGTAGCACACTGTGTTGGGGATGATCAAGTAAAGCATCAGAAGAAAGAGTGATCGATGAACAAGTTACTTCTCTCACCTTTTGTTGGGCAGTAATCTCTAAAAGGTCTTGACTTTTTTTAAAAAGCGGGCACAAACTTGGGACCAATTTAGCTGAAACTCACATTGAAAACTGAACAACCCTTTTAAAAAGTATTCAAAGGGGATTTAAAAACCAAAAAAAGTTTTATATCCACATAATAAGGAGTAAATGTTCAAATTTTCAGCCATCTAGCTCCATTTGAGCAACCTGTACGCGTGATACATACATACCCAGTCAGTCAGTTGCTCAGATGTCTGCCTCACACTTAGAAGGATCCACGTTCAGTTCCTGGTATGATCGAAGAGTGCAGTTCGTTTGGAGAAATTTCCCCGTGCACTCAGCAGCTAATTGAGTACACCCTAAGCTTTGTGATTACGGTGGGAAAAATTGGCATAGAGTTTCGCTCTCCCTCATTCTGAAAGGATAGTAACGAACGAAAGAGGAGTGTTCTGTTTGCCACTGACTGCCAACGCAGTACACGTCTTTGAGGTGGACCGAGATACTGCGATTTGCGTGCGTACATGTTTCTCGTGAGGAGGAGAAGGAGAGATGCAATAAACGGAAAATTTTGAGAAGAACGAGAAAGGCCGAGGAGACTTTGGCGTTGGATGAATTAGTTCGAATTAACGCAGAGAATCTGAAGAGTGAAAGAGAAAGTAAGGAGGAGGAAGTTGGAGACAGAAGAAGAAAAAGAAAGTAAAAAAGAGACGGAAAAGGAATTAAAAGAAGGATTGCAAAAATGAAGAGAAATATCCGTACCTCGTATCGAGGAAACTCACGCAGGTACCAAACAAATTATCTGAAAAAAAAAAGAATAGATCTTTTAACTGAAATATCAGAAAAAAAATACCAGCATAAGAGTTAGGCATTGTTGGTCCAAAATAATCATGAACACTGCCAAAAGCACTTTTAATGAAAAAAAAAGATATGTTTTAAAAAGCTTCTAGAGGTGTACTCATGCGAATTTTCAAGGTTGCAGCCTCCAAAATGTGACATGGGTGCCCAGAAATACACAAATACGCGGACACTAAGACGAGAATCTGTAGCCAACTTGGATGGATGGTTGGTCGGGCCTTTTGTGGGACTACGGTGATTCTATAAAGATTTAGGAAAATAAGGCAGAAGAAAGCAACCAATATAAAATTTTGTATTACATATATAATTGATAAATTCCTGGATATGTGAGACTTATCAGTTTGGCTCAGTAGGTAAGAGATCTCGCTGCCAATCCCTAGGTTCTGATTTCAAATCTCGATGGGGAAATGTTGATTTTATAAACGTATTTTTCAAAGTGAAATGAGCCTTTTTCTTGTAACAGAAGAAAAACAAAGTCAACTCCAGACTTTGACGGAAGTTTGACAAAAAAAACAACAACTAGAAACACGAAAGAAAGAGAAAACAAACGAAGAAGCGAAAAAGAGAAAGAAAACTGTACAAAGATGTAAAGCATTCAAAGTGTTTTGGTTGTTCTCAGAAATATGAGGGAGAAATTAAAGAAGGGGGGTGAAGAAGAAAAGGGGGTGAATAGAAGGTGGTTTTAAAGAGGGGAAGGTTTGAAAAGAAGAGAGAAAATGAGTGGAGAAAGAAAGGAAAAAACAGGGTGAATAAAGGAAAAAATACAAATCAAGAAAAAAGAATAGAGAGAAAAGGGAAGGAAGTACAGTGATAGAGAACAAGCGGATAAAAAAAGAAAGAAAGGAGAGGACAAAGAAAGACAGCAGGAAGAAAGAGAGAAGAGAGTAAAGAAATTAAGAGGGAAAGAAAGCATAATGAAGAAAGAGAGAAAGAAGACAGTAAAGAGAGAAAGAAAGAAATGAAGAAAGAAGAGATTAAAGAAGGGGAGAAGGAAAGGATAGATTAAACGAAGAGAGAAAGAAAGATCAGAAAGAAATAAATAAAGAAAGAACAGACTAAATAAAGAAAGGAGAGGATACAGAAAGAAAGAAGAGAGAGAAAGTAGAAAATGAGAAAATAATATTCAAGGCAGAAGTGTGACATATTTATCCAAAGTAATTATCGCCTCTTTACTGGCTGCTAACAGAGTGAGAAGAATGTGTAGCGTCAACTTTCCACGAGAGAAAGGCGCATCTGGCTTGAAAATCAACATTCAAAATCATGGCCTTTTCATAGTCTTGAATATAGACTGAAGAAACAAAAGACAAACACGTAACTATCTCAACCATGGATTAGAATTGGTGTCGGTGGACAGAAAGAAAAATATAGGGTTGATTGGTGTAAGTGAAGGAGAAAAGAGAAGCAAAAATGAAAGAGAGTAGAAAACATATCAAAGGAAATGCATTCACAGAGAGAGAGAGAGAGAGAGAGAGAGAGAGAGAGAGGGAGGGTAAGAGAGAGAAGGAAACAGAGAGAGAGTAATGTAAAAAAAAAAAGGGGGAGAAGAGATAAGACGAAGAAATGGCTAAGTATTTAAGAATAAAGCCCGGAGATGGCGAAATGGCTTGGAAAATAGAGAAAAGGATTTGAAAGGAAGGGCGTTTATGAAAAAGTCCCTGTGACAGAAGCTAGCGTTCATGCTGAATTGTGCGCGGGATAAGTGGCCGAATAGAAGAAAGATCGTCTAGAAATTAATAGAATCTATAGAAATGAAAGGGTTGGGGAGAACGGAAGGAAGGTCTGTAAAGAAGGCAATGAAAGATGGACAAAAAAGAAGAGAATAGAAAAAGCGCACCAGATGAATTGCGAGCGGGCGGCATGGGAGCAACGGACTGGGATGTCGAAGGGTCAAAATGGCGACATCAGAAGAAGACAAAGTGATTGGTCTGACGAAAATATTAGCTTATCAAGTGTGTAGTACGTAACTTCATGATCGATGGTCAAAAGTGAAAAGGTAACGAATCAATATAAATCTCAGCCGCTTATTTCTCTGCGGGTGAATGTATCCAATTGAATAGGCGATGGCAAAAATAAAGAGAGGTGCTGGGATATATATTTGTCCCTATATCTATAGATATGTTGCATATATATATATATATATATATATATATATATATATATATATATACACACACAACGTATCAAGAGAGATATAGGAACAAATACGTGCGTATGTATACAAATGCATACACATACACACAGACATATATATATATATACAACGTATCAAGACAGATATAGGAATAAATATGTATATGTATGTTAAAGCATACACATATATAAGTATATATTTATGTATATATAGATAGATATGTATACACACACACGCACACACTTACTTATAAATGGAGGTTGTATGTAGATGTATATATGTGCAAAGGTATTTATGAGCGCCACGGTGCTTGTATTAAAACACAATTCATGCATCATAAAGTGATATCTAGCCCTATGCTGAACTATACAAAACTTACTAAATATCTATATATGAAAACAGTAACTACAAGACTAATTGATTATACCCGTGCAACGTGATTTTTGATCCTGGGTAGTGAATACCATCTTCTATTTTGTAAAACCTTTCAAAATGGCTATTGTTACCTTCAAAATATGCTTTTGTGACCAGGACTGTAAAATTAATTTATAATTGTCTTCTTACCTCAAAAATGTGCAAATTAATCCATTTCCGATTGAAAAGGAGTAGATTTCTAATTATCATTGTCCTGGTCGCAAAAGCAATGTTTGATGGGAATAATTGACATTTTCTCCACTTTTCAGACACAATTGGAAAATAAGACTCATCAATAAGGAACAAAATTTTTTTCAAAAAGATTATACAGTGTTATCTTTAAGAGATTAGAAACTATTCCACAAGGAATTATCTCGCTATTTTAATGATTTACTGCCTAGTCATCTAAGTCGAAATATTGATACAACTAATCGAGCGGTTGACGATACGAAGAATGGACATAGCGAGCCGTGTTCGAAATCCGATAGAGACAGTTTGCGTACATTTCGCACAAAGATACTTGGAGAAGACATGAGTCAATCCCCCCATCCTGGCTATAGTCGAAATGATGCTGGCGGAAGTGAGTGGTGACGTTTCGAGTGCTTGTCGTCTCCAAGTCAATTTCACGTATCGCAAACGAGAGAGAGAGAGAGAGAAACAGGCAGATAGGCAGACAGGTAGAAAGAGAAACTTGTTAAGCTGGAGCCAGTCTAAGGGCATTATGTTCTTTCTATAACAGCATTTGAAATATTCATTATTCCAAAATGAATATCCCTTTGCTTTTATTGAATAGCTGCTATTTACTTAACATAGTTTAGTTTTGGCACAATACCACAAGGTACAGGATACCCAGTGTGAACCGAACTCACTACGCAGATGTAATTATCCCTGAGAACAG
Source organism: Thysanoteuthis rhombus (assembly GCA_963457665.1). Taxonomy (NCBI): domain Eukaryota; kingdom Metazoa; phylum Mollusca; class Cephalopoda; order Oegopsida; family Thysanoteuthidae; genus Thysanoteuthis; species Thysanoteuthis major. Next base: position 45,691,153 of record OY735205.1, on the reverse strand, counting down.
ATCACAAGTCATAACACCTCAACCAGGCGCCTAATACGTCTAATATAAAAACAGGATTTACCAATGGCCGATCAGTGACCAGCACGGAAAATGTACTGGGTGAGCCAAGTTTAAGCATCAACTGAGTACTGGCTCTAATTCTGTCAGAAAGTAATGAATCTGTTCCTCCCACTCCCAGTTAAGGCGAAGTGAGTGACGCCACTTCAGGTTCCTGTCAAAGTCAACAATCATTAAGGCTGAAGAACAAGCCGAAACAGAGAAACCTGTGATGCTCGAGTGGACACCGCTGATGCCGTAACCGACGTAAGGACACCAAAGACTTTAACATGAAAATAAATGGAAATATCTTGATCAAACACTTATTCTTATTTTTGTTCAATTGAGATCTTGTAATAAACAAGACTGTTTCTTGTACTGCTTGAAATATTTAGACAGCTGGTGATGAAATGACTAAATCTATGCGTAGGCGTGGTGGAGTAGAGGTAAAGTCAACGTTTAGCAATAGGATAGTTTTGCCAAGGTATATCAGGTTCAAATGGTCGGTACTAAAATACAACCGTGAAAATCGTTTCTTTTGTTTCGCCTGTCACCAGAAATTGATGTATCAGTATATATATATATATATATATATATATATATATATATATATATATATATATATATATATATATATATATATATATATATATATTCATATATTCTCTATTCGTTTTTCCCAACGCAACAGTTATGTATTAACAAACGAATAAATGCTCCGATAGAATGATTATAAATTGCGTTATATCGTATAGAAACACTTATTTGGAATGATCTCCCATCATTACACGATTAATGTATCACTTGGCCTAGACAGCGCAAATGGAATAAACAATTAACCTGCGAACGATAGGATAGCTACTTCAACGTGGTGTTGCTCTCGAGATTGAGCTAAACAGCCGCTGGTAACGTAAAGGCCCAAATAACTGTTTCCAATTTTCATCTCGTTTATTCTCGGTCAATATCTGCTCTGTTTTTTTCTGTCAATGCAGTAGTTATGTATTAAGAAATGGATATATGATCTGAATGAGAAAATTGAACTCCCACTAAAAGTCTGTTGGTTAGGGGGGGAGATCTTTCAAAAACGGAAAATGATGTTCTATACATAATAAGGAGTGGATGTCTGAATTTTCAGCCCTCCAGCCTCATTGGTTCTGCCTGTACGCGTGACGCATACATACATAGCCAACTGTCAATCCTGCCAGCCAGACCAACTTAAAGACTGAATAAACCTACGTTGACCTTTTTTACTGACAGTTTTGGATGACAGATACTATCAGTATATATTAATAATATTTAATACTGACCAATTCAACAGGTTTCCAAATGCATTTTAAATAAGTCTTCGTGTATTAGAGATTTGAATGTATGTATCGAAAAACCAATGCATCCTCCCAATAGTCACTTATGAAGCTGAAACATGTAACCTAACCAAGAGACAGACCCGCAAATTGAGAACCATGCAACGAGCACATGAAAGAATTATGCTAAACCTCACACGGAGAGACCACAAGACAGTACAATACATCCAGGAGAAGACAGGAATCAGGGACATCATAGAATCCACTGAAAATCTCAAATGGCAATGGGGTGGTAGGCAACCGATTGACATCACGATTCAAGACATGGATCCCCACAGATCACATGCAACAGGAGCCGGCAGAGTATTAGAAGGAGAAACGAGCTTGACAAATTCACAAGTAGTGGCTCCACGACGCCCACGATAGAGAAGTGTGACGAATCCTGGGGAAGATCTATGTCCAACGACGGACGCTAAGAGACTGATGATGATGATCAAAATATGTATCAAATATATTTGTATATATATATTTATCCGTACATGCGTATGTGTGCGCGTGCGTTCGTGCGTGTGTGTTTAATACATGAATCGATTAGATATCTGACACCCACGCTTAATGATAACCTCATTTTCCCGTCTTTTTGCCAACAATCATAATATCAGTTGCGTGATCCAGTGAATCCATCCATCAGTTACCGGAAATCCTGCATCATTTCTCCTTCGTCGACTTCCGATTCGCCTTCAACCTCTCGATTCAGCCACGCTCTTACTTCATCTTTTTCAAGAAAGCTTTTCATCCCTTTTACCCCAGGTTCGCCACCCGTTTCCAACCCGCGCTCTGTCATGTATAATTGCTAAATATACGTATATATCGAGACATTATGGCGCCAATCCAGGCTTTACCTCGGGCCATGCGTACAGCAACGGCTCAAATTTCTTTTCGTCATTTTTATAGTGTATCTGAGGTGAAGAGTATTCTCTGTGCCTTAATGTCGGTCTGATTATATGGTGTTAAGTAAATGCTTTTGATATGTACAATATCTTACCGCGGCACTAATTTACCACCTGATAATTTTTACTTACCGTAAAATGTGGCGTCCAAGCCGATATTTTCAGCTTGAAAAAATCTTCCCAAAACAAGAGATGAGAAACACAGAAAAACTTGCTGTAAACCACTTACCGTAATTCAGTCTGGTTGTCACAATTATTTCCTACTAAAACTCATGTTTGGCAAACTGTTTTGAATTATTTACCGTGGCGTTTACAATGAAAATAAGAAAACTGAATACATCTCGTAGCTTCCTTCAGTTAATCAGTTTGCTCACTAAACAGTAGATGATTCCATTGCCGGATTGTACATCTCCAATAAGACTATCATTTTCATTATTGTCAAGGTTGCCACAGATAAGATCATTTTGCTACGACTGCATGAGAGGGTAACGTAGTTATGGAAGTGAGGTTCGTCCAAATACAAGCAGGTAGCATGATATTTTTGTCAACATGGCGATGGGACAAAACGCAAAAATGAGATTGATAAGACATAAATATTCATTCACATCGTTAACAGCTTTAAAGTACTGAACTATTAAATCTTAATACAAGTTAGAGAATGTTGCTCGAACTCAAAAGAAACATGCGTAGTTTTACCAAATGCATTATAGCCTCCATTATATATATATATATATATATATACATATATATTTATACATGTATATATAACACAGATAGTACCTTCTCAACGTGTGGCTGACATGATTTACGACCACTTAAGCAACATCCGGGTTCTTCAACTACATATTAGTTTGTATTTTTCTCATCTGTATTCCATTCTCCCATAAGACGCTTAATAAGACATGCGAAATGCATTCGAACTTCTGTGATGTGTTAAAACAAGTCTCAGTCAATTCATTTCCATATTGTCAATCGTTATTACCAACTTGTTGGATTTCCATCATCAACACACACACATACACATATACATACATATATATATATATATATATATATATATATATATACACGTAGGTATTATCAAATTCAAAAAATTTCATTCCAAATGAATTTTAAGACAAAATTCTTTAAAATTAGAGAAAACTTCGAAAAGAAAACATTTTTTTTCAGTTTGAAAGGTTATTATAGATACCAAGTTCGAACTCTGACTAAGAAGGTTAACGTATGGCTAATTTCACACAAATGCCCTTTTGAAAAGCATGAATTTATCTCTTCTACCCCGCCCAGATATGGATAAATAGCTGGAAATACTGATTTATTTGCCTTTGGTCGGCAACTAGTTTAGGAGACAGACAAATCTGAATTCACAATAGGAACAATTTCTTGTCACTGTCAACTGACTGGGATCACAGCTGCAAGAATAATTTGGGACAGATTAGAAAATAGACACTTTCGAGGCAGCACCTGTAGATTCCCTTCCTTCCTCCAGGTGTCGCTGTACATGTTGAGAGAAATTAATAGCATCTATTGTTCCATCAGCATGGCGTATTGCTAATTCAAAAACATCTTTGACATAATTCAGTTGATAAAGAGTTTAATAAATTCCTTCAGGAGGATCAGCCAGCACCTTCCGACCATCAGGTCTTTGTATAGTCTCTAACTTCACAGATGACCAATGTGAAACGATCGGGGTTTTTATTCTTGATTTTAGTGATTTTGACATTCTTTAATTACTCTTTCATGACTCTAGAGGACATACTTTAAAAGATTTGGGAAAATATTTTGAAAATTATCCAAAGAATATCTTCAAAGCTAATCCAGAGAGGGTTTTACACGAGGGAAATCTTAGATGTAGGTGATACATGCAACATACCATATTCTCTGCTCTAGTCTTAAAAGGTTACTGTCATCAAGTGATTTTCAGCATTTTAAGACATTTTAGAACTTTCTCCTTTGGTGTCATTTGTAGGTGGGATCGGCTCAAACGAACAGAAAGTAGGATAAAAAAGCATCTATAAGTGTTGCTCAACCTATTAATCACATCACAACCTGGAGAAGGGCTGCCGAAACGAATGAGATTAATTGTCCCAACTATTGTAATTATAACGGCTCTCCTAAAAATTACAGAAACCGTTTAATACTGTTTACAAATTGAGACTAATTTCTCAGAAAAAAATTACCGTACATTTTTTGATGAAAGATAACCGTCAGTGAGAGACAAGGAGAATTTAGTGTAGAAAAGCCAAGTAAATCGGACGACTTGAATATAAGTCGAGCTCAAAAGCATCATCAAGGCATTTGATGATTTTGCCTTTGCGAAAAACGAACAAAAACAAGCTCACAAGTTGGCTCAATATTGTTTATTGAACATTGACTAAATGACTATAAATGATTATATGTCAATGTAATCTTCACTTCCTGGTATTAACTCATCAACCGATAGCATCACCGGGCAAATCGAATGACGACCAGAGTACAAATGCATTCCTTCCTTTCTTCATGACTGACTTGGTCATAAGTCGAAGTGTTAATCTAAGCTCGACGTTTTAAAAAATTATACGGTACTTTTCAATTTTGTATAACATGAGGATTAAACCGATGATAATCCCACTAAGTACTGTTCCATGATAACCTCTCGAGACAAATTACCTTTTAGAAAACCATAAATGACCTAAACAATTTGATGTAAGTCAATGAAGAAAATATTCAGATTATTCTCTTCAGTGAACGCATCGGGGTCTCCCAGGATTCCTGTTTTTAATTGCTCAGATATTCCATCAACTCTACATTGATACCCTGGTCGAAAGAGATGTCACGGTTATCAGCAAGAAAGACGGAATCGGCAAAATTAGTTCAAATTTCGGTTATGTTTACTTGGCACTAATGCACTAGGGAAATACATGAATCCACTTCTCTATGTCCCCTTCTCATCACCAGATATCTTATTGAAAACGTCTCGCCATAGGCATATCATGTTGTTTGATGAAAACGAGAGTGGGTAAGTTGGACAAACTACTCAGCCATAATTATTTTCTCTGACCAGGTATAGTCAATTTTGTTAGGGACCAATAAAAAAATTGGCTCCATGGTTTTGCTATCATATTCAGAGCTTTGATCAGTCAATTATTTTTTTAATGAAGTATTTGCTAGTATTAGATAAATCTCACAACCATAATGAAATCAAAGCACAAATTCAAATACTGAATAAATCTCTTATTAATTTTTGCTCCTATTTACCTTCATCTTGATCGTTATTGTTTTTTATCGCAACAAAAGGGAGATAGTTTAAGGGTTTGATTTGGACTGACGCTTGCCATTGAGTTCCAGTTGCTCAGTGGTAAGACTGGTCGCGCGTTAAGCGAGCCACCCTACGGTATAGATGGTTGTGAGTTTGATTCTTACCTGGAACTTATTCTGCGCTGTTAATCCAGTTACTCACTGCTGAAGAGTACCCAGCCTTAGTTTAGTTGCGATAAAAAGCAACAACAATTAAGATAAAGGTAAATTGTAGCAAAAATTAATAATAATGATTTATAATACTTTATCAACTGAAATAAATAAGAATAAAAATGGAGTACGTCTATCATATAAAACAACCGGCTACGTTTGTCATCGTGCCTTCTTATAAATATTGGTACATGCATATCTATTAGACCCGGGGAAAGGCTTTAAAGCAGAAGGTTTTGAGAAAGAAATTTGAAGGGTTTCGCAGGGTAACTTTAATGCTACACTAAACCCTTACTTTTCGTTCATTATTTATACATATATACGCTAGCTGGAAACTGCCTGAACATCTAGTTTTGTATGAATTGATTCTAATTCGGAATTTTAGGAATAAATGAATTATTCAATGAAAATCGTAATAAAGATTATGTTAGTGAAATTATTTCAGAAGGTAATACTACTGTTAATAGACAAATCAAAAGTAAGTAAAATGTTTTTGTTTCGTTTGAGTGACTTAATTGCCCCCTTAATGGAACAGCTTAGACTCTAGAGTGACATTTCTCGATTCAGGGAAAATAATCTTCGTTTTTTATGTGTATATAAGAATGAAAAACTTTCAATATTATATTTCTGGCGTTTCTCAAATTCGTTTTGTTTATATCCTTTGTCCCTCAGTTGAACAGAAGAGTTAGGAGTTAACATTTACTGTAGTAGCCAATGTGGTCTTCAATCAACTATCCAGCAGAAGATTTTGATTTTAACTTAAATTTCAACTAATTACCGTATTTTCCGGCAGGTGAGATACACTTTTCTCCTGAAAAATATTTGCTGATTTAGTGATAATTAGCTGTGATAGAAGGAAAAATTATACGGTAGAGTTGGTGACTTGATTATACGTTAAACTATTTGATCCTCAAATAATTTCTGAGCTAATTATAGACTTTGTCTTACCCTTTATAACACCCTATCAGCCGATAGATATGATTCGTATTGAGATATTTTACCGTCTCATTTTTTCACTGAAGAAGTTCGCGTCCGCGCTTGGCAACAACAAGTCAAGTTTTTCTTGGTAATGTAAACGTAAGTACTACTTGAGAGCAAAATTATAATAAACAGACTGTTCTGTAGTTCTTGCCTTCGGCATCTAGATGTCAAATAATGCATAAGTTTAAAGCGAGAAGCGGTTAACTATTTCCTATTATCAAAGGTAGAATAAGAAAGATAAGAACTTCCAACTAGAATGATGAGTGCACAATCTGAACATTAAGAAAAAAACCTTATCTTTCAAATATATTAATCGTGCGTACCTATGTCGTTTGATCATTACTTATGTATGTACAAAAATTAGCTTGTCACATCAAAAACTCCAAGGATAGATTCAAAAGTATCTTTCTCTCTTGCCATATGCCTCCCACCCTCTCTCTCTCTCTCTCTCTATATATATATATATATATATATATATATCAATCTGTTCATTTGTTTTATTTATTAGTTTCTATTCATCTATCCTCGTCTATTTCCGATTGACTCAGTTTTCCTATCTGTCTATGTATCTATCTATTTCCCCCACATGAAGCAGCAGCACAAATTCAAACTGATATCCAGGGGACTGATATATACGACAAATATTTGCACCCCAGCAAAACAAACGGCTAAAAGCACCAAACAAACAAACAAACAAAAAGTACTCAAAAAATCATAAAACCAAGAAGAAAATAATGAAAAAAAAAAAAGACCAAATCGGGAACCCTTGACACCAAACACCGGAATGGCAATAAGGCAAACAGATAGCTCTGTCGCTGATGTGGCCTCTGCAAAGGAGACATACGACAGAGGAAAGGAAATCGAAATGACAGGAAGTGGTTGCCTGCGCACGCGTGCAACGATGACGAGTAGTCAGGACGCTTAGACGGAAAGCAAATAGCGACCTGAGTTCCTCAATTTAAGATGAGGGCAAAGCGTCCAACCACAATGATAAGATGTAATAGAAAAAGAAAAGAAAAAAAGGCAAATGTCTCAATTGATGGCCACCCTGAGGCAATGAACATTTTGTTTTTGTTTTTGTTTTTCTTAGCAATGTGTAATGACGACGTTAATTCCATTTGTCGGGTTCTGCAATCGCTTTACCAGGATGATGTGACGAACTTAAATGTAGTATTTGACAACTTGATACAATTCTTGAGGAATGTTATAATGTTTAGGAATACAGAATAATAGATAAAATCGTTTCTTTTGTTCATTCTTTCTTGTATTGTGTCAAAATGACAAATTCCATCTAATTTTGTTCCTGTCATGGATAAATTATTTGTTTACCTGGGATTTTTGACCCCAGTCAACGAATTTGGAGAGATTTGGTCGCACCTTTCCGTCTGTCTCTTTGTCTACACGATATCTCCGGAAATTATTCATTGATTTCAAAGAAAGTTTGTGTAAGGTTGAGCATGAGGTAATGGATAGATGGGTAAATTTGGGGTGGCCTAAGAATTCTATTTTGATTAAGAGATATTTTTTTCCTTTTTTTGTCCAATTCATTTATGTATACGTTCATGGCGGTCTACATAATGTCTCCATAAGTTCATCATGAACTTCGACGAAAGATTTCGAATGCATTCATATGGGATTTTGTTGAAGGGTTGACAATGGGTCATGGAAGAAGTGATGACATTTTGGTGAGGATTCATTTGTGATTACTTCCTGACAATGTTGTTGGCAGAGGTGTGCGCTCTCTGAGTGGCTCTTAGTTTTTATTTTAGTGTATCCATTCATGAAGATATGTATTTGATTTCTCATTTTGACAATTGTTTGCCATGTTTTCATTTTCATATATATATATATATATATATATATATAGAGAGAGAGAGAGAGAGAGGGAGAGAGAGAGGGGGGATAGATAGATAGATGATAAAAATAAGGAAAGCAATATAATATAATATGATACAATATTCGGCGTTCGATGGGTTTATCTTATAAAGCGCTCGATACATTCAACATTAGGTTGGTTTTGAGTAGAGCTTAGAGTATAATGGAACAAGGATCCGCCACCCAAACACGTTCATGTTTCTGCCCTGTTTGGGTCTCTTCGGGCGAATGATTCGATTCATTTGAGATTCCCCATTGGGGCATTTTTCGGGGGGTATCTATTATTCTACGTGATAAAATCTTCCTTTTATTTTATTTAGATACTATTTATATATGTTTTTGTTTAGTGGTTGGCTATTGCTTGTTGTATTTTTCAATTAATGTGGTGATTATTTCGCTATTTGTAAGTGTATGGCCCGTCAGTTGTCTTGTGGTATGTTTCCTCTCTGAAAGTATTTTGTTCTCATTTAAATGTATTTCTCAATATTAGAGTTCCTCTTATGTGACCACAGTGGGTTATTTGATTACATTGGGTTTGGTCTGTTTCCTCATGTCTAAGACAATTTTGTTGATTGGATTGTTCTTCAATGCAGTGTGAATAAGATACTTGTTGGTTATTTTTAGTACATCTATATGTGGGTTAATGAGCTGTGTTTGTTAAAAAAATTTTGAGCGGTACCAGAATTTTAACTCCATTTAATTTTTTTCTGTTTAATAATTCTATTTTATGTTTTTTATTCTATTGGCAAAAATAAGGATTTCGAATTTCTCATTTAGGCTTAAGTGGCAAAGGGTTCCAATATTTTGGCATACGTAATATTCTCGATTTTACTGAGGGTTTAAGATTGCTATCACTTAGTCTCCAATAATATGCCGACAGTGATGTACTATTTTCATATTTTTTCGTTTGTAAAAGATGATGTATGGTTGGCTAATCGAAGTTTAAAGGGTGTTTTCGATATTCCTTTACAATATTTCACTTCTAAGAGTTTCTCTTGGGTTGATATTCCGGCTTGGTATACCATATTTGATTTGAGACATTTGTCTGGCAGACGAAAATTCTGCCCTTTCCCATGAACCGCTTATAAACGTCTAGCATGAATTCCAAGAGTAGTCCAGGGATGCGTACGGGACAGGGCCAACATTATCTGCAACCTTTTGAATTTAACAGGGAATGAATATTTTTTCACTAAAAACTCCGTAAACTATCAACAGAATCTGAATTTTTTGTGCACTCATTAATTTGATTTTTCCCTCGCACAGCTTAGAGGGGACCATAGATATAGGATATAAACTTCACAGCTCAATTGCACCGGTTAATCGTTTCTCCAGGTTAAAGCTCTCGGGACTTTGAGTGTTCTGATCTCACTCCTAGTCAGATTACTCACTGTTGATTTGATGATGAATCAATGTAAAGATCTGTTTTATATGCTTAAAGGGCTTCAGATTCTAATTTTTATATTTCTAATGAATGACAATGGATGGATATACTAATAACGTGTTTTCAGTTCAAGATCATTGTCAAGAAAATGTACGGAGAGATTAATTCATGCAATTAATGCTAAAATCATATGAACAGATTCAACCAGAATTTCAATCCATTTTTAGAGCTCCTATTTACCCAAACCCCCAAGAGAACAGGATGTGAAACGAAGTAGGTTAAACATTTTGAGACTCATTGCTATGTGGCAGGAACTTCCTCAAAAATTTTCTTCAGCCCTCGTACCAATAAGAAAAGATGACCCTGATCCCTCTGGTCTAGACAACACAGAGCAATGCCTAGTGTATAGCAACTGCGTCTGTCTCGTCAGAAATGATCTTCCACTTATAAATTCAGATAATCAGAGCTAATAAGCATTACACCAACTGACAGTTCCACAAACGTATATGCAATGGTGGATCAGTTAGTCCGTAACCAGACATGTAGACATCAGCTTAATTTCGATCTGAAATTTCAAGTTCATAATATTCAATTGGTACAATATTCAACACTGGATTGAGCGCCTTGACAATGAAGGAGATTATGTTGAAAAATGTGTAAAATAAATGTTTTTCGTCATTAGATTGCAGACTTATCAATGTATGCGTGTATGCACGCTGAGTGTTCTTTGGAAAACTGTTCTGTTTTCAGGATAGCAAATAGCCATAAGAAACCGCTAATGTACAATACAGTCTTGCACTATGGTTCTGATGACGGAAGTTGTGAATTTATCTCCTTCCTTCCCGGCAAGGTGAGCAAATTCATTTGATTAGGTATCGGAAATCTATTTTCCATTAAGTACCTTTACAATACAATATCTATGTTGATTAACTTTGACGCTCATATAAATGATGAATAAGGTCCTGACTGAATGAGAAAAAACATATATATATATATATATATATATATATATATATGTGTGTGTGTGTTAGTCTGGAAATCTTTATATATATATATATATATATATATATATATATATATATTATATATATATATTATTGATAATGCATTGTACAAGGATGTTGTTTTATACTCATCATCATCATCAGTCTTCCATCGTCCGTCGTTAAACATACACCTTCCCCAGGATATGCCACAATTCTCTATCATGAGCGTCGTGGAGCTAGTATTTTCTGAATTTGTCTAGTTCATCTTTCTATCTTATATTCTGTTGGCATCGATTTCTCATGTGATTTCTGGGGATCCATGTTGTGAGTCGTGATATCCATCGGTTGTCTATCATTCTTGCAATATGGCCTGCCCATTGTCATTTGAGTTATTTAAATATATTCTATGATGTCTCAGACTTCCGTTTTCTCCCTGATATACTGTGCCGTCTAGTGATTTCTCCATGTAAGGTTGAGCATGATTCTCTCATGCGTGCATTGCATACTTCTCAGTTTGCAGGTTTGTCTCTTGGTTAGGTTCCATGTTTCAGCTCCTTAAGTGACTATCGGGTGAATGCATTGGTTGTATACTCTTCTTTTTAGGATTATTGGGATTGTCTTGTTTTTTAAGGTTGATCCTGTTCTGCCGAAAGCTTACGATCATAGGGTGAATCTCTACTTGATTTCTCGTTTTGTGGGTTTCATAGAAATTCGTTATCCGAGGAAGATGTAGTGGTCCACCTTCCCCAGTTTTGCATCTTCAATCTTGACAGCTATGTTCTCATTCTCAGTGTGATAGTTGCACATGATTTTCGTTTTACTGAAGTTCATGAGAAGGCCGACCTTTTTGCTTTCTTCATTTAGTTCATCTAGCATTAGTTTGAGGTCATGTGGGTTCTCTGTGAAAAGGACGATGTCTTCTGCAAATCTGAGGTTGCTCAGATATTTGCTGTCTATTTTGATTTCTCTATTCTCTTAGTCTAGGTTACGGGAGATCATCTCGAGGTAGGCTGTAAAGAGTTTGGGTGAGCTGGTATCACCTTGTCTTACTTGTTTTTTGGAGGGAGATAGAGAGAGAGATAATTACAATTTTGTTGTTGCTGTATAGTCTCATACCATTGTGATCGATGGACAACTGTTTCTTTCTGTTCACATGTTCCTTTATAACAAATAGTTGTTGATAAAGACAAAATGAAAGCAGTTGTCCACCAATCGCAATGGCTTGAAAGTGATCTGTAACAACAAAATTTCAAATATCTATCCATTTACGCTCCATTTTAAAATTTAAAAAACATGAAGTTCTACCACCAAAAATAAGGCAACCTCTAAAACAATATATATATATATATATATGTTGCAGAGTCGACTCTGACAGCAGCCCCATCTTAGATTGTTTATTCTATTTACCCTGTCAAGGCCAAATGATACATTCACCGTGTAATGACAGGATATCATTTCAAATAGGGTTTCAAAATTAAATAACGCATTTATTATTACTTCTATCGGATTATACATCCATTTCTTAATAATAAAATTGTTTGCATTGAGGAACAAATAGAACAGATATAAACAGTGAATGAACAAAAATGAGTACCTGGACTTGAAGCAGTTGTCTCAACCTTTGTATCACCGCTGTAATGGTAAGAACAATGTACATATATATATATATATATATATATATATATATATATATATATATATGTGTGTGTGTGTGTGTGCGTGTGTGTGTGTGTGTGTATGTGTGTGAGTGAGTGTGTGTGTGTATTGAAGGAGAGATAGAAATGATACGACTGAAAAAGACGCATATATTTTAACAAAGGATATTTCATCAATGCGTCATAAACACACTAAAACGTACTCATCTACTTACGGAGATATGTGGGCGTGTTTTTGTGACCGCTTTTCATATTGGTTGGTCAATAAAATGGATATTATAAAGAAGATTGGGCTCGATATGAGCTAAAAAATTATTACCGGCAAAGGGTTACACGGGAAACCTGTTATTTGGAGCAAAGAAGACGAGGGGCTGGGTAATAAGAAAAGGGGGAAGTGAATAAAGATATGGATGAAGGAGAGGAAGGAGAAAGAAGGCAACAAACGGAAGAAATAAGGAGAACAGAAAAGGTGGAAGGTTTAGAGAGGATAAGAGAATAGAAAAGAGGAAGGGGGAAAGAAAACGAGAAAAAGGAAGAAAGAAAAGAGGACGAAGGAAATGTATAGGTAGAGCAGTAGAACTAACAGAAGAAAAAAAAAGAAGAGAACGAATTCTAATGAGTAAATGGTTAGGACGAAAGTAAGGAGAGAAACAATTAGAAGAAGAAGAAGAAGAAGAAGAAGGTTAGAGAAGGAAGATGAAGAGGAGGAGGAGAAAAAGAAAAAGGAGAAGAAGATATATAAAATGAGAGAAGGAATATGAAGAGAAGGAGAAATGAGAAAAGGCTGGCGAGGTGAAAAAGAGACAATAAAAAGATCGGAGATAATTTTTTTTAAAAAGGAGAAAAGGACGAAGGAAATGAGAAGAACAAAATAGAAGAAGAAGAAAAAGCAGAGAAATGAAAAAGAAACGATACTGCTGAAAAAAAAAAGAAGAATGATATTGATGACAAGGCATACGATACGAAAGGAAACGAAGATGAGAAAAGGAAGGCGTAGATACAGAAGCAAGGCAATAATAATGATAGGTGAGGTGTCAATATGAATCCATGCAAGTTTCACGTAAAGAATGATGGAATGGCGCTGAACTACTATTATGACCAATAAATAAGATATCAAGACACCTCTACATGACTTGGTCGGAATATGACAGACCTACTAGCAATGACCGCTTATGTTTTTGTTTTATTTCCGCATCTTTACTCCAGGGTTGATTTTTCTTTCTTTTTTTTTTCTTTCTTTCTTTCATTTATTCTCTCCAACTCTTTTTTTTTCACAATATTTGGTTACTCTTTTAGGGTCTTTCTGTTCTGCAGAAATATTTCTGGTGGTAGGGAGAAAATTGAATTTTGCAATGTTTTACCTAAAATTTGTTTGAGTAAGGTTTGGCATTGATTCTTATCTTCCTGCATTGAAGATCGGGGGAAAATGTGCTTATATCGAATGCTGCATTCTGAAATGAAAAGGAGATAAAGAGCTGGAAAAATATTTAGACCTTTTCCACTGAATTGAAAATACGATGGATCATGAAGATGGCTGTGGTATCCATGGATAGCAATGTGCATGGAAGTCTTGGAGAGTTCTGCAAAATGGCTGGAAAAAAACGAAATATGAATGAGTTGAACCGCCTGAACAACAGCATTATTGAATGAGTTAAATATTAACGAGAATACTGGAGAATTGAGGAGACTTGCAGTCACTTTATCTCCTGTAAAAGCCACTTCTAATTGGAAAGCTAAATAAGAAGAAAATGTGGGATTCTGTTGTTGAGCAATTGTTAGCGCGCGATTTTCGTAAACCACTACTCGTTACTTCATTAACGTCTACAGTAGTTAATTTACAGATCTATTCAAATACTGAGAAGGGGTGTAAATCACGATAGCCTTACACGCAACCTTCTGCGAAAATGAGGAATCAGTCTTCAATCTGTCAGCCTGGGAGTTATGATAAAAAGCAACAGAAATAAGACGAAAGAAATCTGGCTTCAAAGAGAGATAAAAAAAAACTCTTCATTCGGACTAATTTCCCTGCGTACTCAACAGCTAACTGAGTAAACCCTAAGCTGTGTGATTAGGGTATGGAGAAGCTGGGAATAGAGTCACGCCCTCCTCTATTTGAAAGGTAGTAGCGAATTGAAATAGAAGCCTTCAGGTCACTGCCAGCGCAGTATTTCTTTGATGTTTTACACACAGTTACAAATGCCAGCAATACGATAACCATGTAGGACATGGCTATAAGGTATGTCTGATAAAACAAAGGTTTTCTTTCCCCCTGACGCTGTAACTTCAGTCGATACTAATCTCTGGAAGGGAACAGAGAGGAAGTGGCATCTCTTTGCTTCCTCCTTCACAACAATCCCATTTGGCCTTCTCACTTGAATGAGGTTTCCAGTCGGAGGATTCAAGTCCAAAGGATTTCATTCTATATGGATGCTTCTTGTTTACACACATACTATTTGTTTATATGGTCGAACCCACTTAGTTTGCATGATTCACGGTGTAGCTTTGTTCATACTCCTTTAATATCTATGCTATGATGATGATGATAATAATAATAATAATAATAATAATAATAACAACAACAACAGCAACAACAACAACAACCGGTGAGAAACTGTAAACCGCAGTATTGCTGCAACCTATGAGTACTAGGAGAGAAGGTCTGGAGACTTGAGGAGGCTTGCTGTCACTCAAACTCCAGCGGTTGCCACCAGGCAACTGGTATGAGATTGCTAATAATAATAATAATAATAATAATAATAATAATAATAATATACATCCACCTATATGGTAGCGCGGGGGGGGTTGAAACACAGCAGGTGTGATAGGTGAGGGAGTGATGAGATGTGGGCTGAAGACTTGAGGAGACTTACTGTCATTCAGCCTTCAGCGATGACCACCGGGCAACTGGCGTGAAACTGTGAGCCACAGTACTGCTGTGGACTATGAAATTGTGGAGAGGAGGGCTGGAGACTTGAGGAGACTTACTACCCAGGAATAGAAAAGGATTTTTTTTACGAAGTTGCATTGTGTTATCTGGAGTTATGACAGAAAGTATTATCATTATTCAACGAATTAATCGGGCGAGTGTTCTCATCATATGCTCCAGTCGTTGTATTCTCCGGGTTTCTTCAGATGGTGCGTCAAAAATGTAAAAGTTTTATTTATTTAGTTTTGTAAGATTCAAATATGGGACGAATCTTTGACGCTTAGATCTGTGTTTTCTAATTGGGGTAGAAGCGAAAGTTTTAGTATTTTAGCATTTAATCAATGTGAACGAGATTAGGTATTCTGCTTAGAGTTTCTTGAGTATTGCTAAATCCAACATACACCCAACGGAAGCCGGATAACGCAACGGCCAGAACATAGGGACTAACAGAAACAAAAATGTGGGATTCTAATCTGAATAATTAATTTAATAAAACAAATGATCTCCTGGAACCGATAGTCTTCATTGCCTAATACGTTAGGTAGCCGTCCCAGCAAGGTAGGCTTCCCGAGGGAAATGGATGCGAGCTCGGATCTATCGTCTATTCCTGATTCGCGCTGCTTAAGAACGGTCGTAGAATGACGGACTGAGAGTTGCAATTCAAACCTTCCCCAGAACTAGTGCTAAGTAAATATAAAACGACCTCAGTCGAAATTCGAACTTCGGTCGCTAATTTCATTTTCTGTACACCTCACACCTCACTAATAGAAAATATTAGTAACATAACAATAAATAGTAACAACTTCACTAATAAAAAATAATAATCCCATAATTAATAAATAATGATGTGATAGATAAGAAAAAGAATTGTACTTTTTATATAACTCTAGTCATTCAATGTCACTGTTGCTTCTAGAGTTTAACTATCAATGCAGCTGCAAGCCATATTACAAATCTGCAGGCTTTGACATAAATATTCCAACTAAAGCTTCAATAACTACTGATACTTCATAACAAACAACTTCGCAATTAATAACAATACAACCGACAGCAACAACAATTAGATCAAGAATTATTGCTGCTACCTCAAAATTCGACATTTTCGTTAATACTGCCACCCCTGCCATTACAACCTGATCGAGTAATCATAGATGTCAGAGGTTGTATGATGTACAAGTCATAAACGATGAAGGATGGGAGAAGTCTAGAATTGTAATAATGGCGGTAATATTTCACACGACACCCACAGCTGGGGTAACAGTGCAACACAATACCGACCTATGTGTTTTTTTCCGCTTGCTATTTTTCATTTTTTTTTTTCATTTCCTTTTCTTTTAGCGCGTCAAATGTCAAAGGTCTATCACATTGCCTACAGGGGACGCCATCGTCTTTTAATGAGGATTTCTCTACTTGTCCACTTATCAGACCTTTTCTGATTTTGGGCGGGAAACAAAACAGTTGTAGCTTCAGGCGAAGAGGGCGTCTCGAGTTACAATCCTAAACCGGCGCCATTTTCTGATCGTGTGTTTGTATTGGTTGGTAAGGTGAGTTTAGATTGTGCAGTCAGGTCAAAATGAAAGAGATTGCGAGAAATGATTATATTGCTTTATTTCTTTTATTGATCAGTTGCAAAATTCATCATTTTATAGGTCTATGTTATTTGTGAAAACTTCAACAATTAGAAACCTTCAACCAAAAACTGCCAACGTAGGTTTCTTCAGTTTTCAAGTAGCCCAGGCTAGCTGGCTATGTGTCGTGAATACAAGCTGCACTAATGGAGCAAGAGGGCTGATGATTCACTGATAATATCCATTCCTTATTATGTCCAGAAAAAAAACGTTTGTTTTTCAACCCCCTACCCCAAGTTCGTTAGGGGGTGGGTTATTACAAGTTTTAATTTTTTGTTGGCAGATTAAAACTTTTAACTTTTTCAAAACCATTTTCCCCAATCAGTGTGCATTCACGTAAAGATGTGTTCGAGAGAGAGAGAGAGTTTTCAATTCGATAATAATCACTCTAACTGAAGTGCATAACCACTGCTCTCTAATAAAAACGGTATCACGTTGGTAAGGTGCTTTAATAAGACTGGGTGCAAAAGAAAGAAGTGTCTGCTACTTGCAAAGCAATGACGAAGCGAAGGAGGAAGGAAAAATGTGGGATTCGAGTTGCCAATTTAGCCATTTTCAGTCGATTATTTCCTAATTTAGCCCATAAAAATCTTCAAAAGGGGATTGAATCTGATGAATGTAATAAAATTATAATGTACAAT
The DNA here is from genome assembly GCA_963457665.1 of Thysanoteuthis rhombus. Classification (NCBI taxonomy): domain Eukaryota; kingdom Metazoa; phylum Mollusca; class Cephalopoda; order Oegopsida; family Thysanoteuthidae; genus Thysanoteuthis; species Thysanoteuthis major. The sequence goes on along the minus strand of OY735205.1, from coordinate 45,673,346 downwards.
TTTGATTAAGATTTTTTTTTTCTGTCATCTTAGTATATAGGCATTTTATTTGAGGAGAATGGGAAAGTCTTGGTGATCACAACCATTTTTAAAGATTGTTTAATCTACGAATAATAAACCGTATTAGGAAACACTGGGTAAGATAGAAATTTTCTTATCATTCTGTGATAAATTTTGAAGACAACAGAATTGAATATTAAATCAACTTTTTTTATATAGAGTTTTTAAACCGTGAAAATTCCACGGTTTACTGTTTGTGATTATAATGATAACGAGCAAAGAAATAAAAAAAGAAGAAGAATTAGGAGGTTAGAACAAAGAAATTGATGATCATAAATAAATCTTTGAATCCAAGGGATTACATTGATGAAAAGGAATAATTCAAGAAGATAATTGCACCAAAAGCTGTGTAGTCTTGTCTACCAAGGGATCAAGAATTACTCAAGGAAGGGCCGTGAAAGACTAATTATGACAACCAAAAGTTGCTGCGTAACTGATAAAAGAATTTTTTTTTTGTTGAATTTTTAAATAAACCAAAGCAAAAAAAAAACAAAGCTATCGGGAAATAACCCAAAAGAACAAAAAACAAAATTACATCAGCATGGTTGTGTAGAAGAGAGAAATAGAATCCTCATTAGCAACCCAGAACCAGTGTTTTAGACCAAAGCACCTAGAAGACAAAGTTGATAAGATGCAGCATATAGCAAATAGAAAATGCCATCAGACCTAGGTCTGATGGCATTTTCTATTTAACAAAAGAAGAAAGATCTGTCAGATGACGGATGTAACAATTCGTTCCAACAGACTACAGGAAGAAGGTGAAAAGCTAGAAAACTATTTGGACCTTGCCAGATGAAATTAGTATCATTATCGGTGCGCTTAGAGCAGTCCCAAAGCACCTTGCAAAAATATTGTTAAACTAAGAAAGAACTTGAACCATCTAGAGACAAATAATTAGAATATTTCAACTATTAAGCCGAACTTTCGAAGAAATGTTTTCCCTACTTATTGAGGGAAGCTTGTGTGCTAAGTTTTAAGTTTCTTCTGCTGATAGTAAAGTCGGAGAAGAGTAGAGACGAAAGATAAAAGTAAAGATAGAGAAAAGAAAAGGTAAAACACAAGTTGATAAGACATGACGTCATGGAATCACTCTTTCTTTTCCCTCTCTCTCTTCCATGTCTTTCGATGATAAAGTTAACTTTCTCGGAGTTTAACAACTCTAGGACTTCGACAATAAGCAAATATGCTTAGAGGATCACTGGAGACATGCTGTCATTTAATCTCCAGCGAGGGGCACCGGATACGATCAGTACGAAAAATTGACGAAAGAAAAAAAAGAAAATAATGATAACCCCGGCTTTCAGGAGGGATACAGTAATTTCCAAGTTTCTGCTGGTCAAAACCCAAGCTCCACTAATGGCAACTAGGAGGGAGACAACTGTTATCGAGCGGCTGGCGGATGAAATGAGACAAACCCTCAGAAATGAATGGTTCTCAAATATATAACAACAGGAAATCTAAAATAGAATAGAAAAAGAAGAAAATGGCTTACCTGAAGAGGAACCTCTCAACCTCTCAACCAACAACCAATATAATAAAACGATGAAATGGAAACAAATACAAGCAAAAAGAAAATCCTTGAACAAAGGCATACACCAGAAAGAGACGCTGACACCCCAACAAAAGAAGAAAAGGTCCAGATACTATCTCTAAAAGAAATGATGCAAGAAAAGAAGACGACAAAGCCAACTTTTAGGGACAAGGACGGAGGGGGGGGGCAAAAGAATCAACCGAGCATGTCAACTACCTCCCACAGCATATTGAAACGAACGACGTAACGAAGCTTAACCACCTGATCTACGCAGGAGCAAAAATGGTAACAGACCTCTTTACAACACAAGGAAGAAACCTCAGATAACAGGAGCAAAAAAGCCCAACTGGGAAACGACTTCATAGAGATGAATGACTACTGAAAATGCGCCATACATGAACTGACCATGTATAAGACTATGGGACAAATACAATAAAGTGTTCGCATGGCAATGGGGGAGATACACCAAAGAAGACAAGCGAAAGAAGCAAGGCTAAAGAGATATAGACAAGTGACCACCCTAAACATACAGAACCGCACATGCCTGAACAACAAAAGGAAGTTTTACCAGGACCTGAAAGCCGGATGCCACAGAGGCAAACCTTCTGGAATGGCAAGTGGGTACACCCGAAAAGATCCAACGAAGCCCCGGAATGGTTAGATAGCATGAAAAGAGAACTTCAAGACATAGACGACGGAAAACAAATAGTAGTGAATGAAACAACACTGAAACACACCTTCAGAAAATAGCCAACTAGAGAGCACCAGGACTTGATGGGATCCATGGATATTGGTTGAAGAAAATCATCACATTACACAACTCCAAAGTTACTCAAATGAAGGCATGGCCTCAGAATGGATGGCCAGAGACAGGACGACCTTCATTCTAAAAGTCACTGAAAAAGGGAAGCACATAGCAAGTATAGACCAATTACGTGCCTATCACTAACGTGGAACTGATAGAAGAGAAAATATATGTACTCATGGAAAGAAGAAGACCAGAATAACAGACAGGATGCGAGTGAGGAACCAATGGGGTGAATGACTTGTTCTACATCGACCAGCTGATCCAAAAAAGTAAGAAAAGGGATAAAACGTTGCAACGGGGAGGATAGACTATAAAAAAAAGCCTACAACATGATTCCACCCAGGTGGATACTCGAATGCCTCAGAATATTCAAGATCAGCGAACTAGTGATGAAATTCATGGTGTCTTGCTTAAAATGAAACAAAATGACCTCAAGATTGACACTGTGTTATCTAATACAGGTCTGGTCAGTCACTACAAAAACGTCACAAATTACTTCTCTTGCTTTTTATTGGGCAGCAACAATAGAGAAGCATGATTTTAAGAAAAAAAACAAAAATCATGTGTGAATGCAGTGGGACAAAAAATAATGTAACAATGAAATTACATGGCAAATTTACTCCCCCCCTCCAAAAAAAAAAGACAAAACCATTGGGGAGTTTTCAAAAAAGATAAAACGTAAACATGATAAGGAGCAAATGTTAAAATTTTCAGCCGTCTAGCTCCATTGTTGCGGCCCTTACGCCAACCTGCCAGCCAGACACGCTCGAAAACAGGAGAAACTTATACTGGCAGTTTTTGGTTGATGGTTTCTAATAACGCTGAGTTATATCTCAGATGGTAGGGCGAACATCGGACAAATCCAATTGTACCTTACCTTTCGGAACTGAGCGAAGCCTGTGAGATGTTAATGTAAATATAAGTATGTATGATTAGCCGAATGAAATTTTCATTCGTGGATGTCTTGGAGACATTTGGCAGTCTTCCTTGGTACTTATTCTTCTTAACATGATGTCCGCAGTTCAACTGCAATTAAATCTGGAAATTCTGTCCAACTGGGCTGGAAATGATATCAGCAGGTGCCCTGTACGGGAGGCACTGCACCAACCCGCACTTTCCTCGGCGGTAGCCCGTTGCAAACCGGATGTACAGCTAAACATGCCGGTTCTGCGCAGACGGAAGTTAATTTATCACGCATTTTGCGCATATAGACGGGTCAGCGTTCGTCTATGTGAGCATGTCTAATGGTTTTGCCTCCGACTGTGCGTCAATCTGTATGTTTACGTTCATAATTGTTCAGTGCTATGTTTATCTGCAATCGAAAAAACACTCTCTTTCTTCCCTTCTCTCATTCTCTATCTCTGTCTCCCTGTCCACCTTCTCTCTGTCTCCCTATCTCTCTCCCTCCCTCTCTTTATATATATATGTATATATATGTATATGTGTGTGCGTGATATACTATGAATACGACTAATGTTCGTTCGTTTGCTTCTAACTTGATGCTTCATAGACTCCTAAATAGCTTAACCGTATGGGGTGTAAATTTGTGTAGATGATTGACTTGACCCCAGCATGTATATATGATAGGTGGTAATGAACTATAGTGACCTTCAAGGTCAGAGTCAGGTTGATTTTGGCATTTTCAATGGTAAGGAGGGATGACTGCGCCCTAAGGACTGCAAATTTGTGCGCTCGGGTGGCCCAGGATGGACATAGGATAGGTTGCACTGACTTCATGCAACCTCTAACGATCAGGTCAATTTTGCAATTTTCAAATATGGGAGAGGCTAGTGATTTTTCACCAATCTTGTGTGGGATTAGTTTTATGCTTAATTTTATAAAATCTCTATAAAATACAATTTGCTCCTCTGCGTTATCATATTTATGTATATGCGAAATTCGATGTGGTATTCTTAGTCAGGATTACCAAAGCAGCAGCATCTAATCAAATAAGCATTCTTATACGTCATTCAATATTGATTTTTGGGGAGTATTTCTTTCATCTTATTTTTGTTGCTTACATTTCAACTATCGATGCACTATGACCGTTGCGTAAGCAGCGTGAATTGGAAGGTAAGGCTCCGTGAAGATGTGAATCAGGCAACTTTTTCGCCAGAACCTGACTGAAAAAGATAATCAACACTAGTTGGTCCTAGAGACACGATGAGGAACTAAGAAAAATTTGGTGAGGAACATTCGAAAAAATTGACTGAATCTAGAAAATGATATAAATGTCAAATTTTCCTTAGTTTGAACCCTTTTTCTTTTTTCATTATCTTTTATAGATCAAATGTAGTTTTTGTAGTAGAAAATTCAAACAGATGGATAAATTGATACAAATGATATATCTAGGTAAATAGATAGATAAACAGCAACATCTTTATTTGCAATACTGCATCGCTTTGTTATTTTGAAAAATCTGGCGGCACCAACAAAATGCATTAAGCCTGTCCTCGTTATAATAATAATAATAATAATAATAATAATAATAATAATAATAATAAACACTTGTTTTCTTCAATTTCTTTTCACTTTCCACATTGTCAAGTCACCACCAGCATTTTTCGGTTTACTTCACATTCACATGTATATAAATGTTTGTTTCAGTAATATGCGGATAAGAAGGAAAAACGATCACAAAAAGTTATCAACAGAATTCAATTCTTCCTCTATTTATGGCTTTATCCTTAGGAAGTGCATGGATTCTATCTGTTTCAATTGTCTCATTTTACTCGCATCTATCAATCTGAAAGCAATATTCATTTCCGTTCATAATTTTCTAAGGATGATTCGAATAAAGATTGAAACATGAATAAAACCATCAATGGTTATACACATAAACACGCACACATATTTCGATCAATAAGTTTGTAGCCCAAGACAGTTATTGGCAGAATATTGATCTGAAATCTTCACTGTGTAATGTTTGGGCTACGTAAATAATGAAGAGGCGTTGGGTTAAGTTCATTGACAGACAGGGAAGTTATCAATTTTGGAAGACATTTTTTCAATATATTAATTGCCTTCATGTAAAATATCATCAAGGTGTATTACATCTGACTAATGGAGCACTCGGATTCTTGGGTGAGAGGCAGAGATCCGTCAACAACAAAACAAAAAAAAAAAGAAAAAAAATATATATATAAAAGAACTAAAACCCCGGTGAATGTCAATATTTCGTACCTAACGAACTCTTCAGCAACCGACAATATGTTTTATTCTTGTAATCATGAAAACAAAATGACCATTTTTATTTGATCAACGAATTTTTCAATAATCCAAAATCTAATCGTTTTTGAAAACTAACGATTCTAACCGATAATTACTATGTACGGGGACAATCCTTCAGACTTATCTCCCTTCTCTCTAAAATATTTGAAAAAATACATGCAATCTTTAACTTAATTCAACAATCTTTTCTCTTCCTTTATGTTCATCTTTAGTTTATTTTTGTTCATTTCCCTCGTATTTTAAAGCTTATACTATCTCAGAAAAATTTAATAAAAGTTTTCCAAAAATAGAATTTATAAATTCAAGTAAAAATTAGCCCACAGGAAACCTCCATTAATACTTAATGAACACATATTATGATTTTAAAAACACAAATCTCTTGAGTAAAAGACCGTTCTAAAATCTACTGTAATTCAGTAGTGAATATGAGAATTTAAAAAATCGAATATCTTACGAATCGGAAAATACATTATGAACCACACACACACACACATATTTCAATGATTTCGTTAGTAGGTTGGGCTAGCTTGATTTTGGACTCTTTTCGAGCTTCAACAAGAAATTCAAGAAATGAAATATATATATGTGCATCATGTAACAGCATATCTCCCTCTCTCCCTCTCCCCCTCTCTCTCTACACACACACACACATATATATATATATATATATATATATATATACATACACGATATATATATATATATATATATATATATATATATATATATATATATATATATATATATGGGAAGGAGATTCACTAATATCCGTTCGTATATGTATCTAACGCACTCACCTATTTTAGTTTGGCGTTTGTTACTGCGACGGTTTCTATTTCTACAAGAGTGACATATTTACATATTTCTTGATTGCCATCTAAACAAATGGAGGTCATTTACAGAGATTATAAAGGATATTTTTAAATTTCTTGCTGTAATTTTTTTGTTGCCAAGAAAGCAAATCAACCGAATCACTGAAGTTTACGCATAGGGATATTAACTGATATAAAGGGTTTAAATATAGATAAAAAGCACCTGGTTAGTCACTCAGTAGAGACTCTTATACAAACAAGGTCTTTTGGCAGCATGTAACATTGGAAGGAGGGGTGATCAATGAATCAGTTACTTCTCTCGCCTTCTGTTGGGCACTAATCACTAAAAAAGTCTGAATTTTCAAAAATCAGCGAGTACGAACTCGGGATCAATTTAGCATAAACTGACATTGCAAACTGAATTCCACGCCAAAAATTTCTTTGAAGAAGGGGGAATTTAAATTTAAAACATTTTTTTTAAAGTTTTTTTGTTGACAAAATAATGAATAAATGTTGAAATTTTCAGCCTTTTAGCTCAATTGGTGCAGTGTGCATACGCGATACATACATACATACAGCCAGCGAGACCAACTTGAAAACTGAGAGAAACCTATGTTGTCAGTTTTGGTGACAGTCTTGGTTGACTGATTCCAATTGTCACTCGTAAATCGGCAGAAATAATTTGAATTTCCAAAGCAACGTGTTCACTAAATGTTTTTTTTTCTCTCCCCTATTTCGTTGATCTATTTAAATTGGTGAATTAGAATTTCGTTGAATCTTACGTATTTGAACAACAATGTGGCACACAAATGCCTATTTCGAATAAATGTATCCATTCATGCTTTGTGTGTGCGTGCAGGAGTGAGTGAATGAGGGTGCACGTGTTCGTGTGTGTGTGTGTTTTCACACTCGTATATGTGCGTTCGTATCTGTTGTCGAACTTCAACTTCTGGTAATAGTACTGCAGCAAAATCATAGAAAAAATTGAGCAAACATTGGCACACACGCACATACGAATATGCATACACAAACACACACACACACACACACAAACACACACGTATGTTCAAACACACACAAACACATGTTCATGTATACGTGTGCATTTGTGCGTGTGCGTGTGTTGTGTGCGTGATAACCAAAACAGAATGTGAATCATTCAATATATATATATATATATATATATATATATATATATATATATACACATATGTGTGTGTGTGTATCTGTGTGCGTGTGTGTGTGTGTGTTCAGATAGATAGATATATAGAGAGAGAGACCTTCCAAAAATGTATAAAAAGTTCTGCAGATTCTGTACTCTTTTTTACTTTATTTTTCTTTCGAACTCTTAATAAGCAAACAATTGAATGCGTATACTCGAATGCATGCACTCATCGTTCAAAATTACACGCACATCTAACTGTCTGTCTGTCTGCATGTATGTATATATATATAATATTCACTCAATCTGTGTTTTCCTCATTGTCTATCAAAAACATTCACCATTATGTCGGATAAAACGACATAATACAGAGCCATCATACAGAGAGAGAGAGAAAGTGAGAGAAATTTTCTGTATGTAAGAACATACAATTTACTGAGCTTAGCCTGGGTGAGTTCAAAGCCAGTTACAATTGAACTAACAACCGATGAGCTCCTAAGTACTGCTACTTGATGGTCGGCCAATATGCTTATACTTATACGGGTATGGCTTCGGATTTGTGAGTGAATATATCTATGTACTTTTTATGCATGTGTGTACATGATGATTGTACTTTTTTTTCCGAATATACTTGGTTCTTTAAGGGAAGTATAAACCTTTGAACAATCTGCTCGACCTTGAACGAATCTTTCCTACATCTATGCCGTTGAATTAATTTACGTGTAAAATATGCCACAACTTTCGTAGATATGCAGTGAATTTGAGTGTTTGGGTTCCGAATCAGTAGAATGAAGGAAAATCTGTCAGCCAAAGGCAATAAAAATGACGGTTTTCATTTGAAAGATAGGAAGATACCACTGATGATGTCGAAAATAGTTCCATTATTCATTATTAGGATTTGCATAAATATACATGGTGTCCCAAAAATCACGGAAGAGTTCATTTTTTTTTCTTGAATCGTGTGAAAGGAATTTCAGAAAAATAATTTCAGAAAAGATATTTCATTAGATCTTTTACCTTGGAGTGGCTTAAGGACATCCAGCAGAAGTGAATAGAAAAAATGATTTTAAAAAAAGCTTATGAGTTCTGTGAAAGCAAATACAAACAAGAAACAATTAGAGATAACCCAACCAACTGACATACAAAGTGCTATTAATATGCCGAGTTGGGGTGATCAATTAAAAAATTGGCTGAGTTACATTTATGTGGTCGAATTATGTAAGAACCAGCAAGTCGTAATAACGACCTTGTTTCAAGTATAGAAACTTGTAAATATTGATTCATACGATAAAAAAAATGGTACTATCAAATACGGCACATCGCTTGAGAGGGGATCGAAACCTGCGCGGGGGTTGGACTTAAGTGACAAAGACAATTCTTCGTTCTGCAGAAGTAAACGACCGTAAATATTAGACATCCGTATACCTGCGTGCACATACATATACATACGTCAAGATCATGACAAAATGCGTGTATGTATCTTTCATGGAACGCATCGAAATGAATCCATCTATTTCAACGAAAGAATAACAGATAATAATGGTCGAGAATGGGATATCGAAGGCCTGAATCAACTGGAACAGCGCTGAGATCTTTTGGTTTTTCCTTCCATGCAGAGAAGATAGACCTATTTACTGATCGAGTTATACAATTATATACAGATAAAATCTATTAGGATACCAAATATGCTATTGATACATGATTAGTTAAAACTGAATCGACACATATGCACATATATAAATACACTTATATATATATATATATATATATATATATATATATATATGTGTGTGTGTGTGTGTGAATTTATTATTGTGTCATCTACAGACAGCTGTTTTGTTATATTACAAATCTCCATTATTCCATCCTGTACCACGAGTTAGGATCGAAACCCTCACTTCAGACCCAAAGGCTGGTATCCTCCCTCTGCCCCATGGAACTGGACGGTCAGTAAGGTTGCATTTAAGTGATATATTTATTCACACATATATTCCCCATCCACCAGAGTACTCTATTTCTATATTGCAAGAGCATTACATAAGCTTGTAACGAACGAGTTACCTCACTTAAAGAGTGCTCAACCCTGAATTAGGGAGCATCGTGTGTGTGTGTGTGTGTTTAATATACATATCCACAATTAAACCTACATGTATACAAATAAGTCTGGTGATATCGTAAATAACGGCTTGGGCGCTCTGTGTTAGTGGTGATATGATGGTTCGGTACCAAAACCATGTCTGACCACGTCTGTCATATCATCGGGTGAATGCTTCGTTGGTGGTACAGCTGTTGTTTTTTTTTTAGGTAGCATACGGATAAATATACATGAGTGCACACATCTGGTATATATATATGTATACATATATATATATAGAGAGAGAGAGAGTTGGGGGGAGATAGATCGATAGATAGATAGATAGATAGATAGATTGATAGATAAATAGATGGATAGAGATATAGAGAGATAGATAGATAGATAGATTGATGAGCAATTATACTAAATCATACACATTGGATGTGTGCAAGTCTATATTAAAACATATATTCTTACGAAAATGAATACATTGATATATAGATAATTATGTGCAGCTGTATAGATATATATTTTACATGCATTTATATGTATAAATGATGGGATGTGTAAAAGCGTACAGTATGTATGTCCCAAAGCGTATTAATATTTATCTGTATGCATGATCAAATAAATAATCGTGTTATCCTGTCTGATCTAAAACTCACAATAGATACAGAGGTAGATATCACGTATATAGAGTCCTCTTACACATGTATTCAAATATATAAATTGTCTATGCATTTAGATGTACGAATGTATGAGCGAATCAGTACTATGCTTATATGTGTATGTGTGTGTGTGTGTGTGCGTGTGTGTGTGCGTGTGAGTGTGTGTGTGTGTGTATATGTGTGTGCGTGTGTCAGAATATATCTATGATTTTTCATATTTACTTTACACTGCTTAGGTTTAATATATGGTTATCTCGGTATGGTCTCATGTGTGAACAAATGCCTTTTCTAAGTGTGGATGTATGAGTAAATATACGAGTGATGGGTACATGTATATTTATAAGTATGTATCTGTCTGACGTGTACGTTTATGTGGGGATGTGCAGATATACATACATACTCATACGTGCATGCACACACATCAATATCAAACCATGCAAATGATGTCTGTACGGCTGCAAACTATCTGTTAGTATATCTGTCTGTCTATTCTTCCACCTATCTCTCCATATCTTTATTATACTCTCTCTTTCGTGTGTGTGTGTGCATATGTGTGCATGCATGTATGTATGTATGTATGTTTGTATGTATGTATGTATGTATGTCATATATATATATATGTGTGTGTGTGTATGCATGTATGCCATATATATATTTATATATATATATATATACATATATGTACATATATATATATATATATATATATATATATATATATATATATATATATATATATATATATATATATATATCAACCTGTATACATGTGTGTGTATGAGTCAGTATAGAGTCTTGCATATACACATGAATATAACCCTGTACCACAGACATAATCTAATGATTGTGCATATGTATTTATTGTTATGTGTTTCTCTTTTTTTATAAACATTTACAAACATGGTGATCGAGGGGCGTACATATGATTACAATGCCGGTTTGATTTCGAACTTACAATAAACTTCTTTCTTGGTTTACCTAAAAACATAAGTTCTCAATCGCTTATCTTGGAATAACTAACCCCCCCCCCCAGAAGAAAAAAAAAGAAAAGATTCACAATCCTCACCAACCTTACCTAACAACCCCCGTGCGCCCGCCGCCAGCTGCACCGACGACCCTTCCCTGGGTTCTACTCTGTCAGATGCGATTTTGGTAAAATATCTCCGACATGTTCACTCGCCCGAAACGAAATACCCTCAAAAAGATGCGACTTTGAACAAAGAGAGAGAAGTGTTTGTTTAATCTGTTTTTCTTGCAAAGAGGCGGAAAACAGAGTGACTGACAGAAAAAAGATGAAGAGGAAAGACAAGAAAACAATGGTGGAATAGATCTGAGAGAGCGAGAGAGAGAGAGCGTGCGAGAGGGGGTACGATGGGGTAAAGAAGAGACAACTGAAAAAAAAAGAGAAAAACCTATCCGAGAGAAGGAGAAGAATTCAGTCAGAAACGGAAAGAGGATAGAGAGACAGATGAAAGATAAGGAGGGGTGAAGGAGGAGAAAAAGGGGAGTACAATAATCAAAACAATATGGAGAAGAGAAAACTCTGAGCGAAAGAGAAGACTGAATGAAACTTAGAAGAAAAAGAGAAGAAACTGATTCGAGAGAGAAAGAGAGAGAGAGAGAGAAAGCACTGAAAGGAGAGATGGAAGTGAAGAAACAAGCATAATGTGTGAGAGCGAGAGAGAGTCGAAAAGAGGGAGAGAGGAAGAGCTGGAAAAGAAGTAAGACGTCTGAAAAGATGGGAGAGAAAAACAGAGAAAACGCCAACAAAAGAAAGCGATGAGGTTGAAATAAAAGAAAGAAAGAGATAAAAAGTATATTAGAGAAAAAGAAAAAAAACAAAAACAAAGAGAGAAAGGGGGAAAGTCGAGTTGAAAAAGAAAGAGAAGACAAAATTGAAGAGGGTGGAAAGGAGGTTGGAATACACATTTTTTGTTGATGTAAGCTTATTTTATTTTATTTTTTTTGTTAAGTCAAAAAGAGAATGCACATATGTTAGAAATACCGATGCAGCAATAAGAAAAGTAAGGGAGGGGGAGAGAGTAACCTAACAGAAAAGGAACGAGAGTGAAACTGTACGGGAGCAAAAGTGTACGAAGACAAGCCCGGCTGCAGCAGTGTCAAACTCCACTCTTACGTCAATTCCAACTGAAGATTGCAGCCACTTTTTTCATTATATTTATAATAAATAAATTCGTAGCTATATGAGACTTGTCAGCTTGACTCAATCGGTGAGAGAGTCGTCTAGTGATCAATTAATTGGTCGTGATTTCAAATCATGGTAGGGAAATATTAATTTTGTATATCGGTTTGGTTTATAGTCACAGGACAGACAAATAGTGGAGAGTTTAACTCGGTGAGGTTTGTTCATGTTCTTGTTGTTAAGAAGAAACAAAGCAAACTCCAACTTTATAAAGGTTATGGTAAAAACAGGAGAGGGAAGAGGAGAACGATCTTTTCCGGGATCCTTTTTCCCTTTCATCATAATTAAAAAGAGGGAAAGTATCCGGGAAAACAATGCAGCACGAGCTTGAAGAATTGATTGAAAGTAAGACATTTAAAAAGTAAAAATCAAAGAAAGAAATGCGCAAACAAAAGAAAGAAAACATCAAAATAACAAAAGGATTACATTTGTGGGAAGATAGAAAGCGAAGAAGTTAGAAAGAAAGAAAATGTAGAAAGAAAAAGAGTAGAAGATTTACTCTAATAATGAACAGTGTGATTTTCATGGTTCTCTCACTGTAACCATGGACTCTACCATTCGAAATTAACAATTTTGCAGAGAAAAATATCTCCTATCCATCATTTTAAACAAAGGACTCTTCCGGTGTAACTAGTATCTTTTCTAAAAGAAAAAAAAAGCATCTTATAAAATTCAAATACAGCTCATTCCTGTTCTCTGAAAGTTCGCTTCAGGCCACTTCTTGCCTTGTAAGCAAAAAAGCGTAAAGCGAAAGTAGTGTTTACCTTTTTCTGCAGCGAGCAGTTACGGAGGCAGTGCATATACACTTACTCTATCTCTTCCACACCCAAGTCTCTTACACCTCCTACCACCACGAGTTCAGATGACTCATGCAATCCTCAACATTTTAGGTCTGGGAACGCTCAAATTGTTTTCCCATTTAAAATGATGAAACGCTCCACTTAGCTGGGAAACCTATACATCCGTGATTTTGTTTTTCACGAGGATTAACTTGTTTTAAAGATAAGACAAAGAAGGAGAACTGAACGAAAAGATTGAAGTATGAGAAAGAGAAAGAGTTTCAGAAAAACAAAAAGAATGAATATATTTCAGAGGAACATCAAGAAAGAAAGAAGTAAGTAACTTTAAGAAAAATCAATTGATTGAGGCGGGACATTAAAATAGTAAGAGGGGTACAAAAGAGAAATTCGAAAGAATTGACAGTAAGGAATAAAGAGATTTAGCATGGAGTAAGGTATGCATTCTCAACGATAATGTGGGGGTGCAGAAAAAGGTGTAAGAGAAGGACTAGCAGTTATACCTATAGAAAAGAGAGGGGGCTGTCGTAGAGATTGTTAGCAAGCGATTTATCCCAAGTTCAATCCACCCTGAGGGCACCATTCTAATGGCTCTGTGCCAGATAAGCTTTGTAAATATCCAACTCCAGACGAAGAATGGTAAGAAGAAAGATAGCAGTGAACGAATGAGAAGTGAGAAAAAGGAAGAAAAGGGGAAAAAGTAAACGAATAAGAAAAATGAAAGAGAGCTACCCAGAAATAAGAAAAATTGAGAATTAAAGAAAGGGTGAAGACCACATTTAGAGAGGAAGAAAAACTAAAAAGATGTTACGGAAAAGGAGAGCCAGGGTGCTGAAATAATAAAAAGAAGAGCAAAGATAGAAACTGGGAGAAACGGAGTCGTTTGGTAAAAAAAGAAAATCTTGATAAAGAGAGGAAGAAGATGGCACGAGAAAGATAAGACATAAATAAATAATAAATATAAGAGAAAATAGAAACGAACAGGATGGGGGAGGGGCAGGAGGTAAAAGACAGGAGAGAAGAGAAAAAGAAAACGAACGCAGAACAAGTTTTAAGCGAATAGAAAGTAAGGAGAGTAAGGAGGCTGCTATGATATCAAAGCGTTCTTGCTTAAGTTGTATACTGATGGTAAAAAAAAAGAAGAGAAAAAATGCGTTAGAGTGAAAGAAAGGCAAGAGAGGCAGGTGTTTTAAAGATCCGCCTGTCTCGGAAATCTGGCCGATTAGATCAACTCCGCCCCTAACCAATAGCAGGTATCGCTTTATATTCGGTGCTTCGTTTCTTGGGGGAGGGAAAACAGTTGATGGAGATAAAAGAGGCGTGTAGAGAAAATTATGACGTCTGTTTGTATATCTATCAATACATTCAAGTCTGTCCCAACATGTTCTTATCTAACTATTTATCTATCTATCTTTTTGTTTATCTAGGTTCTTATCTATCTCAACTTGTCTATCTCAATGCAAAAGTGTTTCTTTCTATCTATCTATCTATCTATCTATCTATCTGTTTGTCTATCTATCTATCTATCTATCTATCTATCTATCTATACATCAATCCATCTATCCATCTATCTATCTATCTATCTCTCTGTTTGTCTATCTTTATCCAAATGTATCTCTCAGTCACTTTATCAATTAATCCAAGGCCTTCATAGTTGCAAACCTGCTTCTTATGCAATTCATCGGTATTCCAAGTAAAAGCCAGGTTTTCGATAATGATTTTCAAATCAACTGGCCTTGAAAATCAAGAGATTAATGCAAGACAATCTCTGATCATCAGTTCCATTTTTTTCCAAATGAGCAACCCTAGATGATGTACATAACTGTTGTTATAAGTACATATTGATAAATTAACAAATAAGCAAGAACAAACCGGGCTGCTGCAGGGTCAAACTCCACTCTCACTTCTATGACAACAGAAAATGATTAGTGAACTTTTTGTAATCCGGCAAAATATATGCAACCATCTCAGTCATTATTGCAGACCTTCGAAAAATAGATAGATAGATAGATAGATAGATAGATAGATAGATAGATAGATAACAATGGCAGAAACGCAGAGAGCCGTATTTTGAATAATAGAATATAACCAGTAACCGACTTCATGTAAGAATTGTGCAAAGGCTGTGGAAGATTAAGATAATGAGATGATGAAGATAAATTGATAAAAGGAGAACAACGAAAAGTTTAAATATACATGAATACCTTGAATAATGCAGTTTTGGTTAGGGTGGTACAGAGTGGTTATAGTATTATAGCATTGCAATACAAATTGATGTAACCAAGTATACGCTGAAAAAAGGACATCTTAAACCATAATAAGACCTTGAACCGTGCGGTTTCGGACAGTACAGAAAATTTTGGAACAAATTAACCACACTAATCAAGGTACATGGGAAACTGGGTGTGGTTCAAACGGAAAGCTGGAGATAGAAGATTTCATAGAATGAAAGAGACAAAAGTATCAAGAAATAAATGAAATGGAAGGTAGGAATGTTCGGTTTGAGAAAACGTGGGATGTTACGAAGGGATTTGTCGGAAGGCGAGAAAAGAATGTCTGAACGATAACTGAGTGAAAATTTGGAAGGAAGATAGGATCATTAAAGACCTTAGAAACAGAGAAATCGACGACTGTAGTTGTTGCTTCTGATCATGGCCAGTTTGCCCGCACGGCAAAACTGAACAACTTATATGAAACATATGGATATGCATATTACATTTCATTTATGTAGATAATAGAAATTGGCATTGCATTGTGAGCTTTTAATACCGTGTTCTGTTCACTACAGATGGATTTTTATTATTTTGTATATTTTCATCATTCTCCAAATTCAGCATTTTTACTACGTCGACAGAATATGAAATTCTATCTTACAATGTCAGTTACGTTCCTTTGAGTGACAGAGTACAAAAACACAGTGATAAATATTGTCAATCGTGCGAGTGGTTTACTATATACCCAGAAATCATTTTTCCTTCTGCAATATAGCTTTATTTACCTAATTTTCTCTTGCAGCTCTATAGCTTTCATTACCTAAATTCTGTTTTTGAGTTTTCGTTCTGTTTTTACACACCGGTTTGATTTACGCCGACTGACAATCATGTTCCAGTAGGCATTAACTTGGTTGCTTAAGCAGTATCTCTGTTTAACCTGGCAAACACTTTAATCTAGCAATCCTTTTAATCCGGTAACACATCTAATTGATTATTTCTTTAATCAAGCAAGCCCCTTTAATCTGGCAACCCCCTTTAATCTGGCAACCCCCTGATCCAACAATCACTTAAAAGAACATTGAAAAAAAAAATGATTGCCTGAGTTATAAAGAACCTCTGCCACAATTCACTATTTTGACGACAGTCACTGGTTATACATGTGGATGATTAAGGTGAAGAGCAAGAAGAGAAATCTTTTATCGGGGGAGATATGAAAAGACAAAAGAGGGAGAAAGAAAAAGAAGGGAACAAGCTCCCCACCAACTGAATTATTGCAACTTTTGTATTGTGGATATAATAAATGAATTGGTTTATATATGAGACTTATCAGTCGTGATTTCAAATCACGGTAGGGAAATTTTATATATAATTTTGTATATATATATATATATATATACACTAAAATTATATATATATATATATATATATATATATATATATATATAATTTTGTATATATATATATATATATATATATACTAAAATTATATATATATATATATATACGTGTGAGTCTGTGAGCTGCTAGTAGGCCTTGTAGTAGTGATTGAGGATTGGTCTATTTGACATAACATGACAGAAACTTTCCGATGTCAGTTAAAAAACATAAAGAAAGCCTTAGAAATATTGAAATTATCATTTGGAATAAGACCACATCAGAATACCTTCCTGGTTCACACTGGCCAGATTCGATGCCTTCAAAAGTTATTCTTCAAAAGATGAAAAAAAATCTGTACAGACCTGTTTCACGATCTTTCGATCTTCAGGTGGGTTTGCTTTTTGGAAATTTACTCGTTATGCTGTTTTGCGTTTTACATTTGAACTTTCAATGTGTTGCTAATTGTTTTTTATGTTTTTTATTTTTCATCTTTTTACAAACTAGTTCGTAATTAGAATTGTTACGGTATTGATAAGTTAATTTTTATCGTTTTAATTTTGCTGTATTTTCATCTATTTTTAAAAGTATTTTCCTATTCTTTATTTTTATTTCACTTCTGATTGTATAGTCTGATAAGCATTTTTATTTTATTAATATTAATGTAGTCGTAAAAATTTTGTTGTTTATATCATAGTCTTTTAGTGGGAGTTTGTTACATGAATGGCTTAGCTCTACAAAGGAGGATTTATAAGGAAGTTTTTTTCTTGCATCAGTAGGACCGTAAACAGCGAAGCATATGTGCACAATTACCTTCGAGCCTTTGCAATGGAGTTTTGAGGTGAAGTGCGACTTGCGCTGGACCGATCCTACTCTACAAACCCGAAATTTGCATCCGAGGTGGCGTGAATGAGAACCAGGCTCCTACATTCCATAGCTGGTAGATGATATATAAAATTTGCATTTATATATATACATATATCATATTCATATATTCATCTTAAATATCATCTATCTCCATCCCTCTCTTTATATATACAATATATATATATATATATATATATATATATATATATATATATATATATATATATATATGAATAATGGATAGATAGATTGATATGAAAGGATCTAGATAAATATATGTGTATATAAAATCTTGAAATCATCAGTCTAGAATGTCATAATGCAATCAAATCTCTATAAATATTACAGTTTATCTGCACTTCCATCTCATTCATCTGGCATTGACTACTAACAAGAAAATAATTTCCCCTCTTTTTTTATGAATATATATATGCGTGTGTGTAGGCGTGCACGTGTGTGTGTGTACGTGTGTGTACTTAGATGTGTGCGTACGTACGTGAATATCTACATTAATATATGTATATATAAATATGATTATAATATAGATATAAATGCGCGTGTGTGTTCGTATGCATGAGTATGTGTGTGCATTCCCATACCAAGAGACATTCATACACACCCATGAGAAATACTGACTCATGCATGCTAATAAAATAAGTAAATACACATGCATACGAACACACGCACGCACACACACACACACACATATATATATATAAGTATGTATGTATATATATATATATGTGTGTGTGTATGTATGTATGTATGTATATATATACATATATATATAAATATATATATATGTATATATATATATACATATATATATATATATATATATATATATATATATATATATATATATATATATATATATATATATATATATATATATATATATATATATATATGCATATTAACCTGGATGCGTTATGGTTATACGTAACAAGCACAACAAAGCACAAAAGATTAGAAAAAGATTGAAAAGAAAACAAACTTATGCTATTAAACGTAAAGAACTCGAGTATTACTGTTTCCTACATTTTTTCAAATGTTCTGTTTTCATTTCAGATACAAAAGAACAGAAAAATTGATTTATGCACCAAGAATGCAAAGAAGAAGAAGAAGAAGAAGAAGAAGAAGAAGAAGAAGAAGAAGAAGAAGAAGAAGAAGAAGAAGAAAAAGAGGGAACAATAAGAACTTTTTAATTAAGAATATAAGACAGTAAATAAGAAGAAAAAGTCTGATATGATAAAGAAACAGAAGAATCGTGTCTCTTTTAAGGATAAAACGAAAAGAGGAGAACGCAGAAAAGAGAAAAAAGATTATTATTTATAATTATCATTAATTTAAAGGAGAAAGCGTAGAAGCTTTTAAAAATGAAAAATTATGATCTGTATATAAAATGCAGATGGATACTATTTGTAGTAATTTTAGTATGAATATCACACATATATTCATAAGGAATGAGAAAGGAAATAAAGAGGAAAGCTATGTGATATTAAGAATATTATTGTTATCATTATTTGAAGAAGAAGAAAAAGGGGAAGAAGAAGGAGAAGAAGAAGAAGAAGAAAAAGAAGAAGAAGAAAAAGAAAAAGAAATTTAAATAGTCATAGAAGAAAGTTTTGAACGATAATAATAATAATAATAATCATAATAATAATAATAATAATAATAATAATAATAATAATAATAATTAGTGTAACCATGACTACTAGACAAACCATTGTACAATATACATATATATATATAATAAGAGATAAGCTTAGCTGGCCACAGTTTGGAAAACAAGAAAGCGTGGCAGCAAAAGACAAGGAGGCAGAAAAAAAGCCCAAACTGTGTGCTTCTGTTGTCAGATCCGATTTGCTAAGTTGGCGGTGAATGATATACTTGAGTAATTTTTCTTTGGAGAGATTTATCCGAAGAACACTGCAGTCTGATTGGTTGCTGGGTGTACAGAGATTTCAGTGGGGAGGGCGGCCATGCAGGATTATGAGTAGATAGAAAACATTCAAATACGGATAGATAGACAAAAAGAAGGAAAGAAAGAAAGAAAGAAAGAAACTGGGATAGACAGAAATCGACTGATATAGATAGATAGATAGATAGATAGATAGATAGATAGATAGATAGATAGATAGACAGGTAGATAGATAGATAGGTAGGTAGGGCATAGTTTGCAAGTTGAAAAATATGCTGACTGCACTTGAGATAATACTGAGTCAGGACAATCTTCCGAGTTTGAAGGGCCTAACTACCTTGAAAATCAGCATTTGAAACCCGGGCTTTTAGTTATTGACTAAGCTTAGCTTAGTTTTGTTCCATGGCATAGGACACATAGTGAGGATGGAACTCATGACTCATTGTAGTTATTTCCTAAGCGTAGCTTAGTTTTGGCACACGGTCACATGTTTGAGACAGCCAGTGAGAACTGTACTCACTATCATTGATATAATCTGCAAGACTAGCTTGCTAAACTTTACGCTACCCTGTGGCGCCAAGATTCTGGTTTTTAAATGACTGAAGATACCTGAGGCAAATACTGAATTATCCCAGCATCCAAGAATGTCTAATAGATTTTTAAAATTGGAGAATTTGCGATAGAGAGATTCTTAGGTAGATAAGACTGCGACAGATTTCATTTTTTTATGTTCCTGGGCAATAAGTATCATTGAATGTGTCTAAAAAGTATAGAAATGACGGTTATTCCCCTCAAACTTTGACTTTGAGACCAGAACATTGATGATTTTGAATCTACTTACTTTCGATTCGACAATGGGTGAATCTGGAAACTCTTTATCACTTAAGGTAAGAAAAACAATTTCATATGAATATCACTGTCCTGATCACAAACGCAGAGATTGAAGGGAATAATCGTTACTTTCTATTCCTTTTACACAATAGTAATCAGGAAATATAACTCTATCTAGGGACAAATATCGGGTTGCACGGTGGAGTAATCAGAGAGGTAGAGTAGAAATTCTGTAGCCGAGAACAAAGATGTCACCATAGATCGATATGCAAAAACACTTAGACCATATCGTAGTGTTAGTACTTTCCGATCTGGTGAGTTTGGAACAAACATGAGAAAAAAAAATCCCTGGTTTAATATAATACCGTTGTTACCCCAAACAATAACTTTGCAGGAGATAATTTCGCCATATTCATGAAATTCTGTCATTTTCATTTTTTTTTTTTACGAAAGAAACAATAATTTACGTTGGAAACACACAATAATTTTATTAAAAAGCTGAAAAGCAAACAATAAACTATTCGAATACAAAATAATTTATTAACCATAATTTCATACAATTTTTTTTATTTGATTTAATTTCAAAACAAACAAATATACGACGTAAGAAGCCTCTAGCGGCTTCCGACGTGCTATACTTACCTACAATTTAATCTAAAACACAGTTGCAAAAAGATGCCATGAAATTGCAAATAAATTAAATAAACATACGATAGAAATCGAGTAGAATATCCAGCTGAAGGTAAATAGCGGTAAGAAAATCAATAAAAATAACCAAATAAGTCAAATTACTTATGATTTTTACGACTGTCACGTGACAGTGATGATTAAAACTCATAACATTTTTTGTTTGTATTGAAATGAAAAACAATCTTGCAAAATCAATTAAAAATCAATGAAGAAAATTCGATTCAAATGAAAATTTCCGGAAAAAAAATTAGATTAAAATTATGTTTAAAAATCGGGTACTCTGTGTCATCTACACGTATAATAATTGCGCAGTTGTCGTCTGTCACGGGAAGGGGCACAACTGACGTAGTTTGTCGTCTGTCACGGGAAGGGGGTATAACTGACGTAGTAAAAAAATAATTTTATTCTCTGATGACGAAATAAAAATTGCTTAATTTAAAAAGTAATAAAATCAATGAAAACAAAAAAGACAAAAATTTTTTAAAAATCGTTTGTGGCCAACAAAGCACAATTCTTCTCACTGTAACGTAAATCTATATCCACGTTTGTAAAATGCAATGTGTGTCCATATATTTTGTATATCCCGTCATTCTTGACAGTCTGGGTAAACTAGCTACTTTGATACGACGGGTTTCTTTGCCATGGTTATTGTTCCGTATAACATTTTGCAAGGGATTTTTTCTCGTTTGTCCCAACCCACGAAATCGGGAAGTACCGAACTTCTTTCTTATTTACCAAACAGAGTTTAATAAT
The DNA here is from genome assembly GCA_963457665.1 of Thysanoteuthis rhombus. Classification (NCBI taxonomy): domain Eukaryota; kingdom Metazoa; phylum Mollusca; class Cephalopoda; order Oegopsida; family Thysanoteuthidae; genus Thysanoteuthis; species Thysanoteuthis major. The sequence continues at coordinate 45,651,348 of OY735205.1, read as the reverse complement.
TCTAGCAAACACTTCTAGTAAGCTCGAAAAATAACGAGGGGCAACCGAACTGACTTTGAATCAACCGAACAATATTGGTTAAACGCTGCGAACTACCGAAATTAATTTCTGTTTACAGAACGAGGTTGGGGGCAACATTGGATATAACGAATTTTCGGCTTTAATAACCCTCTAATTAGTTTATTATAGCGCAGGTTTTCGGTATGGGAATAGACTAAAATAAATATAGGAAGAAAGATGACTAACACTAGAGAAAATAAACACAAAAGTAGGTAGGTAAATATGGAGGTCATTATAGGTAAATAGATATGACAGCAAAAATTGATAAAGTTAAAATGTAAGAAGAGAAGCCAGGAATGATTATGGGAATGCAGTATGAGGTATGGTTTCAGGTTTCATTCATGTGCAAGAGCCAATACTCATGAGGAAGGCATGTACCTAAATTTTCCCTTCATCGAGCAAGCCTGTGAGTGAATTCATACTGAAATAGAAATATCTGTAATCAAACCTGGTCGAAAGCGGGAGAAGAAATGTTCTGTATATCGCTGCCAAAATCTTATCACAAATAATTATGACTACCTTTTTTGTCATTGGCAATTAATTCAAATATTCATGAATTTTCGATATCTGATAATAATGAAAAGTTTTAAGTTTGGATACGTTATCATATATATATATATATATATATATATATATATATATATATATATATATATATATATATATATATATATATACAAGTGTGTGTGTGTGTGCATGCGCACGTGTCTACGCATTGTTTGATTGAAAGCACGAGGTTGATCAAATTCATTCTTAGTGGATTTAAATAGAAATAAATAGAAGCCGTTTCTCCAAAAGTAGCCATTTCAGTCATGATATATTTTTGTGAAAGATATATATATTTTCATGCTTCTAATCTATCGTATGAATTTGTATTTGTGGTTTGGAAATTTTATGTGTTTTAAAATTCTAGAATTTTCTAATAACAAATCATTTATTATATCATCACAGTACTCTGCATACAGCTAAATCTCTGGAGCAATTCGATAATTCTTTTCTTTTTTTAATGTTGAATTTAATCATTTTTATGAATATCAATTTATTTGGACAGTTGAATGCATTCGTTGTACTATTGTTTTGTTACCACAAAATTTTGACCGATACATTCTACGGACTTCTTCATGTGTGTAATACGAGAAGAAAAAAATGGGTCTCTGTTTTTTTACACAACAACATGATCAACTGAAAAATGTAAGATAATATACTGAGATCAGCAACATAAAAATAAGTTCTGGTGTATGAAGAACTCGTACTTATCTGTGCTCGATCAAACAATCTACTTATCAATCTATCTATCTCTATGATAATTATATTATGATGAATGTCCTTGGCCAACATCAAGATAGATAGATATTGATAGATTGGAACAGATTACACGATAGAATTTTGAACGAAGAGACACATCCATATATACACATATTCATGAATAATTATTAGATATTTCTTTACTCATTTTGAATTTTTATACCTGCAAAAATCATTTTAGATGTATAGATCAACACGCGCGTACACATACACGCGTGCATGTGCATACTCACCAGAGAGTCTGTATTTATGTACTAAATATATTCACTCTCTTTTATCACGTGATTTGTTCATTATAACTTTTATTATAAGACGGGCAACAATTAGATAAAAATAATGATATAAATATAACGTCCCCTTTTACTTGTTTCATAATCTCAGCTCAGTGCCATAAAGAGGGCACTTAGTGAGGAAGGAGCTCAATACAGAAGTATTTCTCAAAGAGTCTAATTGTAAACCAATACACCAAGGCAAGTTGTTACCTTCCAGCATTGGTGTAAGAGAATTCTTTCTATAAGACAAAATTTACCACTGTTACCCGAATTACATTGATTTAACTGAATTGGGCGCTCTAGATCTCCCTCTTCCGCAGCCTGGCACGTACTTGATATAATTTCCATTACATTTCTATTAAGCCGAAATATTTTGAAATGGATAATTTACCCTGAATCCTGAAGTATGATCATTTAGAGGTGTTAAGAATGCTTTTTAACATTTTTGAAAATAACAAAATCATGTTGCAAACCGATTCGATCTTCCTATTAAAATTACTTTTACAGAAAACCAACCCCCTCCAGAATGGTTTTCGTTATTATTTGATATTAGTTAATATTTATGATTTACATCTTGATGAGGATAAAAAAGAAAATGCTCGTATTTCAGATGCGCATACACACAGCAGTATACCCCCCCCCACATATATATATATATATATATATATATATATATATATATATATATATGTAGATGTGTGTGTGTGTGTGTCAGAGAGAGAGAGAGAGAGAGAGAGAGAGAGAGAGAGAGAGTGAGTGAGTGTGTGTGTGTGTGTGTGTGTGTGTTAGTAACGTTACAAAAGAAAATTAAGTCACTTCAATTCATTCTAAAGTTTTTTTTTATCGGATAAAGCTCTCAATAAATGAGAAAATGATACCAAAATAGAGTTATTGGTCTACGAACAAGGAAGATATACCTTATATTTTGATCAGTTAGGTTATTTAGACAATCTAAAAGAGTATCTTCTCCGTCAGTTTTTAAATAAAACGATGAAAAACCTCTTTTGAGGTCTTATATGTTGCTAAGAATAAGTTTTAACCCGCGTTGAATTCAGCAAAAGTGTTTGGTCATTGCTACAATGTACCTTATGTTCCGTTGTACGAAGGTTAGCCCATGAAATTCATAGAGAAAAGCCACTTAGTAGCTGTTAATTTGGGGGTACCCTGTGCAAGGTAGTTCGACCCCTCAGCATGAACTGCAGAGAAAACAGCTGCCACGATCGTGTATTCTGTAACATTCCTATATATATGTATACGTGTGTGCATGTGTGTACATATATATATATGTATATATGTATGTACGTATGTGTAAGTGTGTGTATGTACACATATATATGTGTGTGTGTGGATGTATGTGTGTGTGTGGATATATGTGTGTGTGTGTGTGTGTATACATATGTGTGTATACATATATGTGTTTGTGAGAGAGAGAGAGGTAGAGAGGGAGAGAAGCAGTCAAGCTTTATCATTTAGCAAAACAACGGCTGCATAATCTTCTTCTTTCCCATTTTGCTCTCTGACGGTCAGTTTTCTAATCCCACCGAATCTTTCCAATCTTTGACTCGTTGACCATTGCCCAACTCTTTTCCAATGGCCGAAGCCGTTTCACCTCTTGCCGGACGCTTTCCTCATTTCCACTTTATTTCCAATCGGGATCATTTACCTTCTCTCTGATCCCTCGTCCAACAATTGATAGCAGGATACTCAGCAGACGACATATGCATCTATCCATTGAATGATAAAGCAGACAACCCAGACACCAGTGACCAACGTCCTGTCGTGTCTGGCAGGTTTCATTCAAGCAACCAGCCCAGCATTCTCGAAGTGTACCTATGATCTACAGCTGGGTCCTCTAACCGGTGACTCTTGACGTTCAACAATGCACGTGTGTACAGCCATCTTGTAACCGATAAGGAGAAGAGGGGAAAAAGAATCACTGACTTGTGTGAACACGCAACCAAATTGTGCGGAGACAGTAATAATTCATTGATCTAATCTTACATAAATATTTGCTGTAGGGCTAGTCTGGAGCAAGACGACTGAAAACATGTTTAAATACAAGGGCGATCAAATAGTGAAGAGAGAAAAAATGGGATCGGGTAGCCGGAAAGCACGGAATGGATCAGTTTGGGGACCGTCACATCTAACACATATTGTTTGTATACAATCTCTCTCACACACACACACACTCTCTCTCTCTCTCTCACTCTCTCTCTCTCTCTCTCTCTATCTATCTATATATATATATATATATATGTGTGTGTGTGTGTGTGTGTGTGTATATATATATATATATATATATATATATATATATATATATATATATATATATATATTATTTTGAGATACATAAAACGCATAAGATAAGGATCAATGTGACCACCAGGACAAGATTTGTGAAAAAATATCGGGACACACAAACACATATATTAGTACACGATAAATGTATCGTTTGGCCTAGACAGCATAAATAAAATAAATGATTGAGAAAAATGGAGCTGCTCCAGGAATCGAAACTGCGACCGATAGGTAGCCGCTGAAACGTAGCGTTACTCTTACCATTGAGCGAACGATCGCCGGTAATGCAAGATCATAAATACTTCTTTCTCTCCGATTTCTTTTTGTTCATTTGTTATCAATATTTTTTTTTATTTGTTTCTCAACGTAGACAATTACATAATTAAGAAATAGATCTATAATCAGATAGAAATAATTCGAGCAGTTATCTGAACCTTAGCATAAAAATATCAACATGGACCCGTGGGTGAGCATGAGTGAAAGAGACATATTACCAACCATTAAACGACATAAATGGAGATGGGTTGGACACTTTGCCAGATTGAATGTCAACAGATGGATCATAGGTTAACCGATTGGACAGTAAACTCAGTAGGAAAAAAACAGACTCAAGATGAACTTCTGGGATAGAAAGACAGTGCAGAGGGTAGTGCAACCAAGGTCATGAAAGGAGATGGAGAAGGCTGATGAATATATATATATATATATATATATATATATATATATATATATATATATATATATATATATATATATATATATATAACCTAATTTTTATCACATTTCTCCGCTTGTCTGCAACTTGAGACGATAACAGCCATTTTAAATCCGTTGTCAGCGAGTGGCACACTTACACCAACCGGTTCTCAATCCTCGATATTCTGGCCTTAGGGGACAACGGCGTTTACGTTTTTATTGCCGTCATCATCATTCTAATAATTGCTGCAGTGATTATCATTAAGGTCTAATGTGACAGTTGTCATCTTGTCACCTGTCGTCTCAACCTACAGTCCCGTGAACACCCTCACAGTTATGCCAAGAAGTTTTCTCCCCCACAACCCAACTCATCTCAAATCCTCTGCTTACACAATTGCCCCGTGTCGTCTGCTTTTGTTCATTCTGCTTTTCTCTTTTGTGTTATTTCGTCATTACTTAGTGACGAGACATTACGTCTACCGACTTATCAAATCACTTATGTTGAGCATTCTGAAGAGGAAAAGAGTTTAATTACGTGTTTTCATTTTTGCCAATTGTTTGATTTATATTGTTTAATAGTCCCTGCCTCAATTTATTTCTTCTTATTCTGTCATTATTTTGATAAGTTCTCTTGTTGCTCTTCTATTCTCCGTTATTCTCTCATTAATCATTCTCTATTTTTGATTAACACCAATTTAAGTCCGACTCTGTTGTAGCAAAAACAATCCTCACAAAATTTAGGAGAGGAACCTCTTCATTGTTTGTCTGTGTTATCAGTTCAAACCACACCAACGTGTAGATTCATAAAATTCACCTACCGTGATCTGAACTCATGAACAACTGTTTGGTAGGCAGCTTTCATGCCAACTGCGCTAAATTGACACGAATTACGAAGTTACGAAATTTTATGTTATAAATACGCAAGGGTGTGTCTCATTCTAATAAATGAACACATT
>OY735205.1:45603261-45643261 GCA_963457665.1 Thysanoteuthis rhombus | reverse complement strand
CACTCCATTCTTTACTTCTCCTTCTTTGAACAGCTTTCATTTCTTTCTTTTGACTTCGTTCTCCCGGATTTTCATTCATCTTTTTTCTTCACTATTTCCTCTCAGATATTACATCATCTTTTTTTTTTCTCTCCCTTTCGTTTTTATCTCTTTCTCTCTTATTCTTTTCTTCCATTCTCTCTTTCTTTCATTCTTTCTTTCGATTGTTTGTTCATCCTTTCCATCGAGATATCTTTCAAATCAACAAGTACATCTTTATCTCATTTTTCTCAACACTTTTTTTATCCCTTATTATTACAAATTCGAGCTTTTTCCAATAAAGCCCAGTAATAAATTTCATAATATGCTATAACTATCATTTGATATTTTCTTTACAATATATTTCTGTCAGAGGAAGAAGATTATGCAAAAATATATCTATTTATGCACGTATATATGTATGTTTATGTGTGTGTAAGCATATACATATATATATATATATATATATATATATATATATATATATATATATATATATATATATATATTGAGTGTGTGTGTGGAGGGGGGATCTGCACGTACGTTCCCATGACATGATCGCAGCGCATGCATAACTCACATCGTATTTTGAAGCATATAAATAATCCAATACAACTGAGACTTCAAGTGAAAAACAGTGGGAAAAATTCTTTAATAGATAAAGAAAACGTTGAAAATATTAATATATTTATTGAGGGTAAAAATGATTCTGCATTGCATTAAACGTAAAATTTGGACACTGGAAATTTAACCAGCATCAGAAAAGTTGTCGATTTCAACACTAAAAAATAATTAAAACGAAAAAAAAAGAAATCAAATTTCTGTCGTACGGGTTAAGTTGATTTTCCTATGACTTTTCCCGGAAAAAACGATAATCTTTAAAAGCTGAACCATAAAGAAGGTATCTATACTCAATTGTATATTGATATCTACATGTGTGGGCGTGGGAATATGATCAAATCAATATTGGTGAGCACATTGATATGCATCTCTACCTAACATAAATGAATCACCGTATCTTGCAAGGGTATCATAACTAACTATCTAAAACATAGATTTTTTAAAATCTAGAATTATCTTTAAAAAATAGTGATTTGTAAGCTTTTTTCCTCTCTAATCTGTGTTGACTGACGTGTTAACGACACCAAAATTGCCAGACCAAAGTATAAATGACTTTTTGGTCTCTGATTGAGTTTTTGATTTTGTGTTACATCAAAACTCTGTTTTTTTATTTCCAAAGATTACAGTGCCCAATGAGGATTATGAGCAGGGTGTTCAAAATTTACTTATTAGTTTGACAACTCTTCCATTAAACAATTTGAGTTCACCTCTTCATTCTCCTTGATTGGTCATGAGCAAGATTTTAGAAAAATAACAATAAAATGCTTTTTTCATTTAGCAATTTAATTTTATTTAAAAAAAATCTAGAAAGTTAGCATTTAGAAATAAAAACATGACTAAATGCATGCCCTGATTGCAAAAAGATTGGTTCTTATTGCGGATAAATACTTGTTATTAATTTTCTAAACCAAGCGATTTGAAGCAAATGTCTGTTTGCTCAAATACTTATGACAAGTAGTGTACACACACACACACACGCACACACACATATATATGTATATATATATATATGTGTGTGTGTATATATATATATATGTATATATCGGCAGAGAGTGAGAGAGAGAGAGAAAGAGAAAGAGATGAGAATTCTATTTCACTGTTTCATTGTTAATCAATTGGAAAGGTATAAAATGGCCCCAGCAGCAGTGTGTCCATTAATCATAATGGAAAAGAAATAATAACACAGCAATTGTTTGTGATTTTACTCTTTTTTCAGTGTGGAACTATTATCTTACACGCACATACGGACGTACCCACGTATATTATTGGATATATACGTGCATACATGTGTGTGTGTGTGTGTGTGTGTGTGCGTGCTAGACAGAAAAAGAGAGGCTTAAATTAATCTATCAAACTATCCTATATATATATGTATATATATGTATATATATATATATATATATATATATATATATATATATATATATATAAACATATATATATATATATATATATATATATATATATATATATATATATATATATATATATATATATATATGAAAATAATCGACAGATAAAACACACAAATATATATACACAAAGACAGGTGCATCTATTTATACATAGAGTGTGTAAATACAGACAGACAATATATATATATATATATATATATATATATATATATATATATATATATATATATATATATATATATATATATATATGCTTGTACGTGTGTTTGTCGGTCTGTGTCTGTGGTGTACATTATTCATACAAACGTGTAAGAAATATTATCCCTAATTTCTCAGTGCAACGTGGCACACGCATATACCATCAGCAAATTACTTTATATACTTTCGAAATCAATTTTCAATAATCGGAAAAAATTGTTTATGTGTGTACGCCTGCATACAATATTCTGAAAGATACGAAAAATTTGGGAATATTTTTTATTTGCCTAAAATCTGTGTAATTCTTTTCTTACAGGATTTTGTTTTATACATAATCAAAATTAATCTTCATCTCGTAAATTTTCGTTCAGAAAAACAACGTACAAAAAATTCAGGAACAAAGATATTATAAACTTTTTAAATTCTCCTGTGACTTTTCGGATGCTCTATGAATATGTATTTATCCTGTGTATAAAAGACAGATTTTGTCATTCCCTAAATCGTGTCGGATACAAATGAAATTGTTTCATAAAAACGATGGAAATAGATCAATGTAAAGACTGAATGTAAACTTGGTATCAATGTTATCCCGGGTGTGATAAATTGTGTTAAAAATTCATGTGCTTGTTGCTACCGAAATATTTAGAAATTTGAAGAGATGATTTTCGGCATTGTCAAAGAGCAACATTTCTGCGTGTGGGAGAAACGAAAAATGATATTTTTTCCTCAAAAAGAACTTGATTTTAGTATCGGTATTTTTAAGATTATTTCCAAGGCCTGTCATGCCAAGTAATTCCAGAGAGTCAAAAAGGAGAGGGGAATATGCGGTTGTACGGCGTATACCTACTTCTCAGTTTGCAGGGTTTTTGTGTATCAAGTCTTTTTTAATGGAGACATTACTTAATACCTAGTTCTCAAAACCCAGCCTCACTTCCAAAACCAATTTTCACACTGTCAACGAGCATAGATTTATAAATATTTACTCTCCCTTTCTAACACACAAGTCCTGCACATATGCCTTAATCATATATGTACGCGCAAAATTTGATCAATGAAAATTATGTAAGAAGTAAATATACATTTGTTACCTATAAAAGTATACGTGTATTTTACGCATATATGAATTTATGATACTTGATGATAAGTGTGCATAATATAAACTTATGTACACTCATATATTAATGTACGGCTGAATTTTTCAATTACAAAGAAAAAAAGAAATGTATATTCACATTTTAAGAAATATTTAGCAAAATAACTGAGTACACTTTTTATGTAAGATGAACATATACTATTTGCTCAACGTTTGCACACTATGAGGAATTCTTTGTTTTTATTATAGTTTTTATGCATAATTTTTTATAATGACTTAATGATTTATAAATAATTGAACAGACGTAGCGTCAAAATTTGAAGTCATGTAAAATAATTTCATCGAAGAATAAATATGATCAGAATGAATTCTATTCATGACATCACTGGCGTTTACCACAGGAAAACATCTAAAATAGAGTAAACAAAACATCTTGATTCTCGAGAATCTATACGTTATTTATAAACCCATCAAAATAAACAACCCCGCCCAAAAAATGTCAAAAACCTTTTTTTTTTCTCAAAAAACAAAAATCTATAGAAGGGGTTTAATGGAGTACTGATGCCAAGTCTGTAGACAAAATGGTTTGGCTCGGAGCACTTGAAAACACAAGGAAGCATATAAACAAGGAGATACACATAATGAAAGAATAGAACCCTTGCCGTTTTGGATTGCTACGGTTGTCCAAATGAACAAACAATGAACTTTGGAGGGATATTAAGAGAATACGTTGTATCTTTATCTTCAAGTGCCTATGAATTCACATTTAATTTCATCGATTTATCTCAGTCTGTTCAACTTTTTCAAACTCTTTAAAGTCAGTTCAGTGTCATTTCCCTCTGATCCCCATTTTGGGATTCTGATTTTCAAAGCAGGCACGCCAAGTAAACATGAAAGGTTGGTGCAGAAATGTCAGGAGGTTGGTGTTCCTGTTATATCAGCAATAGATACAAATCTGTCTCATTCAGCTTCTCTGTCAGTCTGCCAACCAATATATATTCATACTTCAGCATGAAATCCTTTTGTTTTTGTGTTTTCCATATGACAGTTAGAACTGACGTAAACCATATAAGACACAGAGACACACATGTTCGTTTATTAACAAAGTGAATGATCTGTACATATACATAACATCATCATCATCATCATCATCAGTCTTTGAACGTCCATCGTTGGACATAGACCTTCCCCAGGATTCGCCACATTTCTCTATCATGGGCGTCGCGAAGCCAGTACTTTCTGAATTTGTTTACTTCGTCCCTCCATTTAATATTCTGCCGGCCTCGGTTGTGCATGTGATCTCGGAGGACCCATGCCGTGAGTCACAATGTCCATCGGTTGTCCGCCATTCTTACAACATGGCCAGCCCACCAGTGTGTAAATAAATGTACAGTACAGCTTATATGTATTTGAACAAACAGGAATTTTGATTGTATGGTTTTGTCTGGAGAGTTGAAAACAGGAACATTTCGCAAGATAAACACAAATATATTACAATTAGTACATCAAGGAATTAAATCATATTTTGGGGTTCCAAATGCTAAATTCCTGAAAAATGTTTTTTTAATCAAATTAAATCGTTAAATGAATCAAACTTGGTATTTTTTATGTCCTGCGTAAAGGTTTTCCCGAATTGATCGATTAGATATGACTATGATATGTGTGTCTTTGTCTGTGTGAGTGCATGTATATAAACATTACTTTTTCTGATATACTCTCTTTTAAATCTGACATGATATTGATATATATATATATATATATATATATATATATATATATATATATATATATATATATATATATAATGGAGTCAAAACCCCTTTCTCTCTCTCTCTCTCTCTCTCTCTCTCTCTCTCTCTCTCTCTCTCTCTCTCTCTCTCTCTCTCTCTCTCTCTCAGTCTGTCTGTCTGTCTCCATATATATATCAAAAACATATTTGTGCTTATGTATATATGAGGGGATGCATATATGTGTGTGTGTGTGTGTGTGTGTGTGTGTGTGTGTGTTTACTTATCCTAAAATGATACTTCTATAACGTCATGTCGCCCATATTTACGACCCTCGATATTATATCCCAATCAATTTGCATCATCTCAAAGTTGCCCGTAGCTCAGAAATCCCCTCCTACGGAAACCACCCAATCATGGAGATCTCCTCCATTACCCCTATTCTCAAAACAAACGATAAGCAAGCACGTCTTTCTATTTCACAATTGAAATACACTAAGACGATTTAATGCTATTGGATTACAAGAATAAGTTCATAAATAGATAGAAAAAGATGAAAAATTCAAGAAAGAATTAAAAAACAAAACCAAAGACAGACAACGTAACAAAAAGGTAGACATACTGTTTTTTTTATTGCAAGAAGTGTTTTACAAAAATGATCATACGCCTCAAGAAACATGATCACAACATGCTTTTGTATTTAGGCTGAATTAGAGAGATAGCGACGACGAAGCTATTGGTGGGAAGAGAGAAAGGTGGAGAGATCGTTTTAAACTATTAACCTCCCGGCTTAAAGTTAGATTAGGGATAAAGAGAAAAATAGACAAAGAGAAGGGGAGACTAAATTAAGCGTAAAGATAAGAAAAGAAAAATAAGACAAGAAATTAGAGTAAACATATATAATTTAAAGATTTTTAAAATATGGTAAAATCGTTGTTATTTTTGGGCTCTCGGTGCTTCCTATCCAAAGCTTCTTTCGGGGAAGTGTTAGCACAGTAATACCGACAGGATTCATGAATGGTGATTTGAGATTCAGCTATCCCCCACCTTCCGAAAGTTGGCTTTGTTCCACTTCTTCGCTTTTACGTATAAAGGCGAAAAGCAAAAAAAAAAAAAAAAAACAACAAAAAAACGCTTCAGTACTTTTTAGCAGCCAGTCTTTATAGAGGCAGCACATACCCTCTCTTCCCTCCCTCTCCTCTCTCTCCCTCCTCTCTCTCTCTCTCTCTCTATCTTTGTCAAACATTTGAGTCTCAGCGAATCTCGACCTCCCCAATCTCCAACGACTCAGGCTTAATACAACATTGCCATTCTTTGAGTCTGGGATTAGTAAAAAAAATTCTATATGAATTAATGGTAATTGTTTCATTGCTTTGCACCATTTCAGTTTACGCAACCCTTTTTTTTTTTTTATAGAAACGCTCACCTTTCGGATGGTGGGGAAAACCTGTACATGTAAAAGTAGAATTCATAAATGATGAAAAAGCATTTTTCAATACAGTCTCCTTCCTTGAGATCAATATTCGGTTATTCATTATCTATCAGTCTATTGATCCATCCTGGTACACACACACATATACATACACACACACACACATACACACATACATATATATGTATATATATATATATACATATATATATATATATATATATTCTAGAAAGCCTTATAGCTTTAAACATTAAACACATTGAAAACCTTTCTCAAAAGTTTTTCTTGTCACTTCAGTCATTTATTTCCCATGCATATATATATGTATGTGTGTATGTGCATGTGTGTGCGAGTTTTCTTAAAATTTAAACAAGGTATTTTAATCGTTCTCTGATGCCTCGGTATTAACTGTAGACCTCAGTAAATACCAGGACTCACTACGCTAAGAAGACAGTGGCTGTTGATAAATAGTGAAAGATAAATCTCCAACAGGTCGAAACTTTCTTTTACTTAAATCAACATTCACACCGAAAAGAGCACGATGCCAAAACTCACTAATATGACAAAAGTGTTTTACCTGTGTTTTCCATCTTTTCAAATAAGATATTACCCTAGTGACAATAAATCAAACCTTGCTGTCAATTTGAAGCTGAGAAAAATAATAAAATTGTTGTTGTTTTTTTTTCCAGTGAAATCTAAAGCTAAAAGTGTACAAATGAATAAAATTAGTGGGTTTTTTTCTAATTCACATCGAAATTAAACCGTCCTTAGATTTGTTTTTGGCTAAGAAATCTCCATTGAGTCACCGACGGGGTCAAGCCATCTCGATCGGAGACGCATTTGCAGACAAACACAACTGGATTAGAGGGCTGGCTGGCTAGCCTGGTGACTGAGGTAGTTGTGCCGTTTCGTCTTGAGCCAGTGGGCAATGTTCGAGCCCGAGTAGATGCTTTTGTTTTGAATCCTGATCATCAAGGCAGAGGGACTCTCTTCACTTGGGCAATTGATACAACACAATATCTCTCTCCACATTCTTTTGATTCTTCACCTATTCCTCCTAAGAATTTGGTGAAATCTACCGAGTACATTTCATCACTTCCTACAAACCTTTATATGAAGAAAAACATGTTCTGGTCTTCTGAACCCTCCAGCTAACACGTGTCTCCCATGTGTGAATTTATTTCAACGGACAACACAGTACTTCGATTGTCGACTGAACGAACGACAAACAAAGGTTTCATTAACTTCTTATTTCATGTGCTCTCCATGAAAAGTTTTTCAACTAATGACCAGGTAATTAAGAACAAGGGTACGAGGATAGTTGACTTGGTTTCTCTACCATAACAAGAACAAGAATAATCCAAAATTAGTGGAGTAAACTCTTTAGTGGTTGTGTGTTATTCTTAACCGATACGTTAGATCATTAATCCCCTCTCGTGATTTGATACGCATCTCACAAACTGACTGAGCAATATTGACGAGTCTTACATATCTACAAAAAAATTATATTAGAAAAATGCGAGAGCTGATTTCATTCTGAAAGATAAATACATTTATACTAAACACACACAACACACACACACACACACAAACACATATATATATGTGCATATATACATATATATATATATATATATATATATATATATATATATATATATATATATATATATATAATTTTCTATTCATGATATATACAATATGAGAGTTGAAGTAAATTGGAAAAGAAGTAGGAATAGAGTTTTTAGTATTACATTTAGATCAATTCTCAGCATCGACGTTAAACAATATTTCGGGTGAATCAGTTTAGTAGAGTTTGAAATCTTTTCATCACGAACGGTTGTTATTAACGTGACTTCAGATTAATAAAACTCCATGCGACCGACTGGAGCCGACAGAATTTGCCACGGAAATATATATATATATATATATATATATATATATATATATATATATATGTATGTATATGTTTCAAACAAAAATTCTCACTTCCCTCATTCACGTTCTATATCTGCTCTACTTGTTTCTTTGAACGCGACAGTTATCCCATTGAGAAATGGATGTATGATTCAAAAGAATGATTATATATAGCGTTATATCATATTAAAACTGTATTTGAAATGATCTCTCGTCATTATACGGTATATGTATTATTTGGACAAGACAAAATGGATAGAATAAAAAAGATAAAGAGAATGGAGCTGCTGTAGGAATGGAACCAGTGACCGATAGGATAGCTGCTCCAACATAGTGTTCTCTCTCTCTCTCTCTCTCTCTCTCTCTCTCTCTCTCTCTCTCTCTCTCTCTCTCTCATACACACACATATGTGAGTGTATGTGAGAGAGAAAGAGGGAGAATATTACAGACATTTTAGTTGGAACCTTATTTTGCTAGACACCGATGTTAATTGGTAGCAAATCAAGCAGCCTTTGATCGTGGAAATAGATGAAGAAATGAGCGTCGGGATCGAACCTGTGACGAGCTTGGGAGCAGCCTTTTACGCAGGCTCTGCTCTTATCAACTGAGATAACGACACTCTCGTGGTAAGGCAGAAGTTCGAGAAAGCACTTATATAACTCAATTCTCTATTTTATGATCGTTGGGCATGATTATTTTCCCTCCATTTCGACAGTATGGTGAAAAATTGTCATGCATCACTCCTCCAAGTAGACTATTTACCAACGCAGATTTCACTACAGATAGAACACAGTCCCAACTCATCATGATGACCCCAAAAGGAATCCTCTTTCTTTATTTCCATTTTGGCTTCCAAAGCAAAACATCTGATGCTAAATTTGTTTTCTACAATAACTCTTTAACCACTGAAAGATACACACATGCTGCTGAAGATGGAAACACATGTATTCCATGCTAACTGATTGATTTATGGATTAATGATTAACAAATAAAGTCTCCGTATGCTTTTATTTCTGAGTCTGTCTCATTCACTATTGTTCATATATATATATATATATATATATATATATATATATGTGTGTGTGTGTGTGTGTGTGTGAGTGTGTGAGTTTCCAACACAAATTAAAAATCATGCCAGATACTTGAAATCAGGGAGAGACTTACTTCAGTCCACACATTCACACTTGCTAAGTGACCTGCCTATCTCTATTTCCATTGCTTAATTACTTGTACGATATCTTTCATCCTGGTACTTACACACCGTGAAAGATATCGTACAAGTAATTAAGCAACGAAAATGGAGATGGGTGGAGCACTTAGCAAGAAGAAAGGGCGACAAATAGCTAACCGATTGATACCCGTGTGACAGTGAACACGGTCCAGACACAAGATGAGATTGAAATCATATAGTCTTTAAACACATGGACTAAGATCTTTAAACACATGGACGAAGCTTATAGAATAATACTATCCGAGATTATCTAATGTATATATATGTATATATATATATATATATATGTATGTGTGTGTGTGTGTGTGTGTGTAGGCGTGTCTGATGAGCGCTCGATGCCATTTTTGAATAGTTGATGAAATCGGACTCAAAGTTTGACGAATATTTTCGTTATGTCAAGAGCCACAATGTTCAGTCATTTTTATTCTTGAAAATGGACAAGTTCGCACTACGATTCTGATGTATATTACAATGATGAATCTTAAATACTTAAGTTACAGTGAATAGAATGAGATGAGAATCATAATACAGAATGTCCAACCTCGAAGATGAAAAAAAAATGAACATGGCAGCTCTAGGGATAACGAAAATATCCCGAGCGAAATTTCGTCAAACTTTGAATCCGATCTTCTCAACTTTCACTCGTTGGATACTTATCATATTTACTCACTCGTGTGTGTGCCTTAGTGCGCTTGTATATATATATATATATATATATATATATATATATATATATATATATATATATATATATATATATATATATATATATATATATATATATATATAAAATGAGATGTTTTATCATTTTTAGATGAATATATCATATCGGTTAATTTTTTTCAGCTTGGCTAGTTCAGTGACTTTCTAATTAGTTCTGACTTGTAGAGCATTAACCTCATTCTATAATCCCACTTGGCTTTCCCAATGTTTTTTCCCTCAAATTATCTCTATCATTTTCATCTTGTTTTTGCTTCTTTTTTTCTTTCTTTTTTTTATTTTATATAGTAACACACAATTATCAATATTCCAACGTTTTCTAACCATTGGAATAGAGGTTTTGATTACGAGGCTGTGGTGAGACATCCCCCTTCTCTTTCTCTCTATCCCTCTCTCTCTCTCTCTCTCTCTCCCTCACACACACACATACACACACACATACACACAAAGTCTCTCTCTTGCACACTCACTCTGTCCCATCCTCTATCTGAAATGGAAGTTTTCATTACATATGCCATGCCCCTCACCTCTCTCTCCTTCTCTCCTGCCTTCTCTCTTTCGTTCATTCTGTCCCACCCTCTCTCTAAATAGAAAGAAGAGGAGAGAGATTGCGATACCAACGTGTGTGTGTGTGTGTGTGTGTGTGTGTGTGTGTGTGTGTGTGTGTGTGTGTGCACGGAAACATAGACAGGGAAAAGATTCGAAAAAAATATTGATTAAAAACGTAGTCCGTTGATTTTTTTATATTCAGATTTTTAGGTTTATTTTCTTAATTTTGATAATCATATAAGTTTTATTGTTGCCAATTTGATGTTGCCCAGTCTTAGTCACCAAAGGAGGAAGTTGGTGCCACTTGTAAGTCATTAACAATAGTTGTGTATGAAACGATTTTACCAGTGGCCAAATGTTATGAATAAATGTTATGCTTCACGAGTTGGTACAAGTTAATTCCTTGTAGGCAAATGTGACAGCGCATGGTCAGTTATTCGGATTTGATCATAAATGGCTCTATGAATAAATTATCTAAAGCATTCTAATATAAAGTTTACTCATACATAAATATACGCAATTTCTAGTGGTGCAATCGCAGACACTGTTGAAACTATGGATGTTTATTAATCTAAAAAATGAGTTTTTCCGGAACTGAAGCACTAGAAATAATGTATAACATCAACATCAATTTTCCCAAAATTTTGAGAATTTCCCCAATCACCAAAAACTAAATATTCCATGATTTTGCAAACGCGTAAGCCATCAAAATGGAGTGAGTGCCAAAATAAGGCTTATGATGAGCTGGATATCTTGTCTTATAATCTAAGAATCTTTAAATTTTAAAAAATGGATGTTATTTAATTCCTGATTCGACGTGCGAGGTCACAAATTATTAGTCCTTTCTGGTGTTTTCATAATATATGTACTAGTCAAATACAAATACTTACCAATGTTAAACTTGGTGAACTGGATTATTGAGTTGGTCACGCGTTCGCAGTACTGACTTGTAAGTCTAGTATTTTCTTTTATTTCGCGTATCACAAACACTTCACCTGATTTTCTGGTCCATCTTTAAATTCTTTTGCGGAGTTCATCGTAGGCATCTCCTGTGATTTGTTATAGCACAGTTCGCAGATTGATAGCGAAGCCTAAATTATTAATTTAGCTCCAAAATAGCTGGGTTGAGTTTTAAACTAGCTAGATTCAGCTATGAAATTATTGAATTGATCACGTCTCGGTCATAACACGTTTTTTTTAATTTCTTCGACACCAACATACGCGTTACAACGAGGGACTCAAGTATGATGTCTGAAGTATCGCATAAACTCGAACGATCAATATTGAAAACGCAGAACTGGAGAAAGACCGCCACATCTATTTCGGACGACGAATCTTCATGAAATCTCAAAAATAAAAATAAATCAAGCGAAGAATTACTCCAAGATGGCAATTTGTCTTGAAAAGAAGGATATACCACCAATGCATCCTCCCGATAGTCACTTATAGAGCGGAGACATGGGACATAACCAAGAGACTGACTCTCGAACTGAGAAGCATTCAACGTACACATGAGAGAATCATGTTCAAGCTCACATGGAAAGATCACCAGACAGCACAGTATAACAGGGGGGGGCAGGAGTCTGAGACATCATATAATCCATCAAAAAACACAAATGGCAATGGGCTGGTCATGTTGCAAGAATGGCTGATGACCAATGGACAGCACAACTTACAACATGGATATATTATGCGTAACAACATTATGCGTAAACGAGGCTGACAGAATCCAAGATGTTGCCGTCGAACTGGACAAATTCAGTATTCTAAGTATTGGTTCCGCGATGTCTATAATAGAGAGGTCTGGTGAATCGTAGGGAAAATCTATGTCTAATGACGGATGTCTAATAAACTGATGATGATGATGATGAATTCTGCTAATCTTGTTAGTTGCTATAGTATTCAATCTTATCTCTTTTGTTGGGCTCTTCTTAATTTGTTTGCCTAAGTTTGAAATACCCGTCGCCATTTATTATATCATGAACCTATCTGGTCGATAATACTTATATCGATGAATCCTGGTCACTTGTTCGTAGCCATGTCCAGCTAGAGTATTTGTGGCCAAATTATATTTCCACGTCATCAGCTGATACGTCTCGAGAGTTGTTATACCTTTGGGTATCACAAGTCAATTCATTGTAGCCGAATTATGTGTTTAAACTTTCGCAATTTTTCCGAATATATTGTATCAGTTAGATTACGGGCTCTAATTTTTACTGGTGACGTTTCTTGACTCTTAAGAATCTTGATGAACTTTAATGAAATAAAAACAATTTCAAAAAATGATGAGTTTTTGAAATGAAAACAGAAATGCTTCGTACCTGAATAGTTTTGAATAATGGGCAAAGGGCATGCGTACCTCGGCTGAAAGGTTGCCAAATAACTATTGGATTTATAATTTATGACATTTGATTCAGCAACACTTTTTGGACAACTGATACGCATTAACCAATTCTTTCGATGAAAAAAAGATGGGAATATTCATATAAAAAAATATACACACTTTCTAGACATCGTCTTATCACGTGGGCCTTAACGGAATATTTTGGATATTAAAAAAAAAGCCATCTATACCTGATGCACGTAAAATGTATCTATCCGAAAAACATGCACTTTCCTTGCACTTAATTCTCTTATTTCTGTTCATTTGTGCGCCGTTTTTAATCTTCGAGTGAGCGAGGATGTGAATCTTTGAAACTTGGACAATATTGCTGGTCCGTTTTCTATGTAAACGTTATCGTTTTTTGTCTCTTCTGTCGAAATATCCAGCAACGTCAGTTTTTGGCCATTTTCAGCCAGAAACGTCAATAGCAACTGATCGGAACGGTTTGTTAATTAATGAGAGAAAAGTAAGAGTAATAAGAAGTTTTTTTGTTTTTTGTTTTTAACGGTGGAAAGGAAAGCAGATGAATAAAACAAAAACATTTCGTCTTGCAAGATTCTGAAGAGTCAAGAAAGATTATGCTGGAAAAGTAGATCCGCTGTGATATCTAAGACTTGTTAGGAAACTGAACTCTTATTATTGGTAAACCAAATTGTAGAGTTGGTCACGCGTTTTTGATACTGGCTTAGTAAAATGGTAATGTTGTCAATGACTGACTTGCAGGTGATTTCGTATTCCATTTATGGTACACACCGATGCGTGTTGCTCTTATTGTATATCTTTAACCGCGTGACATTAAAGTATTAGAAAAAGGGTTTCAACAGCGTTACTAACATATTATCAAACAAAATGTTGCAACAACGTTTCAATATAAAATAACGTCTCGATATAACAACAATACATGTCGAATATCTTAATGATCATCTTTTTGAGTAGTCAAAATAACTATGAAAGTTTACATAGATCGCAGATGAATAAACGATATCCCAACCATGTCATACACAATGATTGATTCATCCTGTCTAATAAAATAAACACCAGAAAGTTATCTCCCTTTTTTTCATTTTTACTGTTCTCACTTCTTTTTCCTCTTCGTCTTTTTCTTTCTCTTTACTATCTTTTGTCATATCTCATTGTTGGCCCAGGAATAATTCTTGGAAATATATGCACATATCTGTATGAAAATTCTGCGAGAAAAATTGCTGTCCTTAAATGTGTAAAACTAGTATGCATTAGTTACTTCTAATGCACATTTACTTTTTAGATATTATATATATATATATATATATATATATATATATATATATATACATTAGGTACTCACTTACGTAAGATTAAAATCGAAGTTTAATCAGTGTATACAGACCAAATGATATCAAAGTGATAGGATATCTATATAAAAGGAATTTGGGGAAGTAAAAGTTGTTCACAGTTTGGTTTCTTATATTAACTAAGTGCATTTTCCTCCATTTTGGTGAATAATTTTTGGATTAAGAGTAAATGTTACAATACAAGTAATCATACAACTTTTACATTTTTACGTTCAAAGAGGCATCGGTTGTGAGAATCGAACCCAGAACCTTGCAGTTTCCAGTCAGAAGTCTCACTGAAGACACTAACTAACGTTAAAGAGACCAAACACTGGCGCTTGTGCATGCTCCAGTAATTGCCCAACCAAGCAGGAATTTACATGGACAAAGTAATCATACACATCACAAATCTGACTGACGCCATCGCACGCCATCCCTCTGCACATGCGCGGAAAACATCATCGTCATAGGCCGATATTGTTTACTTAGGCAAATAATAAGCAAGGACGGACATTGATGAACGTAAAATGTCAGAATGGTCGGTTCTGATCAGAATAAAAGAAAGAAAAAAAAACTACTGGGAATCATAGTTTTGATTAAGCACTTGAGACTGGGTGCCTTGGACAATAAAACCGTTCAGAAGACGAGGTTACCACAAGATCGACATTTAGGCGCCATGAACGAAGTACACTAATTTATTTACTTTGCTGAGTTTGATGTTTATCAATCTACACATACGAACAAATATACACGTACGTATAAATAATTCACGTACGTATAAATAATTATATCCTGACATATATATATATATATATATATATATATATATATATATATATATATATATATATATATATATATATATATATATATATATATATATACGTGTGTGTGTAGAAAGTATCCAATAAAAACATTCCACTTAAACTCAGTAGCAAACTTTCTTTCTCAGGTGAGAATATATTTATATTTTGACAATATTTTTTTTCTGTTTATCCTAGACAAAATATTGTTTCTGATATACATTGATTTGTTCTAACCAATATAAAAGATTATTAAACCATTCTGCACTAATTGAGCTATCAAATGAAAATCATAAAACCATTCTATAATCAACCTGCATTAAGTGATGCAATCTTTATGGAGCTTGGTTAAAATCTGGGTTCATACTCAAAAGCTTGTAGACAGACAAGCTGACTAGTTGATCCAAGGGTATCGGAGATTTTGTAAAAACAAAAATAGATTGCTGCTGAAAATTAGTAAGAAGTAACTGACGAAGTCATAGTCGATTTTATGATTGCTTAAAACTTGCACTAACCACATCTATACAATAATTAAAAAAAAAATTCATTCCAGTTAATAAAATTAAATCTTTAAACTTGCAATTTCTTGTTCAAAGCTTCCACCCTCCAAACTGTCACGCGTATCTTAATTCGAAAAGGCGTTAATGATGAAAAATGGATACTTCCATCAAAAAATTCTCTCTGCCTTTCATCAAATCGATCCTAGCTCAAAGAGCATTGAAGAGGTTCTCTGATTTGTTTAAGCGCACATCTTCCTCTGTTTACGCAAAGAAATGGAAGGAAAGAAACGGAAAAATTTACATTCTATGAAATTTATGACCGTTTGATGAGGAAATATTTTACACAAAACCATACGCAAAAAGATCTTGATTTCCTGAGAAAAGAAAGAGAGAAAAAAGATGTCATTTTCTTCAAACATGGCGTCGCATATTTGTGACGATGGAAGTGGTGATCAAGGGAGGTAACTCAGTGATTCTAAATGTCGCCAGTCCTTCGTGAACTCGAGTTAGCGTTTTATTATTTATCTTTTATTTACCATCCATCATCCGTCGTGGGGAGCCGGTGCCGCGAGAGATTGAGCATGAATTATGTCCCCTTGTTCCATCCGACATTATTTTTACCGACATGCCGGCGAAAATTCTGTTTGTACACTGTCTTCGTCAGCTTCATGTATTGTGATTTATACTTCGGCCTTCCTAATATCTATCCATTCTCAATCGACTGGGCAAACATGCGTACGCCTGCAGCGTGCACTAAGTTGGGTGTCATGACTCACCCGGCTAAGAGGTTGATTCTTTCACTAAACAGTTTCGAATAAGAATGGATAATTAAAGTTTGTTATGAAACATCTCGACGGAAAGGATAGGTAGCGTATCTAATGACTGTTCAAGTGCAAGGAATTAGTTCTGTAAATTAGCAGGATAATATAAGCATGGATGATCAAAGTTTACGACAGTTAATGAACATCACGAGCCAATAGACTCCCCTAATACCAAGTTCAATCGCTGTCAGTCAAAAAAATATCATGATACTCAAGTTATTGAGATTGACTTCGAATAACGTAAAAGAAATCTTTATTCAATTAGAAAACAGATAAATAGTTTTGTTTATATCAGAAATCGTTAACCAAAACTATCTACATAGATTTCTTCAGTTTTTAAGTTGGTCTAGCTGGCTAAGTATGTATTGCATGTACAGCCCGAATCAATGGAGCTAAGAGCTGAAAATTCAAACGTATACTCCTAATTATGTCTAGAAAAACCCTTCGTTGATGTTTTTTTAATTGCCCCCAAAATATCTTTTTGACGTGGGGTCCAATCTACAATGTACGTCTGTGCTAAATTGGTCCCTTAGTTTGTGCCTGTCAGCATCATGCTTATTTTTATGGGGAAATTCGAACTTTATTAGTGATCATCTCCCAACAAAAGGTTGATCACCCCTTTTTCCTATTTTTTAACTGATCACCCTAGAAACGTTTATATCATCTACAGAAGGATATGAAATCTCGTGGAACCTCCTTGTTGCGGCCTTCTCCTCGATACAAGTGACTGATGTTTGAAACAAGGTAAAGGCCATGATTTACAATCCAGGTAAACAGGTTTTCTCAAATGAGAAGATTAATGCAATACAATCTCCATACTTCTATCTCTGATTCGCTTGAGAATTTATTAAGTATCCATCATAAAACGAAATTATTTCTGTCTATTCAAAAGCATTTACTTAGCTAGGTTTAGTCTGGCATAAGGCCACCAAGTAAGAATGAAATTCCTTACACAGTAGTAATGATATACTAGAGAATTCCAATTTTAAATACAGCATTTCAGAATAATTCTCATGATATTTGGTTCCTGTAGACCTTAGGGAATACAGAAATCAACATGATTTACTTGGTAAAACAAGGCATTTTTACCGGATAATCCTCGAAAACTAATAACCCCTTTTTATTGCATTCTGGCAGAATAAATACAGACTATGAAAAAGATTGGTCTCATTACATTTTGGTATACGCAATCATTGAAGACGATATTGAAATTGGATGAGCTTAACTTAATACAGCAGAGGACATAACATGGATAATGGGGTAGGAATATCGTGCTGCAAGAGCAAACGTCACATTTTTGCAATGACCTCAAACGAATTAATGTTTGATAGCTAATATGTTTCAATATTTCATATTCCTGTTGTTCTATTGAAATACACAAAATGTGAACCCAAATTCAACAACAAATCCATAGATCCCATTGATTGAAAGTACATTGAAATTCACGTAGGTACAGAATCCAATAATGAACAAATCATTGTAAACAAGTTTGGCTACTCTGGAGTCAAACTTCTTTACTTCATTAACATCTAAAGGATGAACAAAACAGAATTAATTTCCCCATATCATATAATTCCCAAACCACGTGTCCCATTTCAACGCCTTTATTAGTAGTTCATGTAAATGGAATTTGCAAACTTCAGCAAAAATTTAACAAAACGAAAGGAAATCATCATCAGATTTTTGCGTGTCACCGGGTAACTGTCATTCGTACATGACGTGCATGACATCAATGGATTTCGGTCCGGTCATTGTCACCCTTCATTGTTGTTGCATAGAAAAATTAAGTCAAAACACATTAGTAAGAGTTTGACAAAAAATAAGCTTGTATGATTATTGTTTCATTTCTCATTCGTTCTGGCCTGCAAGATATGAAAAAAAAACATTTCTAATTTGGCCCGCCTCCCAGAGAGTTTGCTGACTCCTGGCATAGGCCATTGCTTGGAAGTTCGATTATCACTGGATATCTTGTCGCAGAGGCCTGGTGCCAAACTAGGCTGGGCTTCTGTTCAACTGCTTGATAAGTATGGCTTTTATTGTAGGCATCACGATGTGGGAGAATAATAGAAGTTCCAACCAGAGTGCCTCATTTTTAGCTGAAAATGAATACCTCTTTATATATATATATATATATATATATATATATATATATATATATATATATATATGTGTGTGTGTGTGTGTGTGTGTGTCTGTGTGTGTGTGTGTGTGTGTGTGTATATATATATATATATATTTATTTATTTGTTGAATGTTATATCAATAATTGTTATTATCTAGTGTGCGTTTATCTGTCATTTTTACTTTTATTATTGGATAACAGTAACCACCAAAGATGGTTCAATCCTTCTTTTATAAGTGCGTGTTTGTGTTGCAGACTTGAAAATTGACATCAGTACCCCACTAGACTCCTTCTAAAAATGCTTCTATTCTATAAAAAAAAGGTAGGGTTGACCTTTCGGGGACCTTATTTTGATGGGTTCATTAATAAAATCAAGATTCTCCAGATTCTGAATGTTTGGGGGTTTTTTTTACTCTCTTTTAGATGTTTTAAAGTGGAAAACGTCCGTAGTGCCATAAATAGGATTTATCGAAAATATTACAATTTTTTTTTAAACAATTTTTCTTTTAAATTTGGCTATGGAATATGAAACACACACTTGTAGAAAAATGAAAATATTTTAGCCACTTGGCCGAATTTTCGAAAAAAACCAAAAAAAACCCCACTCATTGAGAGGAGTGTGTGCGCAAAATTTCAAGTTTCTTCCATCAACGATTGGGCATGAATACCAGATACATATATAAGACGTAGAAATAACTCTCTCTCTCTCTCTCTCTCTCTCTCTCTCTCTCTCTCTCTCTCTCTCTCTCTCTCTCTCTGTTATCTACATTCCTCTTCTATGCATGATTTTGACCCTTTTCAGATTGTGGTTTGAACATAAGTGTCATTGTTGTAGAGGAAAATAAAGGGTAGGAGTTTGGCAACAATACCTGAGAAGAAGACTCACCCTTTCAAGGCAGGGACACCCAACAGAGTAATGCAAAAAACAACGAAAGTATTCAAATATCAAATGTAACTCTTCAGTGAACCTCATGATGATCTAAAATGAAGAGGGATACACTTTAAAGTTGATCAACTGTGAATCATTGTCAAGTCTTTGTAAAGAAAACGCATACACATGAAACACTTCATATCAATCAGATAATTATCGTTTTTGTTTGATCAGGAAAAAGACCCGAATAAAAAAAGGTTATCAATTACTACATTTCAAATCAAACGTTCTACTCATAGTTCATCATATGTTGTAATCCTTATCATCATCATCAAAATCATCATCATCATTTTTTTAACGTCCATCGTTGGACATAGACCTTCCCCAGGATTAGCCACAATTTTCTACCATGGGCGTCACAGAGCCAGTATTTCCTGAATGTGTCGTTCGTCTCTCCATCTTGTGTTCTGTCTGACTCGGTTTCTCATGTGATCTCTGGGGATCCATGTTGTGAGACGTGATGTCCATCGGTTGTCTGTCATCCTTGCAACATGGCCTGCCCATTGCCATTTGAGTTTTTTAATAGTTTCTATGATGTCTCAGACACCATTTTTCTTCCTGATATACTGTGCTGTCTTGTGATCTCTCCATGTAAAGTTGTGCATGATTGTCTCATGTGCACGTTGCATACTTCTCAGTTTGCAGGTCTGTCTCTTGGTTAGGTTCCATGTTTCAGCTCCATAAATGACTATTGGGAGGATGCATTGGTTTTATACTCTTCTTTTTAGGATTATTGGGATCTTCTGGTTTTTGAAAGTTGAGCTTGCTCTGCCGAAGGCGTACGCATATGTAACTGTACAAACTACACGACATAAAAAATGAGAACAATTCTGGTTAGTCACATAATAGAAACTGTCACGTGAGCAACATCTTCTGTCGGCTTCTGTGTTGAGGGTGATCAATTAAGAATTGGAAAAACGGGTAACCAATTAATGAATCGCCTCTTTCACTCTTTGTTGGATGGCGATCGCTAAAAAAGTCTGATTTTTTCAAAGAACAATCGTGAACGCTATCGAACACTAACTTAGAGATCAGTTTAGCATGTCAGCGGTTCTAATAACTGAGAAGAGCGTGCTTGTTATTCCTCGATATTTGATTTACAAATAAGAGGTGCAATTATGGTATTATATCATCAAAAGGATATTGATATTGATTATCTATAGGCCAGTTTTTCGGAGTTACTTTTACCCTTTGTAGGAGGAATACACGCTTAGCATGTGTGTGTGCCGTTAGAAGAAAAGATATATCAAGCAGCTCTTGTGTCTACAAGTATGTGTAGTTTATAATTATCAACATACGTCAGTCAAATAGACCAAAACACATATATAAATACGTAAGTGGGAATAAATATTTATGTATGTGTGTGTATTTGTATACAGCGTATAAATATGGTATCATATGATGTGTATACGTTATCCTTATATAATCCTTTTATGCAACCGTATGAATGTAGATAGCTTGTAGTACAAATGTACCCTCAAATATATGAATATAGAAATATATCGCATGCAGTGTATATATATTCACTAGGCTTAACTTTGCCAGTCACAGGGCTAACATTTTGGAGTGCTTGCGAAGGGTGAAATGAGCTAATAGCCATCGAGATGAACTTGTTCATCATATCTATATTGCAAGAGTCCATTTATTTACTGAGCTAACTCTGGCACACGGCCATGAAAATCGACACTCATAAAGAATCGAACTCATTGACAATGGCCTGCGAGACGGATTTGTTTACCAATGTTCTGCTTCGGCCGTTTTGCATGTTGTTGGTATATTTGTTCGGTGAAATATGCATAAATTCATTTCCATTTCTTTACTCTCACCAATACACACATTTATGTTTGTGTGTGTGTGTGTGTGTGTGGTGCAGTTTGTATGCGTGTGGAGGTGAAAGGTGCTATATGGCCTCTTTTTCGTTTCCCGCCATCTCTGTAACGTATGTCAGCCGACAGGCCGGCAGGAGCAAACTGTCTCCAAATCACAAGCAATGCCAGTCAAACAGAGTGATAAATAATTCCAACTTATTGGCCACCAGGAGTCGCTAGTTACCAAGGAATGCCTTTATTCACGGCGAAAAATACGACCTGTACCATCCCAAGTAAAAATTCTCGCCTCTTTCCCAACCTTAACGCTCCAAAATTTCATCCGCCATGTTGTTCTGCATACTACCGTTGCTGCCAACATCTCAATGCCAAAGGGGAAAAAAGTGCCCGGGAAAGAGTTGGGATGAAACAGGGGTGAAGAAAGAAAGACGGAAAATCTTGTTGAGTGTCGCGAAGACAAATGGTTGGTGTCGGTATATTAAGAACGAAGATTTACTTTCGATCTCGCGGTGGGAAATTCATAAGATATTTCCAGATCGTAATGTGATGATTGTGAACAGATAAGGGTTTTCAGGTGGAGGTGGAGGTGATAGTCTGAACGTGTCAGGGGAAAGGTAGGAAGGTTTTGCATGGCTCTTTCTGTTCATCGGGGGCCGATCATAACTTATAATGGTTGTGAGACATGATGTCAGCTCTCCTCTCTGGACGACGACAACACGGACGCCGTTAGTAAGGCACAAAGAAGAGCGTCAGAGGGAAAAAGATGACTTATGATGTAAGTGCCTGGACGTAGCACTTGCATTTTCGGATGTGAAGATGGGTGGAGTTGTTGAGGGTCGGTAAGGGTCAATGGTCTCTGTTTCCCGACACAAGAACATTGCCAGTTTTTGGCTTCCTTTGCGACTTGGCATTAAACATTATTGCCTTTATATTTGGAGCCATAGATCAGATCGGATAAATCAGAAGATTGTTGGAAGCATGTTTTGAGATTCAAGCTAAATTTTCGAGCACTAAACTGACCGCTCGGATGATGGTATATTGACCATGAACATTTGATTTTGCTTTATTAGTTATTGTTCATATCAAGTCATGACAAACGTTCATTCCTTTGTCCAATGCTTGTGAGATCACAGTCAAAAATCTTCTTTTTTTTTGTCAAACAACAAGCCAAGTCCGGAGATGACTTTGTTTTCCCACCTTGACAAAATAGCAAAAATACCTTCGACAAATTTAGTACAGTAAAAATTAACATTCCCATACTGTGTTGTGGAATCACGACCAACTGATTGGTAGGCTGGTCTCTTTCCGTCTGAGTTGAATTGACAAACCTTGCATATCTAAAAATAATCATCTTACAGATACGTAAAGGCTGATTTCGTTCTGATGAATAAATACATTTATACTAAAAAAATTAATCTATTATATATACAATATAAAAGTGTCTGTAATTATCTTCAGTCAGAATAGAAGTAAGAGTAGAGTTTGACCTTGCAGCGGTCAGGCTTGTTAAATATCAATTTCTACTTGACTTTTCACATGGGAAATGATAGGAATCGTCCTTAATTACACTGAACAATGAAAATGAAAATTTCGTTTATATGTTATGCTGGAGTTGTTTTAATAAACTGGGGTTTGTCGAACTTGAAATTCTATAACATATCCGGCTAATTGGAAAATCACAAGAGTATTTCTGACCGATTGTGCCTCATCGTGCGCTTTCATAAGACTCTCTAGACCCATCAAGTCGTTGCTGTCTGATTTTTAGATGAAAGATTTATTTATTTATACAAATTATTTGGACTGGTATCTTCAACCTTGTTTTTTTTTCATCACTAAAAACTCAAGGACCACTGGACTGAAATTAAGGACTTCTTGGAGTAATATACACTCCAAGAATGATCAAAGTAGATACAGACTGCAATGCTGAGGGGGATATAACAAATACGAGGATTTCAACTTATCAAGTGATATCTTTTAAAAATCCTAACATCAAGTGATTTTCCTCCAAACTCTAATGATATCAACTGAATTGCTTAGATTTTTCTTATGCGTATTTTAGATGTTTTCATTCATATTTTATCGTTTTATTCTCGAAAAGTATTGTTTGCTTTTCTAAATGTTACATAAGTATATATATTTATTTTTCTGTTCGGCGAACGTACTACTTTATTTCATTTTTATTGGTAATATTTCTGCTTTGCTGCTCAACGCCGTTTTCAAACTGTTAAATCAAAACATTTAATCATCGCACGGAATCTTTTTTGATTTTTTTCATACGTTTCTCGAAACTACCAATTTGAACGCATCCCAAAGGTTTTGAAGACGAGAAATAGAATTACGACTGTCTGCTGCAGGGTCTAACTCCAGTCTAACTTCTATTACGACTGAAGACATTCACTGCAACTCTCGTACTGTACATATAATGAATAGAAAAATTATAAAAACATTCTGTATAAATGTATTTATTTATTAGAATGAAATAAGCTTAAGCGTAACAGTACGATAAATTTTCGTTAATATCTAAGACTTGTCAATTTAGCTCAGTCAGTAAGACAGCCTCTCAGCAATCAATTCAAATTACGATAGGGGATTGTAAATTTTACGTATCAGTTTGGACCCTCATTTCTGATGTTCTCTTGTTATGGTGGAAAAATAAAATCAATTCCAGTCTTAGAGTTTGACAAAATTTTCTTTAGAAAATGTTATACCATGGATAACTTTTGTTACTATTGCAATAAGACACCAAAGCTTTAATATCTTGGAAATTTTGTTTATGCAAAAAAGAAAAACAAATCTGAAGCAGTATGATAGTATAGTTATTGAACAGCCACTAGATTCCATATATCAAGATTGACAACGGATATAGCAGCTATTTTTCTGATACCACTTGAGCAAATGATTGTAGAGTGGATTGCTTTGACACACGCACTTTTTTTACTGCGGTGTGTCAGTGACAAAACCATGACTCAGATGAGTAGAAATGAGACAGAACACAGGGAGATTTGGATCCATTCTTTTATTGGTAGATATTAGTACGGACTTGCTCGAAATGAAGAAACCTGTTTCTGGTAGCACACCACTCTAAACCAGTTAAATGATGATCATCAGAAGGGTCAGACGGGTACTTACCAACCATAGATAATAAATATTTTTAGCATTTTTGTTATATTTCTGAAAATATTTTTTCACCTTTTCAGACATTCCTCGAAATGCGATTTTTTAACGGGTAATAACTATATACTTAGCTCTTATGATCTAGCTATGTAAACCAAAATTCACTCACTCGTTTCTGCATTTACAAAAAAAAAAGTGTGGATTTATCTTGACAAGATCCTCAGTTGCTTACAATGGTTCAGTTTTGGGAAATTACGTATATATATATAGTGAACCAATCCTTCCGATAATTATATATATATATATATATATATATATATATATATATATACACTTTTACGCCTACAGTGTTAGCTATGAAATACTCCGGGGAATGTTATTTGATGTCTTCGCTGACAGTGGACATCGTAAACCTGCCGTCGTTCACTTGTTGAAAGAGAACAGGGCGCCATTAAGGCCCACAACTTATGACACGGGTAGATAACCTCAAAAATCCATCTCTCATAAGCCAGATCCCGCAAATTATGGCCAATAATAAACATTTTCAACTCACTCACTTGCCACCCAGTGATTGTACGGTGTTCAAGGCAATGCATAAAAAATGGCCAGTGTCCAACAACTGCCGACTAAGACAAGGCTATCTTATTTATGTACTCTTTATTCTGTTGTGTCATTGTGTCATATAAAGAAATATACTATTTTGACACGCAAATACTTATATATATATATATATATATATATATATATATATATATATATATAGAGAGAGAGAGAGAGAGAGAGAGAGAGAGAGAGAGAGAGATATGTACATATACCCGTCAAAAATGGCTGGGTCACTCAAGTATGGATCGGCACCAAGGCACCTAAAGCTATTTTATTAGGTAATTTATACTTAATATTTCAAGTATTCTAATTTAAAGTGTTCTCAAGACTCAGCTCAACTCAAGCTGTTTAAAAGGTGTGATCAGACGTAAAGTTTAAAGAGTTTCTGTGACTCAATATTCTTCTTTATGTCATAATAGGAAGGTATATTAACCAATGAGATCAATGGGAAAACATGAAATAAGCATATATGCACTTCTCTCTCTCTCTCTCTATCTCTCTCTCTCTCTCTATATATATATATATATATATATATATATATATATATATATTAGAAAAGGACCATGAAATTTAACGCAAATGGTGGCTTCACGAAGGCTACCTATTTTCCACTCAAAATCAATATTTGATTAATTGTGTTTAGAATAATAGATGAAAAAAATAATGACAATCTGTTCGTATATATATATATATATATATATATATATATATATATATACATACATAGATGGACTGAGAGAGAGAGAGAGAGGGGGAGAAGGAAAGGATGTGAGAGTGACAGTGAATGCGTGTGCTCTAAGAGATTTATGCAGTTTCCTGCTAATTTTGAATATTTGTGATACTTAGAAAATGAGAATGTAAATTCTTCTCGTCTAAGCTATTTAATCTTCCTTTCGTTTGGAAAAAAAACATCATGGTTTGATTTCACTGACAAAGATTTAAGGAGATTTTCTCCGTCTATTGCATGTCTGCCTATGGCTGGCAGGACCCACACGATACGAGTAAATCTATTCTTGCCGGATGCAGTAGAAGGTCTGGCAAGCAGTTCCGGTTTTACGGCGTTACGTATCGTAGCACGGGACACACTCCAGGCTTACAGTGAGGTGCAGTGCTCGTATTACCCCACCCCACGATAACACATTCACTTGCATGACCCAGCAAGTGGAATGATGGCAGTGAGGTCCCTAGGTCGTATGTTTTCTTCTCAGAGCCAGATGGTCGGGCGGTTCTCAGTGATTTGTCTTCTTTGAAGGTGTATCCAAAAATAATGCCGGTTAAAGTAGATCGTATGCTCTGGTTCTATACTGTAAGGTTTTTGAAATTTTGATTTGTTTTAAGTTCATAATTATTCTACTGAGCTTTGTGTGTGTTTGTATGAGTGGGGGAGGGGATGTGCGCGTTAAGACAAAAATGTTCCGATGATATATTATAAACAAACAAATAAATTAAACAGGAAAAAGTACAATTCTACATACTGAATTTCTACTTAGCTTTGGGATTAACTCTTGCTTCCTTTACATACGGTCAGGCTTAGCGAAACATAGCACTTACTAAAATATGAATATTTGTGAAAATGGACATCCAAATATCTTTAAAAGGCCCATGTATTTTCACTCTCATATTCACTTTCACATGCATACACGCATATTGAGAGATAATCGACAGGAGAAATAAATATCAAGCTATATATACGTATATATATATAGAAAGAGAGAGAGAGAGAAAGAGAGAGAGACTGCATACGCACACACACGTACTCATTGCATAGATTCATATCTTCATGAATAATAGTTGAGAGAATAAATAATCGATATTTATTTCAATGAGATTGATAGTTAGATATGAACAGATTGGGATAGATCTGAACAGACTGAGCATAAGACGAACAGTCTGGAATATACATATGCACACGTACATACATATAGAGAGAGACAGATAGAGGGGAGGATAGAAAGACTGAGAGAGAGATTGGGTCAGAATGAGAGAGCGAGAGAGAGTGCGTGAGATGCACAGACAGATGAAACCTGCAGAGAAATCTATCAATTTATTGATATATTAATCTATATTAAATTCATCTCCACCCTCTTCATCTGCCCTGCACCCTAACCTACCCCCATTACTCCACACACACTCATCAATCTCAACTAAGGAAAGAAAAAGAGAGTCAAGCTGCATTTTTTCTCTCGTCCTTCGAATTACGGGGTTGTTTATCGCTGTGTGATTGACGCCTCGCTTGACGGGCGAAAAGCAGCGAGGCTCCATAAAGATGGCATCGCCATCAATCCATCACCATCACACGACCAGCGTATAATGTCAGCCATGCAACAAGCCCACGTGATCATCACCGACCAATCAGAAAGGGTGTCAACAAAATGAAGGCCCAGTAGGTTTTGGGTGAAGGGTTGATAAAAGAAATAGAATAGAAAACAGCATCGGACGTAATAATGAATCATATTAGTATTTCCTGCAGATAGTCGCCATTATCCGTCTGTAGTATCAAGTTCCGCTGTGCGCAGCAGGATGCGCAGTTAGCCGAAAATTGGTGGCTGCAATTGAATAAACACCGTCTAAAATTAGTGAATAAGTCATTTTTCTTCTTGCACGGAAGAAGTCCACACTGGGTACGGCGGTTCGTAATTTGTGAGGGTCATTGAATGATAAATATCTGAATGAATAATTAATTCTGGCTGAGTTTAAAGGTTCATATCTGGCTGATATGTGAAAGGAGCTTGTATGTTCTTGATTTAATTAAAGTAAATTTAAGTGTGGTAACAAATCTTACGAACCTGGCATCCTCCCAAAGTAAAATATGTCAGTTGTTTTTTCACTCAATTAGATATTTGATTAAAATATTACACAACTTTCTTTTTTTACCCCATATTCTACATACATCGAATTTGGGCCAAAGAAATATTCGCCTAGATTCTCCAAAAGTTCATTAATTAATCCTATCAAGCGTATTACTGTCGCGTTTCCTCCATCCAAGGTATATTCCAGAATAAAATCCCGAGGGGGAAATAAATTTTCTCAAAATAAATTGTTTCATTTCCGATTTCAAATTATTACATTTCAACAAACTGCAAAAAAGTATAATTTGAAATTGATTTTCTGAGACCATCAACCAAAACTGTCACTAAGCTAGAGGGATGAAAAATTACCTTTTTTTGGTTTTGGAAGAATGTTCTGGTTAGAGTTTTTTTTTCTTCATGCTAATTTTGTCCTCCATTTATGTCCGGTAGCACCTACGCTTGTTTTTTGTTGTTTTTTTTAAAATTCGGATTTGTTTTTTCTTAGAAATCACTGCGTAATAAAAAGTGAATGAAGTAACTTATCTATCATCAACCTTTTATTCCGAATTCTTTAATCGATCACCCCAAAATGGTATGCTGCCAAAAGACATGGGTTGCATTACGGTTTCTATTAGATGACTAACCAGACAAGGGGGTTATTGGAAATAGAATAGATTTACTGAATTTTATAAAAGAGGGTATAATTAGTTCTGCTTTTTTCAGAAACGCCAATTAAAACATAATAATCGAAATAGCATTGCCTTATTCGTGTCTTTGATCCTTTTTAGCCGAAATAGTTTCATCCTTTGAGCTAATTTCGTCGTCATCTGACCTAATTTCATTAAATTAACGTGAATACAGGACGTGGACGGATAGAATTATGACTGATTCTTTTGTATGCGTAGTGAATCCAGACATACAGACCAGGAGATACAATGAATGTATAACGACAAAACCCTTCTTCTAAATAGGATACAAGTCTGCACGAGTCTCGCTCGATATCTTTACTTAATCTAGTTTTGGCAACAATAGTGTAATCATTCAAGAAGCCTTGTGTCAGACTATTCCAAGTGATACAAGTATCTATTCTGGAATGTGCATTTATTTCTGAATGCGTTCACACGCATCTCTTCAAGGGGGTCTGTAAGTAGGTCGGTCGGTCTGGCCGTCCCCATTGTCTGTCCGGAATCGATTTCAGCACAGAGCAGAAATATTCCACGCGCAACTTGGAGAATGAAACTAAATCAGATAGTTTCTGCCCATTACGTCATTTTTTAGGAAGGGGGTTCAATTTATTATACAGTTACAATACGGAACTGGACTCTGAATTTATGGCCACTTGAAAAAAACATCATGTAGAGAATTGTGAATTAAATTCTTTGATGATATCATAAAACTTCAAAGAACAAAACGATCTGATCAGACATTCTTTTGGAACCTGACTTCATATTTGAAGGGAATCTTCCCCTCAGCCTATCACAGAAGAGGGGTGCAAGTAAAATGCTTATTGCATTAAAATAGTGGCAGGTGAATGTCAACGCAACGTTGGACTAATGTCCTTGTTATTTTATACTTTTGGGGGGTAGACCAATGAATAAGTCGCCTGCCACGTAATTTGTAGCTGAATCCAGATCTGAAGATTACCTCTACATAATTTTTCTTTGAGATTGATTTTCACCATTAGATTAAGTGCAGGGATTATGTTGAAAAATGAATATTTGTTGCGTGAAATAAAATTCTTATCGCCATCAGGCTGTCGTCTAATTGATGTAACTACGTAAAGTAGTAAGTGTCAAACTGATGACGATTTATGGAGGTGGCATCAAGATGAATTTTAATAGTCATTTGCATAAATTGATATTGTACATTTGGCCTTTCATTTGGTCTTATTTCATACTTGGAAATGTGTTGTCAATGAAGCAAGCACAGCAACTCTTGGTAAAAAATATCTAATTGGGAACAAACTGCAGCTAAAACAGGGAGGATCAATTTGGCATGTGAAAGAAAAGAACGAACAGTATGACAGTGGTCTCAGAAATTTTGTCCCCCGAGATGAATATATTCAAAATGAGTCTGGTTGAAGACTCATGAACGTCATCAGTGGCGACCAGGTTGAGAACATTTGTCGAAGAACAACAATTCGAGCTCATATAACAAATCTGGGGTTTTCTTTATTCACTGTTTCTCATCGTTTAACCGTTAGAGGAAAGATGCAGAAATTTGACTAATGGATTCCGCATGAGTTAAGTGTGTCGTTTTAAGCAACCTCAGATTCGCAGACGACATCGTCTTTTCGCTGAGAACCTTCATGACCTCTAAATAATGTCAGATGAACTGAATGAAAGAAGCGAGAAAGTTGGTCTCCGCATGATCTTCAGTAAAACACGAGTCCTGTTGAAGTCAAAATCGGAAACGCAAAACTGGAGAAAGTAGACTACGGCATCTGCCTAGGACAATAGATTTCCATGAAATCCCCAAAAGAAGAAAAAAATCAGGCGAAGAATCACTCTACGATGACAAAATTTCGGTAGAGCTAGCTCAACCTTAAAGAACAAGAAAATCCTACCAGTTCTAAAAAGAAGCATACAGAATGCATCCTCCCGATTGTAACCGATGAAGCTGAAACACGGGACTGAACCGAAAGACTGACCCTCAAACTGCAATGTACACAGGAGAGAATCATGCTGAACATAACATGGAGATATCACAAGAGAGCACAGAATATTAGAGGAAAAACAAGAGTCTGAGATATCATAGAATCCACTAGATAACTAAAATGGCAATGGGCTGGTCATGTTGCAAGAATAGACAACATGACTCACGTAAGAAATTCAGGAAGTAATGCCTCTACGGCGCCCATGAATGAAAGGTCTGGCTAATCTTGGGGGAGGTCTATGTCTAATGACGAATGCTAAAGGCTGCTGCTGATAACGATGTTGCTGCTGCTGATGATGATGATCATCATCATCACTGCTTACACATGACAATAACAAGTCACTTTCTAAAATCATAACATTACTTGAAACGAAAAATGAATGTTTTTTTTACAAATGTCTTTTTCTATTGTCAAAATCAGACATTTCATGTAATGCAACCTGATTGATATGATTCTACAGTTTCTAGTCGTCAGTTGCTTTTATTCCGTAATTTTTTGTTATTGTGCCGTTTGTGATTGTCCATCAATAGACATCTGTTAGGGCAAAGCGAACTTCGGCCCTAGACTGTGTTTCTTGAAGTTTTGCTGAGGGTCGAACCCATGTTCAATGGTTCGTGTGTCCAGCACACTATTCCCAGTACGCACATATTTTGCCCTTAGATAGACCCATACACCAGGTAAATGGTCTGCCGCTGAGATACAGTATATTGATAAGTTCATTTCTTATTAAAATGTGACCTTGTACACAAATCAGCTGCGTATTGCAAGCAAAATAGTTACGAAAAAATGATTTTTTTCCTAATAGACAGAATACAAGTGAGACCGCTACTCAAATACGTTCGTAACTCTGATATGTGTCTATCTAGTATTCTTCAGAGTCAAATTATGTCTTTATTTCAAAGAAAATCCAATATGATCACAAATCGTCACGTATCGTTCGATCAATCCACACAAAGAAAAGATCAGACTAGATTTAACATTTCGGTAAATCGGAACAATTCAACAAATTTCTTCAGAAGATTTTTTCGTCAGCAAGCTCACTGTAAAACAAAGTCAGCCGAGCAGAATTTTTATTGCTTGCCTAACGGAGAGTATTATTGAAATGTTTATAAGGGGAATTAACTCTGTTGTTTAACATTACTCCGTAAACGCCCTACCCAGCATTCATTTATTGTTACCGTGTGAGCAACTGGTCCAAGCCCCCAGCGATTCAACTCGCAAGAATAAAGCGATTTACGCTGCAATTCAACATGCAAGCCATATCTCTTTTTTCCTATACTGCCAATAATATTGACACTGTCTAGAGAGAGCGAAAATTCGTTATGAGGGGAGGGGAAAGGGAAGTTTTAACGCTCATTTTAACAGAGAAGCCATTTTGTTACTTTAATTACAGGTCAATGATTAAAGCTATGAGTATGTCCCTGTGCGCATGCGTCTATATACGAGCGTGAACCGCTTGAATGATAAATATCTGGCGTCTCTCCATGGCGACAACAATTCTATGCTTCACACTCTGTTTTCCGAGTCTTGGTCGACGCCGTTCAACGAAGACATCTGAGGTAATCTTTCGACGTTCAAGACTGATCGCTACATTTGCCAGTGATTCATGAATATTTATGAATAATTTTTGGAAAATACTCGTCTCTCAAAGGATAATCAATAAGTGTATGAGAAACCATTTATCACTTTGGATAATAGGCGGGAATAATTTACGAAGATTAGGCCTAAATCCTTGGCAGGATGTTGCAGATATTTCGCTGTTATAAATCATTACCTTTGTTGTAATAGCTCACTGGAAGGATAGAGAGGTAGAGGGTCAAGTAAGAGAAGCTTTATAAAGCAGCGGAGAGACGAGGAAAAAGTATAAACAAACAGAAAAGAAGAGAGAGAAAATTAGACAGAGAAGAGGAGAGATGATGGAAGGCAGCGAGAAAAAAAGACAGAAAAAAGATGACAAAAATGATTTTTAAAACAAAGGAAACGATTAGGAAGGACAGATGAGAGAGGTAAGAAAATTCAGAGAGAGAAGGGGAGAGAATGAAGAGAGGAAGTAAAAGGGTTAGATAGGGGAGGAGAAAAAGATGGACGGAAAGAGAGAAAAATTGATACAATTATGTCAAGAGGGGGAAATGGAGAAGAGGGAGGAAGAAGTGAAGCTGAAAAAGTGAAGGGAAACTCAAAAAAAGATTTTTTGAAATATACAGAAATAAAGAGAGAGGAAAGAAATAAAGAACAAGAAAAGAAAAATTAGACAAAAGAAAGAAAGAAAGAAAGAAAGAAAGAAAGAAGGAAAGAAAGAAAGAAAGAAAGAAAGAAAATAGTAAACAGATAAAAGAAATCCAACAAGTGGATCAGGAACAAAATTTACAAAAACGAA
Source organism: Thysanoteuthis rhombus (assembly GCA_963457665.1). NCBI lineage: Eukaryota > Metazoa > Mollusca > Cephalopoda > Oegopsida > Thysanoteuthidae > Thysanoteuthis > Thysanoteuthis major. The sequence goes on along the minus strand of OY735205.1, from coordinate 45,610,105 downwards.
GACGGAAAGATCGAGAAAGAGAGAAAGCGGATGAACAAGGTGACAAAAGAAAGAAATATAATGAAAGAGAGAGGGGGAGGTTTTGGTGAAGGAGTAACAGGGAGTAACAGAGGGAATGAGACTATATACATACATAATGATGAGCCCAAACATTATAACCACCGATGTGTACCAAGAATGACACGCGCATGTCAGAATCAGATGTATATAAGCAGGTAAGTCGGCTCTGAGTACTTCAATTCGATGAGTTGAAAGCTGTAGTTATGGACAAGAAGAACGATTGGAGTGACTTTGGTAAAGGCCGACTTGTTATTGCCAGATGACTAGGTCAGAGCATTTCCGATTCTGCACGGCTGGTGGGGTGCTCACAATCGGTTTTGGTGAGTAACTATTGGCAGGGGTTTGAGGAGGTTATCATAGACTTGTGACAGATGAATTTAAGCTTATATATACGTATAGATAGATAGATATAGATATATATATTGAGAGAGTATTGTACAGAAGCGAAATTGATGTACTGATTCTTGATTCTTGATCACCAAAAGCAAACAAATGATTATTTAATAATAGATGGGTACATTGGGGTCCCAAATGTCGTAAGTAAAACGATTTCTCTTCGTTTTGCTTCAAAGAAACTTTGACGGATAAAGATATCGGATTACTTCAGCTTTGACTCAAGCTGTATTCACAGAGCAATAAATGTGAATGAACCAAAACTTAGTCTGCTAAACTAATGTGACAGATTAAACACTTGAATTCATAAACCACTCGAAATTAACAATGGAATTCTTGAATGAATGGCATAAAAATTAGTACAACTCTCCTGTGAATTGAATTGAAAAAATAACATGCAACAAATGGTCAGAGGTCATAAGTTATTTCCTGTGTATGAATTTAAGAGTTGAAAATTTTAATCAAAATACTAAACCTGCCATTTAAAAAAATCTACAATTAAATCATCATCTATGAATCTAAAAATAATTCATGATGATTATTGAAAACCTCATCAGCTATGCTGCACTGATGATCTCGAAATCTGTTGATAGTCAGTTCAATCCTGTCTTAGTCCTCGAAAAAGTATTACACTGAAGAGGGAAAGAAAGAAATAGAGTGAGAGAGGAAGAGAAAGAGAAATAAAGAAATAGGGAGAGAATGGAAAAAATAAGTATGAGAAACAAAGAAAGGAAAATTAGTTTGGTTAAATCAGACAATAGTAGTGATCTGAATGTTTTTGGAATCACGTTAGATTCTATTCATCGAGATAATTTCCTCTACAATTAGTAACCCCCTAATATACATATATATATATATATATATATATATATATATATATATATATATATATATATATATATATATATATATATATATTGCGGACGAAGATTTTGTGAGTGTTTTCCACGATTATGGAATCTTTAGCTGGCAGGGCCACGTACGCAAAATAATCCTACAGCCAGCCCGATTGAATTTTAAGGTGAATATATATATATATACATATATATATATATATATATATATATATATATATATATATATATATATATATATATATATATATATAGCCAGCCTGATTGAATTTTATGGTGAATATATATATATACATATATATATATATATATATATATGGAGGATTTTAATCCAAGATAAACTATGCTAGCTGACTAACCCAACCTTTCCGAAATCTTCAAGCATTTCTCTATTATCAAATATTTTTCTTTGCTGATGTATCGGATATCATAGATTTGACTAAATCCTTTTAAAAATGACGATTTCTGTTAACGTGAACCACATTAAAGTAAATTCTGATTGATTATTTTGTCTTGCATGTTTGTTGAAATTTGGCAAAATCTCTTTTCTCTGAAAATGACAAATGACACTCTTTTTATTTCAGAAAAAGAAATCGTTTTGAGAAATTTGAAGAAAATATTCTTAATTGGGTCTCATACGCTAACAGAATTTCACTGAATGTGCAAGACTCAGCATAAATCACATTTTGTACTTCATCTTAAGAGATTCTTTTCTATCTCCATAAGATCGAATCTACTATTAATGACCTGCGATATAGGTAACCATCAATCTTCTTATGTAGATATTTACCAATCATTTCTAGCATAAGGCCATAATCAGGAGACTCACAGTGAGGTTAAAATTTTCTTATTGGCTAAACCTAACTCGTTACCATGCACCGTCAATGAAGATAGAAGAATCAGCTGAAAGTATCTGATTTCTTCCACAGAACTACCATGTATTTCTATTTTTCGAAAGCTGCTGGAAAATATGAAAAGATTGCCATTATAAAGAAATTCTAGACTGTTGTATCTAAGGTGACATTTGAAAATGGTCTGCCATGTGTGTATGTTTGTGTGTGCAGAGGTTAGTGCGCATGCGTCTCTTCCTTCCTGCTTCTTCACAATCTCCCAAAAGTGACCGTCAAACCTTACGGCCGCTTTTATAGCTCGCAGGCTTAACATACAATGTAATTACAGGATAAGTCTCGTGTAACTCGTGAATAAAAACCGAGGCCTATTCCCCCACCTCTCTCTCTCTCTCTCTCTCTCTCTCGATCGCTCCCTATTTCTTTCTTTCTTTCTCTTTTTCTCTCTTTCTCCTTCCTATTTCTTTTATTCTCTCCCTACTTCTCTCTCTCTCTCTCTCTCTCTCTCTCTCTCTCTCTCTCTCTCTCTCTCTCTCTCTCTCTCTCTCTCTCTCTCCTTTTCCACAATTTTCCACCCTTCTCTTGGTCCTTTAATTCAGTAGTGGACATTGTATTGGTCTCAACAAAAATCAATAATCAATCAATACACAATAAGTCGTCTCTCTGTCTGCACATTATCATTATCTTTGGCCATGTACGTCACCCCCCACCCCGATAGCACAGTCCACCACCGACAGCGAAACCCGGATCTACCGTCAATAAGATATAATCTATGTTATTGTGCCTACCCCTTGTCAATATATATCATCGTCGATCGGATCGGGAGAGCAATTAAAATGTATGTAACGAGTATTCACACTTTTCTCTCTTCATTTTCTTTCTTTTAGTCTTTTTGACTGTCCTCATTCCTTTCTTTACTTTCTCTCTTTTATTCTGCTCTTCTGTCTTTCTTCTTTCTTTCTTTCATTTATTTTTACTATCTTTCTTCTTTCTTTCTTTTCTCTCTTTCGTTATTTTTTTAACCTTCTTTCTTTAATCTCTTTCATTCTTTTTTACTTTTTCTTTCTTCTTTGTTTCATTCTTTTTACTTTCTTTCTTTATTTCATCTCTTTTTTTACTACCTTCTTTCTTTCTTTTCGATCATTTATTCTTTTTTACTGTCTTTCTTTTCTCTCTGTCATTCTTGCATTCTTTTATCTGTTTCCTTCTTCTTTCTTTTATATGTTTCATTCTTTTTTACTTTCTTCTTTCTTTTATATGTTTCATTCTTTTTTACTTTCTTCTTTCTTTTATATGTTTCATTCTTTTTTACTTTCTGTCTTTCTCTTTTTATTTTCTCTCATTTATCCCTCTCCCTTTCTTTCTTTCTTTCTTATTTCCTCACTTTCCTTCTTTTTTACTTTCTTCCTTTGCTTACACTTTCTCTCTTTCTCCCCCCTTTTATGGTTTTCTTTCCCTTGGCACCCTACTCTTTCGTTATTTCTCCAACCTTCTCTCTTCCATTTATTTTTTGTTGTAAATCTTTGCTTGTCTTTCATTATATCTTATTATCTTTTTCTTCCTTTTTTTCATCCTTGCTTTTTTCTTTCTCTCTGAACAATTTTAGAAACCGCCAACCATTTAATAATCACCCCTTTTTCAATTTTTCTCATGTATACTCACATATTTTCAATATATTTATACACATCTATTTTCTTAATTCATAACAGTTACGTTGGAAGAAACGAATAGAACAGATAAAGACCGAAGTATGAACGAGATGAGAATTTGGAGTGAGAACAGTTTCCTGCAGCAGCCCCATTTTCTTTACTTGTTCATTCTATTTACATGTATATGAATATACAAGAGCAATGGTTTCGGAACTGGGGTCTGTGGATCCCTGAGGTTTCGTCAAATAATTCTCTGGGGTCTGCACCAGTGTTCCCTCTGTACCTAACCTTACAGATATTGTGTCTGAGAAAAAACATCATCAATTGCACTGCTATTAAATAAAAACCTGTACTATATTATAGAATTCGAATGAATGTGATCTATTTAAAATAAATATGGTATAAAAATTGCTTATTATTGTGGTTCATCAATTACAGTTTAAAACTATGAAGGGTTCCACCAGGATATCTCCTTTATCGAAGGGTTTTTTGAGTTTTCAAAATTTCGAAACCACTGTACTAGAGTATTCATGGTGATATTGTATCGATTCCTATCTTATATCTTATTTAAGCATTCAATAATAACAATACTACTAATAATAACAATAATAACACACATACATCTTCTTATGTAGATATTTACCAATCATTTTTAGCATAAGGCCATAATCAGGAGACTCACAGTGAGGTTAAAATCTTCTTATTGGCTAAACCTAACTCGTTACCATGCACCGTCAATGAAGATAGAAGAATCAGAATCATACATATATATATATACACTAATAACTATTTCAACTCGAAATTTTCATCCTGCCCATTCACGGTCTATATCTGCTCTATTTGTGTCTCTCAACGCGACATTTATGTTATTGAAAAATGGCAGCCTTTGCATTACCGGCGGCTTAAACAGTAAAGACCCCTTCAATGGTAAGAGCAACGCTACGTTGAAGCGGCTACCCTATCATTCACAAATTCAATTCTTGCAGCAGTTCCATTTTCTTTAATTGTTTATTCTATTCACTTTGTCTACGAAAAATGATTCATTCACCATGTGAGAACGGGAGATCAACATGATATAACGCAATTCATAATCATTTTGTCGAATCATACATCCATTTCTTCTTCTTCATAATAATAATAATGAGGATAACAAATATCTGTGGATGACACAATTATCAATTATCATTATACTAAACGCTCACTTCTCTTGGGTTGAGTAATCTTAGGTAGGGCACTCGTCTACCATAAGCTACTATACTAATGCTCTTCCAACTCTGGAATAGAACACTATATAGTAAGTCCTACCGACCGTCCAGTTCCGCTTAGGGCAAGGGTAGAGCATTTGCCTTTGGGTCTGGAGCGAAGGATTTGGCCATACTTCGCGGTACTGGAAAGGATACTAGATTATCTATAGCCACACTGAAGAGTTGTAATACAACGAAACAGCCGTCTGTAGATGCCTCAAGTATTATTATTATTATTATTATTATTATTATTATTATTATTATTATACATAAGATATCGTCACGGATCAATTAAGGTCAACACTATGATTTCTGTCCAAACTGATAAAAGGACAGCATTTTATGCAACACTGTACAAACCAGAAGTACCCTAGTAGTAGGCGTCCATGTATCATTTTATGAATATCTTTCTTTTTAAAAGTATCAGCAGGAGTGCCGATAGCCTAGCGTTTAGCAGTGCGGAAAATGGAGAATTCACTAGCACAAATGCCCTTGGTAAATGCATGAATAGGAATTTAAAATATCGTTGTTTAAAAAGAATTCATGCAAATTACAGTGTTTTGGAAAAATAATTCTTACAAAACTCTGAGAATAGAATTTCATTTTAGCCCGATATTTCTTGATGCTTCTGAGAATTTTTATAAAGGTAAAATTGCACAGTTTTCTTGATTGCTTACAAGCAACATCTTTCGACCAACTAAAGATTGCCAGCATTTTTCCAAAACAATTGATACAAAGTATAATAGAATCATGTGATTGCATTTAGTGTAACAAATGCAAACGAACTGTAGGACTGCCTATTCAACAATAAACCACCTACACACATTTAACAAGCAGATCAAAAGGACATCAGAATACAGCAAACCACTGTGTGTACTATGAAAACAGCTTTCAATTCAGCAGAACACACGACAGATCTCAGCTCATTGCAAGAATAAGGTATACATGGAAATTGTATGTTATCGAAAATATATAAGGAAATGTCACTGCAATAATTGAAATTCGTATTGGCACAAACAAGATAAGGATTAGGAAAGGAGTAAGACAATGGGATACAATTTCGAGCCTTGAAGATACCTTTCAGAAAAAAGACAGGGAAATCATGGAAGTAAACAGAAAGGAATGATGTTCGAACCATTCATGGTTTTGTGGTGATATTGCCTTAATACCAAAAACAGTGAATGATTTACAGAACATGCTAAGTGATCTAAATAGAGAAAGTCCATAAATAAGATTAAAAGAGAAAAGAATTGTTCAATAATAAAGTCCCGAAAGAGGCCATAAGAGTGAAGTCTTAGAAGAGGCTAAGGAAAACATGTACCTAGGTCAGGCAATAAATCTAGGGGAGGACCAGAGAAAATAAATAAAACGATGTATAATGACTGGTTGGAAAACATTTGGTAAAAAGCAAATTGACAATATGCTTAAAACGTCAAGTATACGATCAAAGCATGATAACAGCTATGACGTACGGAAGCGAAACATGGAAACTTACAAAGCCACCCAAAAAACAATTCAGAATCTCACTGAGGGCAATGGAAAGAGCAATGCTAGGAAAAATTCTTGGTGATAAATATTGATCAGCATCGATCCGAGAAAGAACCAAGATGAAAACATCATGCAACTAATTAGGCGACAAAATTGAGATGGGCTGGGCATTAAGCAAGAGAAAAAGACAATAAATGGAGCACAAAGCTAACCGATTGGTACCTATGGAACAGTAAACGCTGAAGGAAAAGACCATGCACAATATGGAGAGATGAGATTGGAAGATTTGCCACTAATTCATGGCAGAG
>OY735205.1:45523261-45595761 GCA_963457665.1 Thysanoteuthis rhombus | reverse complement strand
ACATTTGTTGATAGCACTACGTAAACCGATAATCTATTCCATAATCCAACAAATCCTTGCTTAAAAGGGATTTTCTGTTATTCAATCTACTACTATTCACTTATGCAAGAACTTGGATTCCCTTTTGATGAAAAAATGCATGAGGGTCTACTAATTCTATTCCACGCATAATCTTCAACATTTCTATCAAGTCTCCTCGATTATTCCTTCTTTCTAACAAAGTCAATCCTAACTCTTTTAACCTATCCTCATGACTCACGCGTTTTTATTCGGGTACCAACTTAGTTGCTCGTCTGTGGACTTTTTCTAACATTTTAATCTATCTCCAAGTACGGTGACCAGGCTTGTACAGAGTATTCAAGGGGCAAAGAGACATCAATCTTCTTAATACAAGGAACGATTCGTTGTCTATATGAATGAAAGCATTCTTAATCAGTCTCAGCACTCTGTTCGCCTCAACAACAGCACTTGCAATAGACTTGGACAATAATAGTTTATCAGTTATCATGCTACCAAGATCCTTTCCGTTCTACAATACCGAGTAAATTTTCATTTATACATCATAACATAGGTTGCCTTTTCCTACCATTAGCGCCTTGCGTTCTTATCTTCATTTAAAGCCAATAGCCTTTCTCCTGACCACGACGTTAAACTATTTAGGTCCTTCTGCACTCTTACGTGATCACTCACTGATAAGATTAGATGGTTCAATTTCGTATCATCTTATTATAATTCACCAAAAGTCCATCTGTCCGTATGTGACAGTTTTAGCAAGTTAGATTTTGAAAAATCACCCCCACCCCCACCGAAAACATTTTTTTGTTGATTGACTCACAGAAATAAAATCTATATTGAAACAGACAAAATTTTCGTGCCCAACAAACTGGGCACATTTCAGTGACATTCCCAGGCTACAATCAAAGAGGGGGTTGCTTTTTATCGTTTCTATAGAGGTTGAGAGAGAAAGGGAGAGAACATGAGTTAGTTTGGAGAAAGAAAATGTTGCCTGCATAAAAAAAGTTATTCCTCTTATTGTTCCCCTCTTGAAGAACTTCGTTTTATACTCTCCTCCTCTCTATAAAGTATAACTTTTTCTTTTACTGCTGTTGTCAAAATGACAGCGATTTCTGTTTTAAATAAGACTTTCTTTTTCTTCTATTAGCAACGGGGACAGTTAAAAAGTATATTTCTTCAAAAATCAAGATTTTTAAAAATAATTCGAGGAATACATTTGAACGAAAAAAAAACTCACGTATATCTTAATTATAGTGTTACTCTCAATTTTTGAAAATGACCTATGAAATTGCTTAATGGTCACATAGTTATAAATGTTGTGTGTGAAATCCTAGTATCAAATTTTCTTCAACTCTTATAATATACGTAAATTATTTTATACATATTTGTTTTTTTTTCTTTTTGTTTCTAGTTTTAGAAATAATCGATTATGAAGTTTCACATCCACGCTCAATCAATATCAGATACAGGGCATGAATAATAAAAATTAACAGCTTAATTTATTCGAAAAAGTATCGCGAGTTCGATTCTTACCAGGAACTTATTCCGATCCACGCTGTTTATTCATTTACCCACTGCTGAAGGGTACCTAGCCTGAGTTTAGTCAAGATTTTAAAAAAACAAACAATTAAGATAGAAGTGAACAGTCGTAAAAAAATTATCGATTATGATTCACCTAATAAAATAAATAAAAATTAAATCGTTAATTCTTTTTAATTAAATGCTATCTGATATCCATCTATTTTATAAATTCCTTTTTAGACATCAATTCAACCCGCCCGTTACGATGGATATTTAAACCAGTCAGCAAAAATTTAACAATCTGTAGACATTTTTTTTTTTTGGTAGATCATTAATGAATAATAAAAATAGTACTGGTCCAAGGCACTGATCTCTGTGGCACACCACTACTTACACCCCCAAATCAGATTTAGAAACAATCAACACAGACTCTTTGTTCCCTGTCCCGTATGAAGTATTCTAGCCAACATCTTGAATTATTACCTATGTCATATCTTTGTAGTTTGTAAATCAGTCTTCAATGCGAAACTGAACCTAAAAAAGATCCAGGTATGAAACCTCAAAAGGTATACCCCTTTTTTTATTCGATGATCTTAGGAAGAATTGAGAGAATGCAGACATCAGCTCTATTCAAGTCTGCAAGAATACTAAGATTAATCAAAGAAACATGATGTCTAGCCTTATCCTGGAGGAATACTTTAATGGAATGGAGTAGGAGATTACTCAGAAATTCAAAAATACGTATGTTCTTTTTCTTATTTTTAAGAACAATTTTGGGTTTATATTCATGCCATTTGTATACAGTTTGCACAGTTCTCGGTGAATCACTGTTCCCCTCCAATCATATCTCTCTTATATTGCTTTTCGTCCAATTTGCTATATTCACTTATCTTTTGACTAAAAGTCGCGTTTCTTTTTTGTTTTGGGCGATTTCTACATTCATGTAATTAGTTGTAATGCCTTTGTCTTGACTTCTCGTGATTCTGTTTTTTAGTTTAGATCTGTATCTGCACATCAGAGATTTATACTGGACATTGTTAGTAGTCAGGTGACAACAAGTCTCTCCTGATCTCAGGCACTCTTCTTAGTATTCCTGCAGACTTGAATAGTGTCTAGGTCTGCATCCTTTCAATTCTCCTTCAGATCTTCAAATCTTGCAACCTCTTCGCAAGTGTCTTTGGGACCGATACTCAATGACTCTGAAAACAGTTTCTGATCATTATTATCATTATTACTATTTGGAATCTCACACCAGTTGCCTGATGGTAACCGCTGGAGTTTGAGTGACAGCAAGTCTCCTCGAGTCTCCAGCCCTCCTCTCCTAGTACTCATAGGTCGCAGTAATTCTGCGATTTACAGTTTCACACCGGTTGCCCGGTGGTTATCGCTGAAGGCTGAGTAACAATAAGTCTCCTCAGGTCTTCAGCTAACGTCTCCTCTCTCTTTCGCATATCATGACAGAGCTACAATTATTATTATTATTATTATTATTTACAATCTCATTCTAGTTGCTTGATGGTTACCACTGGAGGTTGAGTGACAGCAAGTCTCCTCAAGTCTCCAGCCCTCCTCTTCTCATTCTCATGTAATATTGTGGTTTAATGTTTCACACGAGCCACCCGGTGGTCATTGCTAAAGGCTGAGTGACACAAAATCTCCTCAGGTCTTCAGCCAATATCTCTTCTCTCCCTCGCTTGTTATAGTTATTATTATTATTGTTGTTGTTGCTGTTGTTATTGTTGCTGTTTTGATCTCTGTTCTTTGCAATCTATTGTCGAGTCGCTGCCAACAACTTATGACAAAAGGAAGTTGAAGTCGTGTACAATTTTTTGTGCTTGTCTTGAAGTATTATATTTTGTGTGGCAGTTTACTTTAGTATAGGACATATGATAGTTATACTCTCATTACTATAATTATCATCATTATTATTGTCATTATTATCATTATTGGTTGACCAATAAATTAGCATTACTGAATGAAAATTTCGAAAAATTTTTCTAACATAAAGTTCATTGAACAACTGTGTTGTTCCATTATCTTCTGCCATCATTTAGACAACTTCATGATTCTTTCCTCACACAACTTTTTATCTTTCTCATCAAAGAACTGCTTTCGGCGCCTTTTGTAATCTATCAGGCCAACCAGAGAATTTAATTTTTTTTTTCTAATAAGACAATTCAGTGAAGACCAGAATGAATGGTTATCTGAGAGTGCAATATCATCTGAACTCAGTGGATGAATGAAGACATCCCAGACAAGCCGTAACAGTTTTTGCCTGGTCACTAAAGAAACATGCCGTCTAGCGTTATTCTGATGGAATGTTACACCCTTTCTTCTGACTAATTTTGGACACTCTTCGACAATTGCTATCGTCTATTGGTCTGATTGAAAGCAATGTTTGGGACACATACAAATCCATCATTTGCTTCTCCAGAATAAGCTCAGAGTAAATTATTCCCTTCTAATCCTACTATATACACATCATCATCTTTGGATGAATACTGACCTTTGGTATAGTGAGTGGTATTTCATTTTGCTTGTCACACGATCTCTTGCGTTCTATGTTATCTTGAAATATCCACTTTTCATCGTTCGTCACAATTTGTTTCAAAAGTGGGACACATGAAAACGGCCCAGTAGGTTTTCTTCGCTTTACTTGAATGGAAGTTACACATTAAAGCGTTTAGAATAAACGAACTGGTGTGAACAATATCCACCGCTTGATTTAGATATTTTCAGCTTGCGTATGCCAGATATTATTCTCAAGTAATGTCTTGATTTGATCGATATCAACTTGAACTGGTTTGTCTAAGCATGGATCATTGTTCAGCGCGAAACCCCCAGCTCGAGACTTCTTTTCACCTTTTCGGTCATTTACGTTATATTCTCCATAAACTGCGCAAGTCTTTTTTGCATTTGAGTCGTATTTTTACCTTCCGTAAATTGAAAATAAACACAATATGCCGAAAATGTTGCTTATCTTATTCCATCTTCAATCCTAGAATCAGTGAATAAAATTTTGACATTTGGTATCGAATGTACGCTGATAATTACCATACAGTACAATCAACAGCGATCTTTTTGAATAAATTTAGATAAAACTAAACGCTCCAAATGCCATCTGACAGGGGTAACGGACTTTTTAGACTAACCATATTATTGTTGTGGTCATTGATGTTTTGTTATTGTTGTTTTTATCATTATAATTATTTATCTCTTTCATTTTGATGTGATTATTATTATTATTATTATTATTATTATTATTATTATTATCATTATTATTATTGCTGTTCTGTTGTTAATTTTTTCATGTATTATTATTATCATTGTTGTTATTATCATTATTATTATTATCATTATCATTATTATTTACTCTTATTGCTTTGTTGTTAATATTATTGTTTACTCTTGTTGCTTTGTTATTATTATTATTATTATTATTATTATTATTATTATTATTATTATTATTATTATTATTATTATTATTATTATTTCCCAAAGACGCAAAACGTAATAACAATAACCTAAATATCAATAAAAGTTTTTCAAGAACGTGATGTAGTCCTATTACTACTGTTACAGCTTGACTTTATTAGATACAGACGCATTCTGCCCGATTTGAGAACTGCAATAAAATTAAAGACGCTGCGTTGAGCCTCGCAATAAAAATATAAAATCAGCCATTTTTATTCATTCCTCGTTTTTCTTTCAGCCCTTTTTCCTTTACTAATTTGATCACGCTTTTCATTTCCTATTCGTTTGATTCTTCTTTTTTTTTTTCATTCTCCACTTCTTTCATTCATTTATTTCTTCGTTCATTTATTGCTTGTTCTTATTTCTTGCTTTCTAGATTGTCTTTTTAATCTCGCTTCAGTTTTTGTTCCGCCCCCAGTTTCAAATTATTTGCCCTACTCGTTCCCCTTTTCTCGTTCATTTTTTCTTTCATTCTTTTTAACTTTTTTCATTCATCTAAATTTATCTATATTTCGAAGATCTCTTTAATTCTTCTATGTTTTTCTGCACATGAATTGTCTTTTTCTTCTTAGCCTTCTTCCTTCCTTTTTTTTTTTTTTGCTATTTTGTAGCTTACTTATTCCTCTTTATCCTTCCTTTTCTTTATTCAGATGCTTCTTTTCTTCGTTTAGTATTTCTTCCCTTTCCACTTTTATCCTTTTCAGTTTTTCATCAACCTTTATTTCATTTCACCTCTATTTTTTTATCGCGAACCTTTTCTTTTCTAATTTCTTTTTATTCCCCTTTTCTCCCTTCTTTCTTCCCTTATTTTCTTTTTTCACTTGTTTCCTTTCATTCCTTTTTTTTTTCTTTTTTTCATCTTTAAATGTTTCTTTTTCCTCTTCAAATTTCTCCCTGTTTCACTTTCTTTCTCTGTTTCTTCCTTTCATTATTACTTTCTACGCCAGTTTTCTCCGTTCTGGTTTCAACTTCTTTTTTTTTTTTTCGTTTGTTCTTTCTTTCTTTCTTTCTTTCTTTCTTTTCTCTTTCAGTCCATTTTATTATTCTTTATTATTCTTATCCAATCTATACCCAACCTTACTCTCTCATTTTTCTTCTCATCCCCCTCACTTATCTCCCCACCCAATCCGCATAGAACCCTACTTCCTTCTTAACATTTTTTTTTAAATCAACCCTTTTGCCTCACTTCTTTCTTTTTTCCACCATTTTCCAATTTTTCTATCCCTCTCTAATTTCCAATTCCCATCACTCGCCCCATTCATGACATAACATGATTGACGACCCAAATACTTATGGAGATATGTATACGATGTATTGTTGGTTTCACTTTTATCCACTTGGGGGCGCCTCACATCCTGTCTCCATCCCTTTTCGAACCGTTATGATGCTTATTCTCCAGTAGACTTCGTGTCACCGCCAATCTCCACTCTACTAACACTGCACGCGTCCTTTCTTTGTCTTCCTTTTTCTTTTCTTTTATTCTTTCTTAATTTGTATTTTGGAAACGGAATCTACGTGAATAGACTCCAATGTACAGGAAGCATGTTTTTCTCGCCTGGATTACCAAAGCGTTCAGCCATGTTGCCAAACCTTTGGCAGAAAATACGGACGTCGCGCATGTCTTATATGGGTCTCCTTTCGCAGCTGCCTCTGTACGTTCGTAGTTACTTGAATCTGGGGTGGGGGTTGGGATCATGCCTTTACATGAGTAAAGAGATGTGGGCGTGTAGAGGGGGGATATTTGTGTGTAATAAACGGTTCTTGGCCATTATGTATAGATATTTTCGATGCGTGCATGAAAATGTTTCCAATGTGGTTAGTGTTATCAAAACTTAATTTTATGTATACAAATTTACACAACAAAGCGCCTGTAGGCGAACTATTCGTGACGGGTTCAATCCCTATTGGTTGCCAAATAAGACTAAACTGGATAATTATCTCAATATAGACGTATGTTTGAGCATGTACCCCTTTGTGTACAAGTTTCCAAGGGATTTGCCGGTTAGAAGGAGTCGGGAAATACCAGTGCTAGATTTACTTTTGGGCTTAACGAATTGCGGTCAACGGTTCATATTGGGTGGGGGGATTCGATATTCTTCGAAATTTAGCATCAATTTCATTCCATTTGAAACGATAAAAAGACCCAAGGGTATACCTCGGCCAAAAAATGCATAAACACAAATCCAAAGTTCAGATACATATTGATGGAAGTGTTACATAATCATTCTTTAAAAAAAGATTTTGAAATATTTTTACGACCTAAACAGTCTCCACACGTCCCGGAGGGTTCCAACCCTTGATTTGATAACCTCCTTCTTTGCCTCGAATATCCCATTGCTTTGATCAAGCACTGGAAAATACTTTTATAAAATATGCGACTTATAATCTAGCAATATATATATATATATATATATATATATATATATATATATATATATATATATATATATATATATATATATATATATATATATATGCAAATATTTTTCATTCGATTTGTATTATGTCCATGTTCTAGAAACTTCGAGAACGAAAGACTCCCTCCTCCACTTTACTATAAATGTACTCTTGTAAGGTGCAGTATAAATAGACTAGATTCTCAGTCTTCGCAGAAGGAAAATAAGTTCCATGAACGACCGAAATAAGATGGAAGTGCCGATACAACATTTCCCTTTCATTCGGTGTATCACCCTAAAGGCTGAAGTTATATTCATAAATCGTTTTCAGAATAAGTACAAATAAATCAAAAAGGGAAATCATATCTAAAATTCGTCATTCTTATATTGGTATCAAAGATGGAAGTAATTCCGAAAGACGTATTTGGAGTCAACTTATATTTCATTCAGAAGCAAGAAATGTGTTTGTTAGAAACCGTCGTCCAAAGAGACCATCAACCAAAACTGTCAACATAGATTTCTTCAGTTTTTGAGTGGTGCTGGTTATCTATCTATCTATCTATCTATCCGTCTATGTATCTCAATTTGTTCATATCTATCTATCTATCTATCTATCTATCAATGAGTCATGTGTACAGGTTTTCAGAAGCGGGTTCAATTTACAATATAAGTTAGTACTAAATTAGGCCCTTTAACTATTTTTCAAAAATTTGGACTTTTTTTAGTGATCACAGCCAAACAAGTCACTTAGCTATTGATCACCCTTTTTCCCAAGTTTTTATTTGATCACTCCCAACACGAAATGCAGCTAAAAGGCGTTGGTCTCGAGGCAGATTTTATCGAGTGACTAACTTGAACTGCTTTTGTTAGTGTTTCAGTATTTATTCATACCGACCTCATAAACTTATTGATATTTACTGACTTCAGCTTAGTGTGGTACAAGCTCAAGGGGTTGGAAAAAAGGAGCAGGAATATTGGCGTCGCACAATTTCCCGAATGGGGAAGGCCTGCTTGTCTTAAAATCCAGCATACGAAATCCTAGATCTCTGCCTGAGCTCAGAACACCGATCTCCGGCACGGATGGGAATTATGTAACTACCTTAGCCATGCGTTAGACCATAAGTATCCTTGCTTATTAATAGAGGTAGATACATGTAATGTGTCATCTTCACGCAGAAGTGCGTGTGCATACATTCCTGTACTGATTTAAATCCAAACACACTCACGTATATGCATCTTTGGATATACCAACATACATACAAATACGTCCAAATGTATTTGATGATACGCTAAAAACAATTGACTTTTAGGTGTTGGAATATACAATATGTGTAGAGATCACATTAATTCTCAGAATTATGCTCCTATTTGGCTTTCATTTGCCGCTATTTCTCGTTTTTCTCTCTTTGTCATCATTTTGCTTCCTACTTTTTTGGTTTCTAAACTCACTTTCAATGACCCAGATCCACATCTGTGAATAGTTTATGGACACAAACTAACTTAATGAGATGCCAGCTGAATGCCAATCTTACAACCCAAAATAAGTGAGTCTGATCCTAACCGGATGTCATTCTATTACTATTCTGCATAAATCCCTGAAACATCTATGTTCCGGAATCATCAATTAATTTTTCAATACATACGATCTTTAAGCAATTAGACTCGTCGTCAGTAATATGTCCTCTCAACAACTAATCCTGGAGTAGGTATCGTAGCTAATTCACCTTAGCTATTCAAGAAGAGAGCAACTACTTGGTTAATAATGTAGAAATAATCATTTATAGTATTCAACAGTCGCTTTTCTATATCCTAAATTGTTAAGGACTTCACGAAAAAACAAATTATTCGTAAAAAACAATCCAATTTCTTCTGTCTTCCTGTTCTCTGCTTGACTTCATTAGTTTGTATTCTAACTTTTCCGATGTTTTTGTTTCAGCTGAATATTGGTCGTGTTAAATGTATTTCAATCTCCTCAAGATTTTTGCCTCAGGTTTTCTTCATACTAATTGAATTGCATACATGGAATCTACCATTTCGAAGGAATAACAGTGAGTTCAGAAGTGATTTGGTAATAGAAGATACAAAGTATTTGGGGTGAAAAATGTTAGGCATATGGGAGGTTAAGTAAGTACAAACATATTACGTGTGTTTGTATGTGTGTGTGTGTGTGTGTGTTTGTGTGTGTGCCAAGAGATAGATTGAAGAAGCATTTTGTTATCTCGGAAATTTTCTGATACGTACATGATTCATGCAGCAGCCCCAGTTTCTTTCCTTGCTTATTCTATTTACGCTGCCTGGGCCGAATGATACATTCATCGTTTAATAGCAGAAGATCATTTCAAATTGAGTTTCAATATAATATAACGTAATTCATCATCAGTCTGTCGGATCATAAATCCATTTCTCGATAACATGATTGATATATATATATATATATATATATATATATATATATATATATATATATATATTCTTTAAATTCTTTAAATTCCAATTCATTCTTATTTTAGGAACGACTACATCTGAACCTAGTGTCTCTGTTCATATCCATCTTAGTCAGTTACTATCTATCGCATCCATGGGCAAGGTTTCGACTTACTTTATTGCAGTGCACTGATTTAACTTCCATTTCAATGAATCTCCGCTTAGTTTTAGTCATTGTCTGACTAGTCTAACTATTTCCATCGGTAGAGGAGGGTTGATTATTGAGCTCCGAATCTAGAAATTTTTGTTTCAAAAGTTTTGGTATTCAGTCTCTTGTGTATGTGTGCATTACATACCAAGCAAAAGGGAATTCCAGTGGCGAGGAAATACAGTAACATTCATGGACACAGTATGATTATCATCATACACGGTGGGTGAAAAGAAACTCCCAATGGAAAATCATTTTTGACGGAGATACAGAAATTACATGTTGATGAAAATGACAATTGAAAGGTGAAGAGAAAAACTCAACAGATATGTGTTACATCACAACTTTTTTTGGTATTACTTGGGTATGTTTCGATGCATTTCGATGGGAGCCAGCCATCTTTATCATTGAAAAATATTTTCAGCGGTTCACAGAAATAATTTGCTGTTTACATGTTTGATGCTGAAGAGTGAATCGGAATATGTCTGTGTTGTTGGGTTGTTCAGTAGGAGTGGGAAGGGACATGTTTGTATCTGTGCAGATGCGAGTAACATTTGGTTTGAAATAAAATGGGTCGGTGAGAGGCAAGTTGAGGGGTACAAACACAGAATTTTCAATAGGGAGTTAAATTCCCACCCAACTTGGAATGAGAGACAGACAGAGACAGAGAGGGGTGGATATAGAGATTTATCTTTAACAAATGAAATTTGAAAAATTAAAAAAACAGAACATCAGTTCGTTGAAGTACATGTGTGGATAGTGATGAGTTCTTTTGTCAACATTTATGTCCATTTAAATTTTAATGAGAATTTGGAATGATTCTCTATCAACTAATAAAACTAAAGTGTTTGAATCAAAGCTAAAAGTTTTGAACTAAGGAGAAAAAACGTTACACTTTGATCAAAATCAATCATTGGTAAACGACCGGGAAAAAAGATTTTGCGCTGCACTTATAAAAAGAACAGACAAACAGATCCCCCTCGATTTCTTTACTTCATCAGTTGTTTCCTATCCCGTGTTAATTGCTCACCGGAAGTGGCCATTAGCCATAAAGCATCAACGATATCATAAATGGAATTTTAACGGCCTGTCGATAATCGAGGTTAGCACTTAAACTAATTCGCTGAATTGACAGGAAAAGGTCCCATATTTTGATCTGGAGCGAAGCGCCGGCGAAAAATAGATGTGGAAGATCTTTTCCGATTGCTCCATCAATCTGTCTACCTATTCAGAAGACACGCACATTTCTTTCTTTCTCTCTCTCTCTCTCTCTCTCTCTCTCTCTCACACACACACATACACACACACATACACATGCACACACAGAGATACACTCACTCTGCAATATTTAAACATGTCTGTCTGTACATATCAATATACTCTCAGTCTCTTCACATACATTATCAAACTTGATCAATTCATATCTCTCTCTTTTCTTCCTTTCTCTCTCCTCTCTCCGTATTTCTTCCCCCCTCTCTCTGCTCATATCTATCCATCTATCTCAACGTGTATATATCTATCCCATCCTATTTATATACCCCTCACTCTGTTCATATCTATCCTTCTATCTATCTCTGTTTGTTCGTAACTATCAATCCATCGAGGTTCATGGCAGTCTCACTCAGTTCCAATGACTCTCATCCCTCCTCATCCAATCTCAGTCCCTTCATATCTTTAGTCTATCAATTTTTCTATCTATTTCTTATCAACCTCGATCTGTCTATATATATCCAGCTATAACATGTTCGTATCTATATTTCCCATTCTCTTAATACTTATCTGCCTCGGTCTATTCGTGGAGTTAAATTTTTTAATCGCTGCTACCTGCAACCAACATGTTTAATCACTGTTGCTGAGTTCAGGTTATTCATGTGCTCTGACATTTATATGTATAGGAACTGCTCACACCCTGAAGATACCGCTCACGTTGAGTAACTCTTGGGACTTGAAATTTGTTTTCTTCGCAAAACCTGTGTAGAAAGCTGTGAAATCTAGACTGGTATCAAGAAGAGAACGAGGGAGGTTTAAAGAGAGCAGAAATTTCAGCCGTGACTTCGATTATTACAACTGTAGATGTGGTCTGCTTTTGTGTTAAACATGAAGCATATACTCAAGTAGAGGAAACATATACTATAGTAATATACAACGTGTATTTGTATGTTCATTTTCGTGGTGAACATTCAAAATCAATTAAATAAACATTGTTACCAAAGGGACGTAACATACCTAATACTGATATGGAAAAGTTGCGTCCCTTGCATAATTTGTTTTTGTTACCCCAGAATATAAAAGACTATATCCATATATTTCATTTTGATGGCACGGGTACACTAGTTATATTTGAGAAAACCATTGACAAGCAAACGGATTATGAAAGTCCAAAGCCATGCCTAAAGGCAACATGTAACAAATTACGCTGTGCAACCGATTTCCTTGCATTCCCTGTCATTACTTTAAATTCACCAGCTAATCATCCAATAAGAATTGTCCAAATTAAAAATGAAAATAAAAAATAACTAAACCAAATTTTCTTTTTAATGCTACAATGCTAGGCAGACAATCATGTCTGCTGTCATTTAAAAAGTCGCATGTTTTTCCAAGTGTGAGCACACGGGAAACCAAGCTGTCGTCTGCACCTGTCATTCATTTTGATTGACAGGCCTATGGCAGACCCTCACCCTCAATAACATGGATTCCGGAGGCCTTATCTTGTCGGCAGTTTATGATTGACACAAGTAGTTCATTTGCTTCTCCAATAACCTTGTTAGGTTTTCAGCGTTGCTGCAGTACAGGGCGCCATCTTTTCGAAGATGGCGTCGATCTGATGCTAAAAACCAGATTTTTTTTTCTTTAAATTATCATATGCTTTCACACTGTAAAAAAAACTATGAAAATTTTCTAGAAAGATACAGATCTAATCTGCAGAAAGGAGGCATAGACAGAAAGTTAAAAGAAATTACTAAGAACAGCAAAAAGTCCCTGTTAAGACCAGATTTGAATAGGTTGACAGAGTTTGGGAGGAATTAAGTGACCCAAAGAGAGAGTGGTTGGAGAGATAGACTGCGTTCCTAACAAATAAAGAAAGCTGTTATCTTAATAAGAGAGAAGAAAAAGAAATTATTTCTGTTTTTCGTCACGTGACGTCATATTATTCTTATTTTTTACCACAGTTCTCGAGATAAAAATATAGAATAAAAGAAAGACAGAGAGAAAGAGAGAAAGAAAGAAAAAGAAATAGACTAAACAGTTTTTATAACTAATGTATACACTTCATATGAATGAAACTTTTTTCCTTGCCAATGAATTATATTGCATTTCGGACGATATTTTTCTTTATGAAATGATCATTTATTTTTGTTTCGGGCGTTTTGACTGAGATTGACTTGAAAAATCAATTGGAAACAAATGTTCTTTAATATCATAAATATTTTCTTTATCACAGAAACAAATGATGACGAATGTTGCCAAATGCTGTCAAAAATTCTACACACAACGTCGACGGTTTTGAACAGAGTCTCCTGATCATTTATACGTCGTATGTTTCTGATATACCTGTTTCTTAAAACCCACTTCTATTTCTTTGATCCCTGTGCTTCAAATTTACATCTTATGACAAAAGTACAAGAACAAGTTTACCAAAGCAATTTTGAAAAAATGTAAAATGCTAAATCAAAAATGGTTCTTACCTAGTTATTCAATAGTAAACTGCTCAAAGCATTATAACAAATTTTCAGCGTTTGCTCACGTACACACGCACAAGAAATGGGCGCCTGGCTCAGAGCATTTAATAAAAGAGTCTCGCTCAGCATTGCTAGTGTCATCGGTTCGATCTTCATTGGATACTCAATTATTCAGGCCATGTATTAGATTAAGCCATCAAATATTTTCAGGCGCCCGCCACAAGGTGAAAATGAGGAAATTAGCTGATAGTAAGCATTAAAAAACTCAAATGGCAATGGGCAGGCCATGTTGCAAGAATGGAAGACAACCGATGGACAACCTGACTTGCAACATGTATCCCCAGAGATCACACGAGAAACCGAGGCCGACAGAACACAAGATGGAGATGTGAACTAGACAGATTCAGAAAATACTGGCTCTGCAACGTTCATGATAGAAAATTGTGGTGAATCCTGTGGGAGGTCTATGTCCAACGATGGACGTTAAAAGACTGATGATCATGATGATGATGATGAAGCATCCTACCGATTTCAATCTCTACTTAGTATATTACAATTGTGACACAATGCCGGACTAAGCTAAGCTCAGTACATACCTACAGTATTTCTTCGTGTATAATACGATTCTTGTATAATACGAGTACTAGATATGATAGAAAATAGGTTCAAGAATGTAACCTCTTGTATAACACACGTACTTGGTTTGGTACCATAGTTCGACAGTCCCACATGTTTTCAAGTTTGATGTTTCAAATTTGTATAGATGTATATTTATACATTTATCTGTTGTCAAATGGGCTTAATTTTTGTAAAGTATAACTTTTTTCCCTGCAGATTCAAGTATTACACAACCGCTGCCCCCGTGTTTTCTCTCAGATTTGAGAACAATTTCTTTCGTGTTATACAAGAAGAAATACGATACATCGACACAAAGGCAACATTATAACTGGTGGATTTATAAATCGAATCCATTATAAACTACGCTAATGCACAATTTTATCTAGCATACACACTTCATTCCATATTTCTGGTTCGTTGTAAATATTACTTGAACCCCCCTCTTTGGAGGGATAAGTGTGGTCAGTAATTCAATAAGCCTTGTCCCTTTTCCAGTAGAAAATGACTGCTTGTGGTCATTAAACCCCTTCACGATTTTTTTTATTTGTCATGAACATCTTCTAGTCAAAAAACTTTGTACGAATTTTTTTTTTATTCACGTTCCGATATGCTTAAACCAAAGAGGCATATCGAAAGAGATGATAACTTGATTAATAAAAGTAAAGGACGTATAACTTCTTTCCAAGCATCGGAAACATGAGCAAAATCAATAAATCGCCAATGATCAGCATCTGATTGATTGACTGACGTGAATGACTCGTATCGTTTTTTTCTTTGTATTTTTTGCTACGACACAACAGTTAGAGAAGAGAAAAGAAGAAATTTACACATTCAATGATGGACTAAAAGTTTATTGGTTTTTTGTTTGTTTTTTTTTCTCTTTTTTTGTTGATTATTGATTTTACGTATTTGATTCGACCTGTAAATCAAAATGACCGGGATTCATCAACGTAGTTAAAAAAATATCATAAAAAATATTTTTTTTGAAAAATTACTTCTCTCTCTCTCTCCTTCTCTCTCTCCCTCTTTCTCTCTCTCTATCTCTCTCTCTCTCTCTCTCTCTCTCTCTCTCACTCAGACACACACACACACACATGCTTGCACGTGCGTGTATGCATACAAACACATAGCCAAAGGGGTTCAGTCACTGACACAACAAGGTGAACAGTTCTTGGCAGAGATAGATGATCTCAAAGAAGTATTTTTTCGCAAAGTCTTTAACCATCTCCTCTTGCTCATCTGCAAAAAAATGTTCTCTCTCTACAATTTAATTGAAATGAAGGCATACGACATATTCACGATTTTCATCTCACTGTCATTTGTGATTTGCATTGTCTCTCTTTGTTAACACTGTTATTTATCTAATATGGCTGCCTTGTTTTTACAATCTTGAATTAGAGCGTCATGCATGTGTTTCGTTGACAGAAGTACTTCGGTGACCAACGATATAATTCATTTTAAACATGTGAACAGGGATAAAATGAATTCTGAAGCTAAACAAAAATAAACATACCAATTAATGTGAATCTTTAATTCAAGCCAATGCAAACTAATGAGTAGAGTCCTAAGTAAATATCGATGGCAAATGCTGTAGAGCAATGTTTTTCAAAAATCAGAAGATGCCCAACATTTGTGCTACTAAGCACTAAGACTAATGTTAGAGCTTTTTTAAATTGCTCGATGGAATACTCTCCCTAACGAGCGATTGTAAATTGCTGTAAAACAATTCGTAATCCTTTAGATAAGCTTTGTAAATTCGCAATTTCTGTTGGAACAACTTGGATTATTTATTTATATATATATATATATATATATATATATATATATATATATATATATATATATCTTAATACCAAAAAGTTCGATTTATTTACTTTTTGTTGAATTTTTTTTCAATTTCAAATTAATAAACCAACCGATCTTCCCGATTGCCCTCTCAATGTTAGAAACAGTGCACAAGAAAATTCAGTAATTCAATTTATTCAACGTAATAACAGTATAATTTGAATTTATGCATTTACTTCTGAATGTCTTTCAAAAAGTCTTCTTTTTTTTTTGATTGTACGCCACTTTTGACATTGAGTGAACAGGCGTGTAAGGTTTATTGTAACTTCAATAATAAACTTTCATCGAGCAAATGAGTCGATTATTAAAAGATGATTTTTCGGCAGTCTTTCGTTAAAGGGGCCCATGCTGTTTTCATCATTTTAAACCACTGGCTGAACTTGCTATGGAAGATCATACGCGTTTGAAGAATCCGTATATTGTTAGGTTTGAAGAATTTGTGTATTTAATTCATGGAAATTAAATAAGTTTTTTTTTAAATTCAATACTAACAAACTGATGGAAATGTGACCATCAAATGATTTCATAAGTGATTTTTAAAAGTGAAAGTAACTTTCATATTAATATATACATAAAAAGTTCCGATTTCAAATGTTTTTACGCCTTCAATGTAAATACTGTATATTTCCTTAAAAAGATTTATGATAAGAAGATAAACACAGTTTTCGTGCATCAGAAAATGATTGCATACAGGATATATGGACACAGTGTATTTTCTATACATGAATAATTTACATTGCAGTCAGTTTGGAAAATAGCGTTCCGTTGGCTGAAAGCAGATTTTTTGTTTTTATTACTTTATATCATTTTTTTTCAATTCAGCATTTTTACCACATCGTCTGAACATGGCCATCCGTGTCATGTTTATAGTTTGGGGTTTAGGGTCAGGGTTTAGGGCTTAGGATAAGGGTTAGTATTTTTAGTGCTTGAGTTACGTTTCTCGATTTGAAATTCGTCGTCGGTGTCTGTTATCCTGAATCTAGAACGGCGGCCATTTTAAAACTAGAGAGGTAACAATTGCCCATGAAATTCTCTTTTACAACGTCAGTCGCGTCCCTTAACGTGGGAATGTACAAAAACACAGTGTTAATTACTATATGAGTGAATTATTCATACCAGCTATTTATGTAACATGCAATATCATGAACAGGATACAAATATGTCGAAAGTATCACTCATTCTAATGAGTATATATAGAATGTCACAGTGAATTCTGGCAGTAGAAAAAAACATGAAGCAATGATAACTGTTGTCTTTCAAGAATTTCCGCATTTGAACCCCAGCATATGTAGGTAAGATTTGGGATCTTCTTATCGATAACAACTGATTTTACCCTTTCTAAATAGTCTTAATATCTGCTATTTGATGGACTAATCTAAGTTTAGTGAGTAAGAATTCACATATTCACTCACATCTTTTGTCAAACTGGATTTGACTTTGTTTTTTCACCGTTCCAACAAGAACAAGAACAAAAAATGACGATCAACTGATCGGGGGGGGGCGGCTCTCTTACCGACTGTGCCAGACTGACAAACCTAGATATCTACGAAAACGTATTTTAAATATATTCAGTGGCTTATTTCGCTCTAATAAATACATTTATAGAATTAACATCCACTAATGCGATTTTAAATCACGAACAAGTTATTGGTTGGCGGCTCTCTTAGCGACTGAACTAACAAGTCTTAAATATCTTCGAAAATTTATGTTACAAATACGCAAGGGCTTATTTCGTTCTAATAAATGCACTCGCGCTAAAAAATATAATTATTTATGATTTCTCATTTATTATATATACAATCCAAAAGCGCTAGTAATCACCTTCAGTCGGAATAAACATAGGAGTGGAGTTTGACCCTGCTGCAGTCAGGCTTCTCGTCATTCAGTATTAGGAAAAATCATTGCATACCAATGGCTTCTTTCTCTGAAATATAACTTATCCATATAGCGCAGTGGTTCGAGATTTCCTGGTTACATTCCTCCCCTGGCGATCCAGGGTTTTCCTCAATTCTTCCCCAGTTATGAATTGCCATCTAGTCATTTAGTTTCATCATTATACTTCCCTTTAAACACTCTGAAACTCCTCCCTAATCCCTACCTTGGAGATTCCTCCCCAGGAAATCAAGTGCCTTCCATTTGAGAAGAAATGATAAAGCATTATACTCCTATTGACACATTGAATATAGGTCCTGGGCTTATTCGAATCTCTAATAAAACCATATTATTTAAGCACATTAGGAGAGTACCCTAAGAGGATCGACTAAACTAGCAATAGTTTGCTTGCAAACCAATGCTTTATATCAAGCGCTATAGATCTGTTACAATTACTGTAGCGTACTAGGCGCCCAAAAATGGTATGGCACCCAGTAGGGAGTGGCAAGTAATTGTTTTTGACCTGTAGACTAAACAGGGCTTTAATGATGGAATTTTCCATGAGCACCAAACTCTCTAACAAGAACATGAGGGGGATACTTTCATACTATAGTTCAACTAACTGCGCTCATTTCAGTTGCAATGAATACCTCAGGGAAAAAACGCATTTTTTTTAATAAATTTCACATTGTGTTATTTCATTTAATCAACACAACGAATCAGACTCAAATAATCAGACTCAACTAATCTCTATTTTATAGTAACGTGTACTCAAATGATTGTGCCCATTCTAGAACCACCTTCCTAGATTATGAAATGATTCTAGTCTACGACTGTAAAGTGAACAGCATGGATCGAAAATAAAGAAATAGCCTCTGACAACATTCGACGTCATATTGAGCCATCATGTATCTACAATATGTCACCAATGGCAGCCATTTCAAAATGTATACATCCATAGCTGATAGAAAAATTGATCCGAAAACAGTCGCTCGCAGTCATTTTGAAATGGCTGCCATGGGGAACGTATTGAAAATTCATGGCTCAATATCCAGTTTTTTTCAAATGCCCTTGTCTATGATTGTACCAAATGTTATGCTTTTATCACTGAATGCATAATTATCAGCTAAGCGCCCCCGCTAATAATAGATGTCTTGAGTTATCCTATTTTTTTAGATAAAGTTTTATCATTATCAAGTTTCGATTATCACCATGCCAATGCCGTTTAAACAACTTAAGGCAGATGACATCTATAAAATAGATTTTCCTCTGAAACACAACTTGAAATGCAATTTGGCACAGTTGCTAGCAACTCAAATGAATAGCATCTATCAACCCAAATGTATTACTAGTTCTGATTATAATATAACTTTCAACTTTCCCCGGAAAAGGCATGAAACTAAACCTTTCAGTGCCAAGTCCTATCGCCAGTCACGTTGATAATAGTCTGGTCTTAGCACTGGAATGTCGTGTTCTAAAGTTAGAGAGTATAAGAGCAATTTGCATTTTCTTTTATCATTTCTTCTCGCAATAGTAGCAAATGACTTCTATTTCCATTATCGGCCATGATAGACGTAAGCAAATGCTATACTGACATTCTTTTAAAATCAGAGACACCAAAACATTATAAATAAATGCCATTTCTCACTTTAACTGACAACGCCAAAAATACTTTCCATCGCTGGTCAGTCTCGCACCCAAGAGATATAAATATCAAACACTCTTTCTCTTCTTCTATATAAAAAAAATGGCAAAAGCATTTGATAACTGAGTTGGCAATCGAAAGACATTTATTTTGTACTTTCTCTCCTTTTTCTTTTCCCTTTCGCTGACGCCTTCGCCCAAAAAGCGCAGAGTATCACTTGGACTCGCCTCAAACTCTCTCCGCCTTGGCAAAAGGAGGGTCCTTGTGTGGAACGCCAGTGCCGACAACAAGCGTGACGTTCTGTCCGCCATAACCACCATGGCTGCCATGGTTGATCATAGCCGTTAGCACCGCCAACCCCTTCAAGTACAAGCCATCAATCAGAGGTTTGCCAGAGAACGGTATTACCGCGTGACTTGCGTCAGTCTCCTGCCGAGGCATCAGATGTGAAATGATTTTTCCACGGCCATAATTCACAACCAGACAATACGGATCTCAATCTGCCGAATGTGAGCTGTCCCAAAGTGATTGCTCACCCCCTCGTAGTGGGGCACCAGGCTCTTCCATCTTTGTGTTGGTCAACCGTTATTCTGGTCTGACACAAGCATAACTATTCCTGCCCCCACCACTCTGGCACCATCATTTCTTCTCCTCCTCGTCACCATCGACGTCAATCTCATCTATCTCGCTTCGGGTTTCCTATTTTGCTCTTTATTTTCTCTTAATAATTCATTTCTCTCCTTCCTCCGACCCCCTCGTTCCGATCTTTCTCTCTTTAGGCATCTCAACGGTCTCTTATTTCCTTTGTTCCTTTTTATTTACGCACACTCGTATATTTTCTCACCGACTTTATTTCTCTCTCTCTCTCTCTCTCTCTCTCTCTCTCTCTCTCTCTCTCTCTCTCTGTATATTACCCATGGTCTTTCTTCTCTTGTAAGGAAACGTCAACCAAAAGTGTCGACTAAGGTTTCTACGGCTTTTAAGTTAGTCTGGCTGGCTGATTGACTGTGTATGTACGTGTTACATGCCACGCCAATCGAGAGGTGAAAATTGAGACTTATGCTCTATTTATGTCTATTTTTTCATCCTCTCCTTGAATAGTTTTTAGTGGGTACTTCAATTTGCAATGTCAATGTATGTTAAATTGGGCTCTAAGTTTGTAGTCCAGCAGGATTCATGCTTGTTTTCTGAAAAATCCAGACTTTTTTAGTGATCAATGCCCAAGAAAAAACGCGAGGAAGCTACTTATTCACTGATCAGCCCAATTTTTCCAAATTTTTATTGATTTTTTTCAATCGATTACCCTCCTACACAACATGCTGCCAAAAGTTGATCACTTGGCGGTTTCTATTGAATGACTAACCAGACCAGTCTCTTTATTTCCCTTTGGCTTTCTTCATTTCGTTTCGATCACAATTTATCCTTCGCTTGATATTTCTCCACTTTCTATTTCAAAATCGTTTCTATCTTCTTGACTGCTCTCATTACCTTCTGTTATTGACTATCAAACAATCTATTTCAACTGAGTTTCAGTCAGTCGAGAAGACGGCCAAGTGGAGATAAGAAGTCAATGATGTTACAGATATACACGCGAAGAAAGGCCTATATGCCTGATTGTTTGCCCACTTTGAAAATCAGCATTCGAAATTCTCGCCTTTTCCCTGAGCTTGAAAACAGACCAATGGCGCCAGTGTGCAATACGCAACTATCATAATTCTGAAGGAGGTCTCTCTCTCTCTCTCTCTCTCTCTCTCACACACACACACACACATAATATATATATATATATATATATATATATATATATATATATAGTGTTATTTATTGAGGGTTGAGTTATCTACGAATGGAAAGTCCTCGATATCGGGGATAGAGCATATATAAATATTTCACTGGTATGAAACTCAGAGTCATCTCGAAGCAATGAATTTTCCATGTACACCTCCATACTAAAAAAAAACATGCACACACATGCACACACACACACACATATATATATATATATATATATATATATATATATATATATATATATATATATATATATATATATACATGTATATATATATTCTATTTAATGAATTTGAACCAATTCATCCGTACATCTCACGAAATCACTCCACCATGAAATAGAGAACTTTTTTTGAGGATGCCACTTCTCAAGCTTTCTTAAGCTTTCCCGAACCATTTTTCAAAAGTTGATATTTTCGTTATTTTCAGAACTACACTGCTCAGTTTTTATTTCAATTTGAAACAGTCTGTGAATTATAATGTAGAAAATGGGGAAAATGAGCATCGTATCTCTAGAAATAACGAAAATATCAACTTTTTTTAAATGGTGCGTTGGGCATTTATCATGTTCACCCTCTCATATATTGTTTAGCCACAATTACGTACATATTTCGCACTGGCGCCGTTGATCTGTGTTCAAGCCTATGTAAATGCAGTATTTCTCTTTCTCTTCACTTTGCTCCCTCTCTCTCTCTCTCTCTTCTTCTTTTTATCTACCTATTATTCTTTCTTTTATGCTCTCCTCTCCCGCTCTCTTCCATCAAAAAGCCTTCTCTGTCTCCTCTGTCATCTCAATCCTTTTTTTTCTTCTTTTCTCTGCGTCTTTTCCTTCCCTTTATTTTCCCGCCGAACGGTCTCCATTCATTTTGATCCTTTCCTGCTGCCGTCTCTAACCATCGACGCTACTGTGAGCTACCTCTGCCATCTCATCTGTCAAATTGACAATCATTTCCACGGACCACTGATATATGGCCGACTTCAACTGTTCAACTTCTCCGCCTTGGCGAAGAAAATATCCGTGGAAACTGTTTTAAAGTCCTTTCTCTTTTGTTCTCCCATTTTTTATCGTCTGTTATTTCTTTTACGATAGCCCTCCGCCTCATACTAAAACTTTACCTTCCTCCACAACGACCTCTTCACCCCCCCTCTCTCTCTCTCTCTCTCTGATACTGTCTGTTTCTGTCTCTCTGTCTCTCTCTTAGTCTCTTTCTCTCCTTATCCGATCTCTTTTCTTTTCCTCCATATAATCCATTTTGTTCTCTTTCTTTCATTATTCATACGTTTCATTATTGTTCTGGCTTCCTCTTTTCCTCCCTCATTCTCTCACCCTCTCCCACTCTACCGCTCTCTACTCCTCTTTTCTTTTTTCTATCCTCTTCTTTCTGTATGAGTTTTTTCTCTTTCTTTTTTTTTATAATTCATACTTTTCGAAATTGTTCTCTCTCTCCCCCTCTCTCTCTCTCTCTCTCTCTCTCTCTCTCTCTCTCTATATATATATATATATATATATATATATATATATATATATATATATATATATCGTTCATCTTCGTTCAATCTACTTTCTTCTTCACCGTTTCTTTCCACATTAATCTTTTGTTCTCTCAATGTTGTTCTCTCTCTCTTTCTCTCTCTCGCATTTTTTCGTTCTTCCCCCCTCTCTCTCTCTCTCTCTCTAACTCAAGCGTGTGCGTTCTTTTCTACTCAATCTTCTTGTTCTCTTACTTTCTTTCTTTCCCTCTCTTTTCTTTCCTCTCTTTCCAAGATTTCTCCCTCTAATGCTTTATTCAAATCTTTTTAGAGTTTTAGAGTTCATTTGGATTTTTTCCGTTCTAGTTTGTTTTCTTCCTTCGTTTACCTTTTCTTTTTCATTCCGTTCTCTTTCTTGGTATTTCTTTCTCTCTTTTCATTCTGATTCCCTCCTTTCATGTTCCTTTCCTCTCCGGTTTTTTCTTCCAATATTTACTTCTCCTCTCATTTCTCCCTTTCTTCAGCTGCAATAGTTGAACGACTGTAGCCAACAAATGTGGCATAGTGCTCTCCCTTTATATATATACATATATATATATATATATATATGTATATATATATATATATGTATATATATATATATATATATATATATATATATATATATATATGTGTGTGTGTGTGTGTGTGTGTGCGTATATTTGTTAATGTTTTTGTATGTTTGTTTATGTGCTTCTTCATGTGTTTGTTTACGTATTTGTTTATGTGTTTGTGTGTTTGTAGGTTCAGGTGCCCCTGTTTTGCCAACAAACTTGAAAATAGGCATCATTACTCGATTAGACCTCTTTTGAAAATTACTTTTATCATTTTTATTTTATTTTTAAAAAGAATTTTTTAACCTTTTAGAGCCATATTTTGACGGATTTATCAATAAATAAAATTAATAAAACAACAAGAAACATAAAGATTCTGATGAATCTCTGTTTCTACATGTTTTTTTTTTCACTCTATTGTTGTGGAAAACGCCAGTGATATCATGAATACATTTATCCTTTGATGAAATTTTTTACGTGACTTCAAATATTGACCTTACGGTTGTCTATTTATTGACTGTGATGGCAAATTTATATTTCATTTATTCGGGGATCCTCATTTTTACCCACGTCCTCTGTCTCCCTACCCCCTCTCTCTCTCCCTTTCTCTCTCTCTCTCTCTCTCTCTCTGTCTCTCTCTCAATACATATATATATATATATATATGTCTGTCTGTGTGCGCGTGTGTGTGTGTATGAATGATCACTGTTCAGCATCATCTAAGGACTGTGGTGTGCGGTGCAGCCCCAGTACTAAAAGAGCAAGGCTTTACCAGCTTAGTTTTCAAGTCTGCAGACCTCTAAAGGCGCCTAGATTAAAAATTAAGAAAACAAAGGCTGGCTTGGTGGAAGGCCCATCAACATTGGACATATAAGAACTGGAAAATGGTAATTATTGATAGTATTGCATAAAAATGTTTATAAATCACAATTAATAACATCAACCTTGATTTTGAAATTACCTTGAAAAATGTTCAACATTTACAGAATAAATCATGAATATTGTCGTTTCTGCTCCCTGACTTTGGAATCATGTACCTTTTCAAAGGCCCTCTGTATCAAAGTGGGTGAGTTAATATCACCAAGTTCACTACAGGCCTTCCATAGATTTGCAAAGTCCCTAAATGATGCTGATCGTAGTTTTTTGGCAATATTCTGCCTTGTTGAAACACGCCTTTGTCCACACTTTCTGACACGCTGAAGAGACAAATTTTCACCATTTTTTCAGGGGGGTTTTTTTTGTGTGTGTGTGTGTTGAATACACTTTTTTATATTCCCCCTTTTTTTTTTGCAATTCCAGCGCAACTTGAAGAATCATTTGTCAGATGAACTTCCACTTGGACACTTTTCTTTGAGCTTGGATCTTTACCAGGTTTCATGATGACAATATTGGACAAGCATGCATGGTAATCACAACTACAAGAGTAACCTGCCTGATTTGACACCTGTTACACAAAATTGTTACTATAAATGAGGTTAAATGGATACACGATAGGAAATGGGGTTTTAAAGGGCACGCTAGTTCACCTGAGATGAGCCACAATGTTAGATTATAGGGAGATCATGTTTGCTTGATGTCGACCTGTGGTCACATGAGATCAACAACTGGGTGAATTCTCTCGGTATAAAACTCTGAAAAGAATGCAGAATCCCAAATGCATAAGAACATGTATTTCTGTTTATATCTTCGTAGTTTAAATAGGGTTTTAAAAGAAGAAAGAAGTCAATTTTGAAAAACGTGCACTGAGCACTTTATTTTTACATACGTGTTGGCAACATTTTTGTACACACACGTTCGTGAGTGTGAGACAGACAGACAGACAGACAGACAGACAGACAGACAGACAGACTAACAGACAGAGATAGCGTCCTTATCTATATTTATCAATTAATCTTTTACCAAACAAACACACACACACACACACACATGTACATATTTACTAATCCATACTGACATAAGGACATATTTATGTATATATAAACGAATGTATGTGAGGGTGTGTGCATGAGAGCATGTGTGCGTGTACGCGTGTGTATATAATTTTAGCTGGTAGCAATATATATATATTCGTTGATGTATTTCTTTTTTCTTAACAAAACCAACAAATGTATTTATCCATAAAGAGTCGTTTGCATTGAATAAAGTTAATAATGTAGTGTATAGATACGAACAGACTGTGATAGATAAGAGAAGATTGAGAAAAATATGGAGAAACCTAAAAAGAAAGATATGAATTATTTGAGAAGGATAGATAAATCACTATTTTTTCTCTTCATACTGTTTTCCGCTTCACGGACCCTAAACTTTCGTTTACTGTTCGATCTCTTCATTTGCATATTGCAGAAGTGTTTTTCTCTCTTTCTTTTTTTTTTTCCTACATTCTTCCAATATCCCAAATGATAAATAAATCCCGAGTAGTGACCGAACATTTGTCAGTTGTCATCGCTTTATTAAACTCACCTGGACACACGGTAAGGTCATCTCTGATCTCTAGCAGTCTGTATCCATACACAACCAAAAGTCCAAACCCATGCACCTACACACACACACACACACACACATACACACACACACACACACACATAGACTGCGGTACATCAATGAAATTGAAAGATAACTTGTCAATGCCCGAATCATCTTGATACATTTATGTAGCCATACCAACATTTTGGCCAATTCATTCCACGACCTTCTTGTGTCAACATCAAAGATGTGATCAAGTGATTTGATTGTGCGAACAAAAGTTGGTATGTTAATGACTCTTCACTGAGTTATACAAAAGCCATATTCTGTGAGTTCGGCTTGCTATAATTCCAAATCACTGACAATCATATTATTTACAATGCAGAACATATTATGCAAATGTTTAATTGATTCATTTCCTGTCCATTGTTAGAGATCAAAGAGCTTCCTTGATCTTCCGAATTTCCACCCATTATTTTCGCCTCTTTCCTCACTGCCAAACCGTCTCAATATTTCCTCAGATGACTTATTTTCTCACTTACTTTACATAGGTATTCAAGACCATTACCATATTTCTCTTTATTCGTGGAGATAATCATAAACTACATGTTCAACGATTTTCGCAGCTCTCGAGCAAGGTCTCGACATTTTCTCACTCTTTTTTAGTATTACAGAGTGGCTTGCCAAGATTGCTGAATCTATTTGACTGAATTCATTTTATGTTTACAATATTTACATCTAATCACCTGGTCTGCACAGAGTTATCTTTCTGAATCTCGCAGCCCCAAAGAATCTTACTTTCATATTCTCAAGAACAGTTAATGTATCGTTTATTTGCATTGTCGTTATTATTTCAAGCGTTGTTAGGTTCACAACTTCACAATACATATCTAGTAGTGATCGGTGATGAGTGACAACTATCATCCCCAGCACCTTCCTCATTATCCTCGTAGACCCCCGGACTGCTGCAGTCTGGACAGTTTTAGGCCTTCCTCAAATCGGGTGACACTTTTTATCCCTGCCATTCCCTATCACTTCTCAATACTACTCGTTCTCAAACATAAACAAACTCCCTGCCATTCCCTGTCACACGTTTCATTAATGTTTGAAAACTACTAGTATTAAGATGTGGCTGGGATGTTTTTTTGCAACGAAATACTTTATCAACGTGTGGCAGAGAGTGTCAGGGATAAAAAGTATTACAGTTCATATCTCAGATCCTGTGTTCTTAGCATGGTTCCACGTGCATTTTTTTCAATTATGGGCACGACCAAAATCTTTGTTTTATTGATTTTTCTCAGTTCACGAGCAAGGTCCTGGTATTTTTTCTGATATCTTGCATTCTTTAATCTGCACCCTTTGATCTGCTGATATAGCCAATTTTACGATCAGGAAACTTTCTCTTGAGGTATGCGGGGGCATGATTGCTATGGTTCTCGAGTCTCTTGATATCATTTGTTTAATTGGTCGAACTTGGGAGATTTGCACGATTCTCAGAGTATGACCATCCCAACCACGCCGTGCTTGTTTTATATTCTGTTTGAGTTAGCTTTTTGCATTCAATTATGAAGTCTTGCGTTGATACAATTGGTTCTGGTGCATTTATTCTGGGTTTTAATGATAAGTGACCCCCGTTTCTCTTTTTAGATGTCCTCTGCATAAGCATGTCCGTGACATTTCATTTTTCCCAAAATGATAGAACTTATTTTGTCTTGTCAAACTCAAATCCAATTTAAAATTGACATTTATGTGCTTCCCCCGTAACAAGAACAATCCTCTGCAAATTTAGGGGATTAAACTCTTCACTATTTTTCTATCCCGTTAATATGTTAAACCAAACCAATGTGTAAAATTAACATTCCCCAACTGATTCGAAATCACGACCAAGGCAACTCTCTTCGGAGCCGAAGCGACAAGAATTTATTTATGATCCATACAATACAAAAGTAGCAATAATCATTTTCACTTGAAATAGAAGTATAAGTGGAGATAGACTCTGTGGCAGTCAGACTTATTTCCTTTATAGAACAATTGTAGCAGTGTCTTTGCATGTTCGAGCCTGGTCATATCGTATTGTCTACGGACTTGAAAATTGGCATCACTACACCAATCATCATCAGTCTTTTAACGTCCTTCTTTGGACATAGACCTTCCCCAGTATTTGCCACACTTCTCTGTCATGGGCACCGCGGAGCCAGTACCTCTCGAACTTGTCTAGCTCGTCTCTCCATCTAATATTCTGCCGGCCTCCGTTGCACACGTGATCTCGGGGGATCCATGTCGTGAGTCGTGATGTCCATTGGTTGTCTGCCATTCTTGCAACATGGCCAGCCCACCGCCATTTGAGATTTCTTATGGATTCTATGATGTCCCTGACTTTTGTCTTTTCTCGAATGTACTGTGCTGTCTTGTGGTCTCTCCATACCAACAACAAGCAGCATTATTCTTTCATGTGCACGTTGCATGGTTCTCAATTTACGGGTCTGTCTCTTTGTTAGGTTCCATGCAAATTTGTTTTTTTACTCTTTGAAAAAAAGTTGTTTTGATCTTTTTGGTGCCATATTCTGACGAGTTTATCAATTACATCTAGACTCTCCAGAATGTTTTTAGATGTTTCTTTATTCTATCTTAGATATTTTCCAATGGTAAACGCCTGTGATGTCACAAATAGAATTTATTCTGACCATATTTATTCTTCGATGGAATTTCATTTATATGACTTCAGATTTTGACGCTACGGTTGTTCAATCATTGACTGAGATGGCAAGTTTACTTCTATTTTTTTTTTTTTTTCAAAATGTTTTCATGAACATCTCTGTGAAATTTTTTGTCCTCGATCGGCGGTCGGGATCTAAAGCTGAGATAGGTAGTTGTTGTCATCTTTGACTTTGTACGTGTTTTCCTTCACTGTTCCCGCCCTCAAAAGAAGGAAATAGATATAAATCATTTCACAAAGAAAGGAAAGGGAAAATACAAATGAAAACCAATGAAGAAGTTTTTTAAAAAAAGCACAGAGAATCAGACAAAGCGCGAACAATGGTAGAAGGTAAACACATTTCAATCTTAAAGCCGAATAGGATCGTTTCTTTCTCACTTAGGGGCACCATTTAACTCATAAGATCCCGCGTCTCTCATTTTTACGACTGCTTTATACAGACGTGTCAAGAGAGATTGTTACGCCATCTGCTGGAGTATCAAGTAACTAAACACTGTTCGTCTGAACGACTCATTCCTGTCAATCTAGTTGTCTGCACTCACCACAGCTTTTTACCAAAAAATATGCCTGCCGGGCTTGCTTACATTTTCGTCATTTTTATTATGTCGTGGTTGGTTCTTCTCTCCATTCATTTCTATAAAAGAAATTTCTCACTTGGTCGTTTGTGTTGATTTTGGACTCTTGTGGACCCTCTCTCTCTCCCCCCCTCTCTCTCTCTCTCTCTCTCTCTCTCTCTCTCTCTCTCTCTCTATCTATCTATCTATCTCTTACTTATACATGTGTTCGTGTGTGTGTATGTCTGAGTGCGGGTATATTTTTAAGAATTAGAACTCACTATACATATATTGTATAAGAAACATTTTTGCAGCTGTGATTTTGTTGTATCTGTGCTACAGTGGTTCATTCACTCCACTCTGAAAAATGTATTACTTTCACAATTGTATAACACGGCCGGTGTTGAGCAGTCCGGAACTGTGGCTATGCTGTTGATACTCAATGCTGCATCAGTATATATCGTGAGAAGCAGAGTGAAAATTATAAATATATACGAAAACAATATGTATTTCTAAATGTCTTCATGACACAGAGAAAACAAATTAAATTTTCAATCAAAATTACTTTAATTCAATTTTAATTCAGGTAGATTGAAACTGCCTTACTATATAAGTCAATGTCAATGCTATGGTCAAATATCCAAACATTTTGAAAAATCATCCGAGTGAAACAGATCGAATACGCACAGTAAATTGAACAATTAACTCATAGTTAATTATATATATATATGTATATATATATATATATATATATATATATATATATATATATATATATATATATATATATATATATATATATTCCTTTAATGTTTTTAGGGTTGCTTTATCTATTGCAATGGTACTCAATGTATTAAATTTTCAAATAGAGCGTATATATATATATATATATATATATATATATATATATATATAATATGTATTTATAATACATATATATATATATATATATATACATATATATATGTATATATATATATATATATATATATATATATATATATATATATATATATATGTATATATATATATGTATATATATATATATATATATACAAAAAATGACGGGTTTATTCATATATGGATCGGCACAAAGGAGCTGAGAGCTTATTTTATTAGATGATTCAATTTTGATGATTCAAGTATCCTAATTTCATTTTTTTCCAAGCCCCAACTAACCTCAAGCTGTTTCAATAAGTGATCATTCATGAAGTCTTAAGAGTTTCTATTGCCTAATTTTCATTGTTATGTCATAATAGGAAGGCAAATTAACCAATCAGAGAATCACATTTAAGCCCACTAAGACAATCAGGGAGGAAACTTCATTATGTGTTTAGATGAATGTCGTGCTAATGTAACGGTTATCTACAGACACAACTTAGTTTGAATCTCGGTTGTGACTGCTTGTATAACTTTTGCAGTAACGACTCTATCAAAGGCATGAATTCAACTCTCTCTACCCTCTGTACCATCGCCAGTCATCTTAACCAGTCTGTCGTATTTAATATCAAGGGGGTAGTCTGAGAGAAGTAAGTAAATGGGTACATGAGCAATCCAGTCTCACATAATTGACTTATTCATCCAAACGGTGGCCTCGCTGTCATGATGAGTGCGTGTGTGTCAGTCTGACTCTGTACGTATGCGCGTGCATGTGCGTGTGCAGAATCGGTGCAAATTTGCCCAAATGTTTTCTCGATAATTATGAAAACGTAGAGGATGCTGGATTAGAGAGGTTCGATCCAGGTTACATTCACTTATGAGATGACGGACGAACAAAAACGTAAAATGCACGAAGCAGCTGCAGAGTCGATCTCCATTCCAAGTTCTATTCCAGCCAAAGATGATTACAGCAACTTTGAGATTGTATATGTATAGATTCGTAGATTATAAGGCTTGTCAGTTTAGCTTGTTTAGTAACAGAATTGTCGAGCAATCGTTTAGTCATGATCTCAAAGGGAAATGTTGATGTTGCATATAGGTTAATATAGTGAAACAGTGCAGAGTTTGATCCTCTAACTTTGAAGAGGGTTGTTCTTGTTGTTCTCCTTGTTACGACAGGAAAACAAAGTCTACTCAAGACTCGGACATGAATTTGACAATTGTTTCATCCCGTTGAGCCATAGTTCAACATTTCGAAGAAAATAGATCAGATTAAAATGGAAGGAAAATATTTTACAAGGCAGAAAATGTAAAAAAAGAAATAGTGGAGAAATTTTCAATACACAACCGAAGAAAGAGCAGTTGACTTGAAATATTTAAGCTTTTATGAAGTGTTGAAATAGCAAGTAGAGGAGGAAGATGAGGATGGTTCACCCAATGGTCTGGGCCCAAATTCATGTCAATTCAAAATGATGATGCTGAGAAGATTTACATTTGGAATCGCTACTTGTAGTAATAATAGCAGCACAAGGTGGGGAGGAAGATGAAGATGGTTTACCTGAAGGTATGCATGAACTTTCATATCAATCTAACATGGTACGACTAGGAAATTGATATCCAGCATTACTAGTTGTGATAATAGCAAGAGGAGGAGGAGGAGCAGGTAAAGGAAAGTGATGATGGTTCACCCGAAGGTATGCACCAACTTTGATATCAATCCAACATGACACTGCAGAGAAATTTTACATTTAACATATGAGGGACCGATCGACCCAAAAAACGTCTTATAGAGATGTATGGGTGCATCTGGAAATAAGCCATGATATGTGATGGCGAATAGAATTACAGATACGCAAAAGCTTATTTCAATTTAATTGATAAATACATTTATACATATATATATATATATATATATATATATATATATATATATATATATATATATATATATAGATAGATAGATAGATAGATAGATAGATAGATAGATATTTTTTTATTTATTATATATACAATACAAATGAAATCATTGTTAGCTGGAACAGCTACCATGCTTGCTTAGGTATCTTTTCTTCACATCTGTAAAGGTGAAGTTTTAATTTGTTCACCCTTTGTTTTTTGTATTTTCTTTCAGCATTCCCACCTGAGGAACGTTCAACTTGAAGTCTAAGCGTTTACGACCTCACAATGTATTTATCATGTGTAGACATACCAACATGAGTGCAGGCGGATTGGTTATGTATTTGTGTGTGTGTGTGTCTGTCTGTGTCTGTGTATGCATGTGTTGTGTATGTGTGAGTCTGTGTGCAATCCAGGGCTCCAGGGAGCTGGGGTGCTGCCGGTACATTGCACCGTGTCCCGGAGGACCAGACGTGGGCCAAAAAATTTCTTCGCGTATCTAAACTTCTAAGTTGATATGGTGTGACCATTAATGAAATAGGTTGACTCCATCGTTTACCAGTGAGCAAATATAGTATGGGTGCCGAAAGCGATATAACAGACGAAAACAGGATTGCTAAGGGACGGGTGTGTTTATACATTGTGTTTGAGGGTCAGAACAGCTTTGCACCGCCTTATAAAATTCCTCTTGGAGGCC
Organism: Thysanoteuthis rhombus; assembly: GCA_963457665.1. Classification (NCBI taxonomy): domain Eukaryota; kingdom Metazoa; phylum Mollusca; class Cephalopoda; order Oegopsida; family Thysanoteuthidae; genus Thysanoteuthis; species Thysanoteuthis major. Next base: position 45,563,004 of record OY735205.1, on the reverse strand, counting down.
CTGGTGTAATCACACTTCTTCCAAAAGATGCCTCGCCAAATGGTAACCAAACTTTCTCTACTATCGATGCCTCGCAATATTCTTTCCTTCTGGGTAGTTAACTATGTACAAATTTCTGTTAAAAAAAAATTAATTAATTAATTCGAAAAGAGAAACGGCTTTTTCTTATTTCTCATTTCCGATTTGGCATATTTTTTTCATTTTATATCATTATTAGAATTTATCTATAATTTTTTTGCTTGCATTTTTCCTTTTCTTGGTTTTGTTTGTTCTGAAGCATGTTTTTATGATTATACATTTTACGCTTTCCTATCTGTGTATCTCGATCATTTTCTCAAATATTTTTTTTTTCCACAATTTTTCTTTTCATTGTCCATTTCTCGTTTAGTCTGTATTTCAACTTCTGAGATAAATTAGAAAGAACTGAAGACGTCAGGCAAATGCATCGTAAACAATTAAATGAAATATCAAGTGGAGATAAATGACAGGGGAGACAATTCGCCCTGCTAGATGAGGAATTAAGCAATTTTTTAAATTTTGTTTTAGAAGTCACGTCCGTTCTCTGTCTATTTTTTTGTTTGTTTGTTCTTAACAAACGCCATTCTTTATTTTATTTGATGTGATTTTCAAATTCATTTTCCGATAATCTAATCTCATTTAATCATTTGGAAACCCGATTTTTTCCTAATTAGTATCTCAAGACCACATTATTCGAGGTCACTAGTTTAGACAACGTAGTAAAAAAAACTGTTACTTTTAATCTTACAAAGCTGATTGGGCGGCTATATTCATTCTTTTTAATTTAGTTTAATAATTTTATACTAATGAGTAAAAGTTACAAGAAAGATTACGTAATTCATGCTTTATTCTAAATGTTCAAAGTGTCTTACGAAGCGGAATGCACTTTTGGTTGGGACATGCTGTATCTCGGGAGAAAGAACTTTGTAGATAGATGTACATTATCTAAACTTATCTGGGGAAAATGAGTGGAACTTAGTACAAGAGAAAAATGATCAGTGAAGGCTCACGAAACTATCTCGCTAACTATTACATCACCAGAGGCACTCCAAGTTGTTGGACAAATTCAGTTCATGACACATGGCATAACTAATGGAACGAACACACGATCGTATCCATTACACTCACCGCTGCTCAGCGATAGTAATTTGCAAGTCTATTTTCTTCCATTTGATTCTATTCGCTCTGAATAAATAGCTAAAAGATTACGTAAAATTCGGAAACCTTTTTCTTCAATTAGGATTAGATTAGATTGACAAACAATTGTCAGGTGTGATTTTAATAATATTCCAATTTTTTTACCTGTAAATGCAATTTCCTTTTTATTATTGATTTCAACTAGCCTTTACCTTAATCTACATTATTTGTAACTTTTTATCACGACTTAAACTCGGACTAGCATCCTACGACACCGAATACATAACGCGATCAGAAATAAAGAATTAGCCCACGGTGACTCTGGAACTCACACCTTATTTCCAGAACGAGTCCAGTATATGCCTACCAGCCTTTGTACTTTCGACCACACGACTCCACTGTTGATAAAAGTTGATTTTACACTTGTCAAAATTACTAATTAGAATATTGTGCTACAATACTTCATCCAATAATAAGGATAAATTTTCAAAAATGGCTATTTTCTTTCTGTACCGAACCTTTGCGTCAACGACGAGGATGTGTTAATTCCTGTCGAGTAAGTTAATATCTGTAATATATTGTATAACGTTAGAATGAAGAAGGCATCGGCTCCAAAGAAAGGCATGTGGTTACATCTATCAAAAGATGATCCATCGTCTCTTGGGAACCTTCATTCCGATACACATCTTTATTATCGTTCTCATCAAAAGTTTCAACGTCAACGCAAACTTTATCGTCTTCTTCATCGTTTATTCCTCCACATATCATCACCGCCGCCGGCACCCCATCATTATACTTATCGCTCATCGTCTCCGACATTTATCAACGTTTTCACCTTGACATGGCCTTAATGTACGCACTCGTATATAAGTCGAAATCATTTGAAGCAGTGGTTGCTTGAGATCTGTGGACTACTGAGGGTCCGAGAAATAATGCTCGAGGTCTGCAGTGGTATTCCTTCAAAACCTGACATAGCCATCGAAAGATATAATAATTGTACTCTCACCTGTGCCATATATTAGAATTCAAATAAATATAATCCATTTTAAATGAATATGATTTTTACAGGTCAAAAATGTCTTTTTATTGTAGTTCATTAATCAGTCAGGAAACTAAATGCTGAAAATACGTGTTTGCCAGAATATTTCCTCTCTTTCAGGTGTTGAGATAATCTTTCTTTTATAATTGATTACTGGGAAATCTTTAGTTATTTGGATTTGAGTATAATCTTCCTTTCGTTAATTGGGTTCAGGGATAATCTTTCATTATCTTATCTTGGACATCTAAGGGTCCTTGAGTTTTCAATGATTGAAAGGGTCGAACCTTGATTTTTGAGCAGGACTTATATATTTCAATACCATAATATAACACTGGTTGATTTAAACGTTTATAGTCTTTTGGATGATATTAGCTATGCAGTCCTGCAGAACACCCAATCATATTTAGCGTTCTAGTCTCGTAAGCAAATAACAGTGTTTACCTGTCTCCGTTAAGATTTGGAAGAAAATGTCCAACGAGAGAGAGAGAGAGTAACACCAGTTGTTAAAAAGTGAAAAAATATCAAAAACCTGGTCAACATAAATACTCTAATGCAGTAAGTAGAGATAAATTCGCTTAGATTCAATTAACTCTCGTAAAAGGTGTATTCTGACTTGTCACATATTCACAAATTACAATTGCTCTTGCATACGATTGGTCGCTAGTTTAGCCATTGTTACATTTCTGCGTTAAATTTCATTGCACTGTTTGTCTGGGGGCCCTCACAGAATTTTTCCTCACAAATTTTGAAATTTCCTCCGATCACCATTTTATTTCACTTTTTGAAAATCTTATCAGTGAATTTCTTTTCAAAAAATATGATTTTCCGATGGAAGCAGAGAACGTGTCCATTTCAAATTGTGTAAGAAAACTGTATTTCTTAAACTCAACTACATGAGGCATAGGTTAGGTTTAGTGTTTGGGGTTAGGGTTCAGATTCTTAGGGTTATGGTTATATAAGTCAATTACGGAATAAATGAAAACAGGAAACTTATCATTTTTGCAAAAGTAGTTTCGCCACTGAAAAGATAGTTTACGCCGTCCATGTGTTTTTTAAGCGGGAAAGGTAACAATCGCCAGATTACATTAACGATTAACACCTTAGTGTTGTTAGCATTGAGTTCATTCCTCACTGTCAGATCTATGAATATGAATTAGTGAAGTTAGCGTTGCCCCCAAAATAACGAATTGGTATCAGCATTGTTTAGCTTTTGTTTAAAGTAGCTTCATTCGAAATAACGAATGATCATCCTTGAAACCAAAAAAAAAAAAAACGACGGAAAGGTTATATCTAAACCCAAACAACGAAAGAAAGATGATCCCTAAATAAGATAATGAAAGATAATCTCTAAACCCAATTAACGAAAGGAAGATAATAATTAAACTCAAATAACTTGGGATTATCCATACATTAAATAAGAAAGATTATCTATACATCCGGATAATGGAAGAAAAAGTATCCCTAAACTCAACTAACGAATTTTTATCTCAAAATCTAAATAAAGAAAGATTATCCCAAATCCATATAACGAAAGGTAATCCCTAAACTCGAAAGAAAAATAAACAACGAAAGAAAAGTAATCGCTTAATTTGAATAACAAAAAAAAAAGAAAGTTTGTCATAATAAACATAACAATAAAACATAAACAACAACAGAAATGTTATCCCTAAACTTTCCTAATCCCATATAACGAATACTGGCCAACGAATATCCTATCTCATGGAAAATAATGTTTCGTGTGTATTTTTTGCAAGCTGAATCCAAATTTCTTTGTCACCCATAGTTTTTTGTCCCGGGATACTCGCATATTATTACGTGAAGTTAACAACTAAAGGATAAGATTTCACAACTTTCCTAACGTTTTGAAGCAAAAATAAATACCCAGTATTTAAATCAAAGGTAGAGACATGTTCTCTCAAAATTACAACTTGCTGGTTTATAAAATAGACTTACAGAATGATCAATAAGTTTTAAAAGGGACACACTTTTCTCAGAATAGCCAGTTCAAATCTGATTTTTCAGTTATTCGATTCTAGGGGTCAACCTCAAATTCGAAAAATTAAAAAAATAACACCTCAATTGGCAACACTGGACACACAAATTCTTAATTGGCAACTGTGACTTTTCTAGGCTAACTAGCTATTCGATAATCCCAAAATAACGAAGGTGGGGGGGGGTATTCTTAAAACCAAATAAATAAAGATCGAACCAAAACAAATAGACAAAACTTTTATTTGTAAATCTTGTTTTCTGATATTTCCAGCTTTTGTACCTTTTTTAATAGAAGTTTTAAGAAATATTCCCAGTTAGTTCCCCCAAGAACTTTTCTGTTCTTCTCGCCACTTTATTTTACTTTTCTTCATACGAAACATTTTGTATCATTATTTGGTCAAATCTGGCATAAGGTCAAACATGGCTGAAAACAATCACCTCATACTTACCGATATGAAACACCGAATGATTTAACAATATAAGATTGTATTTCAAAATATGAGTTTGTGGTAATCCCCAAGGAGGTTTAACGGCTGATTTTTCATCATTATATGAATCAACTGTAGAAAATAAAGCCTGTTGGCACTGTATGTATAGTCATTGATGTGTCATAAATCTTTGTTTACGTAGAGAAATCTCTCAAGGGGGCTGACGTCATAATAGGGAACAACAATTTAGTCATCGCAATAAAGATTGGATTTATAAAATAAATGCAACTTGTTTAGAACGGCAGGTTTGTACACACAATCTGCTTGTTGGTTGAGATTGTTGCTAATTTCCCACCTTAATAGCGGTCGATATTCGAATACAGGTATTTAAATCGTGATTTCCAAGGCACGAGGATCCTTTTCACTGAGATGATGAGATGATTAGTGCAACAGGATTTCCCTACAGCTTATGTTACTAATCTGAGCTTACCAAATAAAACACATACACACACACACACACACATATATATATATATATATATATATATATATATATATATATATATATATATATATATATATATATATATATATATATATATATATCAGTCTTTTAACGTTCGTCGTTGGACATAGACCTTCCCCAGGATTCGCCACACTTCTCTATCGTGGGCATCGCAGAGCCAGTATTTTTTTTTAATTTGTCTAGTTCATCTCTCCTTCTTGTATTCTGTCGGCCTCGTTTCGCATGTGACCTTTGGGGGTCTATGGTGTGAGTCGTGATGTCCATCGGTTGTCTGTCATTCTTGCAACTTGGTTTGCCCATTGCCATTCAAGTTTTCTTATAGATTCTATGATGTCTCTGATGTGTATGTGTGTGTGAGTGTACGTGTGTGTGTATGTGTGTGTGTGTGTTGTCCTTCAGGTAGTTCCAAAGCACAGAGAATAAAATCTACTCCATAAATAATTAAAGGGGATTAATATTCTAGTAAGAAGCAAGCGCAGAATATCTAATAAGAATGAATACATATTCATGTTTTTAATAATTCATGCAAACTGGTTACCAAAGAGGATCGATCCTTTATTTAGTATAAACATCATTAATCATTATTCCTATTGACATCGGCAGCATCAGTCGTAAATATCTGTGATCCAGCCAAGGTACAGAGCTAATACTTCGAATGCTGATTTTCCATGCAGTGACACGATCTTCCTATTCCTCATACCGATTTGGCCTTGCGCCACACTAAACTAAGCTTTAAAAGCCTGGCTGCTGCACGGTCAGAGTCCACTCCAACTATTCCGACTGACGATGTTTACTGCAACTTTTGTTTTGTATATATCATAAACAAAAAAATCATTTGAATATTTTTGTATGTATTTGAATGAAATGAGCCCCTCCGTATCTGTAAGATAACTTTTCGTAGTCAGTTTGGCTCAGGCAGTGAGAGAGTTGGCTACCAATCACTTAGTCGTGATTTTAAGTCGCGGTAAAGAAATGTTCATTTCTTAAACGCATTCATTCATTAGGATGAATTAAGATCTTTCTAATATGAATTTTGTAAATATGTAATACTTGCCGATTTAGCTGAGACGGTAAGAGATCCACCAACCATCACGTCGTGATTTCAAATTATGGAAAGGGGTGTTATTTTAACATATTGGTTTGGTTTAACGAGACTGGATAAGCAAACGGTGGAGAGTTTACCCCTAAATTTGGTGAGTATTGTTCCTGTTTTCGTTAATGAAAATAAAGTCAACTCCAGACTTGGACAGGAGTTTGACAACAAATATCATCATCATCATCATCATTATCATTATCCTTACTTCACCAACTGTCATCATTGATCATAATCAATACGCTGTCCATTTCCATAATCAATCAGTCGTCATCATCGTCGTTATCATCATGGAGGCAAATGTCGCCATCTTTCTAGTAGAGCTGTGTGAAAATATGGCCCGTGCTTCCAACCACGTAACCCACACAATTGATCCTATCAGCGCCAGCTTCATCGGTCTGATTTGTTATCTATGACGTTTGCCGATTGATGGCGGCGCCACACCAGTGCCTACAAACCCTGCAATACCACCACCACCACCACCACCACCACTGCACGGATCTACTAATGCTCTACCCCCACCCCACTCCACCCCCGTACTCTATGACAAACACAAAGTAAGAGACTTGGCGGAGAGAGAAGGGGACTAGTAAGTAAGGGAGTGGCCGGTGAAGAAAGATGTAAGAAATGATTGATTGGAATTATGAAGAGACAACAGAACGGTCAGAAAGATTGAATTTGTCCATAATATGCGGCATTAACTGACCGCAGTGACGTCATATTAATAAATAGTACTTTCTCATTTAATTTCCCAGCAGTGCCCGCATATGCCTTTTTAATCAACATTCTATAAACAGTCCCTTCTATAAACAGTCCATGTTCGTTTCTTGACTACGTATTTATTTATTGTTTACTGTAAGCACGCACGCACATACGCGCTCTCATACACAAACACGCGCTGACACATACATATATTCATACATAAATGGCTTGGCTTCGTGAACGAAGATTTTTGGCGAGGTTCTATCGAGTACAACTTGCTCAGGGGCCGAATTCACCCTTTAAACCAAGTGTTTACCTCCTATAGTGCACGTGAATAGGACTCAATGCATGAATCGTAGGTTTCCTCTTTTTTTAGCAGATGCCGGGAATACTCCGACAGTATGGCTGACCTGGGTAGTTAAACCACAGGAAGTTAACAGCCTGTTGTCGGTAAATGCTTGAACTGGCCCTGAAGTTCGACCATCCCTTTGAAGAAAAAGACACGGCTATCTGTGCAATTTAGAGCACAGATCCGAGCTGTACTCTGGTAGAACCCGAGGATATTGTTGAGAATAGAACCTGAAGTTAATTAATCAATATATTTTGATAACTGAGTAACGCAAAAATATTATTTTTAATTAACTATCTGGATAGAATATCCCCGGAATATCCGATTAAATCGTATCTCGATCTTATTTGAGTGAACATTCCACCCTATCAGCCCCTATCCACAGAAAAAAAGCATAATCTTTCTATCAAAATTTGCCAAGCTTTATTAAGTCGGGAACATGGCCACGAGTGTGGGACATACTCTGAGGATTGAACCCATAACCGTTGTAATGAACTACATGACTATCTTGTTTACCTTTACTCCACAGTGAGTGTCCCTGAGAAATATCGACTGGAGAATGAGAGCTACAATGAAAATTGACCTGGCGAATAAGTCAACCTTGAAATCAGTGAATCAAAATTCAGATTTAGCCCAAAATCCGCCGTATAACTTTCTACAATGGAAAACAATACCAAACAACATTCATTGTGCACCATTTACACTACTCATATTTGAAAAAAGTTAACATGGAGTTTATAAGAGAATAGTGACATACAATTAAACAGACTACAACATGTTGATCACTTATCTCAGTAATAAGCCTAATGTTTATTACCAGTAAACAACATCAAGCCAAAAGTGCTGTGTCTAATGAAATATAGGGTGGTGCTAACATTGCGAGGTGGGTTAAACCATTCAAATCTGTTTAGTTTTAATGATTTTTAAAATTCTTTTCAACAAATGAAACATAAACAAAGGGAATTTAATTAACCTCTGCACAAGTGTTCGATTTTCAACATTTCGGACTGAATGTGGTCTTCTTGTTCAAGGGCAATCACTAACGGAGCCCAATTTACGGAAACAAGCAAACAAACAACGGGTCATGGAATCAAGATGGCTTTGTCTGCACGTTTAATTAACAAGAATATGCTCCTTCGGTTAACGTTAAAGGTATTCCAAGTAAAATTCTAGTATTTCATTTAGTTCTTAGCTTAGTTGTGCACTTTTTCCACTAAGAATTCCCAACGATGCCTTTATATATCTGAGTATAAGGAGAACAAAAAAAAATTAAAGTAGAAAAAGTTATGATAATTTTAAATCCCTTGGTAGCTTTTGCACCACCCTCTGTGATAAAATCCAGTTCATTTCTGATATTCATCCCTTGGTTTTAGAGAGACTTGAAATGCCAACTTGTAGTCCGTAAATTATGGTATCTATCTATCTTCATGCTCAACTTTATCTGTGAAAAAAATCTTTTCTTTTCTCTCTTTTTTCATATATATTTCTCTATGTCTTCTAGTGTCTCTTGCTCACTTGCCACACATAGTGTCTAAAAAGAGTAAAAACCAAGTGCGATTATTTAATTGTGCTCTTAGCGCCGACACGAATCATCATCGCCGACACGAATCATCATCGCCGACACTATCATTTGCTGTCGGCGTCGTCGCTTTTATCGACATTGCTGTCATCGTCATCGTCTCTTATTTTTGTTACGCCATTATCTGTGCGCATGGGCGTCCGCTGTCACTTTTCCAGGGGGGGGGGGATGCAAACGGATATATTTCCAGGTGCCGAGGTGGGAGAGGGCAAAGAATATATTCTAAATATATCTTAGCAAAACCTTGTAACCAACGAACAATAATACCATTTTTCTTACGAGGTAGCATTAACTTGGGGTTACATAAAACAATTTTACAGCACCATTGTCCTTTATTGATTATAAATATCCAACTTTCAACCCTCTAACCCGAAATGAGAGGCCCTGATACCCTGGTGTGTGGAATGGTTTTTAGACGTACCCAGGCATCTCTATGAGACACGTTTCGGTCGGTCAGTTGGTTGTTTCCTGATATATTGAATATCAATCGTATCATGGTGGATTGATATGAAACTTGGTCGAGATCTTTGAGTGAACCATCCTAATCTACCCCTTCTACCTTCTTTTCTTCTTGCTACTACCGTCACAGGTGGTGGACACATTGTTGAACATAAGGTTCTTGTTTTTACAGTTATGAACAAGCAGCTGTGTAGCCCTATCTCCAATTCCTGTTGGTTCTTCCAAAATCTTGAATGCCCATAAATATTAACCTAAAACAGGGCATCTGACGCATCCTTTCCCTTCTGTCTTGGTCCCTCCCACTAAAATCACAGAGGACCTTGGACCCGGTGTCGAGCGTAACGCAATTGCAATTAGAATTAGTCGCTCTCTTGCCAAATTCTGCTCGACTAGAAATGACACATAACCCAGGGGGTGGGTACCCCAAGCTTCAAACGTGAAGGATTGTGGTCGATGATGGGAGGACAACGGAAACGGGTAAGTAACAATTAGGAAGAAGAAAAACGACAATAAAAACCCACCGCCATTATTTAATTGTCCTCTAACGCCAACACGAATCGTCATCGTTGGCATTCGCTATCATCATCATCATCATCATCATTATCTGTGCCTTCGACATTATCACCGATATTCTTTTATCATCATTATCGACGTAAAATAGCTCCTTTTTTTATCAGCATTGTTTCTATCTTCCATATCACCATCGTGATGAGTATTTTTCAAAATATATGTTATATTACTTAATTTATAATGGATTCGGAATTCTTGGCTTTTAAAAAAAAAATATTTTGAGTAAACCAAGCGTGGAAATCAATGTCATTCAAAATTTAGTACGAATAAACTAAACAATCTGCAGACGACACTCCACTATTCAACATACCTAACGGAACACAAGTTCCAGTCGAACTAACGAAAAAAGTAGCCGTTAGATATCAATGGTTCCTCTGTCATAATATCTTTTAACATAAGCATCGCAGAGAAGAGAAAATTGCGTAAATGAAAACTAGAATTCAAAATTAGGAAACAAAACTACCGAGCATAAAAATTCCATCATCAAAGATTCTTTCCTGAACGAAATCAATTCTTTTTTACATTCACCGAATACAAAAAAAAATATTTTAGTAACTAGCCAACAGGTTCACGACTTTTTAAACGTCCTTGTAACGGGGGATCTCTTCTGAATTCACTTGCTTTTCATAATCTTCATCAATGATATGACCTTCACAATTATGGACATTATGATCATCAGATCCAGTTGTGTTTATTGCAACATTAAATGGCTGTAAAGCTGTAAATAACCATCATTCGTATCAGTGTTAACTGATAAGTTGGACTGAAGGCTAAGTGACTCTCAAATAATGTTTGTTTTTAGAGCTACTATTACAACTAGAATAAATGATAGCAACATTAATAGTAGGTGTAAGTGTGTTATACCGTGCAATACAATCTTAGTTCCTCGGTAGTGAGTGTTATTTTTTGATTTATTATGTGTAGAAAGCGTATTGCTATTATTCGCTTCAAACTTTGCTTTTGTAAGCAGAATAGTGATTTCCATATGTAACTGTTTCTCTTGCTACATGTGATTGAAAATGAGCTAAATCGCCATTGGACCAATTGAAAAAAAAAGCAGATTTCAAAATATCACTGTTCTGGTCGTAAAAGCAAAGTTTAAACTGAAAAATTGACGTTTTCTATATTTATTAGACGTAATCAATCAGAAAATAACAATTATCATCTAGGAACAGAGAGAAGATCATTTTTTTTCAAAGTTGCACTGTTATTTAAAAAAGTCAGCAGAAAAATTGAGAAAAGTGCTTAAGAGCTGAGGAAACTTGGTGTCACATGACAGCTCTCCAGAATCAACCAGTTAAAACGATGCAAATACTGACGATGATGATAATAATAAAGATATCAACGAAACAATAGCAGAAGTATCATTATTAGATTAATCATTTCGATCATACTTATTTTTGTTGTTGTTGCTGTTGCTGTTAGTATTACCCCAATTTCGTCTACTTTTACTTTTGTAAGACAGCCGTTTCACCCAATACGTCTGAAGACGGATTACTTTTTCACGAAAACCTTGCGCGGCACCCGAAAATCTGTGAACAAGAGACCAAATTGATGGATGATTTGCTCTCTATTGCTGTTCGCAATATCTCCGACATTTTGACACGACGTCAGCAGCAGTAGCACCGAAGAAGGTGAATCGTTCGCTCCTTTTTTTAACATTGACCACTGAAGTCCTAGAATCTTCATATATACCATATCTTGTATCTACAATAGCCATAATCATTTTTCTTGTTTAATCTTTTTTTCTTGAATACTTTCTTTACGTTCCTCACTCCAACTGGAGTTTAGTATCCCGTGGGGGATTTTTCAAGACAGGTCCGATTTCAGGAATTTCGTATAAAAGAAAATCTCTACAAGTTGAGGGTGTATATTTCTAGGATAACTGATGTCCAGGATCTCCATTTTTGACGTCTAGGTTTGCTTTGCCGCCTGAACTGGAAAAAATGGGGTCTGCCTTTTGTTTGTTAAAAGAAGACTCGACAAGATCGTATCCGGACAAAATGAAGAAAAAAACCAACAAGAATAGAAACCAGTCCAGTCATTTCCACCTAAAAGCGACATGACATGTCCAGAATATGTCCTCATCGGATTTATTTTCTCTTCGTTTTACCGTCACATAGGCATGATTAGATTCAGAAAATTTGGTCATAAACTTTATCTCAAATACACTGCTTGAAATATCTCCAACGGAAATATCAACAAGTCTCAATGATAATAGTTTTTAAAAAAACAAAAGTGAAGTTTGCTTTCAAAACATCGCTTTCATTGTCAGTAAAGACCGACTGTAATTCAACACGACTCCCAGGGAATTAAACACATGATTTAATACACTTTCCCAAAAGGTATTGAAATGACTCACCAGTTTTAAAAATGATTGTCGTAAAATACGTGCACCATAACTTTCCCGTTCTTCATTGGAATATTAGTCTACACACACACACATACACACACACACACACACACACACATATATATATATATATATATATATATATATATATATATATATATATATATATATATATATATGCAGCACTACAGGTTCAACTCCTGCACTCAAATGAAATCCTAAATAAGCCATGAAATTTCATCTGTCGTTTTTAATGTCTTCTACTATAAAATATTTTCTTTCGAGACTCTAAAAGTAATTTTGGAAGTACAAAAGAAGTTCAGAATTGTGCAAAAGTTTATAGTATCAACAATCTTTTCATCAACGAAGAAGACAAAACATCCCATCTAACTAAAAAAAAAGAAGCAAACATGAGCACCGGCAAAAAACACCATTGTACAATGATAGCCCGACAGACTCTATTCACGCACGAAAGAGAAGAAAATTAAACTGATTGAGTTTCCTTTGACCCTAATGACGTTTTAAATTTCTACTTGATATACGTGGGGTGATTTCATACAAATATACATATACACTTTTTATGTACACATACATGTAGGTGTATATACATATACATATATACGTACATATAAGAATATGTATGATATGTGTAGGGACATGAAGAAAATGAGCACCGTGCAGGACTCGAACTCGCGTCTACTTTCTTTCTTCATTTACGTGATCGGCTGAACAAAAGGTTTCTAAATGAATTGTCTCAACAATTATCGAATTCTGCCTGACATAAACTTTCTTGTCTCTCTCTCTCTCTCTATCTATCTATCTATACATAGATATATATATATGTGTGTGTGTGTGTGTGCGTGTGTGTGTATACACACACACACACACACACACACGCACATAGTGCCTGTCTTTGTTAGTTCTTCTAGATTAGTGAAACAGACCTAAAGATGACGAAATGGGGTCACCCACTTCACCATTTGCAATAAGATGGATTCATGCCTTTCCCATAGGTGTTAGTGCTAATCTCAGTCTGACCTCGACTCGCCCAGTTTATCAACCGAGCTGCTAACCAATTGGTCACCGACACAGTAGTATTTAGTACTCAATTATTATAATTACTGTAATTATAGTCATTTTCCCTATTATAGGAAGGCAAAGTACACGCCTTCTATTCTCTTGTGTGATGACTTAAATAAAAGACGTGTTTATTATGTAATAAAACTATTTCTTTTATCAAAGACAGGGACGAAATTAAGCTAATTTATGTTGTCGAAATCAGAACATGAATTTGGGAATTTGAGAAAATAGCCGTTATTTTATTTTAACTGGACTATATTTTCATATTCAGTAACGTTGAAAAAAAAAGAATTAGATAGAGAAATAAGCCGAGTTAGTAGAAACCGTCTCGTGACCTCCGACTTTTTCGGCATGCAGTGTTAAGGGTGCTCAATTAAGAAATTAGGAAAAAAAGGGTGATCAATGAATAAGCAATTTCTCTCGCTTCTTGTTAAATCACTAGAAAGTCCCAACTGAAAATTTCTTTAAAAAAAGTGAGAAGGCTGCTGAACACAAACTCAGTGAACGATTTAGCTTGAATTTACATGGTAAATTAAATAAGAAATGCGAATTTAGATCTCGCTGGAGGTTTGTTCTTTGTTTCTGATCTGTACTGCTTGCTTGATGAAGTGTGCGATAAAGAAATAAACAGGAATATAATGAAATAAATACCAGTCAGAATTCATACTTGACAGTGCAACATCAAAGAAATTTAAATGACTATCAAGTCCCGAGGACTTAAAGTCAGATTAACACAGAGTGATCTGGCTTGCAAAATACGATTAACATATAAATGAATTGATTTATAAATAATTATGTGATAATTCAAAATGAAGGCGTAAGTTTTTATAGCCCTCAAAACCAGAAGAGCAATGTCAATTAGAGTTAGCTGATATATTGCGTCATTTTAGTTCAAATCAACTTCAAAAGATTTCCCTTACAGCATGCGATTAATAAAACAAAGTGAGACGCTACAAAAGGAAAAAAAAAACTCTAACATCGTTCAGGATCAAATCTTGAAAAGAAACAAATAAAGGAATTCCATTCAGCCGAAGAATCATAGAATCAAATATCGGTGATAAGAAATTTTGAAATAAAGAGAGAAAGTCGTAACGAAAGAAGGATTTCTTTCAATAGAAAAGGGAGAGAAGCCGGGTACCGATTACCAAATTCTTCCTTTCCTTTTGACTCCGTTTATACAGTATTACGTAGACATTTAATAAAATTTACTCGTATCGAACGCTGAAATATTTATATTGGGGTGACAATACTAAAAATATCTATCAAGACGAATTATTTTGGAAATGCTTTAATGAATGAATATATACATATCATATAAATACATTTATTAATAGACATGTATATTATTTAGAAATAGATGTAGAATCCGACAGAATAATTATAAATGCATTATCTTACTTGAAACTCTTTTTGAAATGACCTCCCGTTATTACACTGAGAAAAATGTCACTTAACCAAGAAAACGTAAAAACTGAATGAACAATTAAAGAAATCGGCTGCTGCAGGAATCGAACCTGCGATCAATAGGTTCGATTCCTGCAGCAGCCCATTTCCATAATTGTTTAACGCATTCATAACTTTATATATATATATATATATATATATATATATATATATATATATATATATATACTGTGTCATCCACAGACAGCTGTTTCGATGTATTACATCTCTTCAGTGTGGCTATAGACTTTCCATTATCCCATCCAGGAGGCTGATATCCTACCTCTGGGCTACGGAACTGGACGGTCAGTAAGGCTGAATTCAAGCGATATATTTATTCATGCAGAAATTCCCCATCTATTCCTGTGGAGGAGCATTGCATAAGCTTACAATGGATGAGTTGCCTCACTTAAAAAGTGCTCAACCCTGAGTAGAGGAGCATTAATTATTAATTATTCATATATATATATATATATATATATATATATATATATATATATATATATATATATAGTTAAAATACTTATGTGGATACTCACTCCGACATACGTAGAGATAAGTATAGACAAAGAGGAAATAGCATGAAGAGAGTGAAATACATAGATAGATACAGAGAGACTTACAAAAAGAGACGGATATGAATGATTTGAAATTGCTTTGGCAAACCGGAATAGATGGGCGTGAATAGATAGATATAAGACAAATTGACGAATCAACATTATAGCAGAAGAGACACGGCCTTCGCCCCTGATTGTGATAAAGTTTGTCGACGTGAACTGCGCCCCATGTCAGTCAAAAGAAACAATATATCATTCCAAATTCAGACTAGATTGTGAAATTTGGTCTAAACAATTTTCTTCGGGTTTCTTTTTTGTCAAGAACAGTAAAAAGAATATAGAGGTCGATTTGAATCCCACCCAATAAATAAAACAAACTTTGACTAAATAAACATTTGCTTTGAAAGAATTATACCCTACAACTCGGAAAACCTACACCTGGAATGTGGGACCTTTGTAGATGCTTTCCACAGATAAGCATTAGGAGTGTTCAATATATATATATATATATATATATATATATACACACACATATATATATATATGTGTGTGTGTGTGTGTGTGTGTGTGCGTGTCGATATGATGTGTGTGTGTTTGGGTGTATCTCAGCTTAACACTGTGAAGACTTACTAAGGCACACAAATGAGGGCGCAGCAGGGGATAAATTCATAAAAGCATAAATATATTCATAGAATGTGTACATTACATACAAACACATACGTATATGTATGTGTGTGGGCGCTCACGTGCGTATGTAAGTATGATATATAATCGTCCGTATGTTCACTTGTATATATACATGTCTACTAGAATAAAACTCGAGACGACTTTTATGGACCCCCCAATAAGGATCTAACACTCTTTATTTGTCTTCACTAGGCCGGTGGTTCCCAACCTTTTCAAAATCACTCCCTACTTTTCTCAATAAGATTACTAGTTCCCCTCCTTTCATTCAAGTAAGCTGCAATCAAGAATAATTACAAACATTCATTTTATTTTGTCTCTAATTAGACAACTTTATAAGAACTACACTCTTTATATGCTCATATTGGATCACACTTGCCATGATCCACGACCCACGATCCAACAAAAATGATAACAAAGTACTTTTTCCCCTTTCACTCGGTTGTTTTAACACACACCATTTGGCCTGGAACCTTGCAAACTAGCGAGAGTATTCCATTTGACATCTAAAAATGAATTCATTTATTTTCATTTTTTTTTTTTTTTCATTTCTGTTCCAGAGTATGTGCATATGCGTATGTATAGGAACGTGTGTACCCATCGTTAAGAATGAGTTTGTTCATCAAAGGCAGTGATCCATGGATTCAGCCTTGTGATCCATTTGGATCGGTACCACAATGATCGATTAAGATGTCAGAATACTTGCTACAATCCACTTAGTTTACACGAGTTCCTTCTTCAATGTATGACCAATAAATGAGGACTTACATTGAACTTTTTGTAATCCAACTCATTTCTAAATAGATAGTTGGAAAATATATTTACATTTGTATTGATAAATATTGAAAAAATATATACGCATTTATATTGATAAATATAGAAATTATACATAAGCAGTTACATTGATAAATATTGAAAAATATACATGCAATCATGTTGATAAATATTGAAAATTTATACATGCATTTATATTGATAAATAATAAAAAAATCTATACGCATTTATATTGATAAATATTGAAAAAATATATATGCTTTTATACTGATGAATATTGAAAAAATACACATACATTCATATTGATAAATATCGAAAAATATATATGCATTCAGATGTACACACATGCACAAACATATGCACGTAAACACACACGCGTGTGTGCCAACGTATACAAACACACACACACATACATATGTATATATATAAATTCTGGGAATATATATATATAAGTTCTGGGAATTTCAACAGCAGCTGTACCGAATGTACTATGAGTTTTGTAAGAAATTTTTTTCCTTGTTAAATCTATTGAACTTTTTGATAGATATATTGATAACGAAGACTATTTCTATAAATGCACGTATGTGTGCTTGTGAAAGGGGGTGGGGTATGTACAATGTAAAAATATAGTTATGTAAGTACTTAGGTAAGCTGGTATGGCCACCCCGTCTCTCTCTCTCTCTCTCTGTCTCTGTCTCTGTCTGTCTCTCTCTCTCTCTCTCTCTCTCTCTCTCTCTCTCTCTCTCTCTCTCTCTCTCTCTCTCTGTCAGTCTGTCCGTCTACAGATACGAATATAAAAATACTTGTGATTGAACGTATTTATACATGTTTGTGCGAATCCATGAATGTGTTTATGCGCTCCGTGTGTTTACGCAGGTTCCATTATGCCAGCGACATTACGGCACCATCCGTTCATGCAAGCTATTATTATGTAACTTAGATTATTGATTTCTTCTCTATATAAGATTTATCAGACCACATCCAAAACGGGGACATGATTCATTAGCTTGCTCGTTTTTTCAAACAGAAAAAACGGCTTCAGATTCTTGGAGCTCTTATTAAAATAAAGAAACCAGAGCTAAATAAGACCTTCTTCAATCAAAATACCGGGATTTTGAATGTTTTTCTTTTGGATTGATACATTCTGTCCAGTGTGTGTATATTGCCTCGTGTGTAATGACATCATAACGTACAAACACCATGATACTGACATTTAATAATAGAACTTTTTTTTTTTTGAATTATCAATAATCAAAGTTTTTGTCCTCAACAACTAAGGACTTAGATCCTGACAAGGTTAAGCAGATCACCGGTCAGAATTTCCCGGGCTGTTCTTATGTCCTGTAAGCACTGACCTCCGTTCACTTGTACGGAAATAGGAATGGTTAGGTAGAAGTTTTTAAGAAATAGAATTGTTGTCAGTGACCTTTAACCGAACTTTAATTCTGGTTTGATTTCGAGGAATTCTTCGATATCTTCAAATTACTGGAATCGCTGACAAGGAGTGTTACATGGAAAGAAACAAGTATTAGTCTAAATATCACAGGTTTGGAGAATATATTACATGTGAAAGAACACTGTTCAGGTTGAAATGTGAAAGGTTGCCCTGGATCTGACCATAAATTTTTGGATGCTCGTAATGAATGAATTTTTCAATCTTCGTGACAATCTGGTCCAAAAATGACTTCTTTCTATTTTGACCAAGAGAGATTAATAAATGTTTAAACTCTACCTGTTCGTTTCTATAAGTTCGCGTGGAACCCTTTTTTTCTATTTGTTTTTTCTATTAAATGCTCGTTTCTTGTCAAACTCCGGCTGTTGAGTTTTGACTCTATTTCCGTTTGTCTTACCAATGACAATAGCCTCACCGAAAACCAGTGACATCATGACGACACGAATATAAGTTGATGACGAATTCACTCTCTTAAATCTAGTCGACTTGTTTTATCACAGGTATTACTAATAAAGGATTCGGAATGGGTCACTTAGTTTTTAAATAATATTGTATGGAGAAATTAATTCTGTTTTGTTTACCTTTTAGATTTAAATGGACAAAAGGAGTTTTACGTTGGTGCAGTCCAGTTCGATTTATTTTTTCTATCAAATATTTTCATGTTTTCTTGTGTGTAGCAAGGAGAGAATGACAAGTGATAAAGTGCTGACTAATGCTTATTTCTGTAAGTTCAGGTGAATCCCATTTTCCTATTTTATGTGCGTACAATTACGTATACAAAGATGCATAACGATTATGTTTCTGTAGATAATGCGCAACTGGATTTTTAGCTCAAAATCTTCGGGAAAAAATTCAGAATATACATGTGAAATACGGTATTTCAAATGCAGAATATACATGTGAAATACGGTATTCATTCTGGCAATGAAACAAAGAGAAATGATGCATAGTTTTCTCAAAGTCTTTCATGTGAATTAAACACACATGCGCACACTTATATGACATTTTCAGAAAATTAAATCATGGTGTCATTATATTCCCATACGAGTTCATTAAATTCACCATCTTTAAAACATCATCAGAACATGCATTGTAAGTTGAAATTCTACCTCTGTTCGTCGTTTCCAATTTCCGCACTGATAACCGTTATGTCATAATAGTATATGCATATCCATGTATCCGCTTATTATTATTGATTTATCATCATGTAATTGTAATAATAATTGTATAATAATGATAATATTCGTTACTATTTCATGTATTTGCATGAGCACATTAAGTGCCCGGTGGTCATCGCTAGAGATTGAGTGAAAGCAAAAAAATCCTACAATATCCAGCACTTTCCTCAGTATCTACACACATTTGAGCATTTCTGTGGTATTGACATTTTCAATTCTTTCTTGAATTTCAAACAAATCTGATCCCGATTTTAGTTTTCACATACAATTTCAAGTACGCAAACTATTTTGGGCAGGACTTTGATTTTCATGTTCCACAGTTTTCTCAATTCCAAAGCGAAGTTTGTACGGTCGAACTTGAGTCGTTTGCAATATTCTTAATGTATCATTTTTCCTACTCTGTCGTGTCTGTTTATATCATTCCTTTTGAGTCAGCGTGCAACATTCAATTATAATAATTATTATTACACTAATTCTCTCGGGCTGTTCAAATTGACAATGTATATGAAATATATGGATATACACATTGCATTTTATATACGTGGAGATTTGCATTGCAGTGAGATTGGAGAAGAGTGTTCTGTTGACTGCAAAGGGATTTGTATTTTTTTGTTGTTGTTGTTTTTATTACTTTTTCTATATCTATTATTCTTTGAATTCAGCTTTTTATCATGCCAAAGAAATGAAATTCTGTTTCACTACGCCAAATGCACCCCTCTGCAAGACAGAAGACATCTGCTAATTATCATTTGTATGGTTGATATTATCACTCTATAATTTATCGTGATTATCATTACTATTACAGTTATCATTATCGTTTATTATCAAAGATGACGACTTATATGAATTATATGGATACTCACTGCATTTTGTATACGCGGATAATAGAGAATTGCATTGCAGGGAACTTGGAGGATTGCCTTCTATTGACCACGAACAGATTTTTATTTTTGTTTTTGTTTTTATTACTTTTTATATACATTTTTTTTAATTCAAAATTTTACAAGGTCATGATGTGGTGCATGAAATTCTATTTTTACGACGCCATCGTGGTAACATACTTGATACAGAATAGTTGCGTCCCTTAAGGTGACAGAGTACAAATACACATTGCGTATTTTATGTAAAATCACGATTATCATTATCGTTAGCATTAACATTATTATCTTCCTTGATTTGCTGTTTTTGATACTATCATATACCAAGTCTTTCACTTGAGATGTAAGGCAAAGATTTTTGTAATGAAGTTTTCGAGCATACAATATAGTGGTGATCATCATCATCATCATCATCATCAGTCTTTTAACGTCAGTCGTTGGACATAGACCTTCCCCAGGATTCGCCACAATTCTCTATCATGGGCGTCGCTGAGCCGGTAATTTCTGAATTTGAATAGATCATCTCTCCATCTAGTGTTCTGTCGGCCTCAGTTTCTCATGTGATCTCTGGGGATCCATGTTGTGAGTCGTGTCTTCCATTCTTGCAACATGGCCTGCCCATTGCCATTTGAGTTTTTTAATGGATTCTATGATGTCTCTGACTTCCATTTTCTTCCTTATATACTGTGCTGTCTTGTGATTCTCTCATGTGCACGTTGCATGCCTCTCAGTTTGCGGGTCTGTCTCTTGGTTAGGTTCCATGTTTCAGCTCCATCAGTGACTATCGGGGGGATGCATTGGTTGTATACTCTTCTTTTTAGGATTATTGGGATCATCTGGTTTTTGAAAGTTGAGCTTGCTCTACTGTAACAAGAATAAGAACAATCCTCTCCAAATTTAGGAGAGTAAACTCTTCAGTGTTCGCCTTTCATGCCGCATTAGTGGATGGCGGCTGAGATGAACCAGAGTTTGGACAGTGTCCATTTTCAGTATTTGGAGGATCAGTATCAGTAGCATTTTTTTCGACACTGCGATGGTTTTGACCATTGGCAAGACGGCCTTTCACCCTAATCACACACCTTGGAGTGTTGTCAAATAGCCACTGGGTGCAGAGGGAATTTTTCCTCGAAGCGGGAATCAAACCCGTGACACTCTCTCTCTCTCTCTCTCTCTCTCTCTCTCTCTCTCTCTCTCTCTCTCTCTCTCTCTCTCTCTGTGAGGCTGACGTGCGAAACATTAGACTATCCGAGTGGACTTATCCAAAATTACTATTATCATTATTACCATTATTAATAGCAAATAAATGATATCAGACTATTTGATAGCTCGTAGAGCTGACTCATAGGTGAGGCTCTTTATGACTAGAAGTAGGTTACCTAATGAAATTACGATAGTCGCAAGATTTGACGAGATTTCCTGTCAATGGAGAATCTCTGGAGCTCCTTCCTAGATATAACAAAATCTTACTGATTGCACCAGAATAGAGAATAATGAGACGATTGGACATCATAGTCGGATGAAGGAGCCTTCGATTATGAACCAATCTGAACGCACTGTAAAGAATCACAGAGGAGTTGCCAAATTAACCATTTTCGGCTAGATCTGGTCTATTTCCTTCCCAATCTAGCCGATAGAAATCTAAGATAGCTAAAAAGCGGGTCAATTTTTTAAAATGTACTTATTATGTATCTGTTATTTAATGGTTTTGTAAAATTATTCGTATCAATCTCTCGTTTGCTTTACCGAAATTAAAGTAGTTTTTGCATAGATACATGAATATTTTCTTTGTTGCTCATGTTCTTTTAACGGCCTTTAACAACGCTTAATACCCTCCCTCAATGTAAATAATCCCCATAGAATGAAAATAAAGGTACTACTTTCGCGTTGGGAGATGGGAAGGCCAGCAGTGGACGTGTAACGGCTGATGGCTCGGTTCCATAGGCTATTTTTCATATGATTGCGCTTCTGCGCACGCATGCGCACAGAAACTGACGACGACGACAACGAGGACCACTACCACCGCCACCTTTGAGCGCATGTCCACGTATTTATTAGGAAACTGTTTAACTTTCTTCCTCGCTTTTCGCTTTTAACTTTTTAGAGCATAACATTTCCCGTCACTTCGGAGTGAATTCACTGCCAGGAGAAATTATAACTATTTTGATCCTAATCACTATCAACTGCTCCTCCAGCAAAAAAAAAATAAAAAGTAAAAATGAAAACTAACACTACATCCACCGACGAGGTTGTCCTAGATTGTCACAATAGCTCTTAGCTTTTATTATTGTTGTCATTGTTAGTTTTATTTATTCATTCCTGAACGTTATTGTTGCCATTATTATCTGCGTAATCATCATAATAATTACCGTTATCGTTAGTGATAATTATCATTGATTATAATTATTGTCAAGCTCCAGTCCAAGTCTGGAGTTGACTTTCGTTCTTTCTATTGTAACAAGAACAAGAACAATCCTCTCCAAATTTCGGAGAGTAAACTCTTCTGTGTTCGTCTTTCATGTCACATTAAACCAAACCGATATGTAAAATTAACGATTCTCTGACGTGATTTGAAATCACGACAAACTGATTGGTAGGTGACTCCCTAAGGGACTGAGCTGAATTGACAAGTCTCACATATCTACTTTAATATGCAAGAGAAATGTGTAAATTCATTCTAACAAATAAATACATTTAAGAAAAACCAACATTTCCCTACTGATATTTGAAATCATGACCTATATGTTTGATAGGTGTCTCCCTTACAGATTGAGCCAAACTGACACATCTTAAATATCTACGAATTTACTGATTAGATCTCCTATACAAAAGTTGCAGGGATCATCTTCAGTCGGCATAAAAGTAGGGGTAGTCTGTAGCAGCCAGTTTTGTGATTATAATTATGGTTGTAAACTTCAGGTTTGTGAACGAAGATCTACCAAAAGACTCTTTCTTCTGACTCACTGATGGCTACCGAGGCCAATATGGGACATACATGTCCCGATACAGAATCTTCAGGGAAAAGATCGAGACG
Organism: Thysanoteuthis rhombus; assembly: GCA_963457665.1. Taxonomy (NCBI): domain Eukaryota; kingdom Metazoa; phylum Mollusca; class Cephalopoda; order Oegopsida; family Thysanoteuthidae; genus Thysanoteuthis; species Thysanoteuthis major. The sequence continues at coordinate 45,539,681 of OY735205.1, read as the reverse complement.
AATTTCTGGTGAAGCCAAGTTTTTATGGCTCATCTCTCCAACATTGGTTCAGCAGTTTTCTCGGAAGAGATGATAGTCTAGAAGACTGTTGCAATTATCTTATAACAATGGTACATCGTAATTGTTATCTCTCTGATAGATTATTTAAATACTCCTGTTTTAGTACAGGTCTCATCAGTTCACATTTTGGGACATCAATCAGAATAAATATAATAGACACAATGAAACCCTTTTTTCTGATTTTGCTCAAATAGATTTTGGTTTCGTTATCTAAACGGTAAATGTAAACAAAATAATCTTTCTGTGTCCTGTTCTCCCCGTTTCTTCCTCCTAATTCCATTAAACATCACCGAACGGTCAGTCTTTGAATCACTGGATATGAGCAGAATGCAATAACACAGTGCAACTTTTTATCACGTTTTTGTTCCTGGATAACAAATTTTTCTACTGATTGTTTATGCATAAAAAGTATAGAAAATGTCAATCATTCCTTTCGAACCTTGCCTTTGTGACCAGGACAGTGATTATTTGAAATTTACCCATTCTCAATTGGGCGAACTAGCACATTTCAATCAGACAACGTAAGAAAAACAATAACATGAATATCTCTATCCTGGTTACAAAAGCAACGTTTGGATGGATTGAAAGCCATTTTCTATACTTTTTAGACATAAGCAATCAATATCAGCAGTAAGAATAACACTCACTACCCAGGAACAAAAATCGCGTTACACGGTGTAATCATTGGGTTTTACCCGGATCAATTCCTTCCTTCTGGCATCCTTCTTTCATTTTCTTGTGTCAAGTCAATAAACACTGATCATTTGATTGATTGATTGATTTCCTCTCATCTGACATCGGAGATAACCGAGTCATTTCCATAGAATAGGTCTGGTTTGTCACTCAATGGAAACCGTCATGTCACCAACGATATTTGGAAGCATATCGTGTTTGGGATGATCAATTTAATATAATGGAAAATGGGCTGATCGATTGATATTAATTCTCTTGCATTTTGTTGGATGGTAATCACTTTAAAAAAAAGTCTGAATTTTCAAAAGCGTGAATCCTGCTGAATGCAAACTAGTGGTTAATTCAGCCTAAGCTTACATTGCAAATTGACGCCCTAGCTCTAAAAACCTATCTAAATGTGCATTTTAAAAAACAGAAATAAACGTTGTTTTTTTTCTAGACATAATAAGGAGTGAATGTTGGCACATGATACATACATAGCCAACCAGATCAAATTGGAAACTGGAGAAAGAAAATCAGTTTAGTTGACAGTTTTGGTCGACAGTTTCTTATTGTACGTGCAGGATTGTTGGGTTATTTTAAGCAATGATGCCAAAGTGTTTCTCAGAGAGTCTTCTTTCTTCATCAAGAAGAGTTCATGGGGTTTTCATTTGATAACCCAAACGTGACTAGTTGCTGTCCGCTAGTCACAACCATACATTCGGTTCCACGACAGTTTTAACATTTCGTCAGGTTCGGTTCGGATTTCTCTTTTAATGCTTGCCCATAAGTGAGTTTACGAGTAGGACCAGGTTACCTTGCTGGCTAATCTTCTTATTGTTTGCAAACTTATAACCGATGTGCCCACCAGAACATGCTTTGCAAGCAATTGATTGAAAAATGATTCTAGGGCAAATTCCCAGTATTTCCATTTAGCATGTCTGCAACCATCGACCATTTTGGTTGTTGAAAACTCACCGTCTGAGACTTACTGAGAAAGCCTAGTGCTTCACGATGAAACAAAACATTACTACAGTAGTCATTTCGATATTGACTGAGTGCCCAACAATTGTAATCTTGTGTCAGATTAAACTGGGTTTATCAAATACCAAAGACACTAGGATATACATGTATTTGTGTCAGATACGTATTGCAAATTCTACAAGTACATAAAAAGAATTGATTTCCAGAGGCGAGAAAGTTGTCTCTTCATTACTAGTAGGCTGTTGGAAATTGTCAACCGAAGCAGTCACCAAAACTATAAACGTAGGTTGTTTCAGTTTTTAAGTGATTCTGTCTGGCTGACTATGCATGTATGTATCACGCGTATAGGCCGCATCAATGGAGCTAAAGGGCTGAAAATTCAAATATTAACTCCTTATTATGGCTAGAAAAACACCTTTTTGAAAAATTCACCCTCATTCAATAGATTTCTAGTGGAGGTAGATTAGCAATGTAAAGCTATGCTAAATTGATCCCTTGGTTTGTGTCCGGCAGTGTTCACGTTCGTTTCCTGAAAATTCGGACTTTTTAGTCGTCCAATAAAACGTGGGAGAATTAGCTTATTCATCGATCATCCACTTTTCCAATTTTATTAATTCATCACCCCCAACACAACATGCCGCCAAAATACGTTGGTCACATGACAGTTTCTATTAAGTGGCTAACCAGACTTATTCCACTTAAAAATCAACATAGAAAATTCTGACTTTTAACAAAGCGCAAACATGCTCCACGGGCGTCAGAGGCAAATATTTCAGCCACCATGTTGGTCATTAGCCAGATAGATAGATAGATAGATAGATAGATAGATAGATAGATAGATAGATAGATAGATAGATATGAAAAGACTATTCTGAGTGGCATTTATTAAAACTAATCTCGTCTAAAATAAAAGCATGCTTGTTAAGCATTGGATATCGAACTAACCACTACAAGAACAGCTCGCAAATCGCATCAACACAAGCTGTACAGATAGATTGATAAATAAACAGATAGATATGAATAGACTGTGGTAAATACATAGATGGATAGATGAGTGTGTGAATTTCATGAATAAGGGAATAGAAGGTGTGTCATTTTTATAAAAGCACAACTCTTAACACGATCTAGTAACGGAGAATGTACATTTGTCATCTTTGTGAGGGGTCAGTCGGGCCCTGATGCAGACACATTTGGGAGTATGGGATGTGCCGTCTGTGGAAGGAGACCAAAATTGGGCCAATCATCCGGTTAGATTGAATTCATCATTGTCGCTTGTTATTTTTTGACATTTACTGCAACAACCAAATTCCTCAAAGGCCTGACAGAAAAGGGGAGCAACCGCTTACAGAATGTCAAATTGGAAAAAGATGAGGGAAAGAACAAATCGAGTTCATCACTCAATAGAAACCGTCACATAACAAACGTCCTCATGGCAGCATTCCCTGTTGGGGGTGACCAATCAAAAAATTGACAAAAAAAGGAATGATCATTGAATGTTACTTCTCTCGCATTTTGTTGGGTGGTAATCGCTAAAAAAAAACGTCTAGATTTGAAAAAAAAAAAGTGAATGCTACCGGTCACAAACCAAGGGGGCATTTTAGCATTGCCTACAATGCAAATTGAATCCCCCACTTAATATTTCTTAAGGAGTTGTCAGTTGAAAGAAAAACTTTTCAGACCCATTGCTCCATTGGTGTGGTATGTGTGCAGTATACATGCATAGTACTTACATACAAAAGTAGTCAGCCAGACTGACTTGAAAGAATAAAGAAACCTATGTTGACAGTTTTGGTAATAGCTTCTGTTTGACGGTTTCTGATAAGCAAAGGACAAAGTGGCGCACACAGTGTGAGGTATTTTAATTCTGAGATCCTTGGTTTTTAGCATCGAAATACGACCTTGTGGATGACTTAACCGTGCAACTGCATGCACAGAACAACATGGACGTTCATGTTCATGTGTGTGTGTGCGTGTGTGTCAGTTTCTCTCTTTCACTCTCTCTCTCTCTCTCTCTGTATGTATATATATATATAGAAAGAGAGAGAGTGAAAAGGACGGACGGACATATACATACAGACAGACAGACAGACAGACAGACAGACGGACAGATTGGTGAATTCCAGTGAAAGAAATCTGTTATTCAAAACTTTTCAATGTTCCATGGCAAAAGGTGTGTATCTTGTCACTGGCATGCCCTGATTAATGAGGAGCAAAAGAGAGAGAGAGAGAGAGAGAGAGAGAGAGAGAGAGAGAGAGAGAGAGAGCAGGTGAGTTGGTACGTGTAAACCACCAACCAAGTTACCTTACCGTCTGAGGGGTAATAAAGTAGTCGGAAGCTGTTACACTATTGTTAACCTTGACAAGCGACGGTCATGGTCAAAACAGATATGAAAACCGGAGACACTGTTTACAGAAGTGTGCAGACATTGATGGAATTTTAAAAAGGTATTTCTCCTGTTCCTTTAACAAAGATCTTTCTGACCTTTCCGAGAACGTATGTTTTTTCTACACTCTCGTACACTCACTCACTCTTAAACTCACACACACACACAAACACACACACACATATATAAATACATACATACATATATAAACTCATATAAAACACACACACACACATATATATAAATACACACACACAAAGACACACACACACACACACACACATATATATATATATATATATATATATATATATATATATATATATATATATATATATCGTACCGTCAGTCTGTCAGTATACTATGTATGTATAAGACTTTAACGAACTGAATTAAACTGAATTGCGACCCAAAGCAATTCGACAAGAACACATCAAAATTGTCAATGTTGACTAAGCGGAGATAAATGTAAGATCATCAATCATATAATATGCAAATGCAGCAGGTTAGCCCAGAAAGAATACAAAAATAGGCGTGACTGGATGATCCTCCGGGAATGTTGCCAGCAGCGAAGATTTGCTGTACAAACCAACGGTGTATTTGCAAAATAGATTTTGTCTTACAGAATAAATAACATAAAGTTCTATGGGACTTTGAATTTCACATAGATAACTCAATCCAGGCCAGAAGATCAGATGTAGTCATCGTAAACAAAAAGAAAATTCGTCAGATCGTGGATACTGCTGTTCCAGCAGACAACAAAGTTGAACGGAAAGAAAGTTTTATTAAAAATAAAAGATAGAAAACATCTGGAACATGTGAGAGAACTGATAACATCTGGACCATGTGAGAGAACAGAAAAACATCTGGACCATGTGAGAGAACAGAAAAACATCTGGACCATGTGAGAGAACTGAAAGACATCTGGATCATTTGAGATAATTGAAAAAAACATCTGGACCATGTGAGAGAACTGGAAAACATCTGGACCATGTGAGAGAACAGAAAAACATCTGGACCATGTGAGAGAACAGAAAAACATCTGGATCGTGTGAGAGAATTGAAAAAATTGTGAAAGATTGAAGTCAGAGTCGTACTAATCGTCATTCTGAAAGCCACCACCTGCTGCTTGGATGGAAACTCAACGAATACAAATATATAATAATAACAGGTCTGCACAATAGGAACCATCACAAGACCAACATCTTTTTGGCGGCATGCCGTGTTGGTGTAATCATTTAAAAAATTGGGAAAAGGTGTGATCAATTAATTGATCATTTATTCCTTTCGCCTTCAATTGTACAGTGATCACTGAAAAAACCAGCGTGATCAATACCGGACACGATCTACGGGACCAATTTAGCATAATTTTTTTAGAGAGTAGAAAAACGCATTTTCTAAACATAATAAAGAATAAATGTTAAATTTTTCAGTCCGCCCGGCTCCATCGGTTCAGCCCGTACGCACGACAACTGCATAGATCGTTAACCAGCCAACCAGCCAGCCAGACTAACTTAAAAACTGAACAAAACATGTAGTAATGTTGACTCTGTTGATGCTGACAGTATTGGTTGATCGCTTGTTATATCTTTAGTGATTATAGTACATTAATGTAGCTGTAGTAGTAGTAGTAGAAATGATGAATAAGAAGAAGAGAGAGAGGAAATTGTTGGATAATACTGGTTTGAAATTATAACAGTAATAATAATGATTATAAGTGTGATGATGATTATGATGGTGATGACTGCAATTTCCAATAGTAATAATAATGATAATAACAGGAGCAAAGATAATTCTGAAGTCCCTACATCGAACGGAGCACGGTTCGTCCGTCCCCGTGAATCCAAACGGCACACGACAATATCCATCATTTAAATGCGTGCAAAGTGCATCAAGATGGCGCTGTGGTTCGCTCGTGCATTCCCAGCATGCCATTAACAGCGTTTTTCGTGGCACAGAAAGACGACGCCGGCCGATTACGGAGTTTCGCGGGCGGAAAACATCTTCTAATTAAGCAATCTATCAACAGTCAGTTGCCCTCACCGAATCACCACGAGTAGGAGAGGTGTGTTTCCAATGAGATTTTGTCACGAGATGAAGTAGATGAATTAATAAGCTTTAAAAGGTGATGAATGGCTTTCATCTTGAAAATAAATAAGCAAAGCTAATGTTTTTTCATGACCTCCGGATTCTGTAATATCACCAGACTAGAATAGAGGTCCCTTGTGTTTCATGAGTGCTATAGATAAGTATATACATAGTCTTATGGTTAGAAGATGTATTCTAGATACTTGACCAGGTGATAGATTTTAATATGATTTCAAATGAGGAATGAGTTCTCCCCAACAACAAGTCAAATGTGTTCATAATAATAATGATAATGACAGTCAGAAAACACAACAAAATAGATGAAAGGAAAGATATTGGCTCGGAAGTCAAAAATAGGGGAAAAACACAGCTATAGAGAGAGATAAACAAAAGGAACTTAAAATGATATGATATTAGTGCATGGTGCAAAGAACACTTGAAAAGGGAAACGGAATCACTAATAAAAACAGCATCGAAAAGGATGTATTAGAATAAACTTCATCAATGCCAAATCATAACAAAATGGTAAAGGTCTTGAGTGCTCATACAGAGATGAATGCTGCAAACTAATGCAGGGCGTGTACAAAACAGATATGACTGAATAGGAATGATGATTCACTAGAAATTATGCAAGCAAATTGGATTCAAGTAAATGGTGAAAGCACAAAGGAAAGGCTACATTTTAGTTTAGGTGTCAACAACCGAGGAATTTTCCTATGGGTACAAGCTAGTGTATATAGATATTAGAACCATGAATAACCTAAACCCAGCAAAAGTGTTTAAACCGGTCTGTTGTGGGCAGTGGTGGTTAACAACAACAACAACAGTTACATGCATAACAAACGAGATAAATGTGAAATAGTGTTTATCCCAAGTATCTGGTGACCACAGTCTTTTTGCAGCATGTCGTGTTGGAGTGATCAATTAAATGATTAGAAAAAGGGGTGATCAGTGATGGAGTAAAATGTATTCTGTAGTCATATAAGGTTCTAATTTCTAAACACTAGCAAATGAAAGTGTTTATTTTCTTTACGCACTCTATTCCCTGTAACGGCAATAACATACGGAGATATATACTTGTAAAATCTGAAATGTTACAGTTACTCAGGCATCTCTGTCGGCACGCACACGGACCAAATGGCAACTGTGTGGGCACCGTTTTAAGCCCTGATGCCCGTTGCTCGGCTCAAATGACAGAACCAATGCTAACACGCGTGCTTTAACAGGCACACTTGAATGGACGAGCGTACAACTGCATATGTGTGGCCGCATGTACCTTTCTGTCGTAGGGAGGTGGAAGATTCGGTAAAGGCAGGGGAAGAGAAAGAGGGCGTCCAGTCTAAGCTGAGCTCATCTCCCAGTTTGGCGTTGTCAGGGAGTTTGAGGACGAATTTGCGTGAGTCGCTTCAATCGCTAATGCTGTACAAATGGCGAAAAGGCTCTCTGCTAATCATAATTCTACATCAGTCATCTTCATGTCATGTCAATCCTTCGCCTTGCCTCATTTCTCTTCCTTTCTTTCCCCCCGTTCCTTTTCTTTCCTTCTTCCTTTCTTTCTTTTTCTCACTTCTTGTTCCCTCTTTTATTCTCCCCTTTCTCTTCCATTCTCTTCTTTTTTCGATCATTCATTACTGCCCCTCTCTCTCTCTCTTTCTTTCGTAGTCTATTTTTCTTCTCAATTTTCTTCTTTTTCCTACCATATCTCCTTTTCTTTCCTCTATCATCTTCCTTTAACCCTTACTCTTTCTTTTCATGGTCAACCTACACCTTTATAGTCAAAGAGTCATTGAAACGAAAAGCAACGAAAACGTAGAAAATTTAAGAAAATTTCGATATCTGAAATGAATCTACGTTTTTAGGTGCATTAAATACACAGGCGTTTTGTGTGAGATAAAATGAAAGCCCTGAAAAGTGAGATTATCAATTTGTACAAAGGAATTAAAGAAAACTCTCATTTTGAAACAAATAAAACGTTCGTGTCCCCACACCGTGGAGCATTGGTTAGCAATATAGTCTCACAGACCTTCATCTGGTGCTGCACTAAACTGAACTTATACAGGATAAAACAGTTGTATTCGTCTTTTCTCTCCTCCCCAACATTGCTTTCTTTCAATTTTCCTTTCTCGCGTTTCTTGCTTTCATCTATTGTCCAAGTCGGGGACTGGAGTTGACTTTGTTTTGCTTCCATAACAACAAGAACAGGGACAACCTTCACCAATATTCATAGGTGTAAACTCTTCAGTTTGTCTTTGCCACCACGTTAAACCTAACCTATACATAAAATGACAATTACCTACCGTGATTTCAAATTGCAACCAAGTGACCATTGGATGGTTTTCTTACCGACTGAGCCAAACTGACAAATCTTACACATCTACGGAAATTTATGTTCCAAATACGCGAGGGCTTATTTCATTATTATGAATAAATACATGAAATTAACATTCCTTAACTTTGATATGAAATCACAACTAAGTGATCGGTAGGCGGCTCGCTTCATGATTGAGCCAAACTGACAAGTCTTTTATATCTACGAAAACTTATGTAAGAAACAGACACATATATTGATACTATGAATATTTTTGAATATTTTTTTCATTCATTATAAAGTACAAAAGATGCAGTTCTGTTCGAATAGAAATAGGGGTGAAATTTGACCCTGCAGCAGACAGGTTTATTTCTCTCTTTTTTCTCTTCCCTCTATTTTCTTTTCAAACTTTTCTTAATGCGGGATCTATTTTCTTTTTCTTTCCGATTTTCTCCATGACTCACCTTTTCATATTTTCTTTTCATCTATTTCTTTACTCCTCCTTTCATTCTGAGTTCTTTCTTTCCGTTCTTTTTGTCTCTGCTGTTTTTATTTTACGCTACGCACGTTTTTTTTCTTCTTTCTCGCCTTCTTCTTATTTCCATTCACTAAACATCGCTTTGTCTGACGCAAGGCCACGTGCTTCTCACCGTACCCAGTGTTCTTGAGCGGTCACCCATCTCAATATTGACCAATAGTGCCGATGCCTAACTTCTGTGATCGGGAGAAAACTGGTGCTTTCAGCGTGATTTGATCTCCATCTTGTCACTCTCTCAACTGTGACAGCCTTATTCTCTCTCGAAATCTCTAGCAATGGGTACAACTGTTTATCACCAGAAATCCAACCTTCATGCCCCTACCACATCGACAGTGGATGCCCAATCTTGCACTAATCTGTTCATACTCGGAGCCAAAGTAACTAAATCCAGGAATTTTCATAAGCGTTCCACACACGGTAGGAAGCTACTTTCCACAAACATTTTGAATTCAAACTACATTTTATACAACTAGTTGTTGATGGGATCTTTTTGTGGGCTTGCCTGCTTCAGTGATTTTAATCACCTGAAAGAAGTTTGAGCAGTGAATGTGAACTCAGAACTTCTCAAGAAATATCAAGTTCAACTTCGTTGTAAACAGAAACGCTTTATGGTTATAGTATACATGTATCTCATAAATAAGAGTCTTGTAAGATCAAAATATGATTATCAATTGAAGAGTTTAGTAAAATCAAAAATATGAGGTAATTAGTCACATTTTTGCACATTCGATACCGATGCAACATCTACTGAGTTGTTATCATTATTACAGGTATAGTACCTGTTAAAAGAATGGCGGAATTATTTACGTATCGATCAGTACTTCTGTCCAAGGTAAGAGTATCCGGTTCTCTGCGTAGGACTAGAGTGTAGTATATGTGAGCTTGATAAAAAGTGTTATATACATATACTCTAACTCTCTCCCAAATCCTCCTATTTCATTCTTGGCGTCTTCGGGAGTTCTTCGTGTGCCAGTTATGATAAGGAGGCGCTAACCCTCATGTTTCACTGTTCGTCCACTTTTCGGGTGAGGTCTTCGTATTTCTTTATTTTCTCGGTTCCTTTTAACTTCAGACTGAGGTCTGCCAGAACAGTTACGTCCAAAGATCTCGCAAACTTCATTTACCTTGTTCTCAAAAAACCAGATTCGGTCTTCTTGCGGAGAGAGAGTAGTGCTCCGTTCGGGTATCAAAATCCCGAAGTATTTTACTCTGGGGCTTCGTAGAACAGCCGCTCATACTATTACGATCCAGTCTGCCGGCCTAGGTAAGATGACCTATCATAATACAAAAGTCATTGCTGTTGTTGTTGCTGTTGTTGTTGTTGTTGATGATGATGATGATGATGATAATGATGATTGCTTTTCCTAGAGTTGACCACTTCATCTCTTTTTCATTCACTTTACTGCCTCTTGATTTCTCTTTTTCATTACCGTATTTTAACAATTTTCTTTCTCTCCGTTCTCTTTCTCTCTCTTTCGCTTACCCACAACATATGGTCAAAAAATATACACCTAATTCTCTAATCTCATCTCTCCGGTTCCACTATCACCGAAAGAATGAGACTAGCCACGTGTCTTGTGACCCCACTGTTCTGACCAACGGGTGATCCAATAACGTCAAATGGAAAGTCGGCAGTCTGCTTTTAGTCTGCAAGAAGTGCGGGTGTTGTAATGTTTATCGACACGGAAAATGGATTCTGCTAATTGAGTTCGAATTATGGCCGAGTCTGTTCCTGATCTCTTAGCACTAATGCTCTTGGGAAATGTATGAATCAACACCCTCACATTCTATTCCATCTAATGTTACGCCTCTGGCATGCAACGGTGATTGAAAGGGAAGAGAGAGAGTGACTGAGCTATTAAACAGACCACTATCCTATAATAGTCAATAGGATACCATTAATTGTAAAAAATCTGCTACATTCTTTGTCATCCTTGACCTTATGTATTAATGGCAAACTTGTACAATTTCTAATAACTTGAAATAAAATTCAAAATCTCTTTTTTCTTTGATTTCTTTAAAACTCGTCCCTATATTCCAAGCATAAACACTACCATTTTGGAGAATGGCACTAATATGGATTCAAGAGGGTTTTTTTTAGGGGGGGGGGGTATCGAATAACATTCAACATAGTAACAACGACTGCTGGAAATTCATTATGGATACTCATATTTCTCAGTTTCGTTCACCAATGCATTCATTGAAAGCTGGTAAAAACTAAATTCATGATGACTGGCGACAGGACAAAATGGAGCAATTACTGAATCTTCACGTCTTTGCTGCCAGCTGATTTATATTTTAGCGCACCGAGAACCTAAGATCTGACTATCACAATTAAGAAGATGCAATGCACCACTCTGTTGTGGAAACAAACGCTTATGAGGCACATTTATAATATAACTTTTTTCTCGTTTATATGGTATATCAGAAAGAGGAACACGTTCACAAATATACCAACACCTTTCAGACAAGCCCACAAATGCAATTTCACGGAGATACACATTACCAGAAACGTACAGGAGCATTTCCCCATCATACTTTTACATACTAGACAAGCATACTTGCACAAATATAAACACAAATTTATTCTAGGACGCATAACGAAACTCCGTTTGACTTGCGCATGCGCACAAACACCAACCAGCAATTTTAAGCAATCACTCCATTAAACCGGCCATTTTAAACGTAAACAATGGCGGTCGAAAAGAGAGGCTAAAAACAAACAAGGAGGCTCTTCCCATAATAATAAACGTCGCCGTACGAGGAGTCATGACAGATTTCGTGACGGTGAACAATCACGAAATACTGACCAGTCCACTTTTGTCCGAATTTGCTCAGGCCAACTGCCCAATGCAAGAAATACAACCACTGCCGGAGATGACCTTCGCTTGCATTTAACCTTAGACTGAGAACTTATTAGATGGACATATGAGATAGACAGTATATTTACACAAACGCCTCTTTTTTTCATCCTTACTCTTTTTGATTCTTTCACTCTCTAAAGATTTCTGTTCTTCTTTCTTCTCTCCTCCTCCTCTCTCTCTCCCCCCAATGAATCCATTTTTATTCAAGTTTCCCCTCACTCCATCACTTGCTTTTTAATATTCGTTTTCCTACTCTTTCCCTCCCCCTCTCTCTCTTCTCTGTTTCTATCTCCCTGTCTCTGTCTGTTAATCTGTCTGTCTTTTCCTCTTCAGAATAAAACTTCAACGTCTCTCTCTCTCTCTCACTCACTCTCTCCCTCTCTCTCTTTACCCCTCGTGTCACAAAATCATTTAGTTTTTTATTCCCTCACTCCTTCCCTATATCTTAACGAAATTTCCTTCTTTCTCCCTTTCTTCACGTATCCCTCTTCTTTTTTTTTTCTTCACAGTTTAGTTTCCTTCTTTTCCTTTGTATAATTATCTTTTCTCTGCCTTTCTCAACCTCAAGATAACACTTAACAGACTTCTTTAAGATATCAGCTACTCTATACCTTCTTATTCGTACATGGATTTAGCCGAGGTCCATTTCATCACTTTTAGAACACCATGTTAACAAAGAGTGCATAAAAAAGAGAAGAGAAAATGGCGGCTATCCGGACACAGTTTAAAAGAATAGCCCACTGTACAAATCTCAATCGCTGGACACTGCAATATTGGAATCTTATCCCAGGAAAATTCTAAATGGTTGACAGTCTCGCAGAGTTGTAGTACCATACCAAATCTCAACGCACCAGAAAGATCGGTCAATACTGTGGCATACAGAAACTGAATGTTCCTCCAATTAGATTGACCAGAATTCCATTTGTAATGGGACTAGGTTTGATGGTCACGCACAAGATGTAGTATTAACAGTTTGTGCAATGGCTCGGGATTACAGCGTACAACACAATTCTTGTTCAGGGAGTGTTATTTCTGATTTCTTATACATAGGAAGTATATAAAATGGCTATCATTCTCTTCAAATATAGCTTTTGTGACAAGTACAGTGATATTCATGTTGTTTGTCAAATTCACCTGTTATCCAATTGGAAATAAGTAGATTTCAAATTATCATCGTCCAGGTCGCAAAAGCAAAGTTTGAAGGGAATAATCGACATTTTCAATACTCTTTCGATATAATCGACCAGAAAATAACACTTATTACCCAGAAACAGAGCAAAGGTGAAAAAAGGTTTCACAGTGTTACCTGTCGTAGCGGCAATAGCAGGAAAACTCGGTACTTGTGGTTGGTAGGCTTTGTTTTATCCGGTTGTACAATGGAGAAAGAAAGAGATTTCGAGAAAGAGGGCATTTCTGTTATTTCAAACTGCTGACCAGTGTAGGGTGCCACCCCTTTCATTCATTGAATCATGAACTTTATTTCAAATTCAGACAATCCTCTGAAGTCCATTGAGTACGCTGACCCAAACATAATAATCGACACGACAACATCGATGCAAGATATCAGCACGGATAAAATAATAACTGTAATCGTACTTGATCTTAGAACTTCTGACTATATACTTTGTCAATTCCCATAATGTTCTCAAGTTTGAAACCTCAGAAGACACACATTCAATGGTGTGAAACAACGAGTAAAAGAAGATAAAATGCATTCAATTTTTTTAGAATTCATTGTTTATTTTTCATTCACCAAAAATTACCGCTTTTCTTTCACGTAAACACTCAGACACATCTTGACTCAAATCTGAATTTAATTTACCAGAGTTTCTTATCCGTCAACTATTTAAAATTGAACTATGAAATTAAAATTTATGATATAATTACTGTAAATCATTATTCCTCACCCACATTAATTAAAGTTACCATATCTTGATCTGACTAGCAAATGAACGTTCAAATTCAAATTTGCTCACTTCTGCTCAGAAAGTACGTCAGCTGCTGCCAACAATAACTAACTTGCAAATGTTGATTGGTTATGAGTAAATATAAATAGTTAATTTCGTTAATGCTTACGATATATATTCCTAATCAACATTAACATTTTGGTTATAATGTGGTATTAAATGTGGAATCTATGATTGACTTGTTGATTTATATCTTCATGTTGAGTCACGTGGTTGTCGCATCACTTCCGTTTGAAAATGTTTAAGGCATTTTAAGACCGCGGCTCTCAAATCAAAAGAAATATTGTTAACTGTGAGTTGCTTGGTTTTGATAAAGATAGCCTCAAGAATTGGTGATCTTTTTTTGAGTTGGTGCTGCAAAGAATTTTCTCATTGTCAACAAGGAGCTAATAGATTTTGGTGGGGTGTTGTCCTGTCAAATATGTGAGGCAGATGCAACTTTTAACTCTATATTCCGATGGGACGTAAATATATTCACTATTTAATATACCCCTCCTTTCTTAGTTTACAACGAGTACGAAAAGTCTCCTGGCTTGGCAATCCATCTGAATCTCAATTTTTAATATCATTATTTGAATGATAATAACTCGACGACAAAATACAAAACACAAGTTATCTTTTAAAATCCTTTTTCTCAGTTTTCTCTTGACTATCACTACTAGATTCTTGAACAATCGTGGACCCCTTCAAAAAATGTTCAGGTTTGTTGATAACATCTGAGTAAACTAAAATAAAGATGTTTCTGGATATTTTACTCTATTTTACAGTGATGTCATAAATAAAATTTATTCTGACCATAATTATTTTTCGATGGAATTTTTTGTTACGTGAATTCAAATTTTGACGCTCGGGGCGTTCAATTATTGACTGCGATGGCGAGTTTTTATTACAATGTTTTTAATCTTTCGAAAATTTGAATCCAAACTATCCATTAATCTTCTTTGTCATAATGCCAGTTGGATAAAAAAGCAGAGATTCATCTTTCTTTAACGATACGGAAGACTGATTTTATTTATGTAAGAGAAATAGGCCTGGTTGCCGAAAGGTCACACTCCTCTCTCACTTCTCCTCCGACTGAAGATGATTATTTTATCTTTTGTATTCCATGTATGATAAATAAATTCGTAAACATCTTAGACTTGTTTCAGCTCTATTGGTAAAAGAACTACCTATGATTCAGTTGGTCGTGATTTCAAATCATGGTAGGGAAATGGTAGTTTTATATAGATTTGATTTAACGTAACGTAATAGACAAACAAGTGAAGAATTCTCTCTCCTGGATTAGGTGAATATTAAGTCTTGTTCTTGTTCTTACGGGGGAAAACAAAGTCAGCTTCAACTTGGACTTTGACAAATATTGAGATCTTATAGCTAACAGGTCAAACGAATAGAAATAAAATCAGAAAGTTCAATATAAATTTAATTCTAGAGTTCTTCTTGCTTCTATCATTCTATATATAAATGTCTTACAGCCGATTTCTGTTAACGATAATAAAGACCTCTTTAACTAAGAAATTTCGGGTTATTCCAAGTACGCCAAAAGTTGGCACGAACATAACTGTCAAAGTGCTAAAACTCTAACTGGCTATTTTCTCCTCAGCTTTGAATAGGGGTTAAATCAGGGTGGAGGATTTGGTGGACTCGAAGTAGCCAATCGTGTGACCATCTTTTCCAAACCTGCTTCGGGAAAATGAAATGTGAACCGACAAACTAAATGATCCAAAAGCGAGTCTGAGTTTGGAGCAAGAATATAAGCATCAGTTTAAAATGAGCGATGTCTTTGATGTCATCGTATCTATGACAACATCGCCCGAAGTTTGCTTGCATAGTTTTGCTTTCTTTTTCCCATCAGGTAAAGTTTACGCGGAAAAAGGTGAACTGATCACCCCTTCAAAAGAAAGACAGAATCAAAGAAAGAAACAAATGAGGACGGAATGGAAAATGAATGAAGTGAAAGTTTATTAATAACAAATGAAGAAACGGGAAGAAAAGAAGGGGAGAGAGAAAGGAAGATATGACTGGGCGAATTAATCAACGAATGAATGGATGAAGTGAAAGTTTCTTGATGATGCATACAGAACGTTAAAGTTTCAGCGGTGAAAGCCATCGAAACATGGATTATTCTAATCTTGAAAGTTTTAAAAGAGCGAAGAAAACGAAAAAGAAAAGAAAGAAAACGCTTGAAGAAGGGAATGGGAGAAAGAATGAACAAATGGCGAAGTACAATTGGAAGAGAAAAGGAAAAAATGTTCAGTCATAAAAGAGGGAAAAGTCAAGTAAAACAAGAAGGATGGGTGAAAAGGAAGAGAAGAAAGAGGGAGAAGAAGAGGAGAAGGATGAGAAGAAGGAGGAAGAAGAGAAGGAAAAGGAGGAAGGGGAAGAGGAAAAGGAGGAGGAAGGGGAAGAGGAAAAGGAGGAGGAAGGGGAAGAGGAAAAGGAGGAGGAAGGGGAAGAGGAAAAGGAGGAGGAAGGGGAAAAGAAGGAAGAAGGGGAAGAGGAAAAGGAGGAGGAAGAGAAGGAGGAGGAAGAAGAGGAGGAAAAGGAGGAGGAAGGGG
>OY735205.1:45465761-45518261 GCA_963457665.1 Thysanoteuthis rhombus | reverse complement strand
ATAAACCATATTCACTGCTATAAAAAAATTCACGTTTTTTTTTTCCAAGTCAAGGATAGAAAATCATTCCCCTGTCATACGAAAAACTTTCATCGCACTTTCCTTGCTTCCTTTTAACCTCTCTTTCTCCCTATCCCTCGTTCTGTATATATGTAGAGAGAGAGAAAGGGGGCGAGTAAGAGAAGGTCATACAGAGAGAGCAGGTAGAATGCATCTCTCTCGCTAGCTCTTGCTACACACGCGCGCGCGTCCGCGTTCCTTTCCGAAGTCAAGGATAGGGAATTATTCCCAATATCACATGGAAGCCATATATCCACCATACTTTCTCTCTTCCCCTTACCCCTTAAACCTCTTTCTCTCTCTTTCTCACTTCTCCCATCTCTCTCTTTCTCTCTCTGTTTGTCTGCGTCTCTCTCTCTCTCTCTGTCTATATACATACATACATACACACACACACACACACATATATATATATATATATATATATATATATATATATATATATATATATATATATATATATGTGTGTGTGTGTGTGTGTGTGTGTGTATATAAAGAGGGAGGGGGCGAAAAAGAAGGAATCGGACAAAGAGAGAAACAGAGAAAACGAAAAAGTGTAAGAAAGTTACATACATGTGCATGCCTACGTGCGTTGGCAAGAACGTGCGTGTGTGTGTGTGTGTGTGTCCAGGTGTGAGTAATTTTCCGATCATATGATAAAGAGTAAGTGAAAATTCCGGGTTGATCTTTTTATTGTTGGACCGGTCGCCATGTGTCACAAGTGGACAAGAGCATTGGTGTATTTTTGACCGTTTCTCTCTCGGTGTGCGTTGGCAGTGGTTAGGGTTTGTTGGTCGACGATCATCTATGACTGAGGTGATTCATGCTGGTCTCCACCTGTCAATTCAGAATAATGTTGGTTTTGAAGCATTTCGAATGTCTCACGACAGGTAAACCAAAGAGGATAGTATGTGATCACATTGTGACGGACAATATCTGCTGACAAAATCAAACTCCAATGGATTCAAACACTGTTAGTTCTTCTTCTTCTTCTTCTTCTTCTTCTTCTTCTTCTTCTTCTTCTTCTTCTTCTTCTTCTTCTTCTTCTTCACCCTTGTTCCCTTTGCCTATCTTTTTTTCTTTCTTCTCCTTATTCAATTTTTTCTTCACCTAATTCACGCTTCTCTCTTTGATCATACTTTTTTCTTTTTCTTTCATTTGTTTTTCTTCCCACTCTCTTTCCTTTTCTTTCTCACGCCCGTCTTTTCCTCATTCTTATTCTACTTGTTCATCCATTCCTCGTTGTTTCGTTTTCTTCTCCTGACAGTTCATTCATTCTTTTTCTTTCTTTTTCAGTCTATTTTTCCCTTCTTTCTATTTATTTTTCTTGTTTTCGTAACTCGTGCTTCCTCTAATTCTTTCTTCTTCCTTCTTCATCATTTCCTTCTTCCCTATTTTCTTCTTCGTCCTTCTTCTTTTCCTTCACCTAATAATTCGTTTTATCTATCTCACATTAGCCCACTCACTAATCTATTTATCTGATTCAGGCCTAGTGGTTGAAAGTAGCGAGTTTCCTTCTGGCGACAGCAGTCCTCTTTGCTTGTCAAAATTATTGGATTTCTTATGGTCTTATTTCCCTTCTCTTTCTCTTTCTTCTATCATCTCTCTCTGTCTCTCTCTCTCCCTCTCTCTCTCTCTACCACTTTCATTCAATAACCCACTTTCCTACCCGACTAATTATGAACCTATTCATCTATTTCAGCTGTAAAGATGGCAGTTGGTGTTCGAATTGAAGTCGGGAATTTTGAATGTTGATTTTTAAGGCAGACAGATCCTCTTCACTAAACCAGGGAGGCTTGTACAATTTAATTTTCCGACACCTTACCGGACAGTACTATTGTAAAAAAAAGGAAAACATCAAATCTTCAACCATTCTTTCCTGTACATTGATTTCTATTTCTTTCTGTCTCACTGATTTTTTTTCTTTGCTAGATTATTTTCTGTATTTTCTTCTTCTTTTTTTATCACCTGGCATATTCACTAATCTCTGCAATTGATCTTTCTAACTATCTACCTATCTCAACTTGTTCATATCTATCTACCGTTATATATACATATAAGATTTCCAAGAAATGGACAGATGATCCGACAGAATGATTATAAATTGCGTTATGTTATGTTAAAACTATATTTGAAATGATCCCCCGTTATTACACGATGAATTATCATTTGCCCTAGACGACTCAAATAGAATAAGCAATTAGAGAAAATGGGACTGCCACGGGAATCGAATCTGTGTCCGATAGGGTAGTTGCTTCAACATAGTTTTGCTCTTACCATTGAGCTAAACAGCCACCGGTAATGGACAAATGATAAACCATGTAATGACAAGAGATCATCTCAACTATAGCTTTAATATATATATATATATATATATATATATATATATATATGTATATACTTTTTTTTTTTTTTACTTTCCTCACCTTTATATGAGTGATTGTCCACTCTATTTTCTCGTTTATTTTTTCACTACTAAATTTCTAGTTTTCTATTCAATCTAAATTTCTCTCTTTGTTGGGGATTTCTGGCAATTTATAACCGAAAACAATTGAGGGTGTCTATAGAAATCTGGTTCCTGGGGATCTGTCTTCTTGCAAGCATCTTCAAACGTAAATTTTCAGTTCCATCAATACATTAACTATTTATATCCTGTCAAAAGAATTTCAGTTCGGGATGGCATTAAATGTATTCCGAATCTTTTCAGTGAACTTTGGTAAAATCCGTCTTCAAAACAAGAAGTTTGTGAAAATGTGACAATTGGACTGAATAAACGAGTCAAGAAATCATCTTATTGTGATATAATTGTTGTAAAGGTACAAGTGTAACTTAAATAGTGGCCTTGATTCATTCCAAAACTTTTACAGCTGTGTTCAAGGTAATTCAATTTGATTTTTCTCCAGCTTATACTTAGTTGCATTAAATCGTGAAGCAATTCCTTAACCGTAGTGCATCTAAATTCTATACTAATCAAAACAGCACTATTGAAGGTATTACTGTCTGTTCAAAGTAAACCAGCAAATGTAACTAATTTGATTGAAGTTGGAGGTTTTTTAGTTTTGACTTCAACTTGATTTGTTCGTTGTTTTTATCATAACTACCAATAATGTGTGAGTGTGCATGTGTGTATGGATGTTCATGTAAACACACACGTCTGCATTTGTAAATGGATAGATTGATAGAGACGGGAAAAGAGAGAGAGATAATAGGATATATATAAATGTATGTATATATATATATATATATATATATATATATATATATATATATATATATATATATATATATATATATGTCTACGTTTGTATCTACGTATGCATAAATGCAAACAGACAAACTCATCCACCCACCGATCGGCCTGGGTGTGTCTATTTTGGCCCTGTCAATCACACGTATCCTTTTCCTATCCTTGCTTCTCATCTACTCATTTTTTCTCTGATTCTGCTCTTTTTTTCTTCCGTTCACTCTCTCTCTTTGTCTCTCTCTCTCTCTCTCTCTCTCTCTGTATATATATATAGATCATGTGTACTGCTACACACACGCACACACGCACACACACACATATATATATATATATGTATATATATATATATATATATATATATATATATATATATATATATATATATATATATATATATAATTTCTGAGTTTATATACTTGAATACGAGATGCTACCCCAAAGTAGCAAATCGAATGTAGTACGGATTCTGTCGCGATCATTTTATACATTCCCACGAAAACTAATTTCAAGGAGGCGATGGAAACTACATGTTTGAATAAGTATTTTCCAGGGTTAAATTCGCCGAACCTTTGCAGATATAGGCAAGTTCCTTCGTATGTACAAGGTGCAAATGATTTGAAATGTTTGCATTCGATATACTCTGTTCTTTATCGGCGAATTAACCTCTGGAATTAAAAATGTGTATTTTTTTTTCTAAAACACGTTTTTTGATTAAGGAATGAAACCGCGCGAGAACGAGATTTGTGGAAAGAAAGAAGACATATGGAACTGTAGGCTGGAGGAGCACGAATCTACAATCCACTGAGGCAGGAATAAATTGGAATGATTTTGTAAGGAACGAAGCAAAAGGTGAGGTAACGTATCAGGGGAGAAAGGAAGGAAGATAACTGAATTGGAAGAAGAAATGAAAGAGAAGAATGAAAAGAAAGAAGGGTGAAGATAAAAATAGATAAAAGTATACATTTAAAAAAGGAAGACTGACGAAAAAGTTGAAAATTAATTTGATAACAAGGTAAGATAGAAGGAAATTGCTGCGGAACAGGAAAGTGAAAGGTTGAGGGGCTTTAAAAAGGAGAAGAAGAACCGAAGATGATACAAAAGGAAGGAATAGAGACAGGAGAGAACGAACCGGAGAAGAGTCCAGATGAAAAGACGGAAAAGAATTGGAAAAGACGAAGTATGTAAAAATGAAGAAATGTTTGGAGAGAAAAAGAGGGTTGCAGATAGACAGACTGAAACAGAGACAGAGACAGAAAGATAAAGAAAGAAAGAACAAGAGGAAATAAAGAGAGAGAGAGAGAGAGAACAAGAGAAGAGAGAGGGAGAGGAATTGAATGAAGAAAGAATGAAAAAAAAATTGAATCGTGAAGGATGATGGAAACAAGAGAAAGAAGAGAAAAAAAGGGGATTTGGACATTCACATTGTTTCAATGTGTTGTCAGATTTGATTTGTAAGGAAGTTAATTTGTATAAATCAAAATCGACAGGCGAAAATGAGAGACTGCTGTCGTCGCCGTCGTCGTCATCATATTGGTTGTCAGTCATTGGAGTTAACAGTTTGGGCCAGAAACAACGTGATCATGACAAATCGTACAGAAGTCAATATCCAAAATGGGGAAAGACATAAAGAGTCAGACTTAAAATTAGAAATGATTGGTATATCCGAAGACTGAACAGAAATTAACAAAATGCACTCGCAGTATGAAACAATAATCATTATAATAATGTTACTAGTATCATAATAATGATCATATTCATGAGGATGATGATAAAGTTGACAATCATAAGAATTATGATAACAGCAATGACCAATATCAAAACAGTAATAGTGTGGATCATAATACTGACAATAATCATAATGATTATATTGATGGTAAATACGACCATGATTATGAAGACAACGTTATGAAAATAATTGCAATATAATGTTAATAAATATTGTCATTCTTATCATCACCATCCACTGTTGTTTATTATTATTATTATTATTATTATTATTATTATTATTATTATTATTATTATTATTATATAACCGCTATAGTGGTAGTCATCCTCACATGTAGTAATTAGCAATGCGCGTTCGTTATCTGTTATGCTAAGGGGCGCAACTGAGGTAGTAAAATGGAATTTCACTTTAAAAAATCTTAATTTTCAAAAGACAAGTGTGAACGCTGCTGGACACAAACCGAGGAATCGGTTTAGCATGAATTTACATGGCAAATTGAACCCCCTCTAAAACCTATCGGGGGATTTTCAAAAAACTGTTCGTTTTTCTAGACATAAGTAGGGGTAGATTTTTTAAATTTTCAACCCTCTAGCTCCATTGATACGGCCTCTACGCGCAACACAAGCATAGATAGCCAACCACACAGACAGACTTACTTGAAAACTGAAGACACCTAGGTTGACCGTTTTGGTTGGCGTTTTCTAATAATAATGACAATAATAATAGTACCAAAGATGATATCGACAGACCTTATGCAAAGAGGAAAGAAGGAATAATTGATCTCGTGCATATCGAAGACTATATTCAATTGTCTATGATATGACTCGCAAAACATTTATTACAGAGCAGAGATAAAATGGTAATAACTGCTCTTGCAATTGATGAAAGGACAAATGAGGAATGCAAAAGGAGAGAAAACAGAAAAAAAACTTCGCAGAGAATTTTTGACGAATACAGTTCTGATTGGTCATTCAATAGAAACCATCATGTGACCACCGTACTTTGGTGGCCTGCTATGTTGGGGGTGAACAATTAAAAATTGAAATAGAGGATGATCAATGAGTAAGTTACTTTTTCGCCTTTTGTTTGGTGGTGATCTATAAAAAAAAGTCCGAATTTTAAAAAATAAAAACAAGAGTAAATGCAGCTGGACAAAAACTAAGGGGATCAATTTAGCATAGATTTACATGGTAAATTGAACTGCCCTCTAAAAAGCTATTAATTTTTTTTTTAGATAGAAATAGCGTTTAAACTTCAATCTTCCTGGTTCCATTGGCATGGCACTTACATAGCTAGACAGCCAGCCAGGACCACTTAGAAACTGAGGAAACTTATGTTGACAATTTCGGTGACGGTTTCTAAAAATGTTACGGGAGAAAAGTCCTGGGTATGTTCATGCAGAGGACACCTAAATAAAAAAGGAAATTTATGATGATTATAACTCAAGACAAATACATCAGAACAAATTATGTCATAACAAAAAAGAAAAAAAAAGAAAAAAAAACGACAAATGTCGTTACTTCGGAAAAAGTAAACCGCATAATTGGCTTGTACAGCAAACAGACCCGAAAAATTACAAAAAACAGACACAACACAATGAAAACGGTGATACAATGGGAATTATGCAAACGACTTGAGTTCCACCATATAAACAAATGGTATCGGCACAAACCAGGGACTGTCTTTTGAAATAATAAAAGATCCAGACCAATCACTTCATCCCATTATGAAGACCGGGACGGGTAGTTATGAAGACGGAAAAGTAAGTCCGTCAGATCGTAGACATAGCTGTTCCACGAAAGTAATAAAAATCAGAAACATACTAGGACTTCGCCCGATAACTGAAAAAAATGCAGAATATGAAAGTTAGAGCCTTTCTTACCAAGTCATGTCTATTTTTGCAATCCTTTTGTGCCAATTTACAGCATTTGTTTATTATGTGATGACGGTCTCAGAATACTTTTGGGGAGAAAAAAAGGTTTCTCACATTTACTAAACAAAATTAGGACAATTTTTGCCAACATTAATTTTGGGGGCAACATAATTCCTCTTCGTCTTCTGTCATCTTTCAGCTAACTTCATTATTCCATCCTCCCGGGACCTTTTTTTTTTTTCTCAGTAAAAAAACAGTTTTTCGCAGTCTTCCAGGCAAACTTTTTTCATAGAGAATTCTGTAAAAAACAGAATTTATGATTATCTGAAAGTGCAATATTAGCCGAATATGGTGGATAAGTAAAAACGTAACAGCCGGGCTGTAACAACTTTTGCTGGGATTCCAAAGAAACATGCAGTCTAGCATTATCCTTATCCTAATATTATACACTTTATCTCAACTAATTCTGAAAACAATTCTCATATGTAAACTACTACCTTCAATTAGTCTAAATGGAAGTAGTACTTGTTCAAATAAATCGTTTATTCCTCTTGAAGGAACTCATAGTAGAGAACCCCCTTCATATCCAACCATAAATACAGCATCACCTTCTTTGAATAAAGACCAGTTTTTGGTACTATTAGTGGTGGTCCATTTCGATTGTTATACGATGTCTTTCATTCCATATTGTTGTAAAGTAAGCATTCTGCATAAGTGTCGCAATTTGTTTCAAAAGCAGAACGTTTTCGTGACGTTAAAATGGCGAATTACACACATGAATGCGGTCAAGTAGGTTTTGTTTCGCTTAGCTCACGTGGATGCTACACATCAAAGTGAATAACATAAACAAGTAGGTGCATATGATTTTCAAATGCTTGATTTGAATATTTTCAGTATAATGGTTATCTCGCATGTCATGTCACGTTGATCATTTTCAAGTGATGTTTTTATTTGATCGAGGAACATCGTTCAGCACGGAACTTCGAAAAACCATTTTGGCAATCATTTACACTACTTTCTCAGTAAGCTGTGCATTTTTGCGTTTAAATCGCTTCTGTTTAAGAAATAAATAAATAAATAAATATGCTAAAATGTTGCTTATTTTCTTGTGTCTCCAATGCTAGAATCAAGAAACAATTTGAACAGTTCTTAAAAGTACGATTTAATAGTTCTTCTGTGCGTGGGTGATGAAAGATACATTTCTTTGACGAAACAAATATTCATCTTTCATTTTTTGACATAGCCTCCTTGCTTGTCATTGCATTCAATTAAGCGATGAATATTTATCACATTGATCGAACACGTGAAATTCTCTGATCAAAATTCATTTAAGAACGGTATCAGACGACGTACATTGATCCATCCTTGTACATAGTTTATCGGAGACTGGTCAATGTGATCTTTGAGTCTCGTTTTGATAATACCAAGAGTCTTGATGATAACTGGTAGTCTGCTCGTTTCTACCTTTCACATCTTGGTACTCCATAACCGTTTCTTCTGAGATTTGCATTGTCACGGATTGGGGGCAACATACTTACCGTTTTGTTCCTCTCTGTCTTCTGTCGTCTTTCAGCTAACTTCATTATTCCATCCTCCCAGGACTTTTTTTATTCTCAGTAAAAAAACAGTTTTTGCAGTGTTCCAGGCAAACTTTTTTCATAAAGAGAATTCTGTAAAAAACAGAATTTATGATTATCTAAAAATGTCGAAGATATGTAACGTTTTATTTGCTCACTTAATGAGAAGACATGTCATTAATTTCTTGTTCGTATTTACTAACCTTTGCTTAGTCTGGCACAAGGTCACAATACACCTGTACCTGATGTTCCCAAGTAGTCACTCATCCAAGTTCTGAGAAGATTCGACGCTGTTTAACTTCGCTGATTCCATGTGAATAGATCGTGAGATAGGTATTTAATGAGCTTTGCCAAATCTGACACAAGGCCACTAAATTGAGAAACATGATGAGGATCGAACTTACTTCTCACTAATAATGATTTGCGAGTTCAGCGTGTTGACCATAACTTCTCGGTGAGGCACTGTCTTCTTTCTTATCACGGACCAAAAATACCTGCTTTGTTGATTACAATAGCCGTGTTAATATTTATAGCAATGAACCAAGTGGCTAACTGATCTATTGGGATCCCGGGAAACCTCCTGTTGAAACACTTTTAGTTGGGCCTTCCTTTGATAGTAAAATATTTATTGATAGATGTGTTCACTTGGGAAAATAATTATTTCGCAACCGTTCTTGCTTTCTGAAGCGTATTTCATCATTTTTAATGATCGTATAGTATCTATATCATTTAGCATGAATAAATAAAATGTCGAAGATATGTAGCGTTTTATTTGCTCACTTAAGATGATTGCTTTTATTCTATTCCTTTACTAAATTTTCGGGCTTGGTGGATCCTTTCACACGTTTTCTCGGTAAACATTTTATACCCGGTCTGCTATAGCATGAACCACATAATTATTGTATGGTTAATAACTGTATGTGGTACGTGCTCAAACTTAATTATTTGCCTCTTCACACCAGTGGTAGCTGTTGCTGGGGTCGAGTTAACTCAAGTATCCTTAAATTTCTAATTCTCCAACAAAAATTGAACACTACTATAATCTAGATAGTACGAATTGCTCATCATATTTGTAGGTACTCCAGTCTCTCTGTTCGAATCTTTGAAACAGTTCTTCTTTTACCTATTGTTATAGGCATGACTCTGATCAGCTAATTCACTTCATGCATTTTTAAAAAAATTTTTTACTCCCCTTTAATTTCAGTCCGTGATTTGCTTAAACAGTCGCATCATCTTCGTTCATAGCAACCAGATCCGGTCTCCTTGCTCAGGCGATAAAGTTGACAATTATAAGAATTATGATAACAGCAATGACCAATATGAAAACAGTAATAGTGTGGATCATAATACTGACAATAATCATAATGATTATATTGATGGTAAATACGACCATGATTATGAAGACAAAGGTACTATTTCATTTATCTAATTTCTGTTTCGTTTTTTTTTTCAATTGAATAGACTAACTGAACTTTTATTTCCCATATGAATTTTGATTTGGGTTTTATTGTGCAATATATGTACAGACCAGTATTTCTCAACCTTTTTCAGACCCCCATAACACCTGGGTATATGTAAACGTCATCTGTAGTTCAAACATGAGAAGTACTCAACACTGATTTTAGAGTCGAGGTAGCTTGTCATTATAAAGTTAGGAAAACATCTCCATTGAGTTCAAAAGTTTTATTAAGGAGAATATTATAGTAAGTATATCAATGAATTTCTAGGCAGATACTACAAAACAGCTGCCATTAATCAATCAGGATCATAGATGCTTATAGAATCTACAAACATTCCCTCTAGCAGCTCAAACATCCCCACAAGGCCCTTAGTCACCACATCGCCCCCTTGAAACATGCCAACAGCCTCGGGGAGATCTAGGACCCATTTCGAGAACCCCTGGTCAAGATCTCGACGTCCCGATATGTTTTACTCTTTCTATTTTGAAGGAAAGCTTCTGGTTTTTAATCATTCAATTTATTCGCATGATATTTGCTGTTAAAATACAGTGAGATTAGCTTACTAACCATTGTTCCACGACGAGGCGACCAAAGCTCAGCTTAGTCTAGCACACACCCATAGTATTAGGGCACACGGTGATAATATAACTCAATATACTGCCAATAGTCGCACCCGATCCCTCACTCATGATTACCAAATCAATCAAATAAAGCTACATTACAGTTTTTCTTGGTGATTAATGGGTTTAAAGGGTTTTTTTTTGTTGTTTTTTTTAAATTTTCCATAAAGTTACATTAGCTTTTTGATATTTTGGCTCTTTATCGTTTTAAAGGACCCAGATTTTAACCGTCCAAAAATTGTCTGTCTCCACCAGAATCCATTACTTTTATTACAAAATCTTTGTTTTGACACAATCGGTGCGACGTAAAATTCGCAATTTCTCTTTCAAAATATTTTGATTTTATTTCAACACCAAATAATTTCATTCATCTAATTTCTGTTTCGTTTTTTTTCAATTGAATAGTCTGACTGAACTTTTATTTCCCATATGAATTTTGATTTGAGTTTTATTGTGCAATATATGTAGAGAAAAAAGTTTGCCAAGTGGACTTACTTGCTTAATTTACGTAATTTTATTTTATTTCAAAATGGCAATAAAGAGCCGGAAATGATTTTTATTTTCAAAGCTGTTTAAATTTAAGATAAAGAGCCTTGAATAAGTACAGTTTCGAGAAAAGCAAATTTGATATCTAATTTTAGAAGTTTTTTAAAGCAGCATTAAATTCGCAGTTTGAACAGAATAGCATAAATTATTTTTGATACAAACAATTCTATTTATCTACGTTTTCATATAAGTTTTTTTCAATTTTAAATTAAGTACACTGACTGACCTTTCATTTCTTATATGAATTTGAATTTATTTTCTATTTCTAAATCTGTAACTTTCATTATCCCACTCATTTTCAAAGTTGTTGGATGATTAGTTTACGACTGCAGTTTCATCTTTTTTTTATCTGTATTTCAATCAGGGCAATAGGTTAGTAAGGTTAAATTCATTTCTGTACGTACATTTCAAAATAAAAAATGACGTAAAATTCATACAGGAAGTGAATAGTCGGTCAGTCCATTTAAATCAAAAACTAAACAAAACGTAAATGAATAGAATTCTTTGTGAGATGCATCAAAAATGATTTACGTCGTTCCGTTCAAACTGCGAATTTACGTACGACGCTCTCTTACCAAGATGTGATTCAATTTTATCAAACTAGGAGGCCACAATCAAAATGTAACGTAATCTTATCAAAACGAGGACAAAATGTAGAATTCAGAATATATAGTGAAAAAAAATAGAATAACGAAGTTGAAACAATTAAATCAAAACAATTAATTACTGGTGATGATGGAAGAAGACTATTTCGGGTTGATCATGTTTGGGTACTCATAAACCGATATTCTACCGACGTTTCACCTTTAAATGATTATGAATCATTCTACTTTTTTTTCTCGCTCCGAAAATTCTGGCGCCAAAACGTCAGCGCCCAATCCCCCATTCTGTCATGAGACTAACTGGTTAACCATTGCTCTAAAACGAGGCGACCAGGTATGTGAATTGCTGCTTCAATACAAGAGACGGCAACAAGTGTGAAGCCCTTTCTGAGAATCGAAATCATTTCAGGAAATAATGGTGTACATGACTATCTTGGTAACCGTTGCTCAACGACAAAGCACTTGTCATTACTGTTGTTATTGGAAAATTTGAAAAAATTCACCTGTGCGACTTGAACCGCCAGATTGGGAACGGGGTAATGTAATTCACTGAATTACGGTTCGTTCGGTTGGTGTTAGTTGAGATAGTAGCGACGGACTTTACCGAGACGACCCAGACTTGAGAAACATGCCGTTGTTCTTTGTGTACCAAAGCACGGCATGATAAGAGATAGGACCAGGCCAGGGTACAGAACAGGGTGGGCGAAGAAGAAATGACGGGTAAGGGATGTGTTGGCTGGTCGACGAGGAAGAACGCCAATTAATTCTTCGAGCGCTTTGCAAGATGTTTATTCATGAACTATATAGGTATTATTTATGTTTGCCGGGCCCCTGTCACTAGCATCTGGTATGGTGTCAGTCAAAAACGCCAGCGAATAGCTTTTAATGCCGGTGACATGCCGAACTGTGGCTTTCACCTGGAGAGTTGTGATTTATACATGGGAGCAGCGACAGTTCAATGCTTCAAACTGAATAACATCAAATGTGCACAGACGTCGGTCGGCCATTGATTTCATTTTAAAGTGGAGCAGGCGGCTCGTAAATAACCGCGCCGAAGAACGACACCGACACGGCTTTAAAGCAGACTCTGATATCTATGTGCTCGAACCGTGTTGAAAGTGAGGGGGGGTGCTGCATAGAAAGAGAGAGAGATGAGGTGATAAGGAGGGAAATGAGGAAGAGCGACATAGAGATATGAAGGGGGAGAATGGGAGAATCAAGAAGAAAAGGAATGGAGAGAGAGAGAGAGAGTAAGAACGAAGAAAGGGTGAGAATGATGGGAAAGGTTTAAAGAGAGACTAATGTTGGAGGAAGGGGAGCCAGGTCGATACAGAGAAGGAGAAACGAAGAAAGATTGAGAGGTAAGATGGAGAGAGATTAGAAGAGAGACATTGAGATATACGGAACAAGAGGGCAAAATCAAAGGGGAGAAGAAGAAGAAGAAGAAGAAGAAGAAGAAGAAGAAGAAGAAGAAGAAGAAGAAGAAGGACAAGAACAAAAAAAGAGAGAGGGGGAGAGCAAACCCAAAGAAGAAGTAAACTGATGAAAAAGTGTGAAAAGAGGCCCATGTTGGAATAAGAGGAGCTGAGTCGATAAAAATAAAAATAAACGAAGAAAGATGAGGTGTGAAGGAGTATGATAAAGAGGGGAGACAAGTCTGTCTGCTGCAGGGGCAAACTCCAGTCTTGCTTCTCTGGTCACTGCAACTTTTACATTGTATACACGATATGTAAATTTATGGAGATGGGGTGATAAAGTGTGAGAAGGGAAAGAGAGACGTAGAGATATGTGAAAAGTGATGGGGAGAATCAAAGAGAAGAAGAGTAGAGAGAGACTACGATACTT
Source organism: Thysanoteuthis rhombus (assembly GCA_963457665.1). Classification (NCBI taxonomy): domain Eukaryota; kingdom Metazoa; phylum Mollusca; class Cephalopoda; order Oegopsida; family Thysanoteuthidae; genus Thysanoteuthis; species Thysanoteuthis major. Next base: position 45,504,708 of record OY735205.1, on the reverse strand, counting down.
TTCAGTTTGGCTCAGTTGGTGAGAGAGCCCCCTAGCAATCATTTGGTTGTTATTCCAAATCACGGTAGGGAAATGTTAATTTTATGCACCGGTTTGGTTTAACGTGACACGAAGAGTTTACACCCCTGAATTTGGTGAGGATTGTTCTTGTAACGATGGAAAGAAAAGTCAACTCCAGCTTGGACAAGGGATTGACAAAGGATTAGAGTGAGAAGAGATATAACAAGGAAAAATAGTGAGAGGGGAAATAAGGAGAAAGAAAGAAAGAAAGAAAGAAAGAAAGAAAGAAAGAAAGAAAGAAAGGAAGGAAGGAAGGAAGAAAGAAGGAAAGAACGTAAAAGAGACTTCGAAAGAAAAAAGCGAAAAGAAAGAAAGGGGGAAAAGGAAGACAGAAAGAAAGGAAAGGAGAAGAAAAAGAAAGAAAGCAAGAGGAGTGAGCAGAAAGAGAGAAAGAACAAGCGTCTGAAGAAGGAAACAGAACGTGAGAGAGAATAAAGAAGTAGCAAAGAGGGGGAAATGAGGACCGTCAAAAATGGTGGATACCTCAAAGAGCGGGAAAAAAGAACAGGAGAGAAAAAAAAGAGCTTTAAGAACAGCCTAAACAGGTAACTATACTCAGTTGGGTTCGAATGAAAAGAACAGATAATGTATTATAATACATGTGAGGTAAAAAACTGACATCCTTACACTCATACATCTCTGTATTATGAAAATGTTGCAAATAGTCCAAAACGAAAACAGATGAATTATTGATATGAAGCAAACAATCAAAAAAATGAGGTTCTAGTCCTGAATCTCTGACACACGCATGAACTCGTCCGTATAAACACACTCGTGAAATACGCATAGGAATATATGTAACGAGGTTATAGCGCCAATGATCCAGGTTTGGTATCAAATGCTGATTTTTGAATATTGGTAGGAGATGGTTGCCCTAAATCTCCCTTTACTGGCAGCTTTTTATACATATCTTTGTAGAAGAGAGAGAGAGAGAGAGAGAGAGAGAGAGAGAGAGAGAGAGAGAGAAATTTTAAGTTAAAGTTTGTATCTTTAAATTAGTTCTTCCATAATTCAGAGGAACAAACGAAACGTTTTTAAAGAAATTTCATATATAAACTTATTGAGATGGTTTGTTTATCTTGGTCATTTTTCTTCGTTTCAGATTTAAAGTCGATGTAACTCAATACGGAAGCGAAAAATGCAACAAATCGGTATTTGTTGGACAGGGTAAATATTGACACAAGTTTGCATTTCTGGAGTTCTTGGTGACGATCGATTCAGAGAACGATACAACTTGGGAATCACTTTTACATACAGGGAGGCTCCATAACAAAGAAACGGCTGAGCCTTATCCCCGGAAGTTTGTTGTGAGAAAAATATCTAATAGATATTAAGCTTAAAAGAGAATTCATCTGTGATAGGTTAATAAATAAAGAAGAGTTTTGGACACACACATGAAATAAGAGATTCGAGCCGACAATTTTGTTGATAATATGTTTTTCCAATCACTTTTAATCAGTCAAAACTGTTAAATGTTAACATTTGATCTTGTGTGCATTTCTTTGCAAGTCATCACCATGGAATTTAGTTTCACAAAGAATGTCGAATAAGAGGTCTTTTATAAGAATATATAAATTACCTCAATTGTAACGATGGTCCTAAAAGCGTGAAAATCTTTCGGTCAACTTCGTCCTACCTTCTTTAATTAAAAGGATTCACTTCCATTTGACACTTACTTGCTAAATGTCTGCTCATTTGATTCCTGTAGAATGAAGTTCCTTAACCTTATCACTGGACATCGCTTATGTTCACTTAAGAGAAACATACAGTTTTAAAAACAGATATTTATGAAATTTTGTCTTAATCTCACAGAGGGCCAGGTATAGGAAGAAAAGTGAATTGTGAATCAAGAAAAGTTGATGGAATTGAACATAGTCTACGAACTTATACAAGAAATATCATCGATTTCAAAGATCCATTTCAAAGATCTTACAAATTTACTAGATTTCTTTAATAAATCATCTTGAAATTTGTTGGACAGAAAGAGCATTGGAGGCGCCCCTCCATTTCGTTACAACTCTGTGTCTACCTTAGAATTTAGTTTTCGAATTCCTCTTCTCTACAGAGCTGTCCCTGCCAGCAACCAAACCCTATAGAATTTAATACATATGCAGGTATTGAGATGTTTGTTTTCAGTGTGTATGTTCTTCAAATCATTCCGATCTCTTAAAAATCTTAAACAAATTTGAAGTATGTTATTGTTCTCTGCTTCTGTCGATAAACAAATTTCAGGTTGATAAGTTATTCAAAGTCGGACTTTGTTAATGACCATAAAAATAATTCTGTTGCCATTTGCATGTGTTTGTTTTAAAAAGAATCAATTTGTAGTCTACATAACAAAATACGGAAGGTATTAAATCTGAGAAACTCTTCTTAATTTGATTATCTTTGAGAAAACTGAAATTTGTCATCGTTTAAATGAATTAAAAATGGAAAAATATTTAGGTTGGGCGATTTTTGAGACGTTTTTAATCTTTTATTTATTTATTTTTTTCCATACTTTGGAAATTGTTGCTTTTTACTGAAACTATAAGAAATAAACTCCAAGTTAACAGGCAATAAAAATAACTGATTAATAAGTCGATATGTTTTTTATTCCACACACATATTTTTACGAGCCTCTTTGTTTTGATGTTTGTTTGTGTATTATCATAATGAAGACTATAACAGCCGAAGGTCAGATAAGGTCTTCGGCTTTCAAATTAAATTGCGACTCGTATTCAAACTTGTGTTCCACAGCAAAAAGATACTAAGTTCCAAACATGTGTTGAATAATGGAAATTCATGACAGAACCTCAGACAACTTGAAGATCATCAACAACAGCTATTAGTATTACTACTCCTTGGTAGAGCCCTCCACCGTTATAACACGGTTCGTTATGTTCGCGTGCGAGGTTCCCCACATTAAACCGACCTTGTGTCACATCATGTTCTCGTGAGGGTTCGGCCAAATGGGAGCTTGTGTTGACAGGATTGCCTGATTTCGCGAAGTCTTTTAAAAATCTTTTGTTAATTATTTTGTTTAAAAATCCCACAAAGTGGTTCGATATTTTTAACAGAAGTGGGTGTATGGTGAACACCAAAATAACAATCAAGCTCAAAAATAACTTGATATAGCTCCAAAATGGATAATTCTTTTTATCGTGGCTTGGTTGTATCGCGGTAGACTTTCTTGGACCCCCAAACCCGTGTTATAACGGGGGATACCTGTAATCAACAAAAGAAGAATCGAGTACGAACGAAGGTGGCAAGTGTGTCATAAAAGATGAGAACTTCCTATAGCTGCCAACAGATTCGGTGGTCGTTACTACAGACATAGCTCTTGGGACATGGTATGTGAGGTCAGATCTCATCCGCAGCTTATCCTTTGATCTGAATTCGTGTAATTTAAACTGGAAACATAATGATTTATCAGCCGAAAATGTTGTCACAAAATCAAGCGATGAAGCAGATGATATCCGTGCCAAAAATATATGGGGTAATGAACATTTTGAACACCGTATATTTCGGTGGACCGAAGCATCTCCGAAACGCCGCTAAAATAGGGTCGTCCTAAAGATACAAAATCATAGACTAGACAGTGAGATAAAACTACGAAATTCAGTCTGAATTTTGGGGTCTCCTCTTATCTGAAAGTCGCCTTATACGCCGATATATATGGTAGTTCATCTAGGAGCCTCAAACAACTAGAAGCCGATGTTTCTTTGGACAAAATCTATTTAGCAGAATAATGGTCGGTAGTAACTCTGAGGAAGCGGAGATTTTTTAAAGCTTGAAGAACGTCTAGTGTGTGTCATTGGTGATGCTACTTGAACATTTTTTTGCATGTAACCGTACTTATCACAGAGACTTTTCTGGGTAATATACTAACGATACACTCATAACATCGTACAAAGACACACTGACAATAGCCCGATTATTTCCATTCCGGCTTGTTAAACCAAAGTTCGCAACTACAAAGTGTGCAACCCCAAGAAATTCATCAAAAGATAAATGGCAAATGACCAAGTGGGTAATGGCTTCGTAACATATTTTGTTGGAGAAAAGCTTTTGAGAAAACGCTGAACGGAAAACGTGTAGAAGTTCTCTGCATCAGTACGTCTTATTGATTGAGAATGAGTAAGCGTTTATGCAGACATGAAAACTAGAATGGGTGGCGTAGGTCACCGAGATTTCTAAGGAAGAATGCCTTCGACAAACAAAACACGGGATGGGCTGATGATATTTTACGGAACTGTCCCAGTGAAATACTTGATTAAAGGTGTCATGGGAAGCGAAGTAAGTAAACGGTAAAGGCGGGTAGAGTGTGGACAGCCGACATTTCGAAAAAAGAACATAAATTCACATAACATCGTGACTAAGCAAGTTTGATCATTTTTAATTTGTGACTGAGAAGACAGTTGTAAATCTGGTTTTCAGAAAATTGATTTTTTAAATTAATTTCTTTCTTTATGTTTTTCAAGGGAACAACACATTCATTGTGTTTGTTTTTCTTTTTACTTGTCTTTCATAATCAGTGTGTTTGCATTCGTGTACATGCCTGTCTACATGGGCATCCGCTGACACTTTTCTGGGGGGTTAAGGGGCGGTAAAAAAAGATATATTCAGAATTTATCTTAGCAGCAACCCTGTCACCAGCGAAGAATAAAACCACATTTTATTTTATATGAGTACATCAAGTTGGGTTTGCATAAAACAATTGTACAACACCATTATTCCTTACTATAAAGTTCGGACTTTCAAAACCTCTCACCCTAGATGAGAAAGCCTGGTCCAGGGGAGGAGAACAAATATGCCCCATCGGTCGCCTATACTTATGTTTACTTTGAATGTGCTGACATTTACTAAACTTAGTCTGACACAAGGCCACGACATGACTGCACTCAAAAAGGATCGAACCCACAATCGGTGGTTCACGAGACTGCCTTGCTGGATATCGTTCTGCGGCAGGTAGCTGGCTCAGTGAGTAATATTTGATTTCGTGCGTGTGTACGGAAGATATTTACTAATCAGTTGGCCCTGGAATGGCACAAAGCCACAATAGTGAAACATACACTGACGAACGAACTCACTAGCTATGGCTTATGAGAATAACCCAATGAACATCGCTCTACCACAGGGGTAAGCAATCTAAGGCCTGCTTCGGCCTGCAATGGGATTGTGATTGGCCTGGGAGCGAATACTGGAATGATATGTATAATTATTTATTTTTAAAAGATTCTCGATTTTTTTTAATCGATTCAAAATATGCCATGTTTGAAATAATTTGTGACTAAATTGAATTCTTTGATAATGATTGGCATCTTTGATTAAGCACAAAGGATTTTTGAAGCATCGAATATTTATCTATTCGAGACAAAATATAACTAGATGTGTGTAATTGAATAGTTTGCAGATTTCAAGCTTTTTCATTGCATTTATCTATTCCACCGTCCACTCGTTGATAAATGATCCATCCCACAGAGACAAAAAGGTTTCCGACCCATGCTCTACGAGATATGTTCCTTTGTTTATACGGTTGGGTTCTGGGGTCTCATTAGTGGGAAATCCGGTAATAATCAAAATCACAACAAATGGTTTGTGAGGCTACCCTACTAATTATCGCTCTATGGCTGGTGCCTTAGAATCATCATCATCATCATCATCAGTCTTTCAACGTCCGTCGTTAGACATAGACCTTCCCCAGGATTTGCCACACTTCTCTATCATGGGCGTCGCGGAGCCAGTACTTCCTGAACTTGTCTAGCTCGTATCTCCATCTAATATTCTGCCGGCTTCGGTTGCCCATGTGATCTTGGGGGATCCATGTCGTGAGTCGTGATGTCCATTGGTTGTCTGCCATTCTTGCAACATGGCCAGCCCACCGCCATTTGAGATTTTCAATGGATTCTATGATGTTCCTGACTCTCGTCTTTTCTCGGATGTACTGTGCTGTCTTGTGGTCTCTCCATGTGAGGCCCAGCATAATTCTTTCGAGTGCACGTTGCATGGTTCTCAATGGCTGGTGCCTCAGTATAAGGCTTTATAAACGTGTGTGTGTGTGTGTGTGTGTTTATACACGTACATATCTATATATGCTCATATATCACTGCTTAGATTGCGTATGTATGTGCGTGTTTCATCCTGTGTTTGAGTCCATACGAATTCATGCGGATGGATGAATGGATGGATGGATAGATAGATAGATACATACATCGTAAGATCACCAAAGTTGAGCAACGTCCAGCCTGGTCATTTTTCAGATGGGTGACCGTCTAAAGAATACTAGGTAACACATGCGGTAAAAAGATTATTCTGTGACCGTCCCAGTCTATGCTCTGCAGCAGATTAACAGGACATCTCGCCAAGATAGGACTGGACAGTGCACCCGGTCCTTTCTTAAGAACATGCTGCGCCACAAGAGCCGGCATACCCGTGTCGAATGGCAACAATCATGTATGTTTGCAATTATGTATGTGTGTATGTGTGAAGATGTTTACTTATCTTATTTGGCACAAGATCACAATAGTTGGGCTCTCAGAGGGGATCGAACTCACTACACTAGCAACCGTCTGCGAGAATAGTTTGCTAACTATCGCACTAGGGTAGACACTCAGTGTGCATGAACATGCAAATGTTCATTTAGTTTGGCCAGAAACGAAGACTTAAGTTTGTAAGGATAATACACCCGAAGAAGGCTGTAGAACTGATCGGCTGGAACGTTGTGGTGACAACAGAAACAACAGAAGGGATGCGTTCAACAATTCGAATAACTCTCGGAAGTGCATTTGTTCAATATATTTGAATGGTTATCTGATGTACACCCAGTGATGGAAGTGGGTTTGAGAAAATAGGTTTACGGTACTGTCCTCATTAGTACACAAAGGACATTGAAGAAAAAAAATTGAAAGTTGAGAACTACGCCGTATTTCTGCGTTGCCCTTCCCCCCATCCCCATCGTTATGTTTATCTATATTTGTGTGGCGCTTGTGCGCCTTTCTATCAGGTAATGATTTACGAGTTAATCTAGAAAACCATAACTATTGTGTAGTGAGTTCGATCCTTACTGCATGTCCCGTACTTGTGCCAGACTAAGCAAAGCTTAATAATAATGTGCACGTCTTCTGATGCTTTATTGTGCTCAGTCATGGGACTTGTTCTCCGGTCAGAGTATGATGGATCAGGCATTTCAGAGAAGAACTTCCGGACTATACACTCATCTAAGGTAGAAATTTCATGTTTCAACGGATAAACTTTGACCTCTCATTGCAAGTGATAAAGCTATAAGGTTTCACCTATTGATGATCAGATACGACCAAATCGCGTTGGATACTCCGGTATTCGTACGATCAACGAAGATGAAGCGACGTCGATGGGTGGTCGTGTGGGAATACCGGGTGCCGTATGAAAAATCGTTCTGTGGCCGTATCATTATGAAGTCTGCCGCCGATAAACAGAGAATCTTGCCAAGCTAGGACCGAGCCTGCAACTAGATCGTCCCTCAAGCAAACGCTACCCCATGGAGGACACACGACAATGCACCCTCTTAGGGGCCGCTAAAACTCGTATTGAGTGGCATCATCATCATCATCATCATCATCATCATCATCATCATCATCATCATCATCATCATCATCATCAATCAGAGACTGCCGTTCGAAACGCCATTGACTAAATAGCCTTCACAGAAATAGTCAAGAACCAGTTTACTCGAGCGTGGACAGGACAACGGGATATTTATAAAATCATCTGAAGTGTGACCTTTGATCACTGACATGGCCACTTTCGGGTGAGCGACCAAAAATCTTGAAGTAACTTGGTAATTTAAGATCCGTTTGCCAAACAGCAACTCTCCACAACACTACTTGGGTGGACCAAGCTGATGTCAGCAGCCTAAACCGAACGATACAGATGTCTTTAGAAAGTACCCACTTAAAAATGACCCGACGTCGTATTTTGCATCTTGTGGGTATCCGAAATAAACACTCTAAAAACTGGTCTTGGCTTAAACCTATACAGAAGAATTCCAAACAGAGTTCATTTCGTAGCTGAGGCAAGTCCCTTTGGCACTTGAGTTCGGTGTCCGAGCACAATTAGATAAAATAAGGATTTCAAATATTGATTTTCTTTAGCGAGCCAATTCCTATTTAGAGGATTGATGCAGCACAATCTTCCTCAATGAAATCCTCTATGTGACTCTGTAACACTAAGCTAAGCTCGGTAAATATCTAGTACAATCCTGAACATGTGTAGGCGGGGTTAAAAGGGTGCGGTGAGATTTGCCTCTTGCCTCACTAGATTTGGGAGTTATTCAGTTTTCCTGTGGTTACTTGAGCTTTTTCCAGAAACAGTTTTACAACTGACAAAGCCCAAAAGATATGAAACGGGTTTATTAATCAATTAAATATAGAGGAGACCGGGTTTACTTGGACGTAGGGACAGGTTGAATCACTTGCTTTAATTTTTGTTTCCACCACTTGATGGCGTCACTGTCAGCCTCATTTTGAGCTGAACGATCTCGGTCATTTTTCTACTAAGTTTGAGTCATGTGTGTTGTAAGCACGAAAGGTTTTGCATGAGAAATGTTTTTGCACTCTGGTAAGTGATTTTTCACTTTGACAAACGAGTACTTGATTCATGCTGTATTGTGCGGTTGAAGACAGCGCAGTTTATGTTTATGAGGAGTGGCTATAAACAGTTTATATATTACATTTCAAGTATTTTCTGTCAGAACCTTTTTCTTACGGTATAATGTAAAATAAACCATAATCTATGGGGTCACTATATTCCTAAAATCTTTCTTTCTACTCAAATACATTTCCTATTTTTGTTATTATTTGTCAATTAATTTCTCAATTGTAACTATATATTCATCAGATCTGTATATATTAACAAGAGAACTAACTTGCCCAATCAGATCGTACTAACTATCCCCAATGTTGGGGTAGGTTTGTACACCTTTTTCCCGAATGTTTAAATGATAATAAAATAAACTTAGCTAACGTATTAGACTTGAACGATCCTCCCAGAGGAAGAGTCTCTTCAATTGCAACTTTTAGCCATAAATGCATTTTAATTAATTAATTTAATTCGAAGTTACAGATTCTTAAGTGAAAAATGTACCAACTAGCCCCGGTCTCCCCTCAGGCTTATTTGCAATTTTTAGTCGACTTATCATTGTAAGCGTTGCTCTTAATGGTAACATTAAAAATACATTCTTTTTTTTTTCTAATCTTTATTCATCCAAGTTTTTACAAAGGGTTATCTCTATTTATGTGGATGATAATTGTCCTAGTATGAGGGGGGCTGGTTTTGTGAGGAACACGCCCCTCTCCTTGATATGGTTTCGAAATTATTTCAGCTGTCGTGCGGTGTGTGAATCTGAGTTCTTTGTCAATGTTTACGCTGAGATCTTTCTCCATTTCTGTTGTTTCAAGTATGTGTTGCTGTCCATCGCCTTTCATCATGACGTAAGAATGTTTTGGATTGTTGGAACTCGAGTGCATGACTTTGCACTTGATAGGAAGAAACCGCATCTGCTTGGAATCCACTGACTTGTTTAGTTTGATGAGATCTTCCCTCAGTGTGCAGTCTTCAACCTTGTATATAGCCTTACGTTCTCTGCAAATCAGTGGAACCTTCTTAGTGAAAATACAGTTTCTTCCAATAACATAAACTCTTTTAAAAATAATCTCAACAAAGACATTGGGCACACCACGTTCCAGTATGATATTAGATGATATAAAATCTAACATTGGATAAGAGAGCAGCATTTACGATATAAGTATCGCTGTGTGTATTCTAATCTTCGACCCCCGTGAAAATCCTTTTGGAGGGTTACTAGTAGAGGAAGATAGAAGGTAGAAGCACCAAAATTAGACATTTTACCTCGAGGAATTGGAATTGTTAATAGTGTGGTTTAATGATTCTTGAAATAGAACGGCTCGGGTTTTGTGACCAATTTTAATTCAAACACCTTTAAAATATTATCTAAGTACTGTTTTATGGAAAAACCAGCGAATAAATGTGGTGTCGTCAAGCAAGTTGACTTCACCAGAGAAAAAAAAACACGGTCATAATTCCAGTTCGAAATTATGCACTAATATACAATAAACTCTCGTTCAAAGGCATTCGCTCTAACAGCACAATTTAATGACATATTTTTTCTAACGGCATGGTTGTTTTTATATTCTCAAAAGACAAATGACTGAAACTAGTTGGCAGCAACAGCGCATCTCAGTGCATTATTTTGATAATTAAAAGTAGTTGACCCTTTTGTCAGCACTTTTTGCTTGCTCCTTATTAATACTATTCGTATAAGATCTATCTGTAATAACGGCCCAATCGTTATAACTACACACTTGAGTCCCCAAGGGTGCCGTAATAATGAGAGTCTACTGGAATTCTTTTTCGTAAAACATTCAGTAATCTAGACTATTTGAATAACATAGCTTTTAAATGTTATAAAATGCAAGGTCTGTTTGATATAATCATTCCTTTTTTTTCTTTTCTTTTCCCAGATTTTCTCATCCGCTTATTCCTGCCTGTGATATTGAAGCTCAACCGGATACAATACACGTTTTCTTAGTATCAACTCGTTTGTAACATACCATTTTCCAAGAATGCACACCAAAGCTCCCCCCCCCCTTCCATTAGGGGCCCAGGAAAAATTTTTAAATGCCACTGTACCCCTACCTAAAACTATGTCCCTGCATTGCATTTATATAAAGCTAGCTGGAATCCACTCTATTGGGTATATATATATATATATATATATATATATATATATATATATTTATATATATATATATATATATATATATATATATATATATATATATATATATATTTATATATATATATATATTTATATATATATATATATATATATATATATATATTTATATATATATATATATATTTATATATATATATATATATATATGTATACATATATATATATGTATATATATATATATATACACATATATATATATATATATATATATTTATTTATATATATATATATATATATATATATATATATATATATATATATATATATATATATATACGCGTGCGTGTGTGTGTGTGTGTGTGTGTGTGTACATGGTGTGTCCAAAAAAGAAACCGAACTTCTTCAAAAATAAATGTATTGCTGTACCAACGACCTTGTGCAGGACTTGTCGTCTTCAAAATAGTCCCCTCCGCTGTCGATGTGCCGTTGCCAGCGTTATTCCAGTTCTAGACTTTGTTCGGGGTGTCGTCTTGAGAGATAATGTGCAGATCTCCAGAAGCATTTTCTTCTATCTTTTCTATTGTCTCGAATCGATGATATTTCAAGTTGGATTTCAGTTTTAGGCACAAAAAATTCGGCAGGGGTCAAATTCAGCGACCAGGATACGGGTGTTGTCCTGTGCTTAAGGATGGGACACAGTGACAGACAGATGTAAACAGTTGTTTTATATTATAGAAGATAATAAACTGCAATGATCCTTTGTTCATTAGGGTTAATTGAATTCCAGAATTAACTTGTATTAAATCAATACGGATTTAGGATGTAACCAGATTATTGAAACCTAATTAAAACTAACGAATTTGTGCATTATTAATTAAGTATACGTATATATGCTATAACTTAATTAAGTTCTATTTATTCATGAATGCATAATGTAAGCAAATCAAGATAAACTGAGAGAAAGTACTTCGTATTTGATTCGTTTCATTCAATGTCACAAACATTATTATTTTCATTATGAATGGATTTTTTTCAACGGCTATCCTCATCTTGGTTCATCTTTTTGAGGACAACATTTCCACCGTTATACCCCACAACGTTCTTCTGGCGGGTGTCGTGAAGGGGGGGGGGGTGTTTGGAGTGTTAGGGCGTGGGGCCCCCATCGAATTGTGGGGACAGAATGTTCTCATTCCGTAGTCTGTTTTTGTATGAGATGAATCCTTAAGGCACAATAATGTTTCTGACTATCTTAATAACACAATCATACCGATTCCCGAAGCTGGTGCCACCTGAGTTTTTTTCTAAGGGGTCATTCAGACCCAAGAGATAATTGCTGACTTTACAAGCGGCCATGTTGGAATGAGGAGGGGCAGTTAACTCTTTCCCTTTTTCGGTGTTTTTAGGAACTGGTAAGTATTAGATGAGGACATTAACCCGAAAAAGTCTACACGATGATGATCCCTCATCTGAAAGATTTAGACAGAAATTATTATTTTCGTCTTTAATCTTTCAGGCCTTTCTGCACGTAAAAAAATATAAGAAGTCTATTTATTAACGAATAATAATTTGATTTTCATTTTTGAATTCGGACAGAACAATTTCCAGTATTTGAGTGCGCTCATGCATCTCTAAAACTCCCTTTGTCGGTTAACACAGTTTGCTGATATGACGTTGTATAATAGTGACGTAATAGAAGAACATTGTAGAATAGCTCAGAAAATATACCTCATCAGTATTCACAAGCATGGGGTTATAGATCAAAATTGTTTTTTTCATATATAATTTATATGATTCATATTTATCCTTTTGGCACCCCCTTTACCGCTGTTTTTCTTTCAATGTTTCCCTCGTCCGCGGCTTCCCTTTCAGTCGTACATGGACGCATCATTGGAAATCAGTTATTCATCATTTTACATGTATTTTTGATGAATCAATTTATTTAAACGTTCCTTTCTAATTGAAAGCATGTACGATTTTAATGGAATAAAATATGACTGCAGATGCTATTTGCTTATTTTCTTTCTCTAAATATATGAAGACATCAAGGTGGAATTCAAATAATTTAATGTCCGTTTAATATAATATCGCTTCGATTCACAGTTAGTTACATATTGTTCTCTTGAAATGTATTCGAAAATCTATGCAAAAATAATTTTACCACTTCATGTCTTTTTAGAATAATAAGGAAAAACCTCGATTATCCAAACGAAATGGGCAGGAGTATTTTGTTCGGATAATCGATTGTTCGGATAACTGATCCGATCATATACAGGAAGCCGTACTGAACTCAATTACCGGAGCTTGAAATCTTCTTTGGATTATCAGGTTCATTAACGTTCGGATAATCCATGTTTCTATTTTTTTATCACAAATCCTTAGCGAATAGCAAAAATTAAGAATATCACATGGATTCCAAATAATTTAAGGCTATTCAGAATTAATATAGTCCATTGACTTGAAACAAACGAACGCACAAATATGTTCTAGGGTACTCTCTTGAAGTGGAATTACCAATCCTGCAGAAATACAGTTACTATAAAAATCCATCCAATTGGTGTATACTATCAGTTACCAATAAACTATATTAATAAACATCTTTTACTTCAAGTATCCATAATTTTGGTGGAAGCGGAATATACTTTTCTTCTATGAAACCTTTATTTCCATCTTCCTCCTTATTAATCACTTAAGCTGATTACCAAGTACATTTCTGGAATCTACAAGTTTTTTCAGAGCTTTGATTGAAAAATTGTTGAAACCGAACAATTTATAAATAAAATTTATAAGTGAAATTTCTTAATTTTATTTACAACACAATCATCGAAATTTTCTTGAAATATATTGATGCATGAAATATTTTTTTCGAAATTATTTGAAGATGTAGCTCAAAATCAACGGTTAAAATTCAAATCAGATTTTCAAGGTAAAGTGCCAATTCTAAATTTGTGTCAAGTCTAACATGGTTAATATTGCTTCTTTACCGGCCTTCAGCTATTTTCGTTGTTGTTTTTTAAATCAAGAAAAGCTAAAATTTCTTGAGATCAGTATTTAAAAAAGTTAATTTATGGGTTTTCTTAGAAATCGTCCCCAAAATGAATCCCAATCTATGTCAATAATTTGCTGTTTTCATGCTACAAGAGATAAGCCTAGTAAATATTTATATCCCAGTATACTCAATGATAGAAATTGAAAAAAAGAAAGACACTATTATCAATTTCTGTTTTGCTACCATGATCCTCAAATAAAGACAATCACTTCGTTTAATTTATGCTTAAACTATGAAATGATAAAATATTTGCAATACAATTATCAATTGAATCTTCAAAGTGATGGGCAGACTGAAAATCTTACTGAATCTTGGAAGTCATATCATACAGGCATTCTAACACTGCAACAAAGTGAAGAATCATGTTTGTTTGTTTTTTATACGTTTCAAATTGAAGATGATTTCTTTGCTAATAAAGTCACAACATTGTTTCTATAGTATATCAATTATTTCTTTTCTCTGTTGCTGTTCATTTTTAATGTTGTTCTTCGAGATTCCTGTCTGCTTCTCTGTCATGTCAAACTGACGTAAATGTTGTAAGATTACCTTCTATCAATAGAAACATTTTCTAGCACTGATACAAAAACAACAAAATGAATGAATGAAGAAGAGAGAAAGATTTTTTTATCAGCATATGAATTATACATAATTCATATTTATTTTATTTTTTGTTTTTTCCAATATATGGACAGCGAAATAAATTCTTTAACGATTTCTGAATGTACAAACTTTTTTTTTAGTTTTTTATCTTTTGAACAAAAAAATGGAGAAAAGGATAAAAAAAACAAACAAATAAAATAGACAATGTCACATTTGCAAGTTTTTTTCTTGTCTTTTTTTTTGCAAATAGTTTCTTTGTTTTTCAAGTTGAGCTTTTTACTATTGTCTTTGAGTGTGTTTTTCTTGCTACATCATAACATTCTTCATTTTTCAGTGAGATGCCTAGTTCCACGTCAATTTCTTCCATATTTAAGAAAGGCATATTATCTCTATTCCCTTAAAGAGTCACTAGCCTTACACCTACCTCCTCTTTAATGGACGCTCTATCACTTTAGCCTTGAGCCAAACTAACCTCAGAAAACAATGACCGGTTTGGCTTCTTATCTTCATATTTCTAACTTTAGGGAGCAAGCCAGCGATAGCTTTCTTCCTGATAGCAGTGTTTCTTGAACTTCTTGGGACTATCGCCCCCTTTAGAGCATATACAATTTAATCACCCCCCCCCAACCTAAAGTCGGTCAAAAATGATATATTGAAAATTAAATTTTGATGATTTTCTTTTAAATTTAAGAATTTATTCAATCGCCACTGCAAAACTAGTTTTTCAGACACACAACGTCATGCATAGGGGCTACTAATGTGTATTCTTACCCCTGCCCCCCAAGCCTTCTGGTGCTACCATGGGATGATAGCACCCAATTTTGAAAATCACTGCTCCATAACAATAATCTGTGTCGTTCTAATTAGCAATCTCAACTCAAAACCACATTACAAAGTGTAGAACAGTTAGTAGCATTAAGTCACCAGTCAGAGTTCAATTTCTGTTGAGGCTAAGATTCGAATTTCGCCACGAACATTCCACCATGATATCGGCGCTACACGATCTTTACACTCCCCAAGCAGTCAGCAGACATCAGCAGCAAAACAATTAGTGATATAAACATCAACACATAAGTCAAGCGGTAATAATTTCTCGCGCGTGCAAGTTTATAAGTAAACGAGAAAAAAAAAAGAGCAGTTTGATTCACGATATATTTCCACCACTAAAGCAAAGTTTCTTCATGTTAAAGGAATGGTACATAATTTCCTATAGTTGCCAATATGCACTAAATTTGTATTTCAGATACTGCTGCCTAAAAAATTCCCGTCAGTTTCATGCCTGCAGCCTCTTTGGCTTCATGCACTTTCCAGTATATTTCTTTAGCCGTCATTTGAACCGAATTCTTTTTGCCTGATCGCCATGAATATTCGTCACTCGGCTTTGGAGCTGTCTATAAAAATAGAAAAAGAAAAAAAAATCCCTAAACGAACAAAAGATGAACAATGCAACTACGGAAAGCTGGAGAACACATGGACGAAAAAGTGGTAAAAAAAGGATGAAAGGCAGTTCGTTATAGAGGCAACGCAGACCTCCTTTCTTTATATAAACAAATGCCATCATTTTTTATACTGGTGAACAGTGTATTTTTTTTCAAGTAAACATTTCCATTCCTTGCAAAATTCGGCTAATTTAAACGAGCATTATTTCGGCTTCACTGACTTCTCCATGTTTTCGAGGTCATTTTATTAATTTAATTATCGAAATTTTTATGACATAAAACACTACCTTTCGCAGAACTTTCATCTTTTGATATCCGATGCAAAAATGTCCCTTGTAGGCACGAGCCAGTTTCCCAGATAAAAACACCCTCCGCAAAATGAAAAGAAAAGAAAGAAAAAAAAAACAACAAAAAACAAAACAGCGACAGGTCAAAAAGCAAACTTGAAAGAAAAGCCTTTGCAACCAAAGGCGTTATTGGACTCGATGAGAAAAGGCTATGTATATTTGAAATGAAAATGTATCAGGAAATGTTGGTTATATTTTGCTTGAAGGGAGGCAGAAATGGAATTGTGTACAATTTCAAATTAAGTATTTTAATTGTCTGATGAATTAATCAAACTAATATCTTCATCGTTGTTGTTTAGATCACCACGATCCAGCCAATGCATTATCCGACCTTTGTGTGTTTCGTATTAGGTAAGCTCTGAAGAGAACCTTTCATCTTATCAATATTTCATTTTCTCATGATAATTTTCATCTCCTTATCGATTATCATTATTCACAAACCCTTGAGACAAAGATTCATTTTACACATAAAGGTGGTGGTAATATTTAGCAACAAAAAATTCATAGGGAAAATATCCTCTTCTAAAATTACCAAAAACAAAATACACCTGCAGATGGTTGAAAAATGCATTGCCTGAACGTAGTTACCAAAACAACAAAAATGAGGATACTGGTCCGAGTAATTCATGGAATAAAGAGATCGAATGATTTATTTTTTCATAACAAGGGAGATAATTCATCATTACATCGAACAAGATTTTGACAGTGAAGAGGAGACATTTAAAAGAATAAGCTCACGAGCACACGTTCCCCTAGTGGTCACTTAACCACAACACCTATTTTCCCTAAGAGAAAAAAAGCCTTGAAATATGGTTTAAATAAATGTGCAGACGCATAAGACCAGTTTTTCATCAGTATCTAGTTCTTTCAAAGAACGGATGTTCCTTAAATTTCACTATTTTCTATGTATAAATTTGAAAAAAAAAATCAGATTTTTTCCTATAGCAACTGAAATGCCGTGGAAGACCAAAAATCCGACCGTAATAGCTAAGTCCAGCATCTAATCTCCACCCTTCACTAATCATAGAACCAACTCAGAACTAGTCAGGCGCACAATCGAACTAAGCAGCTGCTTAGGGCCAATAGGCAGTCCCCCACCCAAATCAAATGATGTTTTAGTGTCCCCTTAAAGGCGGTAGTGCCTCTGAATCAAATTCTGCTTAGGGACCAACCTGAATCATCCATCATATTCCGAAACAACAAGCACATCTCTTTCAATATTCACAACCCAAAGCCGAAACCACGTACATGTCCATAGAATAATAAGTTGGGAATTTTATATTAAAGATGAAAAGAAAAGAAAAATGGAATTTGGCATTGATCACAATTCTAGATTCAAAAATAAAGTGAATTGATGCAGTTAGTCAATTCTATTCCTTTCTTATATTTAATTCGTTTTTTTTTTTAACTTAGATAAAAATGAAAGTTCGATTCAATATTACATTTTCTACCCATAAATTAAATTCCGAACTATAGTTACAACCAACTTTCAGGTCTTCGATCTGCTTCCGTGACACAAGCGCAGTGACCATTTCAAAGGTGCAAGTTTAGAAGGGGTCACAGCAGCCACACATAATTGTCATGTAAAACAATTTCCTGTCCGTCGTACGAAACTGTGGCTTCGAAGTTCGTCGGTAACTTCTCTTCAGGGCTGCCAATTTGAATATTTCATATTTGAATTTAGACAATTCTGAAGAGCGGAAGTCAGGGGAGATAATTCATAGAAACAATGGAGAAAGATCTTTCTTAAATTTCTAATTCATTAGATTTGTGGAGAACTGCTGTTCCAAACAACTTCAAACTCGACCTGGTGCTGCCTTGTGCACTGACCAATATATCTGGCAAATCTCAGCTTCGCACAATGGTCTATTATAGTCGAGTAATCTCAGTGCACAAACAACCAGAGATTTCTACAATTGTAGTTGGGTTTGTCCAACTTATTCAGTTCTAAAAGAATAACGAATTGAATAATTGACAATATTTTCTCAAAACAACAACAACTCTGTCTTGGTAAAATAGCTTGTATCGTCTTCCAATTCTAGAAAGTTCTTTGTTTGAACCAGGTTATTCACTTAATAAATATGCATTAATATTTTGCAATTCAAACCAGAATGTTGTCTTATTCCTGTCTATTCAAGTTGCAGTCCAATATTGATCTATTGTCCGTCATACTCATAGACCTGCATATCAACCAAGTAAATCAAATAACCATATCCCATACAAACCCAAGCTTAAATTTTGAGGTTACTTCAAGCTATCAGCCTTTGTTATAACTTACTGCTGCATCTAATAAATTTATATATATATATATATATATATATATATATATATATATATATATATATATATATATGCGTGTGTGTGCGTGCAGTGTATGAGCGAAAATAACGTATGCTACCCGAGCTGAAGTGAGTAAATTTATTAGCGAAAATTTCATAATAACGTCATAAATCATGATTTTGAAATAATTTTATAATTTTTTGAAAATTCTCGTTTGTCACTGTACGCCTTGACTGAGTGCGTCGATATATATGTCTGTAAACATATATATTTATATTAGATTGAAAAGACAATCCAGAAAGTCATAATTGATATTACAAATGAGATTTCTTTGTCCAATTCAACGTTTCGTTAGCCTTAGTTAACTTCTTCAGAAAAGGTCTGAATAACGAAGCATGTTGAATAGAATGGAGAAATCTTATTTAAAATATCAACTTTGGCTTTCCGAATTGTCTCTCCAATTTATTACCGTCGAATGAATCATACACTGGTTATATATATATATATATATATATATATATATATATATATATATATATATATATAAGATGATGAATAGCAGCTACTTGGTGGCAGAGGTGGCTGCATATTTACCTTTGGTCAATATTTGAGCCCAAGTAAAAGCCAGAATTTTGAATGCTTTCAAGACAGGCAAACCACATCCACTCGGCAAATTGATGCAAAACAATCTTCCTCAGCTCCATGTCCCTGTCATGTGGTTCTGTGCCAGGCAAAGCCAAGCAATGGACATATCAATAATAATAGCCTAAAACATTCGGACGATCCAATCTCTTCTTCTCATCTTTGATGTTAACACAACATTTCGGCCGATTACACATAACACCTGAAGATGGCCATAGAATGACTGAAACGCCATGTTAACACCAAAGACGGGAAATTTGGTACATCAATAACAATGTTGCGATACGGTTTGCCATAAAAATAAAATCGGTTTCAACTCGTTGTCCTTAATAAAACCGAAAATGGCCTTGTACACAATGCCTTTTCATAATATGGTAGAAATCGGGAAATAGCCTGACTAAATGTTGATATAGGCGTTTCCCGTTATAACGCAGGTGTTGGGGTCAAACAAGCCAACCACGTTATAACCAAGCCGCAATAACCAAATTCGTCAATTTTGTTATTTGGGGGCTAGATCTAGCAATTTTGGGTTCCACATTTCATCTAAATTATAACGCAAACCGCGCTTCAACAAACCGTGTTATAATGGGCGAGGTCTGTAATAGCCCAACAGAAAGAGAGAGAAAGAGAAAGAGAGAGAAAGAGAAAGTATGAGAGAGTGAGAGAGTGAGAGCTTCAGTATAAGTTCTTTTAATGCTTAATATAAACTTATGTACGGTTCAAGAAGTATCAAATACAGAAAATCTGTTAATAGATTCAATGCTTTACTGGTTAATTTGCACAAATAGAAATCTCATTGTTTTTGTATCATTATTCAAATACTTTTCGGATAATTCAAACCTGCTTGCAAATTGCCTTTATCTATTCCTCTCTTTGTTTTGTAAAAGGAGAGAAAATTACAGATCCGATAGGTGTTAATGAACAAAAAAGACAATAGGAAGAAACTTATTTCTGGCAGAGAATTAAGATAATGAAAGAAGACAGACAGAACTTAGGGAAAAACAATTGAATTTGAAACGAAACAAAGTCTTTATAACTAATGACATTTTTCTAAGCAAGGCGAAAATAAACAACAGAAGAGAAAAAAATGGCAATATTTAAAGCAGAATAAAATAACAAGATGATTATTGTTGGTTTTGTTGTGATTTTAATTTACATGTTTCGTAGTCACTGTACATTAACATAGAATAAAGTTGCCATGAAATAATTGTATACATATATATAAATTTATTTATATATTTATTAAATCAGTCATTTGTTCAATATTTTTGTTCAATTTTTTGTATTTTTTTGTATTGTTTTGTTATGTTTTTTTGTTTTGTTTTTTTAAAAAACCTTTTCTGTGGTCTTTAACAAGATTCACAGTAAGGATTTTTTCTGTTTTGTACAAAGAGTTTTATTTTAATTTTTTTTTTTTTTTTACATACCACTTGGAGTGCAATAGATTTTACAAGCATACAAATAGACTGACAGCAGTGGGCTCGGGTGTGAAAAAACCTGCCCGGAGTCTAGATGGTTTATTTTTACACAAGGTTGATTTACAAACTTGATTTTTGGAGAAAAAAAAAAAAAAATTAAAAAAAAAATTAAAAATGAAAATAGAAAAAACAGAACAAATGTTTTTCGTTTTAATTCTCTCTCTCTTTCTCTCTCAGATCAATATTAACAGGAATGAATTACACCAACGTTTTGAAAATATTTGGAAAAAAAATAACAAGAACCATAAGTTCAACGATGTGTCCCCCGTCCGTGGTAGAAGTTGTAGGAGGAGGAGATGTCTTATAGTGATGAGTGGATGCATCTAAGAATCGAAGGGCATGAATCAATGTTTAATTTACGAAGGTAGTTATATAGAATTGAATTTTATCCCTTTCCTTAGTTTTTATTTTTAGCAAGGTGTGGAGTAATGTACGCAATTTGAAATTTTTTTTCATTATAATATGGAAATCTATGTATATTAGACTGAAATTTGGTTCCAATATATTCTCATGTAATCATCCTGCTTTCCATGACATGTAAATCTTAAATTGCTCAATGGTCAGCTCCCTTACCACTCCCAACTAACGGTAACTACCATGCATAAAAGAGGGAACAGAAAATCAAAATGATATTTGAATCACAAGTTCATTTCTAATGGTTGAAAGCCTAACCAATACCATCTATATATGTAATGTAACCCATGTCCTAATACAGGGTGTATATATATAAAATAAAAAAAACACAACTTAGCTGAGAATACAGCCAACCATATCAGCTGAGTGTAAATTTAAGGGAGGCAACTCCAAAATTTCTTTTATAGAGTAGTCCTTCTTCTAAATACTGCTTTTTCAACATCTTTTCTCATGTACATTCTGTATATAATCATGGCAATTTATCAGAAAGATTTTTAAAATAGCAATGCCTTTCATGTTAGCTGCCTCGAGAAAATAATTTATTACTTCTCTCCAAATAAGATCCCCCCCACGACTATTGCCAACAAAAAGGGTAACCCGCAAAAGTGACCTAGCAGATCTAGTGTAGATATTGGTCAAGTTAACTTCTCAGAATCTGAGAGTAATACAAATGGAAAGTATCTTGAAGCAGGACTGTTCCATTCAGATCAAAATTGAATATAAAGCAATTCAGATCCCTACAAATAGCCTACCATAGGGCAGAAATGGTAAGATTGAAAGACAAGTCCATCTTTGGAACATTAAGCCCTTCATGCAGATCAACTTTTCTTCTAAGCCCAAACAAAATGCCTAGTATGGTCAAATCACATTGACACACCATTCCTCGTAAGATCACTGAAGTTAGGTAACGTTGAGCCAGGTTGTTACCAAGATGGATGACCGTCTGGGAATACCAGGTACCGTAAGACCTCTCCTTGAGGTTCAGGGGTTGGGATAGGGCTAACAACTCTAGGCCAGAAAACCCAGTTTGTTACAGGAATATCATCGATTGTCAATGGCCTAGGGCTTGATGGAACGGAAATAGAAGGTCCAAGAGATTTCTTTCTATTTCATATAGGTCTAATCAATCTTTTACAAAACATTTGAAGTGCTATGGATCTGGAAATTAAACCTCATTCAACCATGATCTAAGAAATTGTCAAAGCTTTGAAACCCATAGAAATTTAATTTACGACCTTCATCAAGTGTAAAATGAAATATTAGTGAAGAAAGACAGTTTCTTTTATTTGTCTTTTTTTTGCTGCTTTGGACCACTGGGGAAAGGGACCAGTAAAAGAGATTCTCTTTCTTTACAAATATTACATAATACTCTTGAAGGTGGCCGTAGGATGAATTGGCTGAAACATTGTCAACAACAAAGATGGGAAGAAGAAATCATATTATCTGAACACAAGTTAGTACCTAATCAATTTATTGTACATATTCCATGATTTATTCAGACTAGTATCTTCATCTGGCTTGTTTTCATCACAATGTTTTAGGTGATATTTTCTTCAGCCTTAGCCAGGTGTATTTAGTAATCCTTCAGTCTGAAGAACTTTTTTTTCATATTTAATTAATACAAATTCAATTAGGACAGCATTCTTCAAGGCTTAATTATTCATGATAATCATAGGCTAATAGTCATCCTTCCAATTAATAACTATGTCAGATTTAAAGAGTTTTTTCATTAGTCAAATGATTTTGATTTGTGGAATGAGAGTCCACATTTGGTCATTTCGATTGTGCTGCTATAAGATAATAGTCAATTTTATACACTCTCATTGAATTGTCGCAATTACTTTACAGCAGCAAAAAGTAAACGATTTCTTTATTGCACTATCAGTAATTGAGAGACACAACAATAGTTCAGTTTATAAAAATCTAAGTTGTCAATATGTTGAAATAATTTGACAGAATAACAACAATACAGAGAAGTAAGCTGATTAAAAAAAAAGATTTTCTCTTTTCAGACTAGCATACGTTCAAATTGATATTGGTCTTAATCTATGTAATTACAGGCTCAAATGGTGGCCACAGGTTAAACATCATAATTAGTTTGGTCAACAGATGATCAGAGATGTTCAACTCAAACAATAAGTTAGATCAGTGATTGTTTGAAGCCTTTTTCTACTTATGCTACTCAAAATCTAACATCTGATTCTGGTTTGAAGTAACTTCAATAAGCACATTGATCATTTTGAGACCAATTGATTTTCAGGCCATGGAAATGATCATCTTTTTAAAAAGTAAGGTGTGTACAAGTTAGTGTGTTTTTCTAAATATGCATAGTCTCATTTCAGAGATACTATACCTAAAGAAAGAGTGTTTCACAGATTCAACTGACCAACATTCAACAACCACTGTGAGTTGTGACTGGCTGGCAAGACCTTATATATATATATATATATATATATATATATATATATATATATATATACATATATATATACACACACACACACATACACACAAATGGAAATTTCAAAAATAAAACTGATTCTGCTCCCCCAACAGGCAAACAAAACCCAAACATCACAGGGAGAGATACTTACCATTATATGACTGAAAAGTTTATTATATAATCTTCCAATATAATAATACTTTAAATCTTTGTTTGGGCAGCTGCCATAGAGTTTTACAAATTAGTCTATGTATTTACAGGTTTAAGCCACTGTGAACAGTCAAGCAGACAAATTTGATACATAAATAAAATGAGAAATATTTTATCCAAGCAATACGTAAAAATATGAACTTAAACTTAAATTAGCGAAAGAAATTCAACACAAAGTATTAAAAACTTGTAGTTTTCTCATATGAATTATGGCCTTACCACTCTATACTGAAATTGCATCAATACAATATCTAGTCCACCATAGATGGTTGAAATGTATCTAAAGCAAATTTTCTATGACCGTAGGCTTCTCAAAAGCTCCCCTAATACGAAATGATACTCGAAAAAAATTATTGTATTCGTTGGCATCTAGAATGTTGAGAAAGAAACAGGCTTCTTTCAGAAGATAATATCAAGAAAATGCTGCTTGTCTACAGTAAGTAATAAATATTAGCAAGGAAGGGAGATTCTTTTTTTTTCTCAGTCATTTAGTTGGGGAAAAAGGGTCATATATGCCATCGAAGGTCTTTCAAAACACGGAGAAAATATAAACCATTCTTTCTTTTATTATGCAAGGCAAATAGAGTAGAAAAGAGATGAAGAAAAAAAAGATAAAAGATATTCTTTAAAAGCAGGAGATATGTTACAGAGAGAGAGAGAGAGAGAAATAAGATAAAAAGAAAGTGGGTTCAATAGAGAGTAAAAGAAAGAGGAACGTGGGAGTTATAATTTTAGAAATTAAAAATTTGAAATAAATAATAAAAAATAAAATAGATTTTTTTTAGAATGAAAAGATTCAACAAAAAGTGCAAAACCTTCCTTCACTCCACAAAGGGAAAAAATGTAAATTTAAATAAAGCTTTTAAACAGCATATATTTAAATGACAAGGAAAATGACAGTCACCGAAAAATTGAGCGAGCCAGTGAGAGAGAGAAACAGAGAGAGAGAGAGAGAGAGAGAAAAAAAAAAAAGCAACTCAAAGTTAAACAAAAGTTTTCCAAGCGTGGAGGGAATATTTGTTCATGGTTAGAATGCGATTAGTCTCAAAGTAAGAAAACAGCTTCTTCTTTTTTATCATCATTATCAAAATTATCATTATCATCATCATCATCATCATTTTTTGTGTGGGTTACTAGCTCAACAAAAAAAACAAATGAACAAAAAAAATTGATGTTACAATTAAAACTTGTTAAAAAAATGGTATTTGAAATGAATTGATGAATGAAAACTTTCTATCGAGCAGGGAGCAAGAGATTCTTCAAAAATGATTCTCAGAAACAGCAAAAATAATAACAAGGGATTATGTTCTTCGTAAGAGAATTTAGTGGATGTTACTATTCTTTTTTTTTAATCTTTCCCCCTTTTTCTTCTTTTTCTAATTGATGGTTGAGAAAGAGATGCAAATATGAACTGAGCAGAAGACCAAAAAACAAAAATAAAATATAATAAAATGAAAACAAAATGACTGTCAGAAGAAAAGTGAAGAAATGTCTGCCTTCGTTTTTGTCATTCTTTTTTACATTATTTTTCTCATGTTCTCGATAGTTTTTTTTTTCGTTTGTTTGGCGTTTTTTTTTTCCGTTTTTATCATTTATGTATATCTATGTAAACTCTCAGTAACATCAGGGTTTTACATTTTTTCAAATTTCTTTCAAAGTTTCTTCAATTACAAATAATTTCTTGCATTTTTTTCCTTCCAGTATTCATTCATTTTTTTTCTTTTCTCGTTTGCTTTCTTTCATTTGTATGTATGTTTTATATTGTTTCAACAAATATCTCAGGTGTTGTTCAAAAGAAAAATTAAATACTTTTTCCTCGTTACTATTATTCCCGTAAATCTATTTAAAAAGAAACAACATTTTTCAAACCATTTATTTTCCTTCTTTCTCCCATAATGCACTGCTTTACTTTGTTGATCTTCGTTTTTCAACTATGTTTCTGTCCCCCACCCTCCCGGGCATTTCGCTAGCCCGTTTCCTATATAACAACCCCCGACACAGAAACCTACTACGAACAAAATCAATCTCTTCACATAAACTTTAGGACTTAGTAATTATGATAATAATCATAATCATTATAATAATTATGGTTTTGCATTTTGTAGGCTAAATTCTTCACAATTCAGATGAAAAATCATCTCAAATCTCAGTCTTTTTTCTGTATCTTTTTGTCAACATTCAAAATTGATAAACAGCATAAAAAATGAACACCTCCTCCCACAACCACCTGAAGAGGAGAAGGAGGAGGAGGAGGAGGAGGAAGAGAAAATGTGGTGGGGAGGGAGAGGGAAGAAGGATAATATTTATATATATATTAATAACTTTAATAATATTGCATATATATTTATATATACATGTACACATACATGAGTTGGATTTCATCTTGGACAGGCATTTTTTAAAACTTTGTTTCATTTTCAAAATTATTTAACACATGCATGTATAGACATATATATACTTATACACAAGATATATATATATACACAGATATATACATATATTCATTTAGATTTTATTTGCTTTTGTTCTTTGTAATATGTGTGTTTGTGTGTGTAAGAGTTTATAGATTTGCTGAAAAAATCACGTTTTCTTTTTCTTTTCTTAAAATTAACCCATTGTAGTTGAGAAGCAAAATAAAGCAAAAAATTCAACATTTATAATCAATTACTGTAATGATTACAGCATTTAAGATTTTTTTTTTATTACCTCCAACATGTCGCCCTAGATCTATTTTCCCTGGACCTCAGCAAATGAATTACTTCAGATAAGGTTCAGACAAGGATCTTGGGGCAGGCATATCTTTTGATATAACTCCCCACTTACAATGGGTTAAGTTATTTACTTAGCATTCAAGCAAGTGTTTGTTTGTCTAGCATAGCTACTTTCCTTTTGCAGTTAGCTCATGAGAGACACTACTCTTATTAGCAAGTTCATGTGCCATCTCATAATATTTTGTAAATTTGGCGGTATGGTCCAAAGGGAGGTAAACAAATGGGCTCATACTAAATGGGTCCCGAATACTGAACTTCTTCACTGACGACAAGTGGCACCGACTCAGGTGGTAGCGGCACGACCCCTTGGATGCACACTGCCGACTACATGCCGGACACTTGTAGTCCCCACTGTCCGAATCACTGGCCGGCGAGGTCATTTCCCCGTGGGCTGCATCAGTGCTATTATTTGAGACCGACAAATCTTCACGTCCAGACTTTTCAGGTTCGTCCTCTTTTTGACATTTTGTGGACAAATTCAACGGAATGGAAATATCTGGAGATGATGAAGATGTAATTGTCTGGCACTTGGGGGGTTGGGTACCATGGGATGGCATTTTAACAGTGTCCGTATTGGTTATAAGCTTCTGTAGACTATCTAAGGGGTGTTCACAGGTCATTGGTTGGCCGTAGACGAAGCTACTCAAAGAATCCAGTGCCGAGGATTTAGACGGATCAGATTCAGTGGTAGGTGGCAACTGGAGGTATTTCTCCTCCAGGGGCTCCTTTGTGGGTTTCTTCTCACTCACAGACATAGGACTCGATGGAGTTTCTTCTTGGTTTTCTGCAGAACTGGACGATGACTTCTCTTCAACCTTTACAACAGTTGTGGCTGTTGTTTGCTTCGTTATTTGCTCACACATGTCTGACAAGGACTGCAATTCCTTGCCGGCCGATTTGAATGATTCCTCAGCTTCAGTGTCTGAACATTCATCGTTGCTCTCTTTACACAGCAGTGGCTTGCTGGAAGGCACATTCTGTAGACTGGAGCTGTTTTTGGGTGCAACTTTTGGTTGGTTTGAAACCTGAAGGTATTTTGTCGTTGGGCTATCTGGCGTTGCCACTTGTTTCAACTCCTGAGTCACAGATGTGGCACTCCCACTACTGACTGACTCTTTGGGACTGTTTTTGTCAAATTTGTTCTTGAAGCTTTTCTGAATGAAGGATTCCATCGCACGGAGAGCTGAAAGCCCCCCGACACCGCTGCTGTTATCCGGATCAATTATATCCAACGGCATGCGGTCAGGATCTTTCCGTACATTACTACTGGCGCTGTCTTCATCCTCAGGAGAACACACCTGCATTTTTTCCGGAATAACTTTCATCTCTGGAGTGGAAGAGTCCAATTCTTCAGAAGCAGGTTCAACCTTTGATGGACTACAGATCGGTATTTCCTTAGACACCTCTAGTTTCTCATCGATATCTTTGGGTTCTTTTTTCACCTTAGATAAATCATATTCGACGGAATTTGGGGACTGATGGCTCGCCTGGACGTGGTTGGTTCCAGGAGATGGTTCCTCAGATTTTTTGACCCTGCGTTGGTCATCATCTAGATTGAGTTTCATCTTTAGGGCATCAATGACCCCCGAGCGCTGCCTTACGCAAGTCCGCACATGCTCAACAAACATCCGCATTTCTATGCACTTTCCACAGTTCTCACAAGTAATGTAGCCATCATCCTCTTTTGTAACAACATCTGTGTACTTCAAACTTGGACTATTCAGTCCATCATGGCTGACACACTTCCGTTTGAACTCGAGTAAAGTAGCCACAGTTGGGTTAGCACCAAGACCAGGTTTTTCTTCACTACTGAACGGGCGTTTCCGCCTGGCCCTTAATAGAATCTCGGGTGAATTGTAAGAACGTAGAATTTGTTTCTTGTGGTGTCCAGACATGATCATGTGGTTTGCAAGGCCCTCCATGTCACTGTACGTTTCCTGACACACCTTACATTTAAAGATACACTCCTTCTCCAAATCACGGTCACAGTAGGATGAGCACTTGTGTGAACGGCGTCCATGATCAGAACTAACAATTTTCGTGTAGTGCTGGGTCTGCATCATGTGCAGCGTCAGTTCTGGGAGGGTTTTAAAAGACTCACCACACTGCATGCATCGGAGGATACGCCTCGTTTGTTCCGACTCCTGGTTGAGCCACATATCTTGGCCACGGACAAGTTTTGGATACTCCATAACACTGGCATCCTTGCTTCCTGCAGGTATGTGATGTGTCTCCTGCAAATGGATACTGAGATCATAGAGACTGCTGAAGACCTTTTGACAAGAGCACCGGTGCGTTGTATAGCGACTGTTCATGCCTTCAGTACAGAGATCAGCGGGGGCCTTCACCACTCGATTGATAAGCGAGTTATTGTTGCTACCTTTCAGGGCTGCATTTAGATCAACATTGACATTGTTTCCATAGTCACTGATATTCCGGTTAATCAACTGATTCGAGCCAAAGTTGGCCAACGGGATCTGACCCATTCCAACTTGGTCTTCAATTGTTTTGTTCGCACGGACACTCGTGCCATTGATGTGAAAGTCTCCGCCAAACCGCTGCTGGAGACTCTTCAAGCTTGAAGACAAACCTCCACTACTACTGCTGCTGCTGCTGATTCCATTTGCAACACGAGGTGGTGGGGTCTGTGACTTTGGCTTGGGCTTTTTCGATAAGTCCAACGGTTGATCAGAATTATTATTATTATTATTAGCAGTAGTAGTAATATTATTATTAATGGTGTTATTATGGTGACTCTTGTGATTGTTAATGGTGGATGTGGTGGTAGTGGTGGCAGTGGTTGTGGTCGTGGTAGCACTGCTACCAATGAGATGGTGATGAAGGTTGACATGGTGACTGCTATTCTTACTGGTACTATTACTATGACTGTTGGTGCTACAGTGATTGGACTCTGTGAAAAAAGACCGATATGATCCGTTGATGAGTTTGTAACGGTCACGCACACTCTGTCTCGATGGTGTCACTGAATGGGTGGAATGGGACGTAGTACGAGTAATCACCGACACAGAGCTGGTCGATGTGGTGGTCGGTGGGAGAGCAATGGACGTCTGGGCCAGTGACCCCTCCGTGATGACTGAACTCCGTCGGAGAGGTGAGGGGGCCATTTCCCGACTCGGAGATTCCTTGGCCGGGGATGCAGGCGTCGGTGACCGAGCTGGAAGCGCCTTGCACTTTGACTTAATTTGGGCATCTATCTCTGGACTCTGCCGTTGTTGTTGTTGTTGTTGCTGTGAGGGTAGAGGCGGTGGAGGTGGTGGTGGTGGTGATGATATCTGTTGTTGTTGTTGTTGCTGCTTTTGTGGATGTGTTTGCTGTTGTTGTTGCTCTGGTTGGGACTCCATATCTGACTCGTTGTCATGGAAACTTGATTGGGAGTCAGAATCAGGCTCATCTTCCAAATCTTTGTCATCATCTCCAACAATGGAGTCCTTGGATTTGCTTTTCATTGTGGGATCTTCATCAGAAGCTGGAAGTAAAATGAAGAAAAATAACCAATCAATAGATGAATAAATAAATCTTCCTTCATACAAATATTACAGACAAAATTAATCGAGTCGAAAAACCTAGTTGAAAGTTGTTATTAAGAAGCTGTTATATCATGGTTATTAAATCAAAATAAATCATAACATCATCACAAATTTCCTGAGTAGAGAAAATTTTTTGTTCAGGCAAAAATTGAAAAGCAGATGTATCATTTTACCTATAATACCCAAAAATTGCTTCAAATCAATTTACCTTCATTTTTAGTAACAAAAGACAATTTGAAGGGGAGTAACTTTTGATTAAAGCTACCCTCTTGGCAAAATAATTAAATTTTTTGATTTCATTAAATGAAGAGTTCTGCAGCAATTACAAGCCATATAAGCGGGGTATTAAAATGATTTTCATGTGATCAGTTCATCAGATACTACCCCACATATCCGTTTAAGACTTATCAGTATTACATGCATGCAAGTCGACACATAATACCAAGACTCAAACACTGAACACCGGATGTGATGAGCTGTAAGTAGCTAACCCAGCCATCAAGTAGTCCTAACAGATATATATACGCAGACACGCATTCATAAACACACAGTATAAATACATGCTCTCATTCTCGTACACATACATACATACAAGGTGGATGAAAATCAACTTCCCTATACGAAAGTATTTTTTGTAAATATAGCTCTACTTTTTATGAAACAAATTTAATTTTTGACCTTGGAGTGGTAGGACTTTATTTATTGTATGGTCCTAAGTTAAGCTAGTTTGACTACTATCAACTAATGAGTAATTAAGTTATTACAAATTTCCAATATCTAGTTTCTTTTCACACACTCTGTATATTAAACATATTTAATACTTGCATCTGCCTCTTATCTGTTGAAGTCCTATAAACTGAACCAATTCTCAGAATTCCCCAATGAGTTCAACTTGTACAAGTCAGAACCTCTTCGCAACAACCTTATAATCATTTCTCAGAAACTCTCAATTCAGGGCCTTGTATGCAGTAATCTTCACAGCAAATTTTATTATTGTCTCGAGTCTACAATGATATTTGTTTTATGAACCAGAAAATTTTGGTAAAGCATTCGTGGATGTGATTCTGGACATAAAAGAAGACAATTCTAAAGAAATCAAATTTCGGGTAAATACAAAAACAAGATTGATAAGAAGGAAGTGCCTTGCCAAGACAAGTCAGTTAAAATTTGAATGCGTGTGTTTATAGGTAGATGTATGTAATAGTTTGCACATGATTCAATACATTTACGAGTAAGGAGGCTTAGACAATATGAGTGCATTTTATGGGCGACTGAACAATTGTAATAATATATACAACACTTTATACTATATGATTTCAAATATGCTACTATTCTATAAACTTATATTTATACGTGAAATCTATGTTTATGCGAGTCCACATGTATGGTTGTACACATCTTCGAATTTCGAAAGAGTAGACCGGTGTATTTTATAATGATTCTTTTGGAACGATATCATGAAATCGCATTGGAAACACCAGTTCTCATACAATCGCCAAAGTTAAGTGACAGTGAATTTGGTCATTACCTATGTGGCTGTCTGGGAATACCAGGTGCTGTATGCAGCAACAAGATTGTTCTGCAACCATCTTAGCCTATGCTCTGCTGTTGACAATCAGAACATCTTGCTAAGCAGAACCAGACTACGCATCTGATCCATTTCTTACACACACACACTGTTCCGTGGAAATCACATCACAGTATGCTCTCCCTCACACTCATATCAAGTGGCAGTTATCATCATCATCATATTTCAAACCAGTTTCCTCACCTTAGATTTGGAAACTGGTCGAAAAGAATCAATGTACAACGGCAACAACACCTCATTTCAGAAATTCAGAAAGTAATCTCAGTTGTATGAGACCTACTTAATAATGACCCTTTGCTCTACCTCTCAATGTATTTTGTAACTTTTAATATACATAAGAAAATAAGAATGGCTGAGTATGATGGATGTTCGGAAGAAGATGAGCATGAAATCATTATATCAACCAAATTAGAGCACTTTTTTGATGGATCTTAAATCGCACAAAGATGTTTTGTGGAATTAATCTTAACCTGTATTCTCATCGTTCTACGAGTGTAATTTGGTAGAAAAATATAGAAGTTTCTCTGCTTATATGCAAACCCATGTACACAAATATGCTTGCACACACATGTATATCTATTATATATTCACACACACATTGTTGATGTATATACACACATATTTTGCACATACATATAGATATACATAATACATGAATACCATTATAAGAATGTTCATATAGACACATAAATACAAATGCACATATATATATATATGTATCTACACACACACACAAATATATGTATTTTGATTGCATAAGGACTAAAGAATATCAACTGCACCTGCACTGAATGATTGGCTGTTATAGAGAAGTTAACTCACCCACAGTGCTCCCCACCCACCACACATGCACACTGCAAATGCTACAGAGGAAAGAGGAAGTTAAAAATAGGAGACTTTTACACTGCACATCCATTGAGCAAGTCATTCAATCCAATGGCGGATATCCCCCCCCCTTTAACACCCCCCACCCCACACCATCAAGCCCCGTCCCTCCTTCCGCCCAGCTGTCATAGAAAGAAGGATTAAAAGCAAGGACCAAATAGGCCTATCTATCACAACTGTCTGCCCAGAGAGTCCTGCTGTCTGCTAATAACACATACAGCTTCTTTTTTCTGTAGGTCACACTAATTTATTACCTCTTGCTTCTTTGATAAGTGATTGAAGCCAGGCCTGAAGTCAACCCCACCACCCGTGTCTCACATGCCCAACTCGCAAAACCCCTACCCTTCCAACATCCAGTCAGTAAGAGAAACTATGAGAGCAGCTGCCTCAAACCTCGAGCCTCACAAGTACAATACCTGCCAGAGTGCAACTATTGTCTTTACCAATTTAGCCACACTCCTTTCTAAGGTTATCATAACCACTGTAGGCATTTATTATACGAACATCTTGGATGCTGTGATAGATTGCAATCTCATAGTGAAGGATATCCCATTTTCCATTTCTAAATCATAATAGTATAATCAAATCACCATAGCCCCACTAAAATCCCACCCGACCAACCAGCCAAGTTGGTTACAGATCCTCCTGCTGTGTGACTGTGTGTGTCTCTGGGCACTCCAGGTCACATTTTCGGGGGTTACAACCATGAGATTTCAAATGAGCATACCCCTAGGCACCATCCAAACAGTTTTGTTTTTTTTAGAAAGTGCTTTTTAGGGTATCTAAGGTCAAAGCCCAAATATTTTGCTGGTATTTCTTTTTAGATGATTGTAGATAAAAGATCTATTTTTTCAGATAATTAGCTCTGGTATACATACAGGCTATATTGACTCATTCATCTCCACTAAAATCAAAAACTATTAACCAAGCATTTCCTCTACTCTGAAAGCCATGAGAAATGCTTCCAAGGTAAAATGCTAATTCCTATTCTCAAACTACTCACAATTCTCCAACTTTGACACAAGGCCATTAAAATTGCATCAGAGATAAAATTTGCAATTCAACACCCTTTTTAATAAGCAGTTTGATCAGTTTACACTAGTCTGACATGGGGCCATTAAAAAAGCATGAATGACAGAGGTGTATATCACTGTAGATTTTACGATGACGAGACTGACTACAAGAAAAAGAGGATTCAAAACTCCATTACATTTTCTCAAAGCAAAATTATGAAAAGTTTAGTTCAGGGTTTCTCAACCTGGGAGATATCATACACTAAGGGCACAGAGCAACTGAACAGAAAATGGTAGGAGTTTTGAAATTTAGGTACACAGCGTAAGATTTTGAGTACCAAAATCCTTTACTGACAATTAAAAATGAGTCAAGAGCAACATTTCATTATAAATTAGCCAAGCAGCATTGTGATAGTGCACATTATGTAAAACCAAAGTCTACACTAGCTGCGTCTCAGCAGACATAGGTATCACATGGATGATCTAGAAGGGTATGTGTGTGCCAAACGTTTGATTTTATTACTTCACATTACTTTTGGTAAAGAAACAGCAAAAGATGTTCATTTCTATTTGTTTTTTGAGTGTTAAAAACTTTTTGGCATCCTTCTGAATATTTACTATACAGGTGGGCAGTGGAAAGAATTTTCATACAGAGAAGGGCAGTGACATTGAAAAGGTTGGGAACCCCATTCCTGAATCCAGTTTGTTTTCTGGAATTGATACTCCAGACCAACACTCTGCTATTTGAGCTAAAACTGCAAATTCTAATTGTACATATGAATGCATATGTGTGTTTGCTTGCAGAAGGTCAGAATACCACCCAGATCAAGGTACAGCCCCCACCCAAACTCTCTGTCTCCCTCTTTGCTTCTTTTCATCCTCTATGTCATAGGTCTCTCTTTTTTTTTCTTCTTCCTCTTCCTTGGAGGCAATCTTTAATTTGTTCCTTCTATTACTCCACCCTTTTTCTACCCTGAGTCTGGGTGCTGCCATCATCAGAGTCCTCCTGAAGATAATTTATTAGCAAATGTCATGCAGCCACACTTACTCCAGTAACACAATGCAAAAGACCAGAAGAAAGAAAACACACTTACATGCTTCAAATTATACCAATAAAGAAATAAGAAAATAAATAAAAAACATATAAGTAGAAAAAGATATTATAATAATGATGATAATAATAACAATGATAATGAAATAGTAAGAGATATTTACAGTTAAGCAATGTTAACATTAATCAGCCTTTGAATGGGTGACATAAGAGAAAAATCCGAAAATAGATAATGCGAACCAAAAAGAAAAAGAGAACAAAATAAAAGAAACTGAGAGGTGGGCAGAGAATATTGTGTGAGTGTGTGTGTGCATATGTGTGTGAGCGTATATAGATATATATATATAATATATTTATATGGACAGACAGACAAATATGCATATGTTTGTCCAGAGGTTGACAATGGGTGTCAAAGCTTTTTATAGTAACTACTGCTCAGGCAGACGAGGTAGTTATGGGAGAGCGATTTTTCCAAAAGTGGATTCATACGTTTTCTAAATGCATAAGTCCTCCAAGAAATACTGGAGAGAAATAACCTAAACTAGAACTCCAAATCAGTTTTTCCTATTATGTGTAAAGTACTGAGAACCATTATGCTACCTAGCACCTTTGATATGCATATCTGAGAGAGAGAAAGTCTCTCTCTCTCTCTCTCTCTCTCTCTCTCTCTCTCTCTCAGGTAGATGGGCAAGATAGACGGATGGATAGATAGAGAATATGAGAAGTGCGTTCCGTTTATTCCGATCAAAGCATTCAGAGTAGGCACCACCAGCTTTATTAAAAGCTTTGACCCGAAGATGCATGCTGTTTAACACCATTTGTCTTGTAAAACATCCTGGCCCCTCTTCAGAGAGTTTCTCAGGACAGAGGAAAAAAAGGCTCAACATTCAGAAAGGGGTGGCAGTAATATAGGGTGGGGGGAAATGGATGCTAACAATTGGGTCAAACTTTTCAAGGAAACAGATCATATCAGGGGGTGAGTGAGGGGCTTGCAGACCCCACAACTGCCAGGGGGCAATGAAGCTCTAGGTGCACAATATATATATAGGGATTCCTGAAATATCTAAAAAAAAAATAATGTAAAAAAATCCACAACAAAATCAAAAAAAAAATGATATGCAGGGTGATACGGTTGGACCTTGCTCTGCCACTGATAGTATGTACGCCTCATCGGACATGAATATTTATACAATAGGTAGACACATAGATAGGAACGGACTGAGATCAACAGATATACATTTGTTTTGTGTTAGTAATGCAGATTTTAGAGGAACACTAATGTACTGACTGTTGTTCAGGGTGTATAGGAAGATAAGGCAACACACATTTACCAGATGAGGAGTGTCAAGTGTAGGTGGTTGTCAATCACTAAGCAGGTCTTTGAACTGACTGAGACTAAGCCGCACGGGTCTGTCACTGAATAGTGCTAGGTTTTCCATCAAAAGACCCAATTCTCTGATGTTCCCTTACACCTCACTCGAACGGGACGGACCATCCCCTCCCTCCTCAAATAATTCCTCCCCCCCCAATGTGCCTGTTGCTAAGCAACAATGCATAGGTTAGCAGTCTATGAACAGTCAAAGATCAGACAGTTGATCACATGACAACTGACAGCCAATCAAATTGATAGACCATTATAAATCAGCAAATAGACAGAGACACCTTATTGAAAGGGAGAGAGATAAGTTGGGGGGGGAAGCACAATCTGAAATAACATGTAAAAAAAAAAAAAGAAAAGAAAAGAAAAGCGCAATCAAATATATTTATGGGCCAATCATATTCAAAGCAGCTGCCTTTTCTGGGAATAGTGATTTAAATCTTCCACTTCCGAGGTGATTGAGGAAAGGTAGCTTTCTCACCTACTGCTGAGTGCATAATTTTTTTTATCTATTCCAATAAACTTACTAATATATACTGCTCATCTATCTAGTGAGTCAACGTTCTTTTGATTGAAAACATTTTTTACAATGGTTATTTTCACGAAAATGATGAAAAATTGATTTTTCACTTGGGCTTTTTAGGTGAATATTTTTTCATGGAAGAGCGAAGCTTTTCCACTGTTAACTTCTAAAACGAACATAAAATTCTTCACACACAAACATTATTAAATCAACAAGATTAATGATATTTATGCATTAATGTAAACATGCATATGCACACACACACAATATTCTCTGCATTATGTACCTTTAAAGGTTTGCATTGTAACACTGAAGTCACAGATTCAAGCTCTGCAGTTGACGCAGAAATGTTTTCTTCTATCAGAATTACAATGAATGTGATTTTTTTTGCAACTCTTCAGGTAAGGGGAGAACAGAATTCAGGAGAGAAACAGAAATTGGTGTACTCGAGGTTGCACTGCCTTTGGCGGCCACGGGGCCATAAGTAGTCACTTGGTTCATTTTTGCCTCAACTCTGTTGCTCAATCCCCAAGGAACAAGGAGTCAACAGTCTAGATTGGTACATGCACTGTAGACTGGACAGATTTCATTCAAAAGAGAAACATCTCATGTTTCGGATTGGGTTTAAAAATTAGTCATATATATATTGAACTAAAAAAAAAGATAGAAATAATAAGAAGAAAAGAAAAGAAAAGAGACAAGGGAAAAAGGACTTCAGAATTTGAAAAACTGTATTACTACCTTAGAAAAAAAAGGGACCAGAAATAGAAAGAAAAAAAAAACAGAGCCTTATTTTAGTATTTGTCATCTTACAAGAGGGAAGACCTGTCCAATCGAGTTTCTCTATAAAAGAACTCATCACTTGAGAAAATTTAACTAGAAGTGATAAGTGTGCAGTTGGGAGTTGAGGACATGATCAGTTTGATCTTCATGACTACAGAAGACATCAAATCACTTCTGACAGACTTGGCTTGGTATCCACTGATGGGTAAGAGAAGGGAAAAGATACACATACACACACACATTCATCCACTCTATTCCTGGCTAAAGAAAATGGTAGTGAGGTGTCCATTCAAGGTGGTCAGCAGTTATATCGACTTGGCACCAGTGCAAATGGCAAATTCTACTGGCAAGTTCTTTTAAGTGAGAATTTAATGAACTCCTCAAATTAATGAAGCAACGAACACATCAAATAACTACACTCTGAGTTACGAACACACGAACAAATAACGTAACAAACAAGAAAGAGGCTCCAGCCAGGGGATATCATAAAATGTTTAAATGGAAATTATTTGATTGATATATGCTCGATAGCAGATGGAGGAGGGGGGGTCGTTTTCTGCTAATGTTTGTAGAGACGTGGATGCAATCAATGCAGCAGAATTTATTTAAAAAGCTATTTTGGATGTAATACAGGCAGAAGGATTCCCAGATTTAGTGTCAAGTACAAAAATGAGAGAAGTTGATTATGACAGGAAAATAGAAGAGACAGGTGTCGCCTGAAATTCTGAAATGAAGTATGGTTATCATTCCACGATTTATCCTGACGACCACCCTTATCTTTGT
The DNA here is from genome assembly GCA_963457665.1 of Thysanoteuthis rhombus. Taxonomy (NCBI): domain Eukaryota; kingdom Metazoa; phylum Mollusca; class Cephalopoda; order Oegopsida; family Thysanoteuthidae; genus Thysanoteuthis; species Thysanoteuthis major. Next base: position 45,466,709 of record OY735205.1, on the reverse strand, counting down.
GGTTTTTATCACAATGTTTCTTGAAAAAATTTTTTTTATCTCAGCGCCAGGTTGGGATTTGTGAAAGTTCCTATAGAGAATGTGACACACGATGAAAGGTTAAAAAATACTGGATGCCATTCACGAATTATCAGATACAACAGATTTCAAAAAGATGCTGATTCAAATAATCTGTGAAATAAAAGAGAAAAGAAAGGATAATTAGTCATCAGGTGATTTTTCCAGCCAGTCTACACAATGATCCTCTTAGAATGGAAGTAACCTTCAAATGAAATCCTTCATTTTACAGAGGAGAGAAATGGGTCGCTTGTCAAGTCCTTTCCAGCATCCTCTCAAGGGACTGGATACATAATTCTTCTTAACCCATTATCAAATCTTTTAAGAGGCTGCACAGAACTCTCCAAAACCATTCCACTGTTATTTCTCACAACTCACAAACCAGTAGATTGACACACTAATAAACTGTCAAAATATTGAACTTGCAACTCCAGGGACCAACAACAAGAACCAATATCATCACTTCCAAAATCACTGAATGATAAAAATGTCTTCTTAGGGATTCAGACAGAAAGAATAAAAGAATCTAGAATAATTCAGCTGGTTTACAAGTTTTGTTCATTGAATTAAAACAGCAAAAATAATGATTCTTGAAAAGACTTTGTCCAACAGATAACTCCAAAACTTAAATGGATAGATAGATGGATAAAGATTCATAATCAATATTAGATTAACAAATGAGAAGTAAGGTTGATTTTTATAACATTTCGAAGTGAATACACATCATCTTCAATCAAATTGAAGATATCCCAAAAGTGCTTAATCATTTATATTCTTATAGATAAATACCAGTGATAAAAATTGAACAAAAAAGATAAAAAGACATTGGATATCAACATAAAGAAATGTTCAAATAGATTGGGTGATGAAGTGAGGCATGGGCCTCAACAT
>OY735205.1:45415761-45460761 GCA_963457665.1 Thysanoteuthis rhombus | reverse complement strand
TGAGTAGATAAAGTCTCTAATTGCTGACCACTTTGCATTTACGTCTAAATCTCGACCCCAGAAACACACACACCTGCAAATCGCCGCTTTTCATCTTTTTAATGATTTCTTTCATCGTAAAAAAAGGCAAAGATTAAAAAGTAGGGGGAGATCGGTTTGTAGAAATTATTCAATTAATTTACCCGTTCGACATTTACCGTGAAAAATGAATTTACTTGAAAGAAAAGGGATATTTCTATAAAATGTATCCATTAATATTGGGCTCCGTCCGTTGCAAGTTCATCAAACGTTGAAATTCAAGTCCACAGACCGAAATGTTTTTTGTTGACCTTTTTCTTTTTAAACCGGAAAGTGGGATACTGTATGGAGTGGATATACCGGAGACTAAAGAAATGAATCGTTTAGTTAGCAACCAAAAAAAAAAAAAAGAGAGAGTTTAATTTTATCAAAAAATAAAAGATATTAAAGTTGTAAAATACGTAAAACAGTTTTTTTTTATATTGACTTTTCCAAGCAAAGAGTTATCTCCCTTTAACTGAGACAAAAAAGAAAAATCCACACATCGAATACAGAAACATCCAGGAAACGAGTGCGCTTTCGATTTCGAGTAAATTAAATATTCCCCCCAGAAGTTATACATCAATAGATACATCAGTTACCTATACATTAAATACTAATCATTACATCAATGTGAGGTTTGAGTGAAAGTACGTACGTACGTACGCACTCTAAACATCAAGAACTTGACTTTTTATTACACCACATCAGAGTAGAGACACACACGCACATATATACATTTAGTCGTGCATGTGTACACGACTAAATTACATATCTCTGGAAATATATGTATAAAAATAAGGACTTATAAATTGTATATATTTCCTTATTCAATTTACTGAACACTATCATGTTTTATATGCTTATTTATTTACACAAGTATTTATTGCAGACACGTTGCAAATCGGCCTCAAATGTAGAACAAAATATGCTTTTAGCTACATTTAACGACATACAAAATCACAATGATTATTGTATTAACACATAAATATGCAGTCCTTGGTATATACGCAAATTAGGGTATATATATATGTAAGAAGGAACAGACTTGCAGAAGTCAAGATGTATTTGATGCTTGTAAAGAAAAAATAAATCGAAGTATCAACTTTATTTTGTTCCATTACTTCTTTATTAATCAAGTTCTGATAACAAGACTCTGTGACATGGCAACTTCTGCTCCATCAAAATTTGCAGTATTTTCTCTGAGAAATGCACTTCAGATAAATTCAACTAAAACTTCATAAAAAGAGAAATATGCATAAATTTACTCCATATATACATATTTCATTCATTCATTACGTTTTTAAATTTTTTCTATTTATTAATTAAATATATAAAATGTTTTTTCATTTATTTATCAAATTCATATAAAAGTTTTTTATATTCATTGATCAAATTATTAAATGTATATATACACGTATATATGCAACACAAAATATTAACATAAACTTCTCTATCATATATATATATATATATATATATATATATATATATATATATATATATATATATATGCATGGGTTTATACATAGATGTACAAGTCTGAATCAAGCATCTTCGCTCATACCTCCATATATGTACCCAACATTCAACACTTCATCATGCAAAAATGAAACATCAATTTTTTTCTTTAAATCACGTTTGTTGGATTCAATCATTTCTTTAAAATACAACTTAAGTAGTTCTAAATATTGAGGAATGAAACAAGAAAACATTTACTATCAATCGAATCAAAGGAAAAATTTTCTATCTATGAATCTATTTAAGCGGACTCCGCCCAGCCCTTCATCGTAGAAGCCTGAAATTTGGACATTCTCTTTCCCCAATCAGTAGAGTAAAAATGCTCATTTCTGTTTTTTTGAAAATCCTCTCTCATGATAGGTTTCTGTAGGGGGCTTCAATTTACAATGAAAGTTCATGACAAATTGGTCCTTTGGTTCATGTCCATGTTTTTTGATAAATCATAAATCTATAGTTCAAACCGAACTTGAAGTATTTTCATCAAAGTAATCTAATTTTACATTGCTCAATTGTCAAGGTAAAAAGCAGCATAGACAGGTGGTGGTGATTCATAATTTCCCTTGGATTGCATGTTATTAAAAACTCAGGAAACAAAGTTGTACAACATTAGAATAAATTCTTTTGAATCCTTACAAACTGAAGATGAGAAGTGTAATAGTAAAAGAGATTTTACTTTTCAAAGCAAATTTTTGAGCGGTAGGAAAATGGAAATTAGATTGGAAACAAATATTTGAGAACTGATTTTTTGAAATATGACAACGAACAGTGCAGAAGAAAATATGTGGATGAATTATTCCATTTGATAACTCTATGTGGTCTCTTTCAATGTGATAGTTCATCCTTTACGCTGGTATAATGGATAGTGGGCCAAACACCAACACTTTGAGTACACTCAATGGCTAAAGAGTTAAAATGAACCAAAGCTGTTTTTAATAAACTTTCCGTGTAAAAATCTGTATTTTTTAAGTTATCAGACATGAAACTTTTTTTTACTTCATAAAAATATTTACGAAGCTTAAATTTAGAACTTCGGAGCATATTCAATGCCTACGACCCCCAGAAAGGGAACAGAGTGGTATACAAAAAAAAAATATAAACTTTTCATCTTTCCATAATTACATTTGGAAGAAAATATAAGAAAAGAAAAATTAAAAGTGGAATAAAAGAATTTCTGTTATGATAGAGATGACTCTGAAGTACACATTATATATATATCATTCCATACTTTTCAAAACCACACTTTTCAAAGTCTCAATAAAATTAAACGTATTCTTGTTTTCAGCTTATACTTAATTACATTAATTTGTATTCCAAAACGATGGACATAATAAATCTGCACTAATAAAGGTATTCATATATATAGACTGATGATATTAAAAAGGATGAGAAGATATTTATATATTTACTAAGCTTAGTCAGGCACAAGGTCACCCAGTAAGGATTGAGCTTACTAAAATAACAAATGATCTGTGAGAAAAAACTCTATGACCATCAATCTTATCACAGGGTCTTTCAGTGTGTATACATGCATACATCTATCACCCTATGTACACATACACACATACAAAGGTAACTCAAAAATTCACAATAGAGCATAAACATCCAATATCTTTTTTACAAATAATCTATTCTCATTTTCAATTTTCTTAACACATAATTAAAATCGATACCCAATTTGGGAATCTATTTATAAAATAAGATAAAATTAAATGATAGAACCGTTATGAGATTTTTCAACCTGCATTTTGGCCTTGGACAATTTGTCCCAGATGTTCCAATCCGAGTGCAAACATTTCAATCGTGGACATTTTGGCCTTTAGTTCCGTTTTCAAAGGTGAAAATAACACACGTATACATATTTACATATATATATATATATATATATATATATACATATATATATATATATATACACACACACATATATATATATATATATATATATACATAAACATATATATACATATATATATACATAAACATATATATACATAAACATATATATACATATATATATATATATATATATATATATATATATATATATATATATATATATATATATATATATATATATATATATATACATACACATATATGTGTGAGTGTGTATGTGTGTATTTACTTTTTTTTCATGAATTTTCTCACTTGCATTTAATACACAATTTCAACATCAATTGTGCACAGGTGTGAAATATCCACATTCACATGGAATTACTTGAATTAAAATTAATTTTTCTTTCTTTTTGGCCATTTGATAAAAACAGATCTTGACCCGTTTTATTTTCTGTTTTTTACAAATCTAAGATACACAAAAATAATCTATGAAGAGTTTATAAAACACCAACAACAAATAAATCTTATACAATGCATTAAATTCATATTAGTGATTCTATCTGATTTTGAATTACATCTAATTAGTCATTTTTGATTTTGAAATCAAAATCAGCCTGAAACGTAAGTAGTCAGAAAATCTTCTTCCAAAACATGGGTCCTCATGAAATCCTAAAAGTTAATACACACATTTTAACCAGACAAATATTTTTTCTACAACTGATTGAACTATAATCGTCTAATCAGGGCAAATCTTACACTTAAATTGAAATAAACTAGATGGAGGCCAAAAAAATATCTTTTTATTTTCAAAAGTATTTGAAGCTTGTATTGGTTTTAATTCGAAAAATGTATTGAATTAATAATGCCAGAAGATAACCAGATATATTTTTTAATTATTTAATTCACAATGAAAGCTGTGATAATACTTACTGATACACACACACACATATATACTATAGATGTGTGTGTGTATGTGTGTGTGTGTGTGTGTGTGTGTGTGTGTGTGTGTGTGTGTATGTATATATGTATGTATTGTATATTTTTTAAGCAATTTTTCTATACAGGTTTCAAAGAATAATATTAATATTTTTGGTCAATTCAATTTTTTCTAAGTAAAATTAAGTATTATTAATTAACCATAAATAGAAAATATGTATACTTGAATATAAATTTTATACATATAGTTGAATAAGATAGTTGAATAATTTCCACTTAATACCTATGGTTTCAGAGAGCAAACAGACACTCCATAACTGGGAGCTTGCCACAACACAATCTTCCTAACTTGATTTCTGTCATGTGACCTTGTGGATTAAGCTAGGCTAAATAAATATGTCTTCCTTTTCAATTATTTCAAAAAGAATGATGAAAAGGAAACCAAATGAAAAAAAAATTGAAATGAAAGATAAAGAAGAAAACAGAAAGAATGAGAAAAATTGATGGTGTGGAAAAAAAACCCAAAAAAAACAAACAATTTTCAACTATTCCATATTTTTTCAGTGAAATAAGTTGGCTTGTAACCTTTTTTTCTCTCTGTAATTTATCAATATTAGAGTTTTTAGCCTTATCTCTGAGAAACAATGGAAAAAAGGGAGGGGGGGAGAATTTTAGATTGAAGAATCTGAAAAGGGAATAAAATTGAACGAGTGACTGAAACTGTGGGTTGAAGTTAGAACAGCATTGAAGGAGAAAAGAGAAGAAATAAGAAAACATTCAATTCATTGCTGATAGACAGAAATTCAGACTTCTGCATTTCCTTCATTTATTCAACTATTCATTTATTCATTTACGGTACACAGGATTTTAGTTGTCAGATTTGTGAGTTATCAATCTCACAAACATACATACATAAAACACAAAGTCAGTAGTTTATATAAGTAAATCAAAGAGACTTGACAATGGTAATCACATACCAAAAATGGATACCATGTATATGTTCATCCCTAAGTCCAGTCTTTATAACTTCGATAGTAAAAGCTGATTATATATATATATATATATATATATATATATACATACATACACATATACTTTTACAACTTTGATGATAAAAGTCAATTATATATATATATATATATATAAACTCCCACATACATACACTTTTATAACTTCGATTGTAAAACTCAATCAGTTGAACCATAAAGATTTCCCTTAAGGTCCTTCCACTCACACATACACGCATTATATATATATATATATATATATATATATATATATATATATATATAAATAAATATATATATTTATACATATATATCCAAGAAGAGAAATTCATTAAAATATTATATCCTTTTCCTAAACAGTGGTGATCAGTTTTCTGAATCCCAACAATCCTTTCATGCCTTCCTATCAGTGAGTGATGATTAGCTTTTCACATAGAGTTAATCCATTTTGGAAATAATATTCATTTCATTCTTTAATTTACTACATTGAAAGGGATCAACAGAGTGTAGCCATTGTTTTTTCTTTTCCCTAGCTAATATTATAATTTGACTGTTTCACGCCAAAAGTGTATGAGACAGGGAACAGGGAATATTGGATTCATGCCTTTCCCATGGTATTTGAAAAATTACAATTCTCAAAGAACTTCTTTTCATGATAGATAAGACATCAAAAAAGTTATCAGTTTAATAATGACTTGAGGTGATGCCATAATAAAACCTTAGCAAACTGTTATTCAATCTTATCCATCAAACTGTATCATTTGTAAAAAATCCAATTGAGAGCAGCAAGTAATTTTAGATATTTTTCTTACAGTAATAAACCACTGTATGTGTCTGGCTATGGACTTATTGATTCATCACACACACACACACATATATATCATACATATATATATATATATATATATATATATATATATATATATATATATATATATATATATATATTCAATTATCATATAAGTTCATGCACATAGAGAAAAAAACAATTGTGGAAAGGTAGCTTGCCCTGTACATTATTTTTAAATAATTTGGGAACTCTTGGTGGGCTGAGACTAGGACTGTCGGTCTTCTCTACACACAAAGACACAAATATTATGAAAAATGATGCAACTCTCAGACTTGTCAGTAGAACTGCATTCCTAGCAGATAGAAGCTACGTCCCTGCAAGATGCAGGAAAAGGTCTCTCAAAATGTGCCTATGCACATAAGCACAAAAATACTTATTCATAGAATAAAGGGCAAAATGAACAGACATAGATAGGAAAAGGTGAGACTGATCGAGACAGGTAAAACCAAGAATGCAAGATTTTTCTTCAAAAGTAGTTATACAAGGCCAACATTTACAGAGCATCTAGTGAGAAGCAACTTAAAAACAAATTGAAAAACACTAAAGGATGCAACTATAAGCATGCCACGTCGACAGGCATACAGCTGAAATCGATTAGGTTACCTTAAAAACCCATGCACCCTATCTTAAGGATGCTCCGATTCGTGTATACACAAAGGCCATGTGTGTTTACATGGTTATTAGCTAATGTACATTAATGAAACACACCTGGTTCACACATGCACTGTTATTCAAAACCATTAGCCTTAGTTAAGTAACATATAAAGAAACGCTGAAAGATATCTTTACACTGATGCATAAGTCCGCGGATGGAAATGGGGAGTTACAGCGTATACCTACTTCTCAATTTCTAGTTTTTTGTATGTTTGATGTCTACTAAGGAAGACTTTACACCCAGTTCTCAAAACCCATTTCAATCATTGTTTGAATCACACAAATTCAATCAACAACCATGTACACACTAACAAGTAAAAAAGGTACATTCACCAGAATAAATTCACTTATATACAAAACACATAAAAAAACAAAGTTCTGTTTATATAGTATATACTTGTAACTGGTGAGTGCATGTCAGAGAATACTGAAATATCACGAACACTCATAATGGTTGATAACAGGAGATAGCATTAAAAGCACTCAAACATGTGCTATAAGAAAAGCAGAGAAAGATAATAATGGCACAGAATTTTCAGGGTACTAGATGCCTTTATTTAAAAAAAAGGTTCAGAATACTCCTGCATCTTATGTATCAAAGGTCCTAAATACTTGGCATCTTGCATTTTGCACACCATGGCCTTAAGGCTAGTAAAGTTACCCATTATTTCTCTCGGAGCTAATACACTGTAGGGATAATGGGGATGGAAAATACAGTATATTTTCAGTTTTATAAATAAGTTTGTTTTGTTTACACATGAATGGATAGATAGATTCAAACAGAGATAGATATGATGATAGGAATTGAGAGATAATAACGAAAGGAAGGAAGGAAGAAAGCAGATAAGGAAGAGAGAAAGAAAGAAATACAGTCATTTGCACTCAGGTAAATAGCAGGATCTTAGTAAATGTACAAGTTCAGATTTGTGGATAATCCATATATATCTACAAGCGATTTACGTACATGAACATGAAATTCAAGTAAACAATATACAGGAAGAAAGCATTACATCTTCAGTTATGAAGATAATTTTGATATGGCTTTAATCCTTATAAACCTCATGATATTTTACGCACTCATTACTTGAAATTGAATACAACTCAACACCTATAACCAAGCACTTCTTGGCTTATAAATATCATTGTATCCAGCTTGTATACACACACACACACATAATATACATAAAGAGAAATAAGTGTTGTACGGGAATCGAGTCCACATCCATCAGAAAGCAGCCTAGCAGAGTTAACAATATATATATATATATATATATATATATATATATATATATATATATATATATATATTAGTTTAATGAAAAAACCCAACAAAATCAATGTGATCCCCCAACACACATAATTCAAAATATACCACATATATACACAAGCATATTACATGTTGATAGAGAGACAGAAGTTGAACCTAATAAATATGCTTTTTGGAAATGAATGATAGAAAATGAAAAAGGGTGAATATTCCAGTGATCTTTCTTAATTCACTCCAGATAAAAAAAGGTTAAAAAAAGAAACAAATGCTGCATTTGAGATTGATTCTTTCTCATCTTTCAGTATGTCAGATTTTGAAATTACAGGATGAATTTTAATTGATATACACTTGTATCCATAGAAAAAACCTCTATAAGAAAATAAATATACACTTTTCGATCATATATACAAATACTGTGATTTTATAAATTTGCTTGCAAACACCAACTTATTTTTTGTTCATGTCTCGGCATAAATGTGTGTGTATATATACATATATATATATATATATATATATATATATATATATATATATATATATATGAATTTAACAGAAACAAAAGATGAATAATATATACCACAGGATATAAATATAACTATGTGCATGATTAAAAATATCATATATATGAATATGTGTGTGTGTGTGCATATATATATATATATATATATATATATATATATATATATATATATGTACACACACACATACTACACATAATGCCAATGTAAAACACGTGGAGACATCAGAGAATAACCACACCTTAATGATGCAATAACTAACTAATATTTTCAATTTTGACTTATACTGCTATGAAATGAAGATGAAACAATCACTGATATAACATATTTTCAGATTAATAATTAGATTTGAACAGATATAGATATAAGTATAAAAAGATAAGTCACACAAGAGATAAATATTGTGATAAGCTAACCGACACATATAGGGGGTGAAGGTAGCAAACAGCTGAAATTTATAGGAAGATAAGAATATCTGTGTGTGTGTGTGTGTGTTTATTTCAGTGCCTCCCGTAGGGTCATAGATAGAAAAAGGGGATGAAGGATATTATATATATATATATATATATATATATATATATATATATATATATATATATAGAGATAGATAGATAGATAGATAGAAATTAAGGATATATATAAGGATATATATATATATATATATATATATATATATATATATATATATATATATAGAGAGAGAGAGAGAGAGAGAGAGATAGATAGCTATAGAGATAGATAGAATAATAAATAGAAAAAAGAAAGAGATAAATCAATGAAAAGTGATAGAGATACTTATATCAGATAGATAGATAGATAGATAGATAGATAGATAGAAAGAGAGTGAGAGAGAGAGATTTATACCATATGAATATAATGAGGGATATTTATTTCATATAGAGATCTTCATACCATATAGAGAGATATGTATTCCATCTAGAAAGATAGATATTTATTCATTATAAACGGATAACTACATGAAAATAACTGCAGATAAATCAGTAAATATAGATTGATATTCATGCAAGATACACACTGATATTTATACCATACAGATATATGATCAGATAAATATTTACACCAGATAGAAAAATAAATAAATTGATAGATAAATATTTTCGATAAACAGATAGATAGATAGGTAGGTAGATAGATACCAAGTGATATATAGCTGAAAACGGTAGCTAAAACGCGTAACGACTTTCAATTGTAAACACATCGGAATAGATAGATGGACTGAGAGGCAGATACGAATGGACTGACGACGTATAACCATCCAAATGGTAAGCCGATAAATTGATAGAGAAAAAATACTTCTTTAACGTTGTTTTTACGAGAAATCTCCGGTCTGCCTGGCCGTTGTGTATACATAAAAATCCATTCACTCCGATATACACATCCTAAACAGTTAAGATCAGAGGAGGCGGAAGATATCAGTTGAAAAATAAATAATTATAGTCAAACCAATGCTAAAAGATTTACAGGGAAAAGCAAAATTGAAAACAAACCCCAAGGCCTGCAATAGTCCACATCCACGCCGACCATGGTGCCCGACGCCAACGACGATAAGCAGCAAGAGGACGACGACGATGACGACAACAACAACATCAGTGAGGTTGTCAAACGTTAGCCACCACCAAGCATCTGCGAGCAACTGAAACCTTGAGTCAAAATGTAGGGAGAGCAAGGAGAGAGAGGCGAAGGAGAGTAAGGAGTAAGTGAGGAGGAGATCCGAGCCCAGAAACAAGAGTGAATGAGCAGATCAGTCAGAGAGAGCAGTCCTCCATATTACACCACCTCCGTAATTTGCTACAGATAAAGCCTGATAAATCACTTGCCATCATCCCTTCACAGGTAATCCATCATCATGATGGTAAGGCAGGGCTCAGGGCCCCCAGGAACTGAGAGTCTTGATCGTAAAGGAAAGGGGGGGGGACTATAAACAAAAAGGAGATCAGAGGGGGTGGGGATAAACGTTCTGCTTTTCTCCCACCCCTTCATACTTGTCCCAACCCTCTAAAAATTTTCAGTTATCAATCATAAACCTTTTCAGTCGTCCGGCTGTCACCTGCAGAATCATCAATGACTTTTTCTAAGGGGCTGAAAGAAATCCCTTGCCAGTCTGGAAGATGAGGAAAGGAAAAAAAAAAGAGGATGGAAAGAAGGAGAAATCGATAAAAAAAAGAAAGAAAGAGAAAGAGAAACACAATACGAGAGCGTGAAAAAAGAATGCAGAATTAGAGTGAGAGAAAAAAGAAAGAGATACAGAGAAAGACAAGGTCGAGAAGAAAAAAACGAGGAAAAAAGAAAGAGGTTTAGGAGAAAAAAAGAAAGAAAGGTGAAAGAAGAATGAAAACGAAAAAGAGAATAGGAATAATAATGACAAAAATATATAGTAGAGGAAAAAGCCGAATGATTTTTTTTTCACAAAGAAAGGAAGAAAATGAGAAGGAAGAGGAAGAAAAATAGAGGAAAGAAAGTTGAAAAAAGAATGAAAACAAAAACGAGAATGAGAACAATAAAAAGAAAAGAAAGATCGAACAAACTAAAGAAGGGGAAGGGAGCGAAATTACCTTTTTCAAAGGAAGGAAGGAAGAATAAATGTGAAGGAAGAGAAAAAAGAAAATTAGCGTATATGTTCTGCCGAAAGAAACAAGTGAGAAATGAAAGAAACTATAGGATGGACAACAGCAAGCAATAATAGAACAAAGAGAAGGGGGGTTTAAATGGTTATGTGTGCGGAAAAGGTTTCAAGTTTCATGGGGAGTGGGGAGAGTATTAAATGATAGCAGTAACAAAAACTACCTTATGTGCTTCACTTGTCAAGTCACAACATGGAGTTTTAATGTTATTAGTCTTAAACTGGATAGAGGATGAGGAGCCGAATGGAGAGAGGGGATAGAGAGAAAGAAACAAGGAAGAGTTGGGAGGAGGAAGAAATGGGAGGAGAAAGAGAAAAGAGGAGGAGATATAATTACGGAGAGGGGAGAGGAGTAAAAAACGGAGTAAAAGGAGGATATGGATGGAAAAGAAGAGAGAGAAGCGGAAGAAAGTCAACGGATTCTACAAGAAGCAGGAAAATAAGGAAAGGAGGGAGTAAGGAAAGTGAAGGAATGGAGTTAGGAGACAGAGGGGAGAGAAATGGTAGTTAAAGAGAGAAGAGCGTGGTTAAGAGAGAAAAAGAAAGAGAAACTTATAGAAATTTTTTTAATTAGATTAAGGTGAAAGTTACGTAGAGGAAGAGGGGGGGAAAGGGACATGAGCCGGAGGAAACGGAGAAGTGAAAAGAGAGAGAAAAGGAAGTTGAAAGGACGATGTATACGGGGGGGGGGAGAAAAAGAAGAGAGAGTAGAGAGTGGGTGAGAATGATTAAATAACGAGAAGAAGAATGATGCAGACATGAGAGAGGAGGGGGAATCGATTGACTAGGTGAAAGTGAAAGGGAGAGCCTAAAATATAAGAGAGAAAGCAGAGAAATGGGAGAAAGAGCGAGAGAGATAAAGAGAAGATTTTCTTTTAAACAAGAGGGTGTAGGAAATAGAAAGACCATTCGATAGAAGATGAGCGAAGGCTGATGGATTGAGAGAGAGAGAGAGATTAGAGCGTGAGGATTATTGAACGTTTTTTGTTTGTTTTTTTAAAGAAGAAAGTATGAATGAACAAACGAATGAAGTCAAAAGTTAAAGAGAAATGAATGAACAAAAAAAGAACAAAGGCCGCATTAAAAATCATGAAAGCAATTGTGTGCATGTAATTCCAAAAGAAAGAATAGTGTGGGAGTTGGTACTTGACGGGAAGAGATTCCACTCTATAAACGTGTATCTGTGTGTAATCCATGTGGATTTGTCTGTGTATGTGTGTGTGTGTGTGTGTGTGTGTGTAAGTGAGAAAAAAATCAGGAATCGAATAACAGAAAATGGGGGGAGGAACATTTTATGTATGTTTTACGGGAAACATTTGTATAATAAGTATTGTGTGCATTTGTAACTGAGTGTAATCCTTGTAGAATCTTTCCTCTGTGTGTGTGTGTGTTTGTGTTTGCACGGAAAAATTAGAAATCGTATAAGTGAATATGGAGAAAACAGAAGTGTGAGCATTTATGTATGAATGTTTTACGGAAAACAATTGTATTCTGTGAGTGTGAGTGTGTGTGCATGTGCGCGCACATGTTACTAAGAGAATTACGGCGTGTGTCTGTGTGTACGGTCTGCAAACCCGTGTGGGTGTATAATGAATAGGACATTAACACTTACGGAACAGCATTGTACATCACATAATTCTTCATAAATAACAGGTGTACTGTTAGTAATTATTCTATGTAACTTAGCTTAGTCTGGCACAAGACCATAAAAGTGGAGCTCCCAATGAAGCTCAAACTCACGAGTAATAGCGTATGAAACTTGCTGACCAACCATTGTAACCTGATACCCAACCCAAGAAAAAAAATACCTGTGTAAATGTATCGAACACAAATACAAATCCCTTTCTTTTGAAGCGATGTTTGACCCTAGCCAGGAAAATTATTCAACATTGGTAGTTCTGGATTTTTAGCGAGGCAAACGGTACATTTCCATCCCCAACCCCTCCTGGATCAGGCCTTCTCGCCTAGGGTGAGGAGATTTGGTAGTTCGGATCTTACGGTCACTAAAGAATAATAATATTGTACAATTGTTTCATGTAACCCTAACCTAATGTACCTATATAAAAGGATGGTATTATTCTTCGCTTCTTCTCAAGATGGATTCAAAATAAGCAGAAAACAATAGGAATTTCTAAGTTATTGCTAGTTTATTTATACAATAAGCATTTATCGATTATTATTATCGATGCTTTCATCATTTCTTCGTAATATTTTTTATAACACATTGAACCAGATGAAAGTTTTTACTTGTGAGGTCAAATATTGATAATGAATTAGTGAATTATTCCGTGATTATACAAGTCTTCTAGAATTTCAGTGTTTCAGACAGAGAAAGTCAAATTCGAGCGTGGCAACGATTATAAGAGTATCCAAAGGGTACAAAGATCCAAGGGGCGCATTCCAATCGAAAAAAAAAAAAAATCGGTAGAATGCAACCGGGTCGCCAAGTCTCATATAGGACACACGAAACCCTTACGCAATTTTCAAGACTCGCCTAGGGCGCATGAAAGCCTTGCACCGACCATCAAGAATCCAGTTATTAAACTTATTATGAATTAAACGACAAGTACCCTCTTCTCTGACCCACGCGTCGATGCTGGTATATGGCATGTTGAGCAGTTGCGTGGGTGGGAACGGGTGGTCGGACAAAAGGTGAGGTGAGACGAGGGGGAGGGGACTGGAAAATTGTGGAAGGGAAAGGGATAGAAATTTATGAAACTAACATTAAATAAAGGCGGCTGGATGCATAAAAGAAAGGAGAAAGGGACAAAAATTAATGAAAGTCAATTAAAACGGATGATGAGCAGAAAAGATGAATTAATAAAAAGGACAAACAGATGAGATGGGGGTAATGGGGAAGGATATGTCAGAGGTCAAGGGTGGAAAGAGGGGAGAGGCCAAGAAAGAGAGAAATCCGGGGAAGGAGAAAAGAAGAGACAGAGGATGTAGAGAATGAAGGGAGAATAAATCGATTGATCGGGCAGATACAGAGAACAAGAAAGAAAGTGAGGAAGAAAGAAATTAGTAAAACAGAAAGTGAAAGAAAGAAACGGAAGACGGGGAAAGAAAGAAAGGGTGATAGAAAGAAACACAACGAAGAAGGAAGAAAAAAAAGGTTTGAAAGATAAACGTTGACAAAAAAGGAAAGAAGCCTGAAAGACGAGCTATAAAAAAAGAAAGAAAGAAAGAAAGGAACAAGTGTTTACAAATTGAAAGGGAAAAAGGAAACAGATTTGAAAAAGAAAATCTCTATAAGACGAAAAAGTAATTTAAAAAAAAAAAAGGTCTGGCTGGTTAGTCAATAGAAATAGTCATGCAACCCATATCTTTTGGCACCATGCCATATTGGGGGTGTTCAATTAAAAATTGGAAAAAAAGGGGGTGATCAATGAATAAGTGACTTCTCTCTTCCTTTGATGGGCAGTCTAAATTTTGAGCCCCCCCCCCCCCCCCAAAAAAAAACAAGCTTTACTGCTGCCGGACAAAAACCAAGGAATCAATATAGCATGTTGAAATTTCCAACCCTCTAGCTCCATTGGCATGTCCCTTGCACGCGATATTTACAGAGACAGGCCAGCTCAAAAAACTGAAGGAACCTACGTTGACAGTTTTGGTTGACGGTTTCTAATGGTAGAATAAAAAGCAACAATATTCTCTTTCCTCTCACGACCTCATATTCCCGTTGAATTAGAATGCCTGTGACAATTACTGATCAGTTCAGCCACAGTGTTGATAATGTGGCTTTAAAATTATTCATGTAAGATCCACATTATTAACAAGCGCCTCTAGTGGACCAATGAACATAAAGAAACAATGTTTAAATCATGTCGTCTGTTTACAAGGAGCATTAAATGATGTCTGTGGTTGGGTGGGTTTGGGAAAAGAAAGGACTTTGGAGAGGGAAAGAGAGAGAGAAGAAAGAGACTGGTTTATTGGTAAAGGATAATAGGTAGAAGGGCTAGTGAGATTGCTCAGATTTTAGGGGTATTAAAGGAAGAGGGGTTTAAAGGGAGCCATAATAGAAAAGGAAAATGGAGGGTGGATTTGAGGTTGATAAGAGAGGAGAGGATGCATCAAGAGAAGATGAGAAAGAAAGAAAGAAAAACGAGGAGGAAATAGTGGAAGATTGAGTAAAGTAAATGATGGTTGATGAAAAGAAAGTAAAAAAGGAGGGCGTCTGTCTCGGGGCTGAAATAGTTATGTATTTCTCATCGGTGGCTAGTAAGTCAGGATTTCAAATATTCATTTTTTTAAGGCAGATCTTCCCACAATCGGAAGATTGGTACAACACCTTCTTCCCTCCCTCGCACCTACACTTGTGTTGCACTAAGCTAAACGTAGAGAAAAATGGATGGTAACAAAGAAAAGAGAAGACAATGAAACTTTTATTTTTTTTAATCCAGAGATACTGGAAGATAGTAAAATGACGAAAAGAAAATGAGTCATTATGAAAGAGAAGAAAGTGAAAGAAAATATGAAATATTGATGATGATGCTGATGATGATGCTGAAGAAGAAGAAGAAGAAGAAGAAGAAGAAGAAGAAGAAAAAAAGTATGAAAGTAAAAAACCTGTTTCGAAGATGGTTGTAAAAGTGAGCGGGGAAAGGAAGTAGAGAGTGAGAAAAAAAGTGCCAGGTGTGGGGACAATCGAAGAAATAAATCATGAAAAAAGCGATGAAAAGAGAACAGGAAAACAATTAAAAAAACAAGAACCGTAAGTTCAACAATGCGTCAACCATCTGTGGTGGTGGAAGAAGAGGAAGATGAGGATGGTTCACCTGAAGGTTTGGACCAAGTTTCATATCAGTCCAATATGATATGGCTAAGAAATTAGCATCATTAGTTGTGGTAGTAGTCGTAGCAGGAGAAGAGGGAGACAAGGATGGTTCACCCAAAGGTCTGGATTGAGTTTCATATCAATCGAACATAATACAGCTGGGAAAATTAGTAATTAACATATTAGGGGCCAGCCGACATAAAAGCGTCTTATGGAGATGCTTCAACGAGTCTAAAACAGAGAAGAACTGGGGAAGGGGAAAGATGAAACAAAAATAAGATGAAAATTGACTAAATAGGAAAATAAGAAAAAGAGGAAGGGGGGAAATGAGAAGAAAAAGTGAAAAATCAAGAAATGATTAAAAACAGGGAGAAGATTAAACAGGAGAAAAGAGAAGGGGAAAGAGAGGAAAATAGAAAAGAAAGAGAGAAGCAAATGGATGTGGAGAAGAGAAAAAGAAAAAAAAAGGAAGAATGGGAAAGAAGTGAGTCTTTGAGAAGAAGAAAGAGACCAGCTGTGGAATGTCGAGGCATTGGCGCCATTAGCGAACAGAGCAAGTGTTGTGTTTATCTTGATCGTTGACAAATCAATCCTAAATTCAGACTTGGGCAGCAGCGATGGTAGATCCCAACTGCAAATTCCATATCATGTGCCCTCACCCTATCAGCAGAAGGAGAAGTTGGTTGAGAAGGTGATGACGAATGAAACCGAGAAGACATGTAGGAAGCAACAAGAGAAGCTCTGAACAGCTAACAGCAGTGAACGCGGCTGGCCCTATAACTGAACCCAATTCACTCGCCGCTTTGGTACAAAGCCTTTATCACTAATTGGGACCGCCTTAGGTGTACAGTTTGATACTTTATAAGACTTGTACTAACCTTTAAATTTATTTTCTTCCATTCATTAAACCCTTAAGCAGTGTTCTCACGTCAACAAATATATACGTTTTTGAAAATAGACTTTTTAACTTATTCAATTTCAAGACATTTGAGTATCAAGTTTTCACTCATTTTTTTTCTCTCCAGATATATTTCTAATTCCTTCCAAGAGTACATAGGAATGCATACAGAACCACAGGCATAGCTCAGTGAGGTTAGATTACCCCTGGGCCCCCAATAGAGGGGAGTCCCTAAAAACTTCATCAATAGTAATAGCTGCACAAAAGTCTGTTATATCCTAATTGATATCTTCTTCCTTTATTTACAAAATCCCATATAAGTGAAGTAGTGCATGTGCACTGGCTGCGATATCAGTCCACCTCCCTGTGTTTCTCATATCACAGGTTCTTTGAGATTTGAGATATGGGATGTAGAGGCAGCAGGCACCTAAGATGGAGTCACTGACTTCACCATTCGAACATTTTTATAGTAAGTTGAGGGAAGTTGAGTTTAGGAAATGGCCTCCAATGAGACTCAAACTTACTCTTTACTTGTTCTCCTTCAAAGCATTACTATGATTTTTCCTTCAAACAAAAACACATGCTCCCTTTTGTCTCTTTCTCAATTTTATATTGTCTTCTAAAATCCGAAATTTCAAAAAACTAACATGACACCACAAGTGGAAAATTCCACATCTGACCTCACTGTAGTACGGCTAAAAGATAGAAAACAAACCTAATTTCCAAGATATTTAACCCATTCTGATCACAATAGAAGATTGGTTATCCTTGAGTAGCACTTCAGAAAAGTTGATCAAAATACACATCTCAAACAGTAAAAGACTAAACAAGGCCAAATCAAAATGAATTAATGTCAATGCCAGACCTACATGTGTTGATCTCTGTATTTTCTGCTTATTCTCTGGTCTATTTAGAGGTATTGTTCAAGATACCAAAAATGGTTGCTGATACCCTTATGAGAGACAGAGATAAGAAAAAGACAAAGCGTTTATGTTTATGTGTATGCTGATATTCCAAAACCCAAAAATATCCAAGTCCAAAATACTTCTAGGCCCAAGCATTTCAGATTAAAAGTACTCAACCTAATTAAGCTGAAAACAAGAAAACACAATGAATTTAATAAGACTGGAACTAGTAAGTGAAATTTTAGAACCAATTAACCACACTAAACAAGGAATACCTTGGCTCTCCCTATCTTTCTTGATAAGCTCAGCTGCACTAACTCAAATGAGACAAGGCTGATTGCTGCAGGGTCATATTCCATACAAGATTTATCAGAATAAATTAAGCCAGTGCATATCTGTATGATAAATTTTCATGAAAATTTAAGACTTGTTAATTTAGTTCAGTCAGTAAGACTACCTCCTGGCAATCAATAGGTGTTGAGTTCTGATCACTGTAGCTGAATGTGAATTATACATATCGGTTTACAGTACTAATTTTGGTGGGGATTGTATGCCATCAAATACAGTAGTTGACACTTTTTTTATCTAATTCTGGCATCCACCCCCATGATAATGTGGATGTTGGGGTCAAATAAAGACAATTACCGAGCTACGATAACCAGTTGCTAATTTAGCTATTCTAAAGCTAAATCTAGCTACTTAGGGGCTAGATCAATATTTTGGGTCAACCAACCACAAGCATTATAATGTAAACTCCTTTATAATAAGAAACCGCTTTCTAACGGGGGTCGACTGTATACAGGGAGGAAAAAAATGACCCAAACTATGAACTTCTTTTTCCTATTTCTGAAGATTCACTTTTTATCTTGGACAGGGAGTGTAAGTATGTGGATAGACAAGCACTGAGAAACCTGGGTTAATTATCGTTCATGTTTAATAAGCTATAAATACTGTACTTGGCATTTCACCTTATTGCTGTAGGAATATTGCATAGGCAGTGCAAGTCTGTAAAAAGTTATTTTTATTCTAAGGCTCATGTCAGAGAAAAGGAGGATATACTGTGTCTATTATAGGATCTGTGATATCTTGATAATCATTAAATTGCACCTTGTATCAGGAATTACCTCCTTGGAATGATATTGGATAAACATAAATCTTTCTCTCTTGCTATCTCATCATTGTATCATCAAGTATAGATAGACTTGATATGAAATGGATTTATATTGATCAATTAAAAATAATCAGTCATTATCTCCTGTGTATATATCTCTTCATTTATATTTACATCTTTATACCCATCCCATTCTCTCTCACTCTCTCTCTCTCTAAATCCTGCAGCAGTTCCATTTTCTTCGATTGTTTATTCTATTTATGTTGTCTAGGCTAAATGGTACATTTGCTGAGTAATAATAGGAGATCATTTCAAATAAGAGTTCAATATAATATAACACAATTTAGTATCATTATGTCTGATCATATATATCCATTTCTCAACATAATTGCCACGTTGAAAGAAACAAGCAGATATAGACCGAGAATGATCAGGATGAGAATTAGGAATATATACATACATATATATATATATATATATTATATACACACATATATATATATATATATATATATATAAGTAAATGTATTGGTAGTTTATAGAAAAATCCATATAAAACATAAAGATATGCAAATATATTCATGAAATTCATGTATTTATATAAGATAATAAAAATATGATTACATAAAACACACATAATTCACCAAGAGTAATATAGTATCTAGTTGGAAAATAAAGAAAAAAAAATCAAGGTTCTAAAAAGAATATATCCCACTGTTGAAGGGAAACCAGCCTGAGTTTAGTTGCAATAAAAAGTAACAACAATTAAGATGAAGGTAAATTGTAGCTAAACTAAATGATAATATATCTGGGTGGGTGTGTGTGCTTCTGAATGTACATGGGATGGATCAATGTCCTTCTCCAGACAGTCATTAGCTGAATTAGGATCAGAAATTTTCACTTTGTAATATTTGATAAATTTAGTGAAGTTTCAACTTCATTAAAAAAAGAGATAACATTGAAAAATAAATATTTGAAGTACAAATGCTCTTTCATATCATTAGAGTACAGAAATTTGTGTGTATGTGTGTGTGTGTGTGTGTGTGTATATACACAAATATGTACGCAAATATATGAAAGCATTGATGCATATCTTAACACGGATGTTCTAGTAAATATAATTTCCAATATATGTATATGTAATAATGATTCATGAATGTGTGTGTGTGTGTGTGTGTTTGTTTGTTTGTGTGTACGTGTGTGTGTGTGAGTGTGCGAAAGAAATCTACATGAGGTATAAAAAACATATCTCGGTAATGAAAGGAATAATTGTTCCTACTAGACAAAGCTGGTGACATAAAGCCTGGCAAAATTAGAATGAAAGGAGAAGAGAGAAGAAGTGAAATTAACACAAAAAAAGGAGGGAATGAAAAAAAAAAAAAAAAGAATGAGTGAAGTGAAGAAGAAAAATGAAAAAAGAAAACGAAAACAAAAAAAGAAAACATAGTGAATGAAAATAAAGGAATGTATTTTGTTGGAGAAGGGGAAGGGGGGGGTTCACAAGCAAACAAAACAATAAATAAAATCTCTAATTCTGAATCAAAAGTAAAGAACAGATTTCTCAAAGAACATCAGGAAGAATGAAGTAATTACGATCACTATACAAAACAGGTTTCATTAGTCATGCAATACAAACCGTCATGTGACCGAAATTTTTTGGCAGCATTCCAAGTTGGGAGGGTGAACAATTAAAAAATTGGAAAAAAGGGACGAATTTTACTTCTCTCGCTTTTTTTGGACACTGATCAATAATAAAACTTTAAAAAGAAAACAAGCATGGACGCTGCCTGACACAAACTAAAGGATAAATTTAGCATAAACTTACATTGCAAATTGAACCCCTAACTGAAAACCTATTGAGGATGATTAAAAAAAAAAAGACCATTCTAGTCTTACTCCTTATTTTAATAAGGAGTAAATTTTTAAATTTCCAATCCTCTAGCTGCATGAGTGTGGATTGTACGCACGGTACATAGGCAGCTACACTACTGATAAACTGAAGAAACCTATTGACATACATACTCAGCTCCAACGATACGAGCTTATACATACATATCTACACACACACACACACATACACAAGGTTGTATCTATATGTCCACAGCCAGACACATAAGTGATAGCAGAATTTCGATCAATGAGATAAATATTCACAAGTGAATTGAGTGCATTGACAAAGAAAGAGATTATGTTCAAGAACTATTATCTGTTTTTTAAATAAATGCTTTTTCCATCACCAGGTTACAAGCTTATTGGTTTATTTACACACACACACACACACACACACACACAACGAAATATCTATACATGCACACAACCATATATATGTGTGTGTATATACGTACTTTTATATATGGTAGTAGTGTTAGGGGGTGTAATATAAACTTGCCGTCCTACCCATAATTATGCATATCCTATGTATACACACAAGCAAAGATGCCAAAATACCCAAGTACATGCATATATGTGTATATTTTTTTCCCTACGGGTGTGAATAGTTTATTTTTTACTCTGACATAGACAAAGATTGATAGTCAGATGGAAGTAACAAATGAAGAAGAACAAAATAAAAAAAAAATCCCAATACTAAAATCATATTAAAGAGAAGAGCAACTGGCAGTAAACAACAACATGGTAATGTCCATTTAACAGGAAAGAACGAATGTTTCCCCAAACTAACATCAGGCACAAAATAAAAATATGAAAATACCCCCCACCCCCCACCGAACCCAATGTTCGATATTCCCAGTCCAACTACTTGAGTTTCTTTTTTCTTTTTTTTTTTTTTATTATAAACAGAAATGCAAATAGTTAGTACAAGCTTCCACCATTATAACACAGGTGTTGGGGTCCAAGAGAGTCAACTGCATAATTTTAGCAATTTTAGAGACCTAGCAATCTTTAGCCATATCTAATTATTTTAGCTATATTTAGCTATTTTGGTGCTAAATGCAGCTATCTCTGACATGAATCTAGCTATCTCTGACATGAACCTAGCTATCTCTGACATGAACCTAGCTATCTCTGACATGAACCTAGCTATTATAGAGCTGACTCTAGCTATTCCAATAGCCAAATCTTGCTATTTTGGAGTTGGATTGATTTAACCCTGCTATAACAAACCACATAACAACAGGGTGAAAGGGTCAGTATATACATGTGCATAAATATATGGCTCTACATACATAATTCATACAGGGTAGGTAGGTACCCACGTATGTGAATAACAACTAATGTATCAGTGTTGTATAGAGTGAGATTATCATAATCAATCATTCAAATCTTTTTCTTTCACTGACACAATTGACATGACTTGTAATGGATAAAGCAGCCTAGTGCTGCCATTGCCTAGAGAATTCAATACTGTGCTATGCTTTTGATATGTACAAGGGTGCCTCAGCACGAATAATGTCATGCTGGGATTACTGGCATTGGAACCAGGAAACAAGTTTAGATCAAAGATTTCTATGATAGGAATATCAGAACCGGTGAATGGTAATTATTCTATTTTCCATTTTTTTTTACCAGTGTGTGTGTGTGTGTGTGTGTATGTGTGCGTAACTGTGTATACATATGAATATATAAGTTATTGATGCTTGAAAATAGACATCTACACATTAAGCAAGTCTTTCGCTTATTGTTGACAGCAGACACATATGTGCAGGTAATATCGGGGAAAAAATTCAGCTTTCAATAGAAACCAAATTGAATTTTTTCAAATCTTGGAATTTAAGAAGGATACGCTTAAATACAAGTCATCACAGTCAATAATCATAATTATGACATCACTGGTATTTTCCACTGGAAAACATCAAAAATAGAGTAAATGAAACGTCTAGATTCTAGCAAATCTCATCAGTCTTTTAACTTCCGTTGTTGGACGTAGACCCTCCCCAGGATTTGCCTCACTTCTCTATCATGGGCGTCGCGGAGCCAATACTTTTGGAACTTGTCAAGCTCTTCTCTCCATCTAATATTCTGCCGGCCTCGGTTGCGCATGTGATCTCGGGGGATCCATGTTGTGAGTCGTGATGTCCATCGGTTGTCGGCCATTCTCGCAACATGGCCAGCCCACTGCCATTTGAGATTTTTAATGGATTCTATGATGTCCCTAACCCTTGTCTTTTCTCGGATGTACTGCGCTGTTTTGTGGTCTCTCCATGTGAGGCCCAGCATTATTCTTCCATGTGCACGTTGCATGGTTCTCAATTTACGGGTCTGTCTCTTGGTTAGGTTCCATGTTTCTAGCAAATCTAGCTGTTATCAATAAAGTATACCCATCAAATTAAAGGTCAAAAAAGCTTTTACTCCAAAATATTAAAAGAAACACATTTCTAGAAGGAGTCCAGTAGAGTATTTGCCAAGCCTCTAGACAAAATGGTATGGCCAGGAGTGCTGGAACACGCAAACAAACACATTTTGGTGGCTACGGTTGTATAATAAAAAGGGGAATGAAGAGAAGGTGGCTGAATGAAGAGTGAAAGAAAGAGTTTAAAAACAGAGGAGTAAAAAATGACAATGGAAAAAGGAAGTAAGAGAAAGAGAATGATATGGAATAAATACAGGTCTGGTTAGTCACTCAATAGAAACCAACATGAAACCAACGTCTTATGGCTGTGTGCTGCGTTGGGCAGATCAATGAAGAGGTTAATTGCACTTTGTTGGGCAGTGATCACAGAAAAGTTTTCAAAAAGAGATCAATAAAGAGGTTAATTCTCTTGCCCTTTGTTGGGTAGTGATCACTAAAACAGTCAGAATTAGTTATAATCAATATTTGATGACTTGACATAAAACATGTTACAGACAAGTTTTTGCAAGCGTTGAATATAGAAAAATTGAGTCGAAAGAAATGTCACAAAACAGAGATCACTGGACACATCTGTAATTGTTACACAAACTGGTTTTATGGTCGCTAAATTCCCCAGTTATTTTTCCATCATTTTGACCGAAATACCGAGGGTGCCAGCACGTAGATAGTCTGAATATCGGTGGGGTATCCATATTGTAAGCTCCTTGTTTGAAAAAAGAAAGGAAACAGGTCTGATTAGTCACTAAATAGAAACCGTCATGTGACCATTGTCTTTTGGCAGCAGGCTATGTTTGGGGTGATCCATTAAAAAGTTGGGAAAGGGGGTGATCAATAAATAAGTTACTTCTCTGGCCTTCTGTTAGGAAGTGATCGTAAAAAAAATGTCTGAATTTTCAAAAAAGTGAGCAGGAATGCTGCCGGACACAAACTAAGGGATTAATTTAGCATTGATCAACATCACAAATTGACCCCCCCCCCTACTAAAACTATTTTGGGGGAGAGAATCTTGAGAAAACAAAAAAAATATTTCTAGGTATAATAAGGAGTAAATGTTCAACATTTCATCCCTCTAATTCCATTGTTGCAGCCTGTAATTGCGATACATAGATAGTCAGCCAAACCAACTGAAGAACTGAAGAAACCTACGGTGGCAGTTTCAGTTGATGGTTTCCAACAATGAACTGAGAATGAAATGAAACAGAATAGAATTATGAAATGACAGAATACAGGGAGCAAATAATGGGTTTGGAATAGAGTAAGATAGAAAAATATTACAATAAAAAAAGACATAAAAAAAAAACAGAATGGAGAAGTGTTATGAACAAAATAATATGAGACTTGAAAAGAACAAATGTCATTGTATGTGGAAACAACAAAAAAAAAAAAAGTTGTATAAAAATAAGGAAAAAAAAAAAAAATCTGCTGACGAATTCAAAAATGTCCGACTGACACGATTCCTGACAGGATATCAAATTTGATTGTTCTCAAGACGACACTATGGCATCTCCTGATTGGTATGCCAACAGCCAAAATAAGCAATGCAAAATTACCGTCCAATTTCATTTAGAATCTTAGAGACACAGCAGTCTTTTTAGACAAGGACTAACAATGCAAGTCCGCATAAAAATACACAAAGCTTACCATCCAGCTCAAATAAAGGTTTTATAAAAGAAAATTGAATTTTAAAATCTAAAAAAAAAAGAAAGTTTCTACATAC
The DNA here is from genome assembly GCA_963457665.1 of Thysanoteuthis rhombus. NCBI lineage: Eukaryota > Metazoa > Mollusca > Cephalopoda > Oegopsida > Thysanoteuthidae > Thysanoteuthis > Thysanoteuthis major. Next base: position 45,435,757 of record OY735205.1, on the reverse strand, counting down.
CTCTGCTGACAAAACAAAAATATTGTCTGAAATTTTTTCCTGGTTTATAAAATTGTTCATCATAATGAAATGAAAAGGAATAGAAATTTTCCCCAGATGAAAGCCAAGTTTGGCTGAAGGTCACATTTTCTGAGTATCTGGTTTCTTCTGGGCCACAACGGCCAATTAATCACAACTATGCAAGTGAATACTCTGAATGGAAAAGCAACAAAAACCAGCCTAGCTGTTGCAGGGTCAAACTACCATTTCTATTCTGACTTGAAATGATGACTGCAACGTTTGTAAAATATATATAGAATTTCAAATCACAGTAGGGAATGGTAATTTTACAAATCTCTTTGGTTCAACAAGATGGCAAACAGTAAAGAGTTTGCACCCAAAAATTTGACGAGGATTGTTCTTGTTCTTGTTACGGTAGAAAAACAAAGCCAACTCATGACTTGGACTAGAGTATGACAAAATTGTTCTCAAAGAGTTTGCAGAACAACTTACAGACACTGAGTAGCACCTTCGGGTTATGAAATTTTGGTTGTCCATAAAAGCATTCATTATAAAAACAAAATAGTAATGGTCATCCCTCTAGCAAGAGGGACAGCTTGAAGCACATGATTTTTTTGAGGGAATGAGGTATGACACATACCAAACAGTCTACAAATAAAGCCATCTCTTATCTGCATTTGGAAACAGTTAGGTGGTGTAATAGCTATCAGCCTCCACAATGAAATCAGCAAATTGAGTTCAAATTTCAGTTGAATCTGAATACACCACATTAATATCACTGCTCTATGGGAAAGGCATGAATGAAATTTTCCTTGTACTCTGACAATCTGACTTTTCTTATACTCAGTCATGGAGCCAGTTACACGGACTATAAACTTGTCAATGGTATGCCACGATGATTGACAGTTAATAGAGAGGGTGTGTGACTATATTAGCAACTCATTCTTCCATAATTATCTCACCTGCTCAGGCAATAGCAGCAAAATAAATGCTACATTCATTGTCAGTTTTGATGAGTGAAAGTTGGTGAATTAAATATTGCCATCAAGTTTTTAGTAGGTGAAAGAATAATAACAACAACAAAAACAAGTGATGAAAGATACAGTTATTCATTGTGAACATAAATTCATTATTTACAAAAGTGATGGGAGTTCCATTGAAATTGTTGGAGAGCATCTGTTGTTGCTTTTTCATTTCAAAATTACAATGTTTCAACAACCTTCTTCATTTATCAGCCAATAACTAGAATATTTTTCCAACAATGCCTCCAGTGAATATTTGAACCCACATTGTTTGCTGTATCATTTTTTTAAAAACAGAACACATCAACAAGATTCTTAGTGTAAATGGGATCGAAACTACACTGTAGATGAGTGACTTGTCACCACAGTCATACATTGACCACCTCAGCTTCAAAATTTGAAGTCATCTAAGAAAAAAAATCCATTGAAAAATAAAGATGGACAGAGTGAATTCAATTAATGACGTTACAAGTTTTTCCCACCGGAAAAAACGGATTTTTAAAAAAATTAAAAATATAGAGAGAACCTAGATGTTATTAATAAACCTGTCAAAATAAGACCTCCAAAAGGTCAAGAAAGCCTTTTTCCCAAAAATAAAAAATAAAAACATCTGTAGAAGGGGTCCAGAGGGGTACTGATGCCAATTTTCAAGTCTGCAGACAAAACAGTACGGCCAGGATCGATGGGACACAGAAGCACACGCACATATAACAATACAATGACTATGGTCGTCCAATGCTTATTATTATAAAGGGAAACATGTTCAGAATTCTGGACTAAAATGATTCAGTCTTAATTTTGAACATCAGGAATTTATCATTTGGAAGTAGGGATGAATAATACAAAGAAAGAGGGAAAGTAAAAAGAAGAAAGGATAATGATTGTTTAGATATTTCTTTCTATTTGCATCAATCAAAAAAGGGGGGGAGGTTGAGAATTACTCTAAAAATATAAGTATGCGTATGTAAGAAGGTCAATGAAAGACAATAAAACAATGTCATAAACCCTTAAAGCAACTCCATAATATACACACACAAAAATTTAAGACACCACCAACAGCAGATCTTCATTCAACTACAATATTCCTCCGGCAATTATTAACGAAACAAAGAACAAATTATATACACCAGAGAGAAAAATAGAATCATTTTTTTTTAATGAATAAAAATATTGAAAAAAAAAAAAAATTCACAAAACTCATGCACGCGTTTTATCAGAGAACCTAATAAAACTGAACATGAATAGTAAAAAAAGATAAAAATAAAATAAGACGTTCAGTGTTTCTGATGATAACGAAGTCAGAACTTAACCACCAATAAGACTGCGTATACGACGATTCACAATCCTACATCTGAGCCAATAGGGTCAGTCAGTCAGTTTTCCTCCTTTGTATAACGCGTTCCCTTCCCCCCGGGGGATCGTCTACCATAAATAAACAACAGTAACAAAAGAGAAAAACTAATCCCCGACTGAATTATTATTCAGAGATAAGGAAATATGGTTATAGCGTGTAATTGGTAATTTTGATGTGAGTAATACTGATTTTAGGCGTGGCACGTGCTGACACGCGTAAACGTAGACATAGACACACACACACACATACACATATACATATACACAAACGTCTACAGGGCGCCGATTTTACATAGGATTTTTTTTAGGTAACTTCACAACGCAACCCACCCAGACCTCTGAGCTACGTACAGCTCGTGCATTCCATGAACACAATGCTATTTGGGCAGTGATTTGGTTATCTTACAGACCGTCAAAATATCCAACTATCTATCTTTGTGTGCGTGTAACATGTCTTAAGTGGAATCGCTCCCGACTCCAAATGTTCCTGTGGTCAGGTATTAAACGCAGATACCATGACCAGGAGGAAAGGAGAAATAAGAGGACAAAAACACTTGTATACATATACACTGTTGCCTAACACAAGCAAGCTTTGATACTTGACAATTCAAAAATGTCTCTACAGGCAGCAGGATTGAATGCACCAACTCACGGGACTTGCTATCAACCAATCTACGGCAGATACATAACCAGTGTAATATATCTACTCGAAGCTCAACTTGATCAGACACAAGCTCTCGGTAGTTAGTCTGAGACCCAGTAGGGATTGAAATCAATTACTATGTCAGACGATTGCCAACCATAACTCTACAGCTGGCGTCCAATCAGCAATGACCAAGCCTAGTTGGACACAAGACTATAAGAACAGAAGGACAACCAATGAGTGCTGAACTCACTTGCAATGGCCTGAGAGATCAGTTCGGTTACGATCATTCTGATAGCATGCGCTCACCAATAGCATATATGATAATCATTAAACTTCGATGAGTCGGGTTATGGGATCGAAACCACTATCCAATAGTTGATAGCTAACTATCACTCTAACGCACATTCATAATGTAAGTAGTTCCGAGATGCGCTGTAGAGAGAGAGAGTGTTAGGGCAGAGTGCGATAGAAAGGAAAATTAGCTTGGCTGTGCTAGGGTCAAACTCCGTTGCTTCATTAAAATCTAAAACTTCAGTTAAAGAAGAGAATGTAAACGAGGAAGAGGAAAACAAAGCGTTAAGACAAAGTCTAACCCTAACCACGATCAAAAACCAACATTTTTCAGATAGAAAAACAAGGGAGTTAACTTCGCAACAAATTGAATGAAATTTCTTTCAATGTCTGAATGAGACAACTGAGGAGAGAAAACTATCTCAGACCCCACCCCCTTCATTTACCAAAATCATCATAGCGAAACCAACATCTACCTACCGCAGGTGCCCCCGTACGATGCAATACGACCCAAGAAAGCTATGAACTTTGTGGCACATGTGCAAAGCGTATATGAAAACAACGTTTGCAAATTTACGGTTTGGAACGGACTATAATTCCTCTCGTGTATCATAATGGTGAGTACAATACATACCACTGGGAGTTTTGTATGGGTCCCAGACCTCAAAAAAGACAATTTCTCTCAGGTCTAACTGGTTTGAAATTCCAAGACGAAATTTAGGGCATGCCACTGCCAATTTGGAGACGATTTCGAAGGAAGCAGAAAAAATATACATCAAGAATATATCACTGCGGCATCCATGTTACCAGCGAATGATAATAATACCATCTTTTTACGTATGTATATCAAGTTGGCGTTACATAAAACAATTGTACAGCACCATTATCCTTTATTGAATGTAAGGTTCCAAATTACAACTGATCCGAAGGGATGCCTCATTTGACCCACACACCTCATCATTCCAAAATATATTATCATTATATTAAAAGATGATGAATTATCATTATTCTATGAATTTTCTTGATTATTATCTTCATCTTTGTGGTCATCACATAATAGGTAATGGGTTCTTCGGCTTTTGTTCAAGTGCGATCAATACTACTCAGATGTCACACCGTCCCCACCGCCATTAACAATTGAGAAGGTGGTGAGATTTATTCAAAGAGATAACATCAAGAATTATAAAACACAACATGTACGTGAGAAAATGCCAAAGAACACAGACAGTGTGAAGAGAACGACCAAAATAAGGAGGCTAGACCAACGAACTCGTGAAACAAATACAACCGATTGTTTTAACAACTGTTGTAATACATCTTCATCAAAAGTTTATCATAAAGATCAAAAGGCGACACACAGAGATATGATATCAATATAAACTGCATGGCTCGCCAATATCTCGGTATTTGTCGGACAAAGGCAACTGTTTTTCTAGTACCAGAAACAGTGTGAGACTGGCCGGATTGATTGTACAACCACCAGTGCTCTTGACCAATATCTATATCGGTCATTTAATAGCCGGTTGTCATCGTTTCACACTGGAAGATCGTAGTAGTACAATGTAAACCATTTGTTGACTTTGGGATTTTTGATGGAACGGAATATACATTAAAGCTAAGATGCCAGCAAACTTCAAAGCGCGAGACGAGATTGATAGGTCTGGTTAGTCACTCAAAAGAAACACTCACATGACCGACGTCTTTTGTCAGTATGTTAGGGTAAATAAAAAAATTGGAAAAGGGGCGATCAATGGATAAGTTACATCTTACGCCTTTTGTTGGGTAGTGATTGCAAAGAAAGTTTAAATTTTAAAAAATATATACAAAAAACAAACGCGAATAATTCTGGACACGAACTAAGTGAACGATTTGGTATAAACGTACTTTGAGACCTACCACACATTAAGAACCTAATATGGTAGTAAAACAAACGTTTTCTTGTTGTTTTTTTTTCTCTCAACATAATGAAGAATAAATGTCGACAATTTCAGCCCTCTAGCACCATTGGTGATACATGCGTGATACATACAAAGCCAGCCATCCAGACCAATTTGAAAACTGAAGAAACCTCTTTTGACAGTTTTGGTTGATGGTTTCTGATAGATATGAAAGCGTCAGAGATAGACATAATGAACAAACTAAGATTGAGATAGTGTTCAAGAGATTAAGGTATATATCAAACAGACATATATATATATATATATATATATATATATATATATATATATATATATGAAAAGAATGAACAGACATAGATAGATAGATATAGATTAGGACAGGCAGGCAGAATTCAGAAGTAGACAAGATTGATACTGAGAATAGGTTTGTTAAGCTACCCATCACTTGCCTGCTACCCCCAGAACAGTAAAAAAAAATCATTGGAGATATTAATGTGTATTCCAAGAATTAGTGGAGTTGGGGTGTGGAGAAGCAAGAATAAATCGTAGGGTGGAGAACCAAGTGGGTTAGGGGAGAGAGTAAATGCACAAGAGACAAAAAAAAAAATTCAGTCCAGCCTCGTTCTGAAGACACTTAGAGTCAAAGAAAAAAAGAAAGGGGAGGAGGAGGGATATAGATAAAAGATAAATAAATAATATTCTTCTCGCTTCTCACAACACAACCAGCCAGCCAACCCTAAAGACAATAAAATGATGAACAGATAAACAAAAATATGCCTTCACCCTCTTCCTAACCTGCCCTACCCAGACGGTGAATAAGGCAATTGATAAACTAGTTACGAAAACCATTAAGACAAAGAACCCCATAGACCAGCAAAAACATATCTATCAAAACCTATCTTTTTATCTATATATTCGTCAATAGATAAAAACCACATGAGTACACATTTATATCAACCCATGGCTGTCTGTTCAGATCTATCTCAACACATGTACATATATCTTGACCAAAACTTATCTGAGCAGACTTATATGTCTATATGTTTTATTGAACACATCATCTCTCTAGGCATATACAAATTTGTATGTGTGTGTGTGTGTGTGCGTATTTCCAAGAATATGTATACGCCAGTACATGCTTACTCCAATATTGAAGTATATACGAAAGTGATTTAGTAAGTCTAGAGCCTGACACAATGTTATTCACTGAATTTTGATCTGAAATTTCCACTGCATAATACTTGATGTAGATTACTATAATTCACGACCAAATTAAGCGCATTGACAGGAAAGAGATTATGTGGAAAAATAATTGATGTGCATAATAAATGCTTTGCTAATCATTATGCTACGGATCTATTGATAGACAAGCATGTGTGTGTGTGTATATATATACATACACATGCAAGAGTAATTTGCACACGCACATATGTAATTAGCTCACCTTTACTTTACACATATTCAGGAATCAAAGACATACAAATGAGAAAACATTTATCCATCTATCTATCTATATATATATACATAAATGGATATTGGTGTTATACACACAATATATATATATATATATATATATATATATATATATATATATATATATATATATATATATATAAAAACATATTTACATGTCTGTATATTCCCCCCTGTACTTTCATACATACATACAAATGTATATTTACACACGTGCACATAATTAGACACTCATACATACATGCACAGGTGGATGGGTGTGCACACACATTGGTTGCGAATTGTTTCCCATTAAACTATAAGTTTTTCCTGTTGTCCATCAGAAGGATGCGAAGGAGAGACTCAGGCTTAGAATATATTTATTTATCTCTTCAACCGAGCCCCACCCCTCAAATACAACTCTTTTCTTTCTCCTTAACCACTTCCTTCCATCAGATTGTTGGTTTGTTTTGTTTTTTTTTCTTCTTTTTGAAAAATGGGAATGGATGGATGAGAAGGAAAAACTTTTGTTCCAAATGATGCGTGTAAGAAGTGTAGAGGCCTTAGGGGAGGGGGTGTTGGCGACATAGGTCTGGTTTGGGGGGTTCTCTTGAGAAGATAGAGGCCTGAGAGAGAGAGAGAGAAGAAGAGAAAGACAAAAATAGAGCAAAGAAAAAAGATGAAAGAAGGGAAGAAGAAATGAAAAAAAGAGAAAAAAAAAGAAACGTCAAGAGGGAACAGGAGAAAGGAAAGAGAGAAAGATGAGCAGGAGGATAAACAGAAAAAGATCAAAAAAAGAAAAAGGGGGAAGAGCAAAGAAGAAATTTGCAGAGAGAGAAAGGAAAGAGAGCATGACTGAGGTTACAATGTACAAGAAACAAATTCATAATTAGAAGACTTAGAGTTACAGCATGATGAGTGATTAATTAAGGGAGTGAGAATATTAGAATGAAAGAAGACATTCAAAAGAAAGAGGAAGAAAAAGGAAGGAATTTTTTCAACATAGCAAAATAGAAAATACATACCACACAGATGAATATTTATTAAGCATCATCAAGTTTAGCACAGAGAAAATTGGAGTAGGGAGATTATGTTGTGGCAATGTTTCAAGATGGAGGGTCCTCATTGTCTTAAAAATTAGCATTAGAAATCCTAGCCTTCAACTGGGCTTGAACACTGACCACTTGCACTCATGGGAAATATATAATAACTTCATTCATCAAGAAGGATTGTATATACCAATACAGACATATGTACTGGCACTACTTTTTACCCCAGTTATCCCAGCCAATGAGCCATCCCAGTCAGAAATTCAAACAAAGTAATTTCCATTATTTGACTCATTTTTTTATTTTACTTCCCTGCCTTTTCACATTGTCTTTCAAAGATGAAAAGCATTGATTTGAACTGGCTTTGATTTAAAAGAAATAAATTCAGTTAACCTTCTTTGAAACAGAATCATTGAAGTTTTGTAGAAATATCTTAGTTTGGAATTTAAAAAAACAGGGAATTTCACTGAAACATGATTCTACCTAGTTGCTTTGGTCTTGTTTTATTGATTATATATATTCTTTTGGGTTTTTGAACAGCTGATCTCAGAAAGGGAAGGTGTATGTATGTGTGAGTGTCTGTATGCATGCAGGGAAGTTGATGTTTAACCTCAAAAGTGGAGAGTAAGTAGGAGGGCAAGGGTCATTTGATTGAATTGCCACAGACTTGGTACATGGAATGAAAGGCCATTGAGTTTTTTCACTGGGATGGCTTATCAGCTGGGATGGCTGGAGTGAAAAATAGTGAGATATATGCGTACATGTATGAAGAAATATATGTAAGCATAGATGTAAGCGAGTATAGTCCTCACTGGATGTCCCACACTTATAACTTTGTGCCAGACCAAGTTAAACTTGAAAGCTGGTATATGTTTGTGCATATATACACGAGTTATAATTCATACACATGTGTCTAAATAGAAGCATGTATGCTTAGAAACAAAAATATGTCAGAAACTGTCATCCAAAACTGTCAACATAGTTTCATCCAGCTTTTGGATGTCTGGTTTTGTATGTATGTATCATGTGAACAGACCAATAAAGCTAAAGGGCTGAAAATTTAACCATTCTTATTATGTCTAGAAAAAACTTCTGCTTTCTGAAAATTGCCCCCCTGAATAGTCTTTCAGTGAATAGTTCAATGTCAGTCATTTTATGCTGAATTGGTTCCTTTGTTGGTGTCCAGCAGCTTCCATGTTAGTTTTTTTTCAAAATTCAATCTATTTAGTGATCACTGCCCAACAAAGGGCAAGAGAAGTAACTTATTCATTGATCACCCAATTTTCAAATTATTTAATTGATCATCCTCAACACAGCATGCTGCCAAAAGATGGACAACATAACGGTTTCTATAGAATGACTAACCAGATCTGTGTCTTTTTCCATCTCAACACTTTTTCTCTCCTTCACTTCTTGCCCGGTCTTTCTGCTCCTTCCGTTTCCATGAAAGGATTTTACAAGTGAGAAAAGATGAGAAAAATTCATTCATAGAGAAGAAAAATGAAAGGAAGGAAGAGAGAGTGAAAGAGAAAGAGAAAGAAAATAATACTCAGTAAAGAGAAAATGGGAGGGTGGAAAGAAGTTAGAAGTGAAAAGAGGAGATAAAAAACCATGGAGGTAGGGAATGGGAGAAAGAGAGAGAGAGTATCAGGAAGATGAAGAGAAGCAGAGATAAGAAAAAGAAAAAGAAAAAAAGGATAGTGATAGTGCAATGGAGAAGGAGAAGATTTTTGGATAGAAGTAGTAGGAGGAAGGGGAGAAGAGTATTGGTGAGTGTAGGGTGAGTCGAGATCAAGGAATGCTCCCCAATGACATAAGACAGGGCTATGAGTGATTTCCTGTCAATTCTAGAAAATACCATAAAAACAATAAGGAAAATCAGGAGTCCACAATAGCACTATTAATCATAAGAAATCAATATGATGGAAAGAGAGTGGAGGAGAGAGAGAGAGAGAAATTAAGGGACTGATAAGGATACAGTGAGAGGGAGAGAAAGAGAAATAGCTTTGGAGAAGGAAAGAAGAATTCAGAAAGAAAGAGAGAAACAGGGGGAAAAAGAACCATAAAAGAAAGGAGAAGGAAGGAAACGATAGAGAAAAAGTTTGAGATGAATAAAGGCAGAAAGATATGCATTTACCGCATGTATGTGTTTCTACACACATTTATCTATGAAAACATAGACTTTCTTTGGGCAAGCCTCACCTTGAAACTCCATTGCACAGACTTTAAGGTCTTATCACATACAGGCTGCTCTAGCTTGAAATCATTAAGAACATGGAAAACCCTTCCAGATCTTTGCTGACCAAAACCATCTTCATATGTGTATGCAGGTCGTTGGTGCCATATTGGTAACATGATGGTTAGTTTTACAGATCAATTTGTTAGTTTACTGGGTTTGGTCCTCACTGAGTTTCCTACTGTTTTCTCCGCAGGAAGATGACAGGTTTATTTCTGCCAACAAAGATAGAGAGGTACGCGTATTTAATCATATTTTTCTGTCTTTCCATCTGTCCACACAATATCTCCCAAGGCTCTCATTGAATTTCAATCAAATTCTGTAGGGGAAGGGCAATGAGAGGGAGGATGATTTTTCTCTCGATTGAGAGATATTTTCCATGTCTTTTTCATATATTCAGCTATAAGCTTGTGACTGCCCATACAATATCCCCAAAAGTTCTAGATTAAATGTTCTGTCAGTAGACATAAAGCTATGGCACGAAATATCAAAGTTTGTGGGAGATCCATGCTCAGTTACCTCCCCATCATAATAATTATACGTCCACGACACACATCACTACAAATGGCTGTTCACACAATATCTCCGAAGGTTCTCAATGAATTTCAATAACATTTCATGAAAGGATATGAGATAGGCTATGGAAGATTATATTTTCAGGCAAATCCAATAACTTCCCACCCCCGACACTGGTGTTGGCAGAGGTTTGCACTTGCTGAATTTTTTCTAGATTGTTTTCTCATTGCTGCGCTACAATAATAATCCATTCGCTGAAGATACCAGACTGCCATCTATTATCTTGAAATAGGATTTTTTTTCTATATCCCAATTTTATAACACAAAAACATCTTTTTGATGGGCCGAGTTGATTGAAACTTAATGGTTCCCATTCCTTAATTGATGAGTCGTACAATTCCACAATTCATAAAACAAGACATAATTTCATGGAAATTTGACTTTGTATTTCCAGCTTGAGCCCCAATACATCTCTTTTCAAAACCTGACTATTCCTCTACAGCTGAAGTATGAGGTGTAGTGAATTGTGTGAGCAGTTCTTTCTCTTGTATTTTTTAAATACCACAATGAGTAATTGTCATTGAGTATACCTTTGATAAATACTAAATATAAATAAAATACAGGTGTCTATTTGCTTATATAATGTTTATATATATATATATATATATATATATATATATAAGGAGAAACAGAGTGAGAGTATATTCAAGCCTCAGGTTCTCTTTCAAGCATGATCTATTAAATGCAACGGATGTTCTTAATCTCAGGTGCCTTTCCATCTGTTATTACAAATATTGTTTGGATAATCTCCTGAAGATGAGGCTCTTTTCACAGTTTTTGTTATCATTAAGATTCAGAAGCCCAAGTCATTTTTGAATCAGCTTGTGTTGTGTTTTTGGTTCAACAATCTTTTTCTGTGAGTTTATGTGTACGTGCACACTCAGATGATGTATATACATTATATATATATATATACATATATATATATATATATATATATACATATATATATATATATACATATATATACATATATATCACAAATATATATTTGTACACACAGATTGATAAGTTATTTAAATGAAAGAATGAAAAATATTTGTGTTTCAGAAGAGACTCATCTTCAAACATATCTCACAATATAGATTTAGAAGTACGAAACTTAATAAGGATTTTAACTTAATTCACACATCCCCTGATACGAACAGCATCAAAAACAAGTGGGAGGATGAGTAGAAAGAGAAAGTGAAAGTAGGTATCAGCAGCAGCAGGTGAAAAATCAAAATGTTGCAAACAAGAAATATGGCACAAAACAAATATAAAAGAAAATTAAAATTCATTAGAAACTGTCAACAAAAACTGTCAACATCAACATAGGTTTCTTCAGTTTTCAAGTCAGTCTGGCTTGCTACGAATATATTGCATATACAGATGGTACCAATAGAGCTAGAAGGCTGAACATTGGAACATCAAACTCAAGTCTAGACAAAACTTCTCTCTTTTAGAATTCACCCACGAAATGCTTTTAATGGGGATGGGGTCAATTTACAATATAAGTCCATTCAGAATTAGTCCCTTAGTTTGTGTGCAGCAGTATTGAGGATTGTTTTGTTTTTTCAATTCTGACTTTTTTTAGTGATCACAGCCCAACAAAAGACAAGAGAAGTAACTTATTCATTAATCTCTTTCTTTTCAATTGATCAACCCCAACTTGGCATGCAACCGGAAGATGCTGGTCAAGTGATGGATCCTACTGAGTGATTAACCAGACCTGTTGAACATTATTTTCCAGAATGGTCAATTTTCTTAAATTTCGTCCTTATGTATGATGGCTGATGTTAACTTCATGGAGAACTCAATGGAGAACCAACTCCAAATAATTTGATCACGAGAGTAGCATGTCCGTCTCTGCATCAGGTATTTCCCACAAATACTTTTTATATGTTTTACAACTTTGATATGTCATTGACAGATGATCGTTGGTGTCAATCAATTCTCAACCCAAGTTGAAAGTTTGATCTTTCGATGGAATGTAAAAACATCTCATCTGTTTATGATTTGGACTCAATTCTACTTATTGCATTTGACAGCTTAGGCTCCAATATTGCAGTCCATCCGTTGCGCAGGTATAACGAATGGAAGGACAAAGGACAAAGATGCTCGGGTCAATTGTCTAGAGTGTTGTGGTGAACAGTAGTTGAAAAAATGCCCTTGTATAGTGAACATCTTACAACTGAGATGCCAAATAATTATACTTATTATCAATTGATTTTTAGTTATTATCGATTGCAAGTAATAGATGTGACTAAGCCCTTTTCAACTTTATTCCAAGAAGTATTCAAAATATAAAAAACACACAGAAAACATCTTGAATAAATACACAAAGGGGATATTCAAAATCACTTAGCACAAGGCATACAAACTTCATTAACACTGTTATCATCATGGATTCAAGTTAATGGTACCTTACAAGTGCATCAAAGTTCAAATCAAACTGAATAGTTGTTAATAATGATTATAAAGTTAAGATTAAAAAAAACTCAAGTCAGTATTTTCTCCCCTATCTCTCAGTTGATGAATTATTTGAAATGGATATGAAAAGACGGTTTCTATAAATCAATTGCTTGTGAGATGTCATCATAAACCATACTTAGTATTCTAGTAAATCTTCATTAATACCAATGATGTATCAAAAGTTTCCTCAAACATTCAAAATGACTATTGAGGCTTTCCAGAAGAAAGCAAATTAGTGCTTCACTTTGACTGAGAATGTCTATGAATGATAAAAATATTCTGACAGAGCCAGATGTGATCTAAGGGTGAAATTTCTGCTATTCTTAAGGAGATGAAAAAATATAAAGTGGGATAGTCCTGATTGTCCCATATTAAATGTAAGTCTTCGGTATTTAATCATTAGAATCCTGATATCTGAGAATTCCCAGGATAAAAAGAGAATTCAAAACTGTTTCTAGGATAAGACTTGATGGCAAAATAATGCAAGTAGGAAAATAAAAGAAAAGAATTCAAGACGACAATGTAATGACGCGTCCATTATAAGGCCAATGTCAATATGTAGAGTCAGTTGTAACAAAATGGTCTGCAGAGGAGAGAAAAAAAAAAGGCGGGGGAGACTCTAAAGTATTAACAAGAGAGAGACGTCACCGACTGATGGTTGGAGATTGCTCCAACCCACCCAGCCCTGATAAAAGAAGTAATAAACCAAGATAAGAAATAAAAAAGAGAATAATAAAGATGAGGATGAAAGAGAGATGGATGATGGAAAGGGGGGGGGATACCTGAATGAGGGAGAGAAAAGGAGAGGGAGAGGGAAAAATATATACTGATAAGCATCTGCTGATCGATACGAAATTTTTGAAAAAGTCGGAAGAGAAATTTGAAAAGAGAGAGTGGGGGGTAGGGTGAATAGAGAAACGTTGTCGAAGGGGGGGGGGATTAAAAAAAATGAAGCCTTTATCTTTATCTGCCTACAACAGCTGTCATGAGCCAGAACTTGTCAGGTGTGTGAGGCTCTGTGTGTGTGTGTGTGTGTGTTTGTTCACATCTGTCAGGGCTATCAATCTATGCCAATCTTTTGTCACATGACAGTTCACGATGCTATCGATCTATTTTCCAGCTATTCTCTCTATCTAATAATTTTCTTTCATCTGATATCCCCCCCTCTCTCTCTCTCTCTCTGTTTCAAATTATCACGACCTATATTTAATCTACCTTGAACATGGGTTGCAATGTCATAATTTCAGTGCTCTTCACTCATCATCCAAAGCAAATTCTTCACTCACACGGAGCTCCATAAGTATGGCCTTGTGTCAGACCGAACTCGTACTTACCCATTAACACATTACGAGTAGGTAGCGTTATATCCTAGGGAAAGGGCATAATTAATAATCACCAGGCATAATAAGCCAGAGGAAATTTTGCGCCTGGGAGCCAATGTCTCCTCTAGCCCCTCCGTTCCGCTACGCCTCAGCACATGGGCTGAACATAGACATACAACCCACGGATCTATTATTTTGTCTATCAATTCATCTTTTGGACAATATCAATAGTATTCCATACATCATAGTGACTATTTATCTATCTATCAACCCCGTGTCCGTGAATCTGTCCAGATATCGTCTTCTATCTATCTATCGTAATAATAATATAGCTATCAACTAGCCACTCCATCACCACACCAGCACGTCCATCAGACTGTCCGGCAAATGCCAATTTTTTATAGTATAGATACTGAAAGTGTTAGCCTCCTCACGCATTGTGCATTTACAACCCTTTATGACAGCCACAGAGGGTGCAAAGGGGTTCGTGCTGAGAGCAAAGGAGTGTGCAAAGAGAAGAAAAGGTACTGAAAGACTAGAGGAAGAAGACGAAGACGAAAAGGGGAGAAGACGAAAGAGAAGGAGTAAGAAGAGACACTGAAGAGGAAGAGGAGGAGAATTTAGAGAAAAAGAGAAGGGCGACAGATGAAAAAAAGTACTGTTATGAGGAGAGAGAGAGAGAGAGAATGAAGTGAGATTGAAGATGTGTTATAATAGAAAGGTGGGAATGAGAATCTTAAAAAATGTGTAGGAGTTTTGAAAAAAGAAAAACTGTTTTTGCTAAATGAGCCGTGGCACTCGCGCCTGTGGTGAGGCGGGGGATAGTATTGAGAGAGAAAGAGAGAGGGAGATATAAAGACAGATGTGAGGAAAGAGATGACGTTATAGAAAGGAATAGAAAGGCTTATGAGACCGGGGGGGGGGAGTAGAGGAGAGATTAATAGAAAGGAGAGATCAAGATAGACGGAGGGGGACGATTGTCACAGGAGTAGTAGAAATAGTAAAAGATAGGACGAAAGACGAAGGGAAAGAGAGAGAGAGAGTGAAGAAGAGAAGGAGGGAAGATCAACACAAGACAAAGAGAGAGAGGATGCGAGACTATTAAAAATAATTCTTTATAGAAAGAGGAGAAAAAATACGCATGGTGAAGAGAGAGGGGTGAGAGAAGAAGGAAGGAAAGAAACTAGTTTGAAGAGAAAAGAAATACGTTCAGAAAAGAGTAAAGGGAAAGATAAATATTATGGAAAAAGCGAGAGTTTGTTACGTAAGGTGGATAGAGAGAAGAATTGCATAAAGGAAGAGAGGGGGAAAGAATTGATGAAAAAAAGAAGGAAAAATGAAGCTAGTTTAACAAGATGTTTACGTGATGAAAGGGCAAGGGTTTACATAGGAACAGTGTGAAAACAGGAAAGGGGGACTGGGGAGAGGAGAGAGAAGATCAAAGAAAGAAAAGGTAGAAGGTAGGAAAGAGAGGGATAGTGTTAGGAGCAAGAGCTAAAAAAAAAAAAAGAAAGAAAAGATACGGAAGTAGAAAAGATGAGTGAAAAGCAGGAGGAAGAGGAAGAGGAGGAGCAGTTGGACAATGATTATAATTACAATGACGCTATCCGTTGTTATTGTTGTTGATGATGATGCAGTTGTTATTGACGATGGTGGTGATGGTGATTCTATTTGCTCACAGTCCAAAGTGGAACCTAATAAGAACCTTTATCACTCTTTCAGCTACAACATCGCCTAATATGAGCGAATGAGTGAGTTGGAAGGAAGGAGAGGGTGATAACTCATGTGGAAAGAGAGAGAGAGAGAGAGAGAGAGAGAGAAACTAGTTGAAGATGAGAGTGAGAGCTGGAAGAGGATCGGGAGGGGAGCGGAGAATGAAAAAGAGGAAAGAGAGAAAGAGAGAGGGAGAGAGAGAGAAAGAGAATGGATGAATAACGATTACCAGAAAAATAGGCAAGAACGAAAAAAACAAGAAAGGATTGAGACCTAGAGGGAATGAAATTGAATGAAAGCGGAAATGATGAAGGGAAAGAGATTTAATTTAAGAGAGCGATAAAAAAAAAAGAAAAGAGATAGAAGGAAAAAAAAGAAAAACAAAAAAAGGATTGATAATTTAAGAGAGCAATTGAAAAAAAAAGAAAGAAGAAAAGAATAATGAAAAAAAAAAGGGAGATCGAGAGAGAATTAAAGAAAGAGAGAGGAAAAAAAAAAGAAATAAAAATGGGAGAAAAAGGAAGAAGAAAATAAAGAAGCGATCGGAGCCACCAGCTGGCTGCCTTATCTTGCAAACAATTTCTTGAAATAACCAAGAAATTACACTCAATCAAAATATTTATGACCTTGTGCCAGGTCAGCCAACAAAAGATTTATGATAATTTGCTTGTCAAAGGCAACTTGGCAGTTTTAGGAAAACATCATAATTCATTGTCATCCAACAGACATGGTGGAACCATAGCAATGATATGTTCCCAGTAGAGGGTGATGGGTCCGGACAGTTGCCATAGAGACATCACTGGAGAGATCCATCAATGTCATTTATCATTCTTATCAGAAGTTCTGTGGCACCAACTTGATGTGGGGTTGAGATCCCAACTTTCTTCCTCTCGCTACCCTACCATGGTACTGACTGCTGGGTGGCTGGGGGTAATGGTACTCGGGCGGGCGGCGGATGAAGCCGGATGGGTAGACGGTTGGATGGAAGTAACCAGGCGAGAAAGAGAGAGTTGTTGTGTAGATATGGAGAAAGAGAAGAAGGAGATTATGAGAGAAGGAAAAAGAATGAAATTTTGATGGAGAAAGAGATGAAGCGAAGAAGTGAATGAGGCGATGAAAGAAAAAAGAAAAGAAAGAAGAGTGGTAATAGGGGGAGAAAGAGAAAAGTAACGTTGAATCAGAGGAAAGAGAGAAATACCGAGTCGAGATCAAAAGAAAAAAAAAAGAGGTGAATGAGAAATCAAGAGAGAGAATATAAAAATAGGGAAAAGATGAAAGAGTGATGAAAGAAATGGACGAAAAATGACGAGAGAATGAGTAGGATGGAGATCAGGAAGTAATGAAAGAAAGAAAGAAAAACACGAGAGAAAAGAGAGTGATGAAAGAAAAATCGAAATTAAGAAATAAGAAAGGAGAGCGTAAAAGACATCTAACATTGAAAACTAACTGGAGGAAAGAAAATCATAGAATGAGGGAGCTGATTGAGAAAGATAAACGAAAAAAGATTACACGAAAGAAAGGAAAGATAGAAAAGAAGAAGGAAAAGGAAGAACAGAGGTAGAACGAGGTGTAATGTCAGCTGAGGCAACGAAAAAGAAAAAGGAAGAAAATAACGGAGAGTAAGAGAGGCTGATAAAAAGAAGAGAAAATGAGCGAAATCTCATTTTTCTCTCAACAGTTTTCCTCAATAATAATAATGATAATAGTAGTTCAAGTTTAGTAATGTGAGATGAATGAGAAGGAATGTCAAAACAGGAAAAAACAGAAAGAGAGAGAGAGAGAGAGAGAGAGAGAGGAATGGGAATATATCTCATGAGTAAAAGAAAGAAGAAAACAAAGATGTAAGGTTAGAGAGGGGGCAGGCTAAGAAAGAAAAAGAGTAGAGAAATAGTGAACTTGAGCTACAGGAAAGAAAGAGAGAAGAAGAAGAAAAAAAGTCAATCAAACTATAAAAAAAAACTGTTTGAAAAATGTCTCTCTTCTCACACTGCTTGCTTAATAAAAAACAAAAATTGGGAAAAAAAAAAGAGAGAAGGACGGAGAGACAATCAAAGGAAGGCTGACAAATAGCGAGATCGAGAGGAAGAAAGAAGAAAAGAGGCTTCCGGGTGTCGTACTGGGTGTCTGGTATACGGGGTGCCTAAACAGCCTCACCTCAACACGGTTTAACCAACATCACCATCAGTATGGCGCAGCTACAGCACAGGGCTACCACTGCCTTTCGTTCCAGTCATAGCAGTATCAGTTTGTTTTTTTCTTCTTTTCTTTTCTTTTTTCTATTTGATTCTCGGCTGGTCTCTTTTTCCTGCAATTTTCTAACAATTAGTTTCTGACATAGTCAATGAGGGATGATGAGGGAACGGCTGGCTTGCAGTAAAAACCCAATCGCTATGAGGGAGGGAGAGAATAGAACGAGGGAGACGGTGAGATAACTATAGAGAGGTGGTGAATGTGCATTTGGAAGAGAGATAGAGAGGGGTTGTTATTTAATTGAGGTGGCAGTGGTGCAAGTGGGTTTTCTTCGATTCTTTTTCTTCTCCTCTCTTAATTTGCCCACCCTGGTAGACCAACAAGATCTCTCTCTCTCTCTCTCTCTCTCTCTCTCTCTCTCTCTCTGCATCAGCCATCCCCATCTTTTCTTTTACGCGCACACAGACACATAAAAGCAGATCCTGCTATACTAACACACATACACAGGCATATTTATATATCTATATATCTTTATATGATGAGCGTTATTACACCCCTATGAATATATATACACACATAAATAGACGCTCGCATGTAAACATAAGTATTAACTTATTTACCAAATTTGAAGAACAGATGATCACACTTCTTATTACTGAAATGTACTTTAAAATCAAACTACCGTCCGTTGTGTATATTACACAAAACACATTAACTCAGACGGAGACATGTATACTAATACACACAGGTGTACAAGAGAGGTGTATATCCAAACATGCCAACCAACATACCTGGGCATCTAAGCTTCAGAAAATTCTCCCATACCTGTGAACACTACATTAGTGTCTTTGTAAAATCCAACATAACTGGGTAGGTGTGTAATTATCACATGGTGCGTGATTAGTTAGCATAAAAGTCTCGCCAGTTAGGTGACACCAATGATGGAAATGAGATATGGAAAGTAGGTATACAGTAAGGCTTGGTTTGGGGGACTAGGTCTACCGTAATGTTTCCATTCGTACATGGACACACAAAATGAACCTGGAAACCGTGAAGTGGGAATACACCCCACCCGGCCATTCTCATCCTCGGGTGTCGCTGCGTACTAAAAACGTGATCGTGTGCCATTGCAGTGCACATGCAATACGTGTATTATGTAACAAAAACACTGAGTCTCTCTTTTCGTAAATCTTGATCCATAATTGTTGTTTTTCCTCCGGACAGTCGAGAGAAAATAAAAACAAACAGAAGGTAAAATTACAGGGAGAAATAACGGTAGTGAATTTTCCACCAGCTAAAGAGAACTTGTAGCAATCATCGCACTTAACGAACACCGACACTTCAACACATGTATTTATTTACGTGGGTATACTTATTATAAGTGTAAGCGGCTACGTACTGAGCTGTATCAACGAAGAAGGGGCCTGGATCTGGAATGCGGACACACTAGAACCAACAGGACGAATTATGTTTACTTAGAGACAATGTACACACAAAAGAGATAAATGCCGCTTTGATGTCGACAATGACATATAAAACCGACAGAATTATCATATGGTAATGAGTTCCTGGGCCAAGTTCTCTCATTTATAGAATATAAAGGGATACGTACATGCGTGGTATATTTCGACTATATGATGTTAAGAGACATTTGCTTCTTCAGCCCGAATCATCTATCCTAAGGCTAACGACACACGTACACAGGAGTATGTATTCAATGAGGGAAGAAATGTTACATCATGTGAATTGGTTTAATTTTCATGGAAAGTACCAAAGAAATATCAGCATTCATGT
>OY735205.1:45353261-45413261 GCA_963457665.1 Thysanoteuthis rhombus | reverse complement strand
TGTAACAAGATAAGTGAGTCAAATGAGACTGCTTTGTTGCTAGTTGAAACTTCAAAGACAAAAGCTCAAAGGTAAGAAAATATAGAGAGATTCAAGTTCATCTATCTGGGTAGAAGTGTGTGTTTGTGGCAAGAGAAAGAGAGAAAACATGAAAAATACTAATATTAATGAACATTTCTACCTATAAAATGTATATATATATATATATATATATATATATATATATATATATATATATATATATATATAGATAGATATATATAGATAGATAGATAGAGAGAGAGAGAGAGAAATAGAGACACATTTTTTTTTAATACAAGTAGATAAATAGATATGAACTCACACATACAGATGGATTTTTTTTTCTGAATACAAGTTGGTAAGTATATATTAACACACACACATATACATATATATACTTATATATATGGAGCATTTTTTTCTTTTTTTTCTCCTCTTTTCTGGGTGGTAACTTACTGTTAAGTATGCACATGTACATATATGGAGTTATGCATGTATATAGGCAAATATGTTTGTATATAAACACAGACATACATCATCACAAACATATATGAAGAGGCATACATCCATATTCACAAGCACAAATACATACATACTTGTTTTATATAAACATGTATACATGCATGTTAATGCAAATGCAAACAATACAATCTACGCACACACACACACGTATATATATATCACTCATTACCTTGTATAAATTAATCACAATAGCCCATGCGTGTACCAGAATTATCCATTTAAAATAGATAGATCTTCTATCTAAAATCATCTAAAAAAATGTCACAGAATTTGGGAATAGTGGGTTCAAAATGACCATAGACACCCCACCCCAAGAGCACATTTTCAAAGAGAAAAGGGAAAAGAGCTCAAATGGTGCACTCATACAAATTTTCAAGGTTGTAGCCCTAAAAATGTCACCAGGAGCATCTGGAGAGAGAGACACACACACACACAGATAGATAGATAGATAGATAGATATATGCATATAAGATGTAGCCCACTTGGCAGGTTGGTTGGGCCATTTTGGGGTGTACGGTGATATATATATATATATATATATATATATATATATATATATATATATATATATATGCATACCCATAAACTTACATGTGTGCATGAGGTGGTCAGAACAAAGTTTGTGTCAAAAGTATTGAAAAAAAATGAATCTTAAGAACTTCCAACTTTAGATGTACAGATACAAAAAAGTTTTGTAAAACAGAGACAGAGACGATTTTCAAGGTTGGGCAAAAAGAAGACAAAGGAAAAGGAGAAAATATGTTTGGATCTTAATGGTTGGAAAAGAAAAGATGAGAGATGGAGAATCGTAGTTAGCTGTCAATGTTCCACAAAGCCACATTCAAAGTACACAAAAAAGATATAAACCCCCTGCAGATCTCTCCCATTATTACATGGTCTGTAATAGTATGGTTCGCAATGAAATGCAGGTGGATAGTGGACCCCAAAATAGCTAAATATAGCAACAAATAAGCTAAATGGCAACGGGCTATCGCACTTGGGTTATAATGCTCAAAAGAAACCCTTATACAACAGACATCTTTTAACTGAATGCTGTGTTGATCGATTGATAAGTAACTTCTCTTGCCTTTTGTTGGGCAGTGAAAAAGTCTGAATTTTCATGAAAACAAGTATCAATGCTGCCAATTGTAAACAAAATTTTCAGCCTTCTAGATAAATTAGCGACTGGTTATCAAGATTTGGTTATAACATGGCTGGCTTCTTTGGACCCCAACACCAATGTTAAAACAGGAGTGGATGCCTGTATTGAGGGTTTGCAGAACCAGCGTACTGAAGCACAAAAATAAGGGAGGTAAGACAAGGAAATAAGGATCACAAGGCAGTGGTTAGTTTGTTTACTTACCAACCTAATGAGTTTCCTGCCATTAATGTTTCTCTCTTGGCAGAGATTAAAAAAAACAGCATATGTTAATCTGGCACATGGAAACCTATTAGGGTCATGTAGCACTGAATACCATTTACTTTTGATTGTAGGTCAATTATTCCTTGTTGAAAAAGTTATTTCAGAGTTCTATTTCAAATATTTCCTCAAAAAATAATAATCACTTTCCATTTTTTTAACAATTCAAATTTGGCCTGTGGCATACATTGGTGCATACATTCCCTTAAAATACTGAGGGTTCCCCTGAAATCAACCAAGACCCGTTCTTAAACTGAACTGATAATGGTAAATGTCATGATTAATGCTTTCATTGAATTATAGAAGATTATGTAGGTGTTGAATAATCAGGACAAACAAAAGCATATAATTATAATTTTGGCAAATGCTTAAGAAAGTGAGAAAAATGAAGAAAAAGAAAATAAATATAAAGGAAAGAGAAGAGTAAGAAGGAATGAATTTGAAAGAAAAATGAAGATGATGAAAAAAGTGAAAGAAAAAAGATAAAAAAATGAATTACGTCAATAATATGAAAAAATATACAAGAACCTTGCATAAATGAATCCCTGTAGTGAATTTTCTAAAATTATCTATAAAGATAGATCTTTTCATCAAAATAATCTTGAGAAAATATCAGCACAAGATCTAGGGTACTGTTGGTACAAAATGACCACAAAAACAAAAAAAATATTTATAGATAGTGCCCATTAATGTTCTCAAAGTTGTGACCCCCAAAAATGGGTGTCTTGAGACACATATACACACATGAATGAGCAAAGAAAGAAAAATTAGTATCCTTGCTGGCTGGCTGGTGTAGCAACTGTGACTCAAAGACATAGCCAAAAAAATCAGAGAAGGAAATATTCAAAAGCAGATGAATGTCTTTGTTTAATCAACCAACTCTCTCTCTCTAAAGATGAAACAGTCAGGCAAGAGGATAAAAAAAAAAGGATAAGTCAGTCTAGAAAGCAAAAGAAAAGAAAAAAATGGGTCTAGTTAGTGATTCAATAGAGAGCATGTGACCAATGTCTTTTGGCAGCATATCATTTTGGGGTTGATCAATTAAAAAATTGGAAGAAAAAGCACAATCAATGAATGAGTTACTTCTCTCACCTTCTGATAAGCAGTAATCACCAAAAAAACCTCTGAATTACCAAAAAACAAACATGAATGCAACTAGAAAAAAAACTAAAGAACAACTTTAGCATGAAGTATCATTTCAAATTCAACAGCCTACTATAAACCTATTTAAGAAAGGAGGTAAAAAAAACGTTTATCTATAAGGCCATGAATCATCAATTTTTCAGCCCTTTAGCTCAATTGGTGCAGCCTGTATGTGTGATACATAGACGGCTAGCCAGATCAACTTGAAAAACTGAAGAAATCTATGTTGACAGTTTTGGTTGACAGTTTCTGATAAAGATGTTGTGGAAGAAAAGGAGAGAAAAAAAACATCCAGAATGAAAGGTGGGAAGAAAAAAAAAGAAAAAGAAAACACCAAGGGAGAAGGTAATCGTTGCGATTAAGAGGAATATGAATAAGAAAAAATTGAAATTAATAAAGGTAAACCAGAAGCAAAAGGTGATGACAGTTTTGATAATGTGAAGAAAAAGAAGAAGAAGAAGAAGAAGAAGAAGGTGAGGGGCGGGGTAGCTAGAGGCAAATCCATATGTAAATAAACAATGCAAAATACAGATGGAAAATGACAAACTAGTTGAAGAAAAAGCAAGTAAAAAAGGTAAAAAAAAAGGATGAGTTGAAAGATGAGTCGTAAACAGATGGAACGCTTGAGAGAAGGAGAAAATGTGAACAGTTGTTTCCCTTTGGGGCTCATGAGCAAGGGTGGGGAAAATGGGGAGGTTCTTGAAACAGGGTGGATAAGGGAATGTCAAGGAATGTGAGAGAGAGGAGAATAAAGAGAGGCAGAGGGAGAAGAATAACAGAGAGACAGAGGGAGGAAAATAACAGAGAGACAGAGGGAGGAGAATAACAGAGAGACAGAGGGAGGAGAATAACAGAGAGACAGAGGGAGGAGAATAACAGAGAGACAGAGGGAGGAGAATAACAGAGAGACAGAGGGAGGAGAATAACAGAGGGACAGAGGGAGGAGAATAACAGAGAGAGGAGAATAACAGAGAGACAGAGGGAGGAGAATAACAGAGGGACAGGGAGAAGGATGAAGAGAGACAGAGGGAGGAGAATAACAGAGAGACAGAGGGAGAAGGATAAAGAGAGACAGGGAGAAGGATGAAGAGAGACAGGAAGAGGGTAAAGAGAGACAGGAAGAAGAATAAAGAGAGACAAAGAGAAGAATAAAGAGAGACAGAGGGAGAAAAATCAACTTCTAAAAAGTGATAGAGAGAAAGAGCAGAGTAAAAAAAAAAAGAGAAAGTGAAAAAAGAAACAAAGATGGAAGAATGAAGAGAAAAGGATAATAAGGACAAAGAGAGAGGGAGAAGAAGAAAGTGAAGAAAAGACAAAAGGCGGAAGAAACAGCTCAGAAGAAGAAAATAAGAGAAATAATGGAAGAAAAGAGGATAAATGAAATGAGGAGGAGGGATAAAGAGTGAGGATGAAAGAGAAGAGATAAAAAGAAGACAAACTTGGCAACATTTAAGGTCAAACTCTCTTGCTTCATTAAAATCTATAATTTAAACAAAACAATTAATTTCTCCATACAATATTATTCATAAACTATGTGTCCCATTCCTGCATATGTCACTGTGTCACTGGTTTTTTGGTCTGGTACCTGTCATTCATCATTGTTGTTACATATGAAAATTAAGTCAAAACTCAATTGTAGGAGTTTGACAAAAAAAGAAGGAAAAAGACCCAAGTAATGAAGAGATAAAGAAAGAGAGGGGAGATGAAGAATAAAAGAGAGACACAACATAAACACAGGATAAATGAAAGAGAGAAATTGAAGAAGTTGAAGATATTGGGATGAAGAGAGAGAGAGAGAGAGAGACTAAAGTAAAAGGTAGACCATGTTACAAGAAAGTTGAAACAACCATTGGACATCAGGACTTACAACGTGGATCCCCTAAGATCTGTGAAAAAGTGGCCAGCAGATGACAAAGAAGGTTCTGGAGATATTGGCGCCATGATGAACATGATGGAGAGGTTGGGGGATGACTCTGTCCAACAACAGCCGTTAAAAGACTGGTGGTGGTAGTGGTGGTGGTGGTGGTGGTGATGAAGAAAAACAAAGCACAAGAGCAGTAAGATAGAAGAGACAAAAGGAGAAAAATACTGAGTGAAAAGGAGGAGAAAGAAGCAATAAAAACCTACAGAGAGAGGAATAAAAAGACAGAATCTTAGATCGTCAGTTTTTGGAGGATGTTTGCAACAAGTCCTACAGATGATGGATATGAAAGACTTGAATACCCTCTTGTTGATAGGAGCAAAGCAAGTAATTTTTGGTTGAAAAGACTGAAAATAATTCACTTGGAAATCTGAAAATTCCAAGTTCAATTCATAGCACCAGTAAAAGTTCACAGCACCATTTTTGTTGGGAAAACGTGTGCAAAGTTCACTCAACTTTCTATTGTTCATGCAATCACATGTAGTAAGTCATTTAAAATCCGAAAGCTAGCTAAATGGGGTTCACAAAAACTCACAGAAAGGAACATTGGTCAGCATTGAAGAAGAAGTTTTAAAATATTCTCCTCTGTATTTGGTGGGATAAAAGGGAATTTTATCATGAATTGCAGGAACCTAGAGAAAGAGTTACAGCTCAATACTACAGAGAGCTGTTACCTTGTTCGAATGACATTTTGGGAGAGAAAAGACCTTTTCCTGGACGAAGAAATTGACTGTTGATTTTCTTGCATGACACCTTGCAAAAAGTGACATAGCAAATAATAACTAAGGTGGATGGAATTTTCTTCCAGATCCCATGTATTTACCAGATCTGTCACTTGTTCAGCCCAATGCAACACTCTTTATTTGGTCAGTGATTCCAATAAGTTTAATATTTCAAAAATTCACAGAATCAAAACCAGAATCATTCTTTTATGATTGAATACCCAATTTAGCAGAAGAGCAATGTTATGTCTTCAAGAACCAAGGAAAATAATTTAACGAATAAATAATAATGCAAAAATACTGGAAACTTTTGATTAACTCCACATGACGGCTGATAGATTATCAACTTCAATTCATTCTTCTTTGACTAAGATAAAATTTGGAAAATACTAAATGAATGAAAACTGAACCAGATTTTCAAGTGGCCTTTTATTTCAACATATCAGTTGACCGCTTCAACTTGAACCATCTTTTCAATTGCTAATTGCATAGCTTAAATGAAATAATTATCTCAAATTCTGCTTTGACCTAATTTTTCATACCATTATGTTTGTGATTCAGGAAACTCTAATTTAGTCGATCCACGCTTTTAGCTAGTGATAAAAAGATATAATCAAGAAAACTAATTCATTAGAGCAGCATCACATTTTGAGA
The DNA here is from genome assembly GCA_963457665.1 of Thysanoteuthis rhombus. Classification (NCBI taxonomy): domain Eukaryota; kingdom Metazoa; phylum Mollusca; class Cephalopoda; order Oegopsida; family Thysanoteuthidae; genus Thysanoteuthis; species Thysanoteuthis major. The sequence continues at coordinate 45,406,858 of OY735205.1, read as the reverse complement.
TGCCCTTTATTTCAACATGGTTAACTGATCTGATTTCAACTAAGCTTTGAGCTGAACTTTGGGATCCTGCTGAGGTTAAATCATTAACTGATTTGAGTTGTACTAAAATTTGATCCAGCTTTTCTGTTAATCAAGTCAGGATATAAATCAGCTGATGCATTCAAGAATTAATCATTACTATTCATAATTTGAATCCAAAGATAAAACTGACTAATAATATTACTGTTGGAAAACATTTATAAATAATTCAATAGAAAAAATACATGTATGATATAAATACAATATAAGCATCGAGCATGCATATTTCAGCTATATCATGAAGATATATCAATTGACAAAATTAAATGAAAATAATGGACCAGATAGAAAACAATAATTTTGGATCTGGAAGTAAGTACTGACCACATCAAGAATAGCTTACAAGTCTGTCTTAGTAACATTCACTCTTGAGTTGGTACCCATTTAAAAACATACTGTTGTGAATACGTACAAAGCTTAGATGATTGACAAGAATAGAAAGCTATTGATGGTGAGTTTGATCCTCACTGACCTCTCAATAGTTGAAGTTCTTCACAAAACTCAGTAAATAAGTAAGGCAGTGTATGCACACACATAAAACACATACAGTATTGCTCATAAATGAGTACACCCCAACCATTTTTAAAAAACCCTAAAAAGTCAATTTTCTTCTAAAGCAAGCGTACTAGAATTTTATAATTTGAGTAGAGCATTACCAAGATCTATATATCTATATCTATCTATCTCTCTATATATATATGTGTGTGTGTGTGTGCGTACCATGTATACAGATATTTTTTGACAGATAAAGCTACACACTGGGAAAAATTGAGGCCACTGTTAATGCTATTGTTTATTGATAGCTGTGAGTTTGAATTGGACTAAGATGAAGATGACAATACCTAGTTTTGATGAAATAAAATAACTTAAACCTTGCCAGAGACCCCATGACCAGGGGACACAAATGAAACATGGTGTCCTCCTCCAGGAGATTTTGAGTCTCAGACACTACTTTCTGCATTCTGGTGAATTTTTATCCAACAATTTGTGCTTTTTATGCATCAATGTTCGAAGTCCTCTGCTATCCTCAACATGAATGTAAAGGAAATAAAAGGTGAAAAAGAATAAAACACAGTTACATCAATCATTTTGAGGATTTATAAAACATCTGATCACAGACAGGGACAAAATGTTTGATCCCCCCCCAAAAAAAACATTTTTTATGTATTTTTGTAGTCAGATACTTAAATTCTTTTGAGCAAATCCACCACAAATCTAGTGAGCTTAATATAAGTTAAAGCAAAATCTTTCTTAATCATTTGTTCTGGAATCTCAGTATGTAGTTCCTATATTTGATAATTGGCCTTTAAATGGGTTCAAAAGATTTTTTGCTATAAAGTCAGTCGAGAGTGGAAAAAATTAGCCAATTTCAGCCATTACTGGAAGCAGTTCCAGCTGAAACAATCAAATTTGAGTTGACAACAATGAGAAGAATTAAATGACAGGCAAGTTGTCCGATTTAATTCTTCTCCACAATGTCTTGTGAAGCTCTTATGGTTTTACCATTTCTCAGGTCATTCCAAACACGTGAAAACAGAATTTATTGGAGTATGGTGTGCAAGGAGATACACAACAACAAATCACATCCCATTTTGATTCAGTAAGGAACCATGCATTTTACTTTTCAATACAGGATGATCCCATATTACACGGAACGGGTGGCAACACTGTGCTTTTCACACAATACTTCAGATACATTTTGTCAGAATTTTTTAACACAAAATAGGATTCACTTTCAACAAAAAATATTTTTGCACACTTATATCAAATCGTACACTTTGAATTTTTCCATTGCACTTCTGTGATCTCATCTCTCAAAAGTCATACTCCACTAACTTGACATTAACACCTTGGCCTTTATTGGAATACTGATGTGCTCACAAAAAGTGATTCATTTCCTAAGAACACATTTATATCAACAAAAATGAGAGAAATAACTGGAGTTGAAGTAGTGTTAGTTAAAATAACCAGATGAGTAAACAACGATTAAGTTCAAAGTTGATGCCTCAGCCTTACTTAAATGGACAATGGACAGTTTGATTCAATTATTGAGTAAGAGTAAGAATCGAACATGGTTTTAGTTCAAGTCCAAGTCTCTTCTTCGTGGGTATCCAGGGCAAGTGCTTGATAACCAGTACCCACTGGTATATTAAAATAAGTTTGACTGAAGTTGGCTCTTAATTAGTCGCAATTATTCCAAGATACAGGGGAACTCGTGGGACTGGAAGCAAAGCCTAAAGTCTAAACCCTCAAATCAGTGAGCGGTTTTGAAACTTTAAAAAACTAAAGGAAATATTCTGATGGACCTCTATTTTTAGCATTTAGTTCTTGGAGAGCAATCATTAAACTACAATCAGAATCAACTTCTGATCTTCAAACATCATGTATTACATTAATCTGAATCTTGATATATAAAATGGGTCAGGGTACAATAATCATATTTTTCAATAGCTATACAATGGATGAGTCGCTTGGTGGAGTCTGCCGGACAGGCAATCCGTCAAAGAGCTTTGGCTGTAGAATGTCCAATTCGTAATGGATCTTCCATCCAGTGTGGCACCAGGCTTATTGTTGAGTATAGTTGTCCTTATTTTAAAATCATGGTATCAATCTAAATTTTCAACCATTGACCCCCCCCTCCATGTCCATTAGCTGTGGACCTGTGTATCAAAACCACAGCCTCAGAGTGATTTCTTTTATTTTTTCTCCCGATCTTTTGACATCGATCTTCAAATGTGTAAAAACTAAGAGGCCTCCACCAACCAAAACTGGTAATGAAATTAACTGCCATTTTGTTGACATTACCTGGACAAATTGGAAAATTTTGACCCAGGCAATTGCTCATGTATTCACTCTTTTCTCTGTCTAGAAGTATGATATGCCAGTGACGACACCGTGGTCAAGATGACTAGCAATGGGACTGAACATTCAATCTTTTACTGAGGCCAGGGCATTGGTGCAAATGTGATATAAACAGTCACAAGAGGAATTAGAATTTAGTCATTTTCTGAATCAATGCACTCCATAATAATGATAATGATATGTTTGTATAAGTTTCCAGAACTCTTTTCTGAAATCTCCTGACTGAATAAACAGTTTCTTCACTGGAAACTTTGGCACACACCTAAGATGATGATGATGATAATAATAATAATAACAAAAATGTCATTTGGCCAACGTCTTTTGGTAGTGTACTGTTAGGGGCGATCATTCAAAACATTGGAAGAAGGGGTAATCAATGAATAAGTTACTTTTCTCGCTTTTTTTGTTTGGCAGTAAGTACTAAAAAGTCTGAAATTAAAAAAAAAAAAGTGGGCACAAACTAGAGAGTAATTTAGTATGAACTTACTTTGCTACCTCATAAGCTATTATTGAAAGGCGATTTTTCTAAGAAAATCATTCACACATAATAAAGAGTGAACATTTAGATTTTCAGCCCTCTACCTCCATTGTCGAGTCCTGTGGACGTTAGCCAAACATAGCTTCAATTCACATGTCAAAAAATAATAATGGTCGTCACTCAATCATAAGTCAATGCAGCAAAATGGATGAAGGAATACAGAAACAAATATGATTAGGTGGGGGACAGTTATTCATTGGGAATTGTGCAAGCGACTTTCGTTCAACCTCACATAACCCCCCCCCACACACACACACAAAACAGAAACTGTCTACTTTGATAACTGAAAAAAAAAAAGCTTGAATATCCACAAAACCAAGCTAGAAAATCAGCTGATTTTAATGAAAGAAAAGACTTGATGTAATCGTCTCTGTGAATCACACAGTTTAGAAAGAGAATGAGAATATGGAAAAATCAGGACTTGGCTAATGATGAACAGCAAAAAATGTGGAACATGAGAGTGACTGTAGTGCCGATAATCCTTAGTGCATTCGAAACAGCTGAAGAAGAAAAAATAGACCCACACAAATAAGCTTAAAAATGGAGAGCTGAAGAAAAGTTGAAACTCAACGGTATAAACTACGGATTGATATCTGTGAGTATTGTGTTCCTGAGTTGAGGAGACTTGCTGTCACTAGATTTCCCCAGTAAATGACTACCAGGTATCCTTCATGTAAATATGTACACAACGAATGTGTAATAATTCAATGAATTAGTAAATGATCTCAAAATGACCTTACTGAGATGAAAAAATGAAAACTAAAAACTTCGTCGTTCCCAACTAATTGTTTAACGCATATCTTGCACGAAAATAAAAACAGCTACATAAAAAACTTTCATTTCTTTTCCCTAATATAGGATTACCTTAACAGTGCGGTTTTGGGGTAGTACGGTTAGGGTATTGCTGTACAAATTAATGTAACTAAGTTAAAACTGAGAAAAAAAAAAACAATTGAATCATAAGACCTTGGGATTTTACGGTTTTAAAAACACGGAAAATAATGGAACTTATCAACCGCACAAATCAAGGTATACTTGTAAATAAAACTTGAATAATTAAGAAATACTTGACTAGAAAATGCAAACTTGAAGATTACCTTTTTTAGCAGGCCTTAATTTCCTTAAAACTTTTTTTAGTATAAAAATATTTTATGAAACACACGGCAGAATAAAATACTGTTACAGCACAAAAATAGAACTTGAAAAAAAAAACAAAAAACGATTCACAAAATCACATTCACAAGTTATATTTCTACAGGTTTTTACGTTACTAGACCTGATGATCACGTGACCAAACACGCCTCCTTCGCCCATGATTGAAACTTCGGAGGTTACAGCTGGTGTAAACCGAATTATCGTTAATGTCCGATTTGAAAAAAGAAAATTTGCCTGATTTGATAAAACTTATCACTATAAGGCGTGTAGGCATGATAAGGTTTGAAAATACGAAAAACTCACCTTTAAAAATCAGTGTTTGAAACAAACGAACAAAAACGATTCAGAATAAAAGTGTCAATGCTGGAAGAAGGAAAAATATCCGAATAAAAATCTAGATGGAAGAGAGAAGAAAAACTTTCTTCCTTCCTCCCAGTAAAATGAAATACAAGTTTCAAAATCGTTATGAATTCTCTTCTTTCCAGGTAGTTTTTCTGTTTAATCCAACGTTGAAATGTACATTAATCCTCTGGTCTCATGGTAAGTAGGTAAAATATATACGTAAATATTCCGCGAATTCGTACCAACTTTTCAAGTCCTTGTCATCTCTGAGAAAGAGTATTTATAAAACCTCGGTGCGCGATTTGTTGAAGAGTCAGTGAGCGTTGATTACTTGTAGTTACTACGAAGGTGTGTGTGTGTGTGTGCATGTGCATTTCAGTCTGTTCCCGAATAAGAGATAAATGTATTATAGACACAAACACACACAAAAGAATATTGCCTACTTGCTTCTAGTGTCACAGTGCCGATGTTTACACGCCTGTCCGTGTCAGGAGCGAGTGTCTAGGCCGGTGGGGGTGGAGAATAGTAAAACTGAAGTGTCTAAAGTTACTTTGCTGAGGCTTCCACGGCAGAAATTTGACTGGATTGAGATTGGGTCGGTCGGAGAGGAGCGAGCAAACGGCTTGGGGGCTGGGGTGTTGACTGTAATGATTACGATGATAATAGGCGCACAGATAAGGGTGGAGGGGTTAATGAAGAGAGAGGGAGAGAGAGAGAGAGAGAGAGAGAGAGAGAGAAAAAGGGAGGAAGAGAAAGTGGAGAATCGTGTAGAAGAAGGGAGTGTAGAAATAGAGGAGGTTGATGAAGGGAAATGAGGTTTGGGTAAACTAAACCTGCTGTCACTCGTTCCCTAACATAGACCATTAAATACCTCACTTGTAAATAATAATGAAGGAGAAAAAAGATCGTATGATGAAGTAGGATACGAGGAAGGGAAAAATAATGATAAAATGTGGTGCAAGAAAGAGAAAAAATAAACCCTGAAAAGACAGAAAGAGAAAGAGAAATCTGTATGAATTTGAAAGACGGAAAAGAAAAGATGATAAGAAAGAAAGGATTTTAATGATTAATTGAATCCCCAAGGTACCGTCGTCTTCTAATGAAACATATTTTTCCCCCCAATACTAATATAATTCCACCCAAAAGTTAGATTAAGAAAACTTTTCCCTTACACACGTCTCTTCCTTCTTTCTCATCAAAATCCACTGCGTGTCATTTAGCGTGTGTCAGTGAACAATTCGCTTTCCTTTTTAGCACCGGACTTCTCAACAAACGTCCAACATGCAAGATATCAGCTGGGGGCGCCTGGTGTGCCCTGAAATACGGCACATATGCTCTCTAGACTTGGGACTACGCTCAGTCAAGCAGCAAAAGATTTTACGTGGAGATGACATTTCACTCATCGTTCAAATGGAGTTGAAGACGACGAAGGAAAGGGACTCAGAAGAAAAAAAATGAAATAGTCGGGAGGGCAGATATAAAAGGGCCCCGATAAGGATCCTGATGACGGTTAGGACGGTCATTGTAGTGATGATTAAAGACTGATTGATCGACAGACAGATGGAAGGCAATGACTAAATAAATAACAGTAACACTATTTCGAGGGAGACAGAAAGAAGATGAAGTTATAGATCTTCATCATTTCTTCAAAATTTCTGTTACGGATAATCTATTTTTTACAGTTCATTTTCCTCCTTTTTTTCCCCTAAGTTCCCAAGTCCTGCGACAACTGATTTGTTTATCTCACTTTTCGCTCCTTTCATTTCTCTTCTCTTTGTACTTTTATAAGGTTTAGAGGGTTATTTTTATTTCTCTATTCATTTCCGACGACTATCGAAAAATATCGACAACTTGGAAAATGAGAAAAAGAAATAGAAAGAAAGAACGAGAACAAGTGGATAAGAAAAAGAAAAGGGAGAAGTATGAAGAAGAAAGAACGAAAGAAATAAAAAAGAGGAACGAAAGAGAAAATATAAATAATAAAACTGACGGGAGGGGGGAAACAAAGAAAGAAAAAGATAAAGTGTCACGAAACGGGAAAAGACAGAAAGGAAGGAAGAATAATAAAGAGTCAAAGAGAGAAAGAAGAGAAAGTTGAAACACCTTTCCCCCCAAAAAGCACGATCAAGAGTCAAGTCGAAAACATAAGACACAAGAAAGATACAAAAAAAAACTTTTAAAAAAAACTAAAGGGAAAAATAAAGGGGGAAAATAGATGTTAAAAAGCTTCGCCAACAGCCTGTTGTAGACTTCCATCTATCGTAGTGACACGAAGGGTAATGAGAAAATAAGTGCAGGGGGGTAGGGGGAGGGGTCGGATGACAAGTCGGGGTGGGGTGGGGGTTGGGAAACAAAGTACCAAACGAGAAACAAGACATCACAATCTGTGTTGGTGGGGGTAGGGAAATTTGGATTAGCGGGGAATGGGGGGGAGAGGGGGAAACAGACACGTGTATGTGTGCCTATCTGCCTGTATGTGTGTGTGTGAAAAGGTACTAATGAGATGTACAAATCTGTATGGAACAATAAAATGTGTGTCTACAGAAGCATATAGAGAAACGTAGGAATTTGTGTAAATGTGAGGGGTTCTATGGGGAAGAGGTGTGCACTGGTACAAAACAAATTAATACATGTAGATATTTACTAAGGTTTGCCCGGTCTGTCACAAAGCTCATACCGAAGAGGAGCAACCGGGGAGGATCGAACTTAAAAAGCAGTGGTTTGTTTATATAACTATCACAGACATCTAAGAAGTGTGTGTGTGTGTGTGTGTGTGTGTGTAAACGATGACTTAGTGTTAAATACCAGAGTAATTAAACTCATCAACAAAGTAAAGGGACTAGAAGGCACAGCAATACCTTGAATAGTGCGGTTTTGATCAGTGTCGGTTTTAATGTAGTACGGTTTAGGTATCAGTGTACTAATTTTTGTAACCAAGTATAAACTGGAAAGAAAAACATTAAATCATAATAAGACCTTGAACGGTCGGTACACCTGTATTTTATGGTTGAATAATTTTGCGCTATGTAGATCAATATAAAAACAAAAGTTGTTCATACATAAATGAACGTATTAATATGTATTTACGTGGGTGTGTATTAATAGATATGAAACTCAACATCACAGTTAATAATTCAACAACCAAAGCGTCATTTGAAAAAATTCCATGCAAGAATATAAATGCGGTCAGAATAGATCCTATTCATGACATCAGTGGTATTTCCAATGGAATACATCTAGAAATATCTAGAATCTGGAGAATCTAGATGTTAGAAATAACCTGCCCAGAAATGTTAAAAAAGAGGATTTTTTTTTTCCCCAAAAATAAAAAAGATTAATTTTTAGAGGGATTTTAATGGAGTCTCTTGAAGAAACGCTGGAACACACACACACACACACACACATATATATATATATATATATATATATATATATATATATATATATATATATATATATATATATATATATATATATATATATATAAAAAGGTCAGAGTCCTTCACCATCTTTGATGGCTACGGTGGTTCAATCGTATGCGTTTTATAACCACGTGTGCCTAAACTGAGAATGGGATTTTCTTGACTTCGCACACATGTACATACATAGATGTATAAGTACTGGGCGCCTGTTCCTTAACAATTACCATAAATTGAGGCGCATAAGTCGGATAACCAAGTCTATTTCTTTTTTTTTTTCGAAAACAAAGGTCGACTTATTCGAGTGTGAAATGCCTATAAAATATGTATAGGTGTAAACCAAAATTTTGAGCAAACGATCACGAGCTCGACTTATACACCGGATCGACTTGTACGGCGCGATTTACAATATTTGTAAATTAATCTAGCATGCCATCGAGTTCGCTCCTCATTTGGTAACCAATTATTGTGACCTTGTACCATATTCGGTTGAATTTAGAACAACCCTAACATGCGCGTGCACACACAGAAAACAAAGCAAAGAATTTCAACTAATACGTGGTTTTCACGGGCACCCTGTCTCAAGTTTCCAATATGATTAACAAATTAACAAATCATTCAGAGCATTATTAACATAATAATGAATAATGGATAAATAGAAAATATTAATACCATTGTTGGTTCCGCCTATTTTTTCCCACTGCGTGAAAAATCCTCTTTTCCAATAATTCCCCTTTTCTCAGCCAAAAATAGAATCGGTTCTTTTCCAGCTGATTCAACGATCAATCGAATGTACGTCGGTGTTACGTAAGCTTTTATTTGCTCAACAGATGTAAATAAACGATTGGGAGAAGAATCAAAAGTCATTGAAAAAATTGATTCCGCCGAGAATATAGATTCACACACATAAAAGTAAGTCTAATAGTTGCCCTTAGTAAAATGATAATGCAATCGGTTATTTTTTTTCCGTAACCACTGACTGACTGTTATTCAGTGTACGTATCGAGCCGTAAATGGAATAATAACCCAGGTAAAAGGAAATGAAAGAAAGGGGCAAAGTAGAAGGATAGTAACAACGAGAGAGAGAGAGAAGGCGAAGACATGAAAAAGTGAAGAGAGAAATGAAGAAGAAAGTAAAGAAAGAAAGGGTAAGAAAGGAGAAAAAATGAAAGAGAAAGAAAGAGGCAAGAAATTCGATGACAAAAGAGCGAAGTACAAAAGGAGAGAAGAAAGAATAGAAAAAGAGAGTATAGTCGACAGGTATTAAAAAAAGGAAGAGAACAATAAATACTGAGCAAGTAAAGAATAAGAGAGAGAGAGACGTAGAATGAAAGAGAGGTAGAAAATAATGAGAAAAAGTAGAGAGAGAGAGTGAGAGAGAGAGAGAGAGAAGAGAGAAGTAGTGAAAATAGGAGAGAGATTACAAGGGGTAGGCGAAAAAGAGGGATAAAAGAAGGAATAGAAAAAAGGAAAGGAAAGAGGGAAGTAGACAAAATAAGAAGATATAAATAGAGAGCTAGGTACACAAATGTATGCATTTATTTGAAAAGAAAAGTTGTAGCTAGAGATTTGCGGGTCCGGGCGTGGGGGCTTGGCTTCCCGAGGTGCCCCCTCCAACATTTAGTGATATTTGTTATTGTATAATGTCAGAAGAAATGCAGTAGGTGAATTATTATTTATAATTTTTTTATAGACCCCCCCCCCTTACTCAATCAGGGGACCCGGGTGGGGCGGTTTCAAACAGGCACCACCCAGCTACGCTTTTGGTCGAAAATCATACGCGGTAACAGTTGAGGTATTATGAGGGTATCAAGTTCACCTGTTATTATTACTTTTTCTCCTTTAAAAACTAATTTCAATTGCATAAGGGAAGGAAAAAATAAATTAAAAAATAAAGATCCTTTCTTGTTATTGAATCACATGTCATCGGCAATAGCAAATAACATGAGAATTTCATTTACTCTTCTGCTCAAGACCTTGCATTCATTTTCAAAGGGAAACGAGAAAGTACCTTCCTTCTCTCTCCCAACAGCTGGATAAGAGGCAACAGAAAGGAGAGCAGAGTAAAATATAATAAAGAAACTTTTTAACTATCTAATTTCCTGGCTGTCTATCTAATTTTAACCTGTTACCATTCCTGCTAACCCCTATCCATCAATCTCTTACCATCTATCTACCTACCTATCACAATATGTTCATGTCCATTGACACACCTGTCTAGCGATGAAGGAGACATTGTCGACGAACCTTTTTTTTCTCTCTTTCCATCTATCAATCTATTCATTTCATCGAGACAAGAAATCTATCGCCACCGCCAACAAGAGTTTCTTATGAATTCGTACTACAATTCGACTTCATGTCTGTCTCAGTCCATTTATATCTATTCTATCAAGTGATCGTCCAAAAGGCATCAGTCAAAACGACAACACTGCGGTAAGAATATTTTAAGTAAATTTGTACCAATTAAGCAATTTGATCCAGTATTTTTTTGTAGATTTTAATTAATAATTCTAATTGTGATTTTTTTTGGTTTCATTTCGCACCATATGTCACAGGAAGAATAGAAAAATTAACACATTCAATGAAAAAGTGAATTCACAATAAAACTTCCATTCATTTACATTTACAAAAAACACTAAGTTAAATTTCTTAATCAGTACAAATTCTGTTGAAATATTCGTTATACAGTGTTGTCTTTTTGACGGATGCCTTTTGACCGTAAAACACGATTTTGTTATCGGGCAATGAGTGTCATTTTCAGATTGCTTTTGCAAAGAGTGTAGCAAACGTCAATTATTCGCTTCAAACTTTTCTTTTGAGGCCAAGATAGTGATAATCATATGTGATTGTTTTCCTTGGTTTATGTAATTAGAAATGTGCGAATTAGCCTAGTGTTTTATTGAAGATTTAGTATATTTCATTTTATCACAAACCTGGTCACTGAGGCTAGGTCTGAAGAGAATAATTAACATTTTCTATTGTTTTTTTTTCTCGTATTTTTTGTGAGACACAATCAATCAGAAAAAAAATACTCATTATATTGGAACCAAAAAAAGTTTTCCAATAATTGCACAATGTTATCTACTGATCTCTGTTTCAATCACTCTATCCCTCTATCCCAGCCAGTTCCTCTCTATCGATGACTATATCTAGCCATAAGTATAATCTATATTTAATTTATCTCCATGTCCAGTAATTAATAACTGTATCGCAAACATTCTTACTACATCTGTTGGGTTGTCAACAATTTATAAGTGTCTACCAACCCTGAACTCTAAACTCAAACTATTCGTAAGTTATTTACCTACACGTACGTGCATATCTACTCGTGACTACGCATCTATATATACTTACCTGTCTGTATATATCTCTACCTATCCAGCCCAGGTTTATTATCATTACGATTGTACGCTTCTGCCCACTCCTTAAGTAAAAATCATGACACTTAATAGAACCTTACTATTGACACTAACGAGACAGTTGACATGACCAAACGCCATTCTAGATTCATCACTTGCCCGTTGACAGCTCCTGTTATAAGACAGTCTCCAAACACCAAGTACGTAAAGCCTAACCACTCACTCGACTCTTCCCCGATCTCTTTCTTATAACTATTAGACAATCCCTACCTACCTACCTACCTACCTACCTGCCTACAAGATATACAAAGGAGACATTCATTATATTACATATTATTACAACAACGACCACGCCGCAGTCATCCTCTCATTTTAGCTACTTATAATTACCATGAAAATCTACGAAGACGTTGAAAGCAATGACTATGAGCGTCAAGAGGGAAAATGAAAAAGCCAAGCAAATCCATGAGCACCGTCTATAATAAGAGAGTCATTGAAATTCAAAGACCTACGTTACAAGAGGTGCTGCAAACGTTTGTTACCATTTTTCTCAACTTGGAACATCAGGAAAAAAAAGAGTCCCTCTCTTGACACGCACATGATAAAATCTGAAGAAGGCCGTAGAATGGATCAGCCAGAACATTCCAGGAACAACAAAAATAACAATAAGAACAAGTTGTCCGAATAATACTTTGAACGCTGAAGTACGTATTTATGCGTAATGATGTCTCTCCCGAAAATATCTTTAAAATGAAAGAATTAAACAAGTTTGGCTACGTAAAGGCCAAATCCTCCTTGCTTTAATAAAATCAAAGTGGTAAACAAAACAGAATTCGTTTCTTCATACAATATCATTCCAAAACAACGCACCCCAAATCAATTCCTTTGTTAGTTAGAAATTCAATGTTTACAAAGGAAAAAAAAATATAATAAAACTCTTTCTAACTTAGAAACGGACAAAATTCTACAAGGAACACAGTTTTGAAATAATCATCTTGGGTTCACATTCTATTCATCATATCGAAGAAATCAGACACTGCCATTTTTGTTGTTGTTTGACTCATCATCATTTGTGTGTACGTCATGGTTTTACGAGTACAACTCATCGGGTTTTGGGTGAGGTAAACTTGTTATATTATTTTTTTAAAATTTTGTAAAGATCATCTCCTTATTCGAGAAAATATGCAGTTGAATGAAAATCATTATTCTATGAATTAATCAGACGAGTATCCCATATTTGTTGAAACCACATTTCAGACGATGTGTCGTAAGTTATAAGTTGTCGTCCATTTTTTTTAGGTCAAATCATCGTTATCCTTCAAATGAGAACAATTCGCAAAATCCGATTATTAAAGATCCGTAGAGACGATAAAACTAGCCCAGTCAGCGAATCATTATAATTGAGATGGTGATAGTAGTTTGGATAGAGAATGGATAGCACTCAAAGATCACAAGATCCTACATGTATTTAAAGGTCAGAGAACGCATCTTGAAAACATCAAAGAGGGAGATACTAGTTAGAACGATTAATAAAATAATGACAGTGTCTCATCACTCGGAAAGTCAAGATTTGGGGCCTTATTCAATGAAGAAAAGACTGTATTATTCAAACAGACTTGCATACTTGAAAATATTTTCCCAGATTTTGCCATTATGTATTGTGAGTATCGTGCGTTAATTCCAATTATAAGCTATCTTCGTGAAAAATGAATTTGCTTGAGCAGTCGAGAATTCCTATTTTGAGAAGATGAAGAAATCAAAGTTTAAAGGGTTAACAGAGCCCTAGATTTAAGGTGGGGTCAAGTGCAGGGGCGATAAATTTCCAAACAGAAAAACAGAAAGTGGATACCCCCCACCCCCTGAAAAAAATAAATAGATAAATAAACTGGCACTGGTTTTTCTCAGCCCTCATTCGGCAGCAAATCACAAATGACAAATATAAACACTGGAAGTCTTTGGATGTATAAATCAGCAGGAAGTAAAGAAAGATAAGAACTTGATATTAAAATACTTCCATAGATAGGTCTACATTAACTGTGGCTTCCCTAAATGTTAGCTTCCTGTACAGCACAATGATAATGTACTTGGTGCCCAATAGATTCATCTTATCAAAATCAACTGAACTAAGTATTCTGAGTCTGATCACTTTTTACATTGAAGTGATACATATTCCTACACAGTACATTCACTTATACCTTTCTCCGTATAAAAATTCTTGAGATGGGAACAACAGTGTTAGGGATCCCTTGCCGGAGGTTAAAAGTTACTCAGCAGCTTGTAAAATAAGCGTGAAGTAGATAGAGAATGAATTCTGCCTCATGGGCTGTATAATATCTCACTTTATTTTCAATACTTTTATCACGCGATCAAAGCCACAAAACTAATAATAGTACAACAGGTGTCCCCCGTTATAACGTGAGTGCTGGGATCGAAGAAAGCCGGCCGCGATATATATAACACTCGGTGAGGATAATCAGGGTTGTCAATTCAGTATTAAAAGTATTTGGAGCTAGATCTGACTCTCCTGAAGCTAGACCTGACTTTCTTTTATATCGTGGACTACGCTACAACGAACCACGTTCTTACGTGGAGGCCTGTATTTCAGTTTCAGCAAAAAAAAAAAAAAAAATTAAATAATTTTGTTTTCTCCCCCTTCCTGATGAGATTAGGGCAGCAGTGTAAAATTCCTTCTGGGGAATTTATGAAGCAAGAATCGTAGGATGAGGATTCTTAGCTTACTATATTGCTCAATTCCACACTTCGTTCTCAGCATATTAATCACGTTGAAAAATCACGGAAATAATTGTTTTCCAATCTTTCTTTCTTAAAAAAAAAATAACGATGGGTGGGTAAATATACACAGTTTTGCAAAACTACCCAAACTTCTTGTGGGATTAGAGCAGTAATGCCAAAGATTATTAACAAGAATTTAAAGAGTTATAAAGAAATGAAAAAAGAAGACATTTTTAAACGATAACTTAGAGGGAAAATGCACAAGAAAAATATCTTTAAAAAATTAAGATTGATTAATGACATACAAGAAAAAATATCCAGATTAATATCAACCATTTCAATTTGTGAGACGTGTCTGTCCCCATTGATGTACTCCAATCCAAGAGTCCACACCCTTCCCCACCCATTTCCTCAACAGGGAAAAAACACCAACAGCTTATACTGCACTAAACACCAGTTGAGTTAGCATTGAACCAGCTCATTACTTGGATGGGTAACCATCAAGGAACAGTAGGTAACCGGCAGTCTGCTTGCCGGGCTTAGCAAAGCTTAGTAAATAACTAATCCGGAGAGTTCTAGCACAGAATACCCACGGGACAACCCGTTCCATGTTTGGAAAGTGGGTCGAACTTTATAGTGTGTGGGCAGCCTGCGTTGTCACGTAAAGTAATTTTTCATCTCGCTTCGACGAATTTCATATTTACATTTATTTTTTACAATTAGATAATTCGAAAGAGCTGGGGTTAAAGGGGATAATTTATAGAAACTACTGAGGAAACACCTATACTCTTCAATTTTTCTATTAATTTTCATAAGATTTCAGGAGAACCGCTGATCCAAACAACTTCAACCTCGACGTTGGTGGGCTGACTAATCTAACACTGGCCAGCTGTCAAGTAATCTCGAAGCACGCACACACACGTAGATTTCTTCGATTGTATTGAATTGACAAGCCCTCCTTTGATTTGTCTGTTCAAAAATAAAAGAAACATTATCAAATATTGTTAATGTTTGACTGGTATTTCTCTCAACTTGATTTCCGTTGCCTTTATTGCAACTCGCAGATTGCGATTTTACGATCATTAGTTAGCAGTTTGAATTGTAAACAAGGAATAAGCTTCTGGTGAGACTCGAACTAATATCCTTCATCTTCAGGAGACTGTCTCTACAAATTAGGCCACAAGGGGCAGTCGGTTGAAGTCATCTAAATCTTTGTAATATTATTCCCTATTTTCCTTGAACGCCTGATACGTCGCTATCTTCATTGTTTACATGTTCAATATGGAAGAGATACTGGCCAAATAATGATAATATCTGACAATGGTAAGAAACCCAAATGATGTTAACATTATCAACGATGCCTTTTCTCAATTGGCACAGCCAATGGTATCTAAAGGTACACATTTTCCATTGAACTGCTGATTCTAATGCTATGTCATCATTTCTTTTTTAATTCCAATGCTACGTAATTCGTTGTTGCTTGGGAGTTTTCAGAAACAGTCAACAAGATTGTCACCAGAACTGACAAAATAGGTTTCTTCAGTTTTTAGACCGGTTTGGCTGGCTATGTAAGTATTATTACGCATACGGGTTGCATCAGTGGAGCTGTAATTTTTAATATTTACCCCCTTTTATTATAAAAAAAACTTTTTTTTTACAAATTCCGCCAATATGATTCTAGTGGGGGACTTCAGTTTCCAATGCATGCTTATGCTAAATTGGTCTGGAGTTGGTGTCCGCTTGTTTTTTGAAAATTCAAACATTTTAATGATTTAACATGAATCGAGAGAAGAAACTTATTCATTGATCACCCCTTATTCCAATTTTTTGATTGATCACCCCCACACTGAATACTGCCAAAAGATGTTGGTCACGTGATGGATTTTATTGCGTGACTAACCAGACCCGTTATTTATTGTTTTTAATATATTCCAAGATCATCTTTCTATTTATAAAACGTTTTGGGTGCTGCCTTCCTTCTGATCACGTATTCACGTCAGTGTCATACAACACAAAACATTTTTTTTCCTTTTTGCATTAACGATGCCATTTTCTGGAAAACTTGCCCCCTTCCCGAATTGCGTTTTCTTTGTATGTGAATATGATAACGCCCACTAGAATAGAAAGATATTCAGCGCAAGGTGACTTGAAAATCAGCTTTCAAAATATAATCTTCAGCTCAACAAATGAAGACTGCTTTTATCTGAGATAAATTGGGCACCATTGAGTTCACCAAAAAGGCTGTCAGAAATGGACTCTATCCCATCCTTTTTTGACAAATACAATAGAAACCAGACTGTCGTTTTGTCTTATCTTCAAGACTCATAGACAAGAAAGACAACGAAAAAAATAGAGTAAGTGAGACAGTGATTAGGAACCAAAACGAACAACAAAAATAGCAACAAAACAGTTATGACCAAAAAAAGGTTAGGTTACTGTTGAATATTTTAATAAACAAAACGAATGAATGAAACGAAAATATCGTCTGGACAGTTGAAAAACTTTATCTCAGATTTCAAAATGAGGTTTAAATTTTTATAACCTTCAGAAAATCTAAAATTCTCCGAAATGGTTTCCCTTCCCCCGAACACCATTGGTTCCCCCAGCTCATATCTTGCGTCCAAGGCCAGGTATTCTCTTAAACAATATCTCTCCATCTGTCAGTCTGTCTGTCTGTCACATGACTGACGATGTCGCCGGTAGCTAGCCAATCAGTGAAGAGGAACCAGGCTAAAAGCAGGACGCCGCTGTTCTTCACTGGCCAGCATTTGTCAGACAGAGGTCAGTATACATGGCTTCGCGTTACTGGAAAGATGTAACATAGGGCAGGAGGAATATGAATGATAGATGGACAAGTTGTGGAGGTAACTATCTACCAAGGCTGTTTTACAGAAAGAAAGAAAGAGAGAACGACAAAGTGAAAGAGAGACTGAAGTGCAATGCACTTCCCGAAGCTAATACACAATTAGTAGACTAGTAATAATTTCTGACAGGTCCCTGAAGATGTATGCTGGGCCGTTTACAGGCCACCTTGATCGGCATCAGTCATTCTGCTCAGTCAGCATAGAGACGACGGATGATGGATTAGCGTAGGGCCATTTTATATTACAAAGATCATCAATCGTGTTGAACCTTGTCCTTTAACGACTTTTCAGAGATCAATCCAAACTGCATGGTACCCTCCTTACTCCTTCCTTGCTCTGCAACCAACCCTCTGAACATTGGCCGGCATTTCCTGCCACCACGCTTGTCTTCCTCTTCCCTCTATTTTTCTCTTTCATCTCTCTCTCTCTCTCTCTTATATTCTTTCTTCATTTCTATCTTCATCTGTTTCTGCTTTACTCTCTCCATGTTTTTTTTCCAACTTCTTCCATCAATTCTTTTCTCTCTTCCTATCCATCTCTTCACTACCCTCTATTTTCCTTGCTCTCTCTTTCAAGCAAGCGTAAAAGAAGAAAAGATGGTCGAAGAAGAAAAAAATCGAGGAAAAATGGAAGAGAAGCTAGAAACAAGAAACGTAAAAGAGAAAAAGAAATGAAAGAAACGATGGAATTATTTTTTTCAGAGAAAAAGGTTAGCAGAAAACGAGAGATATTTTTGGAAAAAGAAAAGGCATCGTTGATTGATTTTGAAATTGAACAGAATGACTTGTACAAAAAAAAGGAAGCAAGAAAGAGAGAGAATAGAGAATAAAAAGACAGTAAAGAAAATGAACGAACTGAAGGAGAAAAAACAAAAAAAGACATTTTTATCAAAGCGGGAAATACAAGAGTGTATATGTGAGGAAGGGTCTGGACGTGTTGGGTGTTATGAGAAATAGGGTGGTGTAGTTCTGCGAGGGTCGGTCCCGTCTTCTTGGTGTGCCGTTGAGTTAGGATGCGGGGGAAGATGATAAAATTAGAAGTTAAAAAAAGTAGATAGGAAAAGAAGAAATTATCAAATGAACAGAGAAATCACAAAAAAAGAGAATAATCCGTGAGATAGAGGCAGGAGTGCGTATGCACGCTAGCACAATACACATATTTAACAACACACTTAATGTATAACTTATAACACATGCATACATATATACAATTTATGGTAAGTAGGTAAATAGATACAAATTATACAGCGAAAAGATAATTAAATAAGCGAAATAGGAGAATAAAATAGAAGGCGGTTTTCTAATTGTTATATTTGCACACGGAAGTGTAGCTGATGGACGGGGTGTTTTTTTTGTTCTTTGCCTCTTTACACGCCCCTCAGGCCCAAAATTGAGGGACCCCCAAAGGCTATATAAATTGTAGTTCACCTATTGCTTTTCTATCGATTATGCAATAACAAATCTCAGTAAATGTTGGAGGGGAGCTCTCAAGGAGCCAAACTACCCCACCTCAAAATCTTTACTTGGGCTTCTGATTTCATGCGTTTAGAAGGAGGAGAATAAGAAGTCTTTGATTGAATATTCCCTTTAAAAGACATAAAAAGTAGAAATAGATTTATGAAAATAAAGATTATCGGAAATACATTTAAAATAACATTATATAAATGGGAAATTTCATAAATATGAAAATAGAAATGAATAAGAAACAAAAAAAAAACGAATTAAAAACAAAATAAACATGTCTGGTCAGTCACTCAATAGAAACAACCAACGTGTTTTGGCAGTATATCGTGTTAGGAGTGATCAATAAAACATCGGAAAATGAGTGATCACTGAATAAGTTACTTCTCTTGCTTGCCCTTTGTTGGATCACTAAAAAGTCTGAATTCAAAGATAAAAAAAGCTTGAGCACGGCTGGACACAAACTAATGAACCAGTTTAGCAAGGACTTACACTGTAAATTGACCCCTCTCACCGAAAAACCTTGGGGGGAGGGGGCTAAAAAACAAAAAGAGTCTTCTTTTCTACGCATAATATACAACGAGTAAATGTATAAATTTTCAGCTCTCTAGCGCCATTGGTTTGGGCCTTTACGCGCCGTACATACATACATACATATATACATACATACATGCATACATACATACATACGTACATACATAGCCAGCCAGACCAACTTGAAAACTGAAGAAATCTTTGTTGGCGTAGATAGAATTGGTTCTCGTAACTAACAATGAAGTTAACGATAGGAAACAATGTAAGCCTCATTATTATATTCGGCATGAAGGAATCAACAATTATCATTTTTTAAATTTTTATTTCAGTTAATTTTTAATCATTTTTCAATTTTTGTGGGGTGAGTGAATCCGCTATTCATCTTGTCCACCAATTGATTAGTCATTAAATATTAATTAGTTACTGATTGGTATTTATTAAATACTTAATTATTTAATTTCCATGATACGGGAGAATAGATTAAGTAACTAATAAATATTAACACGTGGCTTATTATTAATAAGTATCTAAATAAATGAGAAAACTAGCAAAAAAAAAAAAAAAAAAACATAAAAAAAACACCCATAAAAAATATTGGATGTAATTACCTTAATGATAATTATAATTATGACGATGATGATGATGATTTTTTTTTCCTTTCTACCGCCCATTACCTTTCTCACATTATATAAAAATGATCATACTTTTGTTTGGGTTATTATTAATCTTAAGATATTATCAACAAGGTCGAAGGAAAGAAGATAGGCGGGGTGCGGTTGGTTTTGAGCTGTGGGTTGGGCTTACAGATCATTGGGTTGGGTAGGCAAAAGCCGGGAGAGTCAACGGTGCAACGGAAGTGCTCATTGTATCGCCATAACCCGAAATTCCATAACGATTGATTTTTCGCTCATTCATTTTTATTAATTTTTAAGAAAAATGAAGAAAGAAAAAAAATTATTGACCCTGTCCATACACGCCGCTCATCTCCCCTGCCTTTTCTTTACCCTACACCGCTTACCTCCCCTGCTTTTTCTTCCCCCATGTCTCCGATTGGCTCAGTACCAGCGACTCCAATTTGAAGAGAGCAGCATTAATAAATCTACAATCAGCACTAATAATTTTTCTGTTTGTATACGAGCAGTTTTGAACTTTGATCCGTGTTTCGTCTCCATTCCTGCCTGCCCGCCTGTCAGTCAGCCAATACAAGTCTTCAATGTAAGAGGCAAAAGCGCCATAAAAATCCAAGAAATAAAATGAATATCCTCTTAAAGCTTTGGGGTTCTTGGCGTAGAGCGATGGTTAGCAAGTTATCCCAGCACAGGGTTGCCAGATTTGGCCAAAAGGGGAGATAATCCAGGCTTTATCTCAGAGACTCACCCAACCCAGACATTGGAACAGCATCTGATCTTCAAATCGAGCTAATCTTGATAAAGCTTGGATTATCTCCCTTTCTGGACAACTCTAGTAGACCTGATCTAGCATTCCCTAGTATAGTCAGCTCAAACCTTTTGAGATGCCTCGCTATTTCAGCCTTGTGTCAGAATAGTAAGCTTAGTAAGCTTTGCTTTTACTTTTCCATTCAATTCTGAATTTTCATTTGGGTTCATACGTTTAGATAATTCGATATACAATACCAAAATCCGGTAGTAACATACATACACGTAGAAAGGGAGTTGTTGTTTTGCAGGGATGCCATAAAAAAATCATAATGGAAAGGATTCCCCGGTTAGTTCAACTTTGAGAACCACTTCTCTAGGCAGTATGACCCAAGGACCCGACTCATACGTTCCAGGATGAGATCTAAGTTCGAATTTCGCTGGAACCGATAAATGTACAAAGACTTTTCTAACATGTATTTTGTGGCCACAGTAACCGGCAGATCATGAAACCATATTGGTACGATCAAGAACACGAACACCCGTGTGACTAGGAAGATGAGATGTGAATTTTCAAAACAATGTCTGACAGCTATTTAAATGCCTGTGAGTACTTGTCATTTCATTTTGAAAAATGATGTCTACAGTACTTACCGGAAAGTGTTGGATTTATATTGAATGTGGATTACTTTGTAGTTAAAGCTGATTCATGTCAAGTAAACCCCTACCATTACTAAAAAAAAGTGTCGGTATCCGAACTTTGTATTCTAATCATTCTTTCCTGTAGACATTTGTGAGGTCTTCTTCAAAAGGATTCTCCTTAAGCCCTTCCAGAAAAAAAAGGCATTAAGATCCAGATAATGATAATAAGGGAACGCACTACCCCAAGACATATGGTACTTTGGAGGTATTTAAGGGCAGGTTATGCACTCAAGATATCGAAAATAGGGATTCTAGGTCACTTGTAATGTCCTTAAGCACTTTTTGAAACCCCTTCTTTGAAATTACAGTTCTTTTGATTTGGATTTACTATATTTCTGCTTAACCATATTTTCTATCGTTATTATTTTGCAGATATCTGTGCAACTACGTCAACTTCGGTACAAAGTCATGTTCATGAAAGCACACGGCGTGGAACAAACTCACAGTCAACGGCTTGCGAGACAATCCCACTAACTGTACAGCAAGAGGCATTCCTAAATATCATTTATTTCATTTGTATGTATACTTACGTAACCTTTCGTTCACGATAAAAAATAAATATTCTTTGTGTCGAAAAACACCAGGAAGAATACTAAAAGTGTTTTCAGCCAATCGAACATAACTTCACACAGTGATGGGGATGGGTTTAAAGAACTACGTATTCGGCAATAGTTCCCAACATGGGGTCCACAAAGGTATTACTGGGGTCTGTGAACTTCTCGGAGTAAGCAAACCTTTAAATAAACATTGGGTTAGTGGGAAACATTATTCAAATAAAAAGGGTCCTTAGGATCGAAAAGGAAGGGAATCACTGGTTTACGGTGAGGCTGTATCTAGAATTTACGCCCAGAAATCAAACAGAGGTCCATCAGGGGAGTGACTTGAGTCTTCCTGGGTGTTTTGAATGTTACCCATAAAAAAATGGAAAAATTAAATATACGCCGTACCACAACCCATTCAAATCTTTACACAGCTCAAAGAATACTCAAGGACTATCTACTTTCCCACAATTACTGTCGAGAGAGTGGCTACAAAAATGACTACTATATCTATTGTTAGTCTTGACAAAATGAGGCCCATCATAATCGTGAATTCAAATAACTATAAATTCGTTCTGTCTAAATTATTATCAAACATTTGGCTATTTTCACAAGCCTAATTTCATGGTTCATTACTGATATTTAAACTTATATTTGTTGTCTACGTAGCCCCAACAATAAATCTGTCACCCAATGATGAAAAAAGGCGTTTATTTTACACAACAAATATTTTCAGCATAATCTCCTTCCTGGTCGTAGCACTACACCAAACGCTTGACTCCATCAATCACATTGATTGAAATTATACAATGGAAATTTCTGATCAGATGTCAGCTAATATCTTCTACGGACGTATTGATCCACTTTTGTACAACTAAGAAATGGTTGGGGAAAAATGGAACGTTTTCTTTCCTCATTCACCTGTCGAAGGCTGTAGAACGAACCGGTCGAAAATTTTTGGTAAGAGCACCAACAGAACAAAAAAGCTCAATTGTTCGAACAGAGTTTGGACTTTCTAATATGTTTTGGACGATTCAATTCCTTGTTTGTGTTGTAAACACTACGTTTCGGCCAATCCCTTCTACGGCTTTCTTCAGGTGTACTACTTGAGACACTCTTTGAATGTTACTGACCCTTCTCAAAACTATAAACAGCATTGCCAATTTAGCGTTAATTGTTCAGGCAGCACGAAAATTCAACATTTAGCGCTATATTCTAGTAATTTTAGCCAATCCTTTAGCTATTTACTGGCCATTTTAGCCAAATCTCGTAATTTCTATCTAATAAATATAGCCGTGAAATAGCTGATTATTTTTTGCATGTTTTGGCGTTTTTTTTGTTTTTTTTTGGTTTTTTTTAACTCTTTTTCGAGATTGAACTAGTGCGAAGATTTTTTTTAGAGTTGCCAATACTGGAATTGAGACTCTAGACTATTTTTTTCCAACGCTTAGGTCCTATCATAAAACATGCAGCAATCAGGTCGATACACTAATGCGACAATAATAACAGCTAATCTTTGAAAACGAAGTAAAACAAAGCAGTAGTTCGATGGATGTAGTATGAATCATTTTATACCTATACGGCTTATTGGTTAAAGACTCTGAACAAACGTTACAGCGTGTTCCCATGAAACGAGTTCGATTCTCAGCTGATGTTACTTCTTCAAGGCTTAGATAGACAAGTACATTCTACCAGTGCAAATGAACAGTGATCAAGCATAGGTAAAAGCCAATATTTTGCATACTGATTTTCAAGGGAGGCATACCTCCCCCACATGAAAGATTGGCATATCACAATCTTCCAATCACAATTTTCCACCTTATCTTACGAAGTGAAGCTTTGCTAATATCGAAGCTAGAAGGACAGGCCAACCCGTTCTTACGTCGGTGTTGGGGTTCAAGAAAGCCATTATCACGTTATAACCTAGCCACGATCAAGTTAGCAAATTTGGGGCCAAAACTAGCTATTTTCGAGTCCAAAGTTCACCGTGTTATAACGCCAATCGCGCTATTACGGACTGCGTTATAACGGGGGAGGTCAGTATTACCAGCCGACTTGTCCTACAATTCAAGTATCAAGTATCCATATAAGGTAAATAATTTCAACCAGGATTTACAACGGTCATTAAATTTCTCCGGTTTGATAACTGACTACTACACTTCGAATAAAGGACATACATTACTCACGTGACCTTCCACACCCGACCCGAGAAACATTAGCAGACAGCGGTGATGGCTATCTATCTTTCATCCCCATTCCACGTATACCCAGTGGAAATGCGAAGCTCCGGACACGAAAGGTAAACTTGTTGACGAGTGCGGATTACTCTTCTTACCGAAAAGAAAAGGGCAAGTTTCCGACGTACACGATGACTCTCTCGCCAGATAAGACACGGGACACAAATCGTTCGCCTCAGCCCAGAATTTAATGACGGTGTCGTCTGGTACACGCTGATGTAGAACAACAAGCGGTTGAGCAGAGTACAAACAGTTGTAAAACAAGCATTTCCTTCTCCTTTTTCCCCCCACCCCCACCACCAACCTAGACGAGGGGGGGGGACAGGGAGCAGGGCAGTCGAGGCTGGAGCTGAGAAATACTAGGACCTCCACCCCGACCAAAAAACAAACAATCACTAACAGCAATTAGCATGGGTATACATGAACTTGAACAAAGATATGTACTCCCTAGGGTAGGGTTTACCTAACTACAATTACTGGGAACAGATCCTCCCCACCTAACCCAGAGACCCAAATCAGGGATAATTATTTGCCCGACCAGAGATAAACCACGGTCAGTATCAAAAGAACACAAGTCCTCCTTTCTTTTACTTTCAGATTTATGTCCCATACTTCTAGGTTTTAATTTGAGGTGTTTTTCTCCTTTATTGTCAAACTTTAGTCCGTAACAATAACAGCAAGAACAATCCTCTCCAATTTATGGGAAGTAAACTATACACTGTCACATTATAACCAAACCTAGGTATCAATTTACCATATCCCTACGGCGATTTGAAATCACGACCCTGTGATTGGAAAGCCAAACTGACAAGTCTTATGTACCTTCGAGGAGACTGACTCTTTTTGTGGCCTTTTCGGCATGGATTAAAATGTAGTATCTGTTCACCGGCAGAGCCTGAGGAGCTGGAACTGACACTTGCCTGTCGAATGGGCCGGAGAGGGTGTGTGTCAAAGACTGAGAGCGCCGGTGCAATGTGTCAGCCAACGAGGTTTTATTGAGGCTGCATATTGCTACGCGTATTGGGAACCTTCGGATTCCCTTTCTATCACTCAGCCCTGCTGAGAGGAATACGGCACACCGGGTCAGCACTGTTCCATTGCACTTAACGGAACAGGTCGCGCTCGTACCTAACGCTTTCGTGGCGGCGGTTGTGTCTCCTATTTTCCAGACGTAAAGCCCCGACCATGAGTCAGATTTTGCTCTGCTGGGAGAGTAAATAGATAGCACCTTCGAATTTACTTATCAAATAATAAATATGCAAATTCATTTATACATCCATATAATGAATATGTAAATTTCTTTTGTTGCTAACGTATTGATGTCATTGGTTAATTAGCCTTCCTGTTATGACATAACAATTAAGATTACGTCATTGGAACCCGTAGGCCTTCACGTCCGATCACCGTTTGGAACAACTGGAGTCGAATTGAAATTCGAAAAAAAAAAAAAAAAGAAAAGAAAGGATACTTGAATTATAAAAGATAGATTACCCTATAAAGTTGCTTAAGGTTCCTTAGTGCTGACCCATACATAAATAACCCCGTCATTTTTAACGGGTATATTCTAATTATATAAAATGCAAAAATTGTTATAATCATCTTCAGTCAGAATAGAATTAGGAGTGGAGTTTGACCCCTGCAGCAACCAGGCTTGTCTCTCTGTCCTTTTCAGAAGCTACACGGAGTTTACAATACAGATACCCCGCCGATATTCAGGCAATCTACACTCTGGCGCCTTTCGCAGTTTGGTCAAAATGACGGAAGAATAACTGGAAGGTTTTGCGACCATAAATCAAGTTTGGCTAGCGATTACAGATGTGTCTAGAGATTTCATCGTTTTGTAAGAGTTTTTTTTCCAACTTATTTCGTCTATATTCAAAGCTAACAAAAACTTGTCCATCAATTTTAAATAAATGTCTGTAGCACGTTTTTGTTCAGTCATCAAATATTGATAATAACAAGTATATTTTCCCCTCATCTATCTTCTAAGAAACGTATTCGTCTGTCTGTCTGTCCGTCACACTAGAAAAATACTTTTCTGTAAAGGGAGATAACTATCAAATGCTAAGGGAGAGTAATCTCCCCTATTCATTTATGTGCAAATACGTTAAATTTCAGTAACTCACTTAACTAAGGATGCCATTATTTTAAAATATATAACCCAAACGAGAGGAATACATACATAGCCGTCATAATGCAGTGGAGGGAAATGGGAAACTGACAAATAATTGGTTGATATGCATGTAAGTAAACAGCATTATATATATATATATATAAAGTTATGAATTGCATTTTTTTATATAGAAACTAGGATCATATATTCATTTCTTAATACACACACATCAAACACAATGAACATTTAATGTAACATGAGGTCATTAAAGTGTTGATAGGTTAGGGTTCAGCTTTCTTTCAGTTACTCCTTCGACAATATATCAGTTCGGGCGATTTTTCACCGAGAATTACACACATTTTTATTTGTATACATGAGAGCCGTCAGCAAAGCGACGGGTCGTAGACTAGTCTGTCGGTAAATGTTTCACGGGTATTTTCAAAAAATACTCTCGTAGCTATCAAATGATTCGAGTCACTTAGGAAGTTTTTCACAGACCGCACATTTTACAATCACTCACTTGTGTAGTCAAAAAGCATAAATATCTCCCTTGATACATATGAATTTTTTTCCAAGTGATCTTAATAAGCGGAAGTTCATGTACAGAATTTGTAAATGAAACGCCACTTCGTGACAAAATGTAACCGACTAACTGAAGCAGCTCAATAGATTATCCCAATATTGCTATTAAAGTACTTTTGAACATCGCTCGTACAGAACTGTGCAGTCAGCGTCAGAATCAGTCAAATGTACAAACTTCATTTTTAAAAATTTACAATATTATAACATGAAAAAATATCATTATATTCAGTTTCAATTTTTCATCACTTTTTCAGAAAAGATATTGGTAATTTTGTTTGAAAAATGAAGAAAATATAAATCCTTAATGTCAAAGAAACTTCCCATGAAGTCAGTCAATATTCGAGCATTTCACCATAACTAAGAGAAAACATCCTGTATTCCCGTGTATGACAATGATGTTATTAATAAAATGGACCTAACCCGTTACAACGCGCTTTGATATAAGTCGGTGGACCCCAAAATATTATTCTAGCTCTAAAAGAGCAAGATTTAGCAACAAAATAGCTATATTAGCAACCCTTTTTAATCGCAGCTCTGTTATAACGTGTTTAGATTTCTAAAACCCCAACATTCGTGTTATAACGGGGAACAGTTGTATCCATTTGTCATTGAATCGGAGTCATAAGTTTGATGTACAAGTCAAAAACGCCACGTCTGGAGTGGAGGAATGAATTAATTGCCAGGTTGGTAGGTCACTCAAATCATTTCCATGACATTCCTCTAAAGATATATAAGCGTACATCGATTCTTCGGTTGTTTTGCAGTAAATAATACCATCTACAAAATAAATAAACAAAGACATTAGTCCAAAGATGGGTCAACATTCCACCTGCCATTACTACAAAGCAATAAGTCAATCTGATCGTTTTGTCCTTCGAATTTTTATGACATCATCAGAAAATGTTTTTTCTTCTCTGAATGATATAATTTCAAGTGGCCATGAGGTCAAGGTCCAGTTCTACATTGTAATTGCAGTGTTAATCGAATCCCTCTTCTAAAACATGACATAACGGGCGGAAACTACCTGATTTTATTTTATTCTCCAAGTTAGAGCACGATGCAGGGATAAAAATATCATCCCAGCCATGTGCTGATTGGAACATATTAAGGACGGACCGACCGAAATATCCTCTTATAGAGATGCATCTAAAAACGTGCATTTTAAATTTACGTCTTGAATATAAAAAACGGATTTCTCGAAATTGTTCAAGATGGCTATTTGCTCTAAAATTTGTGACCCTTATTTCATACATGCGCTGCAGCGAAAATAACCCCTGTGCCGACAATAAAGCCTTCATCAAATGGTGACTTTGGGGTCAAGCGTGGTTTCGAAACCGAAGCAGCATTATCCCATACTTAGATCGACTCAGATTTCCTTTGCAGAGAGGGGATACCAAACGAATTGTAGGGTCTACACCAGTCATAAATGAAATCCTGCATCTTAGCCGTAGCTATAAATGAAGAGTCATTTCTCAATAAGAAAGGTATTGCTTTAGCTGTGTCAAGAATTTTCAATATTTTTAGTTTTTCCTGACAAAAATAGACCCTGTTTTCTGCCATTACTGTGCAATATATACGTATGGGATGCACTTTTACAAATCAACCATCTTAAACATAACGCAAGAAAAGATGGGAAAATGATGTTGACTATCATAGTTTTAGATGTTATATTCAATGAAGCTTATCTCAAAGACAAAAACAGCCGCTAGAATATTCAACAATATACCTATCTATCTATCCAAGAGGTATGTATCAGAGTTGATGGTTATCAAATTATTCTTGGAGACCATTGTTTCTCAGTGTCGAATTAAGCTAGAGAGAAGTGCATAATATTTCAAATCAGCACGTCCACTTTTTATTCGTTGCTTAAAAAAATCAAACATACAGGCTCAAGACCGAATAAAAACAGTGCAGGACCTGTGATATATGTCATAAAGGTTCTCCAAATTAGGGAAAATAAATATATAGATAAATGTTGAGGCACTTTTTTAATTGAAAAGTAATTGAACTCTTCCATTAGCTGTCCTACCAGATAATACGACGAATATGTCTGACTTTTTATTGATAGTATCACTTTATTTCCATCTTGATCTTTGTGCAGTGGCTATGACTTCATTTTCAAATACCTCGTATTTATGTGTCGTATATGTATCACATCGAAACTTCACTTCTATTAGTTACTGCATTGAAATAATAACTCCAATTAAAGGCGATAGTTGGCTGAAATCGATAATCCTAAACACCCAGTCGTTCATAGGAGTTGAGGACATTATAGTAATATAGCATTCACTGAATGGGAATAGATACCTTTCAGGATTTAGCGCGGAGCCCTTAAAATTGCGAGGCCCATTGCATATCCTACTTTTGCTACAGAGATAATCCAGAGTTACACAGGCTAAGACCCAAGTGAGGGGCGCATACGGAACTTCATGAGTAACATGAACGGCTAGTGACACTCATTACAAGTTACCAAATGTGGAGTGATCGAAAACCTGAGACGTCATCCCACCGTCTTTTCCGCCTTGAAATCCCCTCAACCCCTGCTCTCAAGAATGAAAGAATTAGAAAGAAAGTGAAGAAAAATTCCAGCCGTAGGCCCAATTCAAACAAATAGTGACACTAGTTACAAGCCGGGAGGACCTGTGAATTGTAATGGGTAGTCTATCTTTAGGAGTAATAATGGTAATCATATTAACCATAAGATGTCAACGTGACAAAAAGCGGGGCGGGGAGAGGAGATAGAGAACCCAGAAAGAAACAAACATCACTAATAAACAAAACATTAACAATAAACAAATTCCGCGACCCCCTTCTCTCTTGTCATTCAAACCCTTGAGTTCCCACCACCAGCTACGGAATACCAGTTTCAAATGTCAGTGATTGCCTATTATCTACAGAACAAAAGGGTCCAGTCTAGAAGAATCTTATCTACAGACAAGATTATAGAAAAATCCCAGCAGGCAGGTGCCCACCTTGTAAAAGACCCAATCAATCTATGTCACACCATTAGAACAGAGAGACATACAGTATACACCACTGCATTGTCCATTGTTCTTGGTTGGAGATGTACAATCCATCAAGTTGTCAACCTGTACGACGGTGTAGGGTGAACCCAAGGGAAAAACCATCGTTGGCCACGCCATTGTGCCCAGCCATGAGTCACGTGCTGTCAACCTAAGCCAGAACCCTCCCTACCGCCTACAACACCATAAAAAATAAATAAAACCCGCATTTAAAAAAAACAACATATATTTACAAGGAGGTCTATTTTCTGTAATTTTTTCTTAAATTATTTATTTTTTTGAATTAGCCGGGATGGTATAAAAAAAAATGTCCCTTTTTGATAGACTGACGAATCTGACAGAGGAGTAAGATTATTTTACTTAGACAGCATTTGATGAAGAAGGGCAAAGACCGTTTCCCAGACACCTCGGTCTTTGTCGAAAGAAGTTTCTTGTAACCTTCGTTCGTTGCAAGTCTATCGTTTATTTTGTATTTTAAAAATCTTTTTTGCTCCTTATATTGCGATATCTAACAGGAAAAAAAATTATGGAGACAGGTCTGGTTAGTCATCCAATAGAAAACGTCATGTAACAAACACCTTTTGGCAGCATGCTCAGTTGGGGGTGATCAATTAAAAAAATAAGAAAAAGGGCTGATCACTGAATAAGTTGCTTCTCTCGTCTTTTGTTGAGTTGTGATCACTAAAAAGGTCCAATTAAAAAAAAAGCCCGAATGTTCCCAGGCACAAACTACGGGACCAATTTAGCATATACTTACATTGCAAATTGAATCCTCCTCTATAAACCTATTGGAGAATTAAAAAAACAAACTAACTTTTTTTCTAGACATCAGGAGTAAATGTTGAAATTTTCAGCCCCCTAGTTCCATTAGTGTGGTCTGCATGCCTCATAGATACATACACCCATAGCCAGCCAGCCAAACTTGAAAACTGAAGAAACCTACGGTGTCAATTTTGGAGACAGTTTTGGTTGACGGTTTCTAATTTTTTTATTTTAAAAAGAAGAGAAGCGAGAGAAGAGGTATACGTGATTGATGAGACAGTGACAGCAAAATAATAGGGTGTTAGATAGAAATATAAAAGAGAGGAAAATAAAGAAGGGGAGGAGATGAAAAAGAATCAAAAGGGTGGGAGGAAAATGAACAGGTGCAGGAATGACAGAGTAGGAGGAGCAGAAGTTGTCAGAGTGAGGATGTGTAGAGAGAGAGAGAGAGAGAGAGAGAAGTTTAATAATAGAGGAACATTGTTAAAGAACAAAAGAAGTAGAAGGGAGAGGAGGAGTGTCAGTTAATGGCTAAGCCACGTGAGAGAATGGTTGCATTTATAGGAGAGAGAGAGAGAGAGAGAGAGAGAGAGAGGGAGGAGAAATGGGGCTCATCGAAATTTTGATGATGAGAATTAGTAAAAAGGAAGTAATGAAGAAAAAGAGAGGACACTGAAATGGAGATGGCAGAGAGAAAGTTGGAAAAGTGAGAGGAAGAAATCAACAGAGATGACGACGATCAAGAGAGGAGAGGTTGGTTATGTACGAGACAGCGCCCCTGGGAGGGTGATGCAGCCGGTGCATCGCAAACGGGCCTGGGCTGCCGGACGGTAGTGAGAGTTTCTTCAGTACAGCTATATACCGAAACTATAAGCCCGACCCCACGAGAACAGGATATGATACAAGGTCGGTTATGCGTAGGGAACCTTACACGCGAACATGTGGGAGCAAAAACTTCCTCAAAAATTATCTCAAGTCCAAGCAACTATTATTGCAAGGACATAAAAGCGCAACTAGGTCACAAGGTTAACCCCGATCACATTCGTCTAGACCAGCATTTTCGAAGCGGGGTCCGCGGCAGTATTTCCTCCAAACGTGACATTGTGAATCTTGTGTCAGAAAAATAACATCATACTTTGAAGAGCTATCAAAAGAACATTATTATTGCACACAGACCTGTACTTTATATTTGGATTCAAATAAATGTAATCCGTTTAAAATATGATTCTAATAATGCCAAAATATCTTTTTATTGTAGTCAGTTCATTGATTAGTCTAAAAGCTAAACGATGAAAACAGAGACCCGCCAGAATATTACCTTTGTAGCAGAGATCCTGGAGTTTTCAATGTTTCCGGCCAGCGAACATAGTATACAGTGCTAAAAGGATTACCGCGGATGGAAATAGGATGGCTAAAGAACAAGGGCGTATGTGCAGAGTGTGTCTGTGTTCGTTGAGAGAGGGAAGACTTCCAACCAGTTAGAAGATTCTTTTTCGAGGCCTTACAACGAGGGTTAACACAAGTAATTGAAAACGGGTCTTTGGACAAATGTGTTTGGGATCTTAGAAAAACCTGGACTTTAAAAAAAAATTTATTCTGTAACCAGTTAGCTTGCCCAATCATCAAAGGTCATTCCAAGATTTCATGATCATTCTTAATTCCTAATACTCAACTTAAATCTCCATTTCCCACCGCCTACCTATTAGCATTTTTCAGCAGCATAGCTACTTTGCCAAGTTAAAAGATTATAAATTCCTTTCAAAGAATCGGTGATTGAAATAGGGTGGGGATACATCGCATACCTACTTATCAATTTCCATTTTTTTTTTTTTGTGCGTTCAATGTCTACAAATGGAGACATTAACGTAAACCCTGTTCCCGAAACCCAGTTTCAATACTTCACAGAATACAAATTTTGTATTGTGTTTGATCTGGATTCTGACACTGGCTTATATTCAAGGGAATGAGTTGAAGTAGTTTGGTGTTTGGAAAGACACAAACTAATCAAAAGTGTTAGCATGTAAGAGAATTATTCAAGTCTCATTTTCGTTTCCCGCTCTATCACAATGATTCGGCTGGCTGATTAATTCTCCAGCCTTCTTCTGGTGGAATTTTGTCAGAGGGATGAGGAGGATGTCAGCACCTTGGAAAACTTTAATGAGTGATCGGCGCGGAGCAGACAACAGTAACGTAGTCTTTAATCTAACTCGAACACCAAAACCCTTAGAGAGGTAGGCAGACAGAAAGACGACAAGAAAATAAAACTCTACAAAAAACGCGTAGGGGAGACGTAACAAAAACTAAGTTGTTGTAGACAAAAGGAACGGAAAGGTGACATATTTCATTGACGAGAAGACGGGTATGTTATAGGGATATCTCCCGTTTTCTCTATCTCTGAGATGAAAGAATAAAAAGGAAAGATACAGGGGAGAATCACGAAGGAGAAAAGATTTTAAAACCAATGAAAATCAAGGGAACGAAAAGGGAGGGGGGCAAAGAAGGCATGTTGCGTCACACAATCAAGCAAGTATTTGTATTCTAAAACTGTCTACTTAGTGCATAATAACAAGCCAATTTGTCTAAATGCCTGGCAAGCTATTGGGAAAGTAAGATAGAATGAATGAAGAGATGAACGATCTGCCTCTTCTATTCAAAACAAGCCTTTCTTTTGATAAACCCAGGGTTAAACATGTAGACTCAGGGACAAAAAAACTTTTCAGTATTCTTCGTTGAGATCAAAGTTGTAGCTCACCGATGACATGGAAATCACTTCTGGACCGACACGTGTATACGGATTCACGCAATTGGTTGGAGAACTAAGGATCCATACGCCAGACTGTACCTCCCCAACGCACTGAGAGGGGAGTTTGTTTTTTTTTTTTCTCTCCAAATTTACGCTAAAAAGACTGAGTTGAATTTTGCCTTTAGTGATGATGGAGAATAAATACTCTCAGTAGATGCATCTTTGAGTGAGAATTATTATCTTCGTAAAATTAATTTAGTTCGAGTAGACAGAAATGCTCATCAAGCTCAGTCTCTCTCTCTCTCTCTCTCTCTCTCTCTCTCTCTCTCGGAACAGGTGTCTAATTAACGATAGGATTGGCACACAAGATTCCCCTATAGTCTTTTTTAAAATGCTTTCACGCATACTCTAAATCGCTTTGTCGGTCCCAAGTTAACTAATATAATAGTGACGTAAAGAGAACACCGAAAAATTGCACTAGAAAATTACCTCACCAGTATTCACAAGCATGGGATTGTAGATTAAAATTGTTATTTTTCAAATACAATTCATAGTTTCCATTCTAATGGCCCAGTTAGCCGCTCTTTCCCTTCCGGTGGTTCTCTCTTATCCCTGGTTCACCTTTCAGAGCCCTTCCCCCTAGACGCATTTTCCCTTTGAGTGGCCCTACTACCCACAGTTTTATCTCCACTGATACGTGGATGCATCACTAGATTTTCGTTCTTGTCAATTGATTAAATGGCAAAAACATTTCTGTCCCCTAGTAATAATACTTTATTCCTGAAGTGAAAATGCACGGATTTGAATTGTTGAATATGAAGCTTCAAATAACTTGGGCAGCATTGTCCTATTCCAATTGTGTCCCATTTAACTGAAAAATCTAAAAAATCTTACGTTTTAAGCACCTCAGATCAATGCTTTTGGAACCTTGAAAACTCAAGAACCCTTTCTATAAAGGTAAGATTCTGGCGAACTCCTGTATTTTTAGCATTTAGTTTTTATTTTATGGGCAACAATAAAAAGCAATTTTTGACCTTTAAAAATCATATACCAAATGGGTTACATTTGCTCAAATTTTAATACATGGCAATGTTTTTTTTTTTATAGCTGTGCGATGAATAGTGATGTTAATCCACAAAATTCACAAAGTCAGGTTCAGATGGAAGAACGCTGCAGAGCCCTGAGCATTATTTGACGGACTTCCCAGGGTCCGCAGATCCCAGTTTTAAAACCTTCAAAACCGCTGCTGAGAAAAAAACAACATAAAATAAATAAAATAAAAAAAAACAACACAGGGAATATAGTCATAAGGATCTGTAGGGGGTAGGGGAATTCGGATCAGGCTTTCTCAGATAAGGTGAAAGGATTACAATCTTATAATCAATGAAGGATAATGGTTTTATATAACCCCAATTTAATGTACCTATATAAAAGAATGGTATTATTCTTTGCTGGCAACAGTATATATTCCCAATATATCCATTTGGCCCAGCCCCTCCTCCCCAGAAATATATCCTTTCACATTCACCCAGGGAATATACATCCATTTCCATCACCACCACCTACACCTTGCAAAAGTGTCAGCAGACACTCATGGACAAAGTGCCAGATCTGTAAATCTATGCTCTAACTACTGAGCTACATCTGAAAGTGGTCAATGTCATGAGTAAATGTATAAAGATTTGAGCAAAGTTTCCATAGATTCATGATCCCAAGAATAAAAGAAACGCTTTTCAGAGTGGTCAGTGTGAACGATCAGTGACCAAAAGGAATTGACCAATGGTGTAAGGAAGATTGTAGTCACATGACAGGCTGTGTGGCCAAGTGTGCTATATATGGACTCCATTGCATGGATACAGACTCACAGCACCAAGGGTCAGGCAGGTGACATAAGATCAATAAGTCCTTACATGGTGTGTTTGCATAAGAAGGGTACATGGAAATTATATGTCATATTTCATGGGCTGGACAGGATACATGTGTGTGCATTGATATATATGCACATGTGTGCATTTGGAGTATGTATGAGTACATATACACACAATCATTCTATCAAATGGTCAGACAAAATCAAAGTCTTTACCTCTAATATGTATGTGCATGTGTGTTCCGTGTGTGCATGATATATATTCTTCTTCTATGGAATATTTGTATAAGAAGGGTACATGAAAATTATAACCCATATTTCATGGGCTACACAGTATATATATATATATATATATATATATATATATATATATATATATATATATATATATATGCACACACACACATGTTTATGTGTGTGCCAATACAATTCTATGACATAAATGGATACACTTGAAGTAACTTTAATATATATATATCTATATATCTATATATCTATATATATATAGAGAGAGAGAGAGAGACAGAGACAGAGACAGAGAAAGCATGTATACATGTGTTTATCTGCACTTGATATATATCTTTGTCATTACATGAAAATGATATTGTCAGTGATGGCCTGAAAAATAGACATATTTCTGAAAATGTATATTTATCTACCTATATGTATATGTGTAAGCATATATGTAAGCAAGTGTGAGTACTTATCGATGCATATAGCATTCTCTCCAACCAGTGAACACACTCAAATTATTTAACATACATATGTGTTTATGTGCTTGTAAAATTTTTACAATATTTCATGTGAAAAGGAAATAATTCTAGTGGCATAAGGTGATGATAGTAGTGAATAAACAGTCAGTGGCTGAATCCTTTACCTGGACAGATGCATCCATATATATATATATATATATATATATATATATATATATATATATACACACACACACATACACACACACACACATATATATATATATATATATATATATATATATATTTACAAAGTTCTCATTTTTTACAGAATATACAGAGAAGATGAAATTTCCTTGGCAACATTTTTTTTTGTCCCTGGGTGATGAGTGTTTTTTCTCTGATTAATTACACATTATGAGTACTACAGATTATACAAGTACAAAAAAATAACAAGTGCTAGAAGATGATAATACAGTGCCAATAATTCAAGTTGGGAGGGTATACTTGTCTTGAAAATCAGAATTCAAAATCTTTGTCTTTAACTGGGGTTTGCCACAGAGGCAAATTCAGGACTGTCAAAGCCATTTATCCAACCCATTGTTAGAGAGACAGATGAAGATCTCAAGATCTTAATTGGTTGTGATTCTATTGGATGCTGACTTTTGATGACACATGGTTTATCAACCATTACTGTGTAGCCAGATAATGTACAGAAAGAAAAATGAGAGATAAATGCATAAAAACCAATTTGACACAACATTTTGCAGAATCAAAACAAGATCAAACTTATTATCAATAGATGGTAAAACCAGTCCAGTATTTACATTGGGTAAAGAGAATAAGTAATTGGTTGAGGAACAAACTAAAATAGATGAATATTGATTAATTAAATGATGTATTCATTATAACTATCTTTCAATAATAGGTCAAACAAAGTGAGTAATTTCATTCTCATACTCAGAACAAAAAAACTTTTAAAAAAACAAAAACTTATGCATGATATGAAATGAGGAATTCCACTAAGCTAACTATAGTTTTTATGGCAGGTCATAGAAAAGGCTAGGGTTCAGCCCTTTCCCAAGGCCATCAATAGAAAGCGATATTAGTGGCTATGACCAACATTTGAAGTGTTTGCTAATTCTCTTTTCTGTATTGCTACCTACTGAACCACTGTGTGCCTCCCAGTAGAAATAAATTGAATGAGACAGATAAGACAAATATTTCTATTATATAATGAGGCATTTTATATATGCGTATAAAGCTCATATATATGTTTATATCTATATCTCCATGCCTATATATTTAAGGGGGATATTTATGTATGCGGTGGGGAGTGGGGATACGTCAGAAACACAGTTGGCAGGGCTCTTAGAGGAAGGGGAAAGAAGCTGATATTAAATAAATATGCACTAATGCCACTTAAGACAATGTCCACTTTGGACAGTGGACAAATTGAATAAAGACCAGACTGGAGAGAAGAGGGAAGGAAATGAATGAATGAGAGGAGGAGGAGGAAGAAAAAAACAAGAGAAAAGTCAAATGAAGAGACGGAGGCGGGGGGGGAGTTTTAGAGGGGAGGACTGAGAAAGAAAGTGAGAGAAGATGCAGAAAGGGAAGAAGGAATTAGAGAAAAAGAAAGAAAGGAACAAGTAAGAGATGATGAAGAAGAAAACAAAGAGAAAAGGTGAAGAGGAAAGTGAAGAAAGTGCAGCAAGAGAGAAGAGATGAAAGGAGGAATTTTAAGTGTGTTTAAAGACACAGCCTTTAAATTCACAGAAATGCGTAAACATCGCAAGTCTCTCAGTTTATAATGGAATATCTGATCAATATCATTGACTTGAACCTTTCAGAATGGTCATTTTTAACTGTCTTATGTCTCCATTTTTTTATTTCATGAAATATCCAGAGAAGAAAATTGCTAATATCAAGAGACAGGAAGTATTAGGAAAGGATCAAAATAATAGAAGATGGTAGATTCCTAGCTCTGAGCTTCTAGAGTAGTGATTTTGAAACCTTGAATACTCAAGGACCCCTCCTACAAAGAAAATTTCTTGTGGGCCCCTATTTTTAGCACTTGGGTTTTAGACTGTAATGAACTACAATAATAAACAACGTTTGACCTTCGAAAATCATATTTATTCTAAATGGATTACATCTATTTGAATTCTAATACGCGGTACAGGTCTGTGTTTTTCAATAGCTACACGATGGATGATGTTCATTCTCTGCTCAAGATTCACAATATCAGGTTCGGAAGGAACACTGCTGCAAACCCAGGAGCATTATTTGGTGGACCCCCAGTGGTCTGCAGACCCCAGTTTCGGAACCAACGTTCAAGAGGTTTATCATGCAGATGATGTAAACTTGGAGAGCTGATTTTGATTTAAACAAGTTTGGAGCATAAACATTAAAAGAAATTTAAATCATTGCACTTTGAGCCATTGTGCAAATCAGTTTATGAATTACATCTATTCTGGTCTACTCTGAAATAATCCCCAAGATGAGCCCCAAGGGATAACTGAATCACTCAAATCTAATTGCTGTCAGAATCCTAACAGAATTCTATAAGTTATTGTGTTGAATTTATCCAAAAAAACTAGATCTAGCTCCAAAATGGCCAAATTTTTCTATCATGGCTCAGTTGCGACGCGATTGGCTTTCTTGGGCCCCAACATCCGCGTTATAACAGGGACACCTGTATGAGAATCTGTATAAGAAAAAGAAAAGGAAATACCAAGGCTGGAAGAGGTAAACAGAAAGAATTACATGCTGAAGATTTTTTCTCTCTTAAAAGATATATTTATTCATGTATCCAACGCCTTGCACGTGCTATACGGACTGCTAAATGGTAAATGGAAATGCCCCTATCACTTGCTGGACACACTGAGAATTGAACTTGGGACCTTTCGGCTCGCAAGCCTGTGCGACAACCACTTAGCTCTACTTGTGAAGCTACATGAGTATCTGGAGTCATTTTGTGTCTCAAGTTTGACCCACACAGAAATATTTGTGCTGTCATTACCGGATGATAACCAGTATGGCTTGGGTTTTTAGCAGGACCTCCACCCTCTCAAGACACCTCACCAATAAAAAATAAATAAATAAATAAATGTTGAATAAGTAAAAGTAAAAAAACGCACAAAACAAAACAAAACAGAATGATGTAAATGACAAATGACTGACGTGCTCATAGGAAGGGAGAAGTAATGGCGCTCATTCTTTCTTTTCTCTGTCGTTCATCTTCTATTTCTTTGCGTACACAATTGTCAATCGACTACCCTCGCGCAGATTGACCCAGAGACGAGGTTTCTTCACCTTACTTTTATTTAAACTGCTTTTGTAACAATAGACTGTAGAAACGAACAGAAGAGACATTTTCAAGGCACCAGTGAAGATTAACCGTTTTTTTGTTTAATATGACGAGAATTTTTTTAAGCATTTTTTTCGGGTTGGGGAAGTAGAATGGTTAGTCGTTCTATCTTACTTGGGAGTCCGTTACATTTTTTTTTTTCTGCTTCATTTTTTTCTACCCACCCCCTTTTTTGTGTGCGTGCGTTTTCCTTATGACAGGAAGCAGAGTTGGTGTAGACATTTCTCATCTTCTGTTTTGATGACATAAGTGAACTTAGTTTCTTTAAATGATTAGCGCAGAAGTCATGGCAAGAAAAAAAAAATGCAAACAGAATCAGTTGAAAGATGAGATATACAGTGGTGTCGTGTCCTACTTTCGAGCAGGTGTGTGTATACATATGTTTTTTTTTCTGTTTTATTTTTTTGGAGGGGGGGAGTAGCGTAGGTTGTATCTTCTGTATGTCTAATGTATGTGTAATTGTGTGTTGAAGAAACGAGACATCCACATTGAACGGAAGGAAAAAACTCACACACATTGAAGATACCAGAGATTTCACACATATCTGTTGCGATGGATGACTAGGCACATGAGCGTGTGTCTTCTTAGTGTCATCGTATTAACCACCCAGTCATCAAAGTATTTCAGTCAGGTTTTTTGGTTTTGTTTGCTTCTTTTTTGGTTTAAAAAGGAAAGGAAAATAAACAAGACAAAATTGAACATTTGAAAGACTTATCTTTGTTCAACTTGAGTACCAACACTTACTGTTCAGTATGGAATGCTGACGTCTTTTCGACAATGATTTGTTTGGAAAACCATGAAAATGGAAAGCACACCGTAAAACTACTTTAGCACATTTTATTTTTAGCTCACCATCTTCCTTTTGAATTTCAATATTAGAAGATTTCGTTTTTCATCTATATTTTATTGGATTTCTTCCAATCATAGTAGATCACTAGAAAAGAAAAAACAAACAAAACTAAAGCCCTTATTCACTCATGCGGTTAATATGACCTACTTTAAATTAAAATTAATTTATACACGCCTTCTATTCCAAACCTTTCGTGTATCTGGTGCAAAGTTTGATTCTATCTCATAAATATTTTTGGTCAAACATTCAGAGTGAATAAAAATTTCCAGCATTTGACAAAATATTCGTGTGAATTCATAGCATCATTATTCAGTCATCAAAGTATTTTCCTTGACTTTTTCATGACACTCTTCAGGTAAAATCTATAGTCAGAAAAGAATGGTTCAGGTTTTGATTCTATAAATTGTTCATGAAATTTTTCGATTTATTGAAATTGTTGGAACTGCTGGCCATACAAAAGTGTTTGATGGAGTGAAACAAGTTATCTGGAGACTGTGCCACACGTGAAAGAACTTCCCATCCAGCAACATGATTTTTTAATGGATCGCATTTGCTACATAAGATAAGCATTGTCACGCAGCAAACCTAATTGGTTAACTTCCTTACCAAGAAAAAGTTTTGTTTTTTCTTTCTGTTCCAATGCGTTATTCAAATGAGCCATTGATCACCTTAGTATTGAGTAATAACAGTTTGTCAAGGTCCAGCGATTTATAAAGAAAGATTCTTGAATTCAACCAAGCTCAGAAAAGTACTTTTTTTCTCTCCAGTAGATTATGTTCAAGTTGAGATGTTGAAGGTTGTTTTAGATCTA
The DNA here is from genome assembly GCA_963457665.1 of Thysanoteuthis rhombus. Classification (NCBI taxonomy): domain Eukaryota; kingdom Metazoa; phylum Mollusca; class Cephalopoda; order Oegopsida; family Thysanoteuthidae; genus Thysanoteuthis; species Thysanoteuthis major. The sequence goes on along the minus strand of OY735205.1, from coordinate 45,365,844 downwards.
GACACAATTTTGTTTTGGATTCTTTTAATAAATCCATTCTTCAATCATTAGTGACTATCTTGCCCCAAATTACTTGGTGTCAAGATTTGCTGTAGAGTTTCCACAGGTCTTACACGTAGAAAATGTATTTAGGACTATGCTCAGGTTTGGGGGGTTTTTTTGTTCTGTTTGATGGATGATAGATTTATGATATTTTGACGCTTCTTTCACTCCATATTCTACAGACATTCCTGGTAAACAACTCCTACTCCTGGCAACTCATTGACTGAAAAGATTCTTCTGGATGACATATTCACAAGACAAGATTAAGCAAAATGGAACTTCTTGTGTTATGTTGATGATTATCTGATGTAAACAGTTGCTCTGATATGATATGTATGTTTATAAGTAAATTAGGGTTCATACATATATATACTAGTATGAATGTATTTATATTTGCATTTGTGTGTGTTTATATGTACATATAAACACACACATATGTATGAATGTATATACATACACAAATGCAAATACATTAATACTACTAAATACACACACACATATATATATAGATACATACACACACACACACACACACACATATATATATATATATATATATATATATATAAACACACTCACATGAATAAAAATACATGCACATATACAGATGTCAGTATATATACTTGAAGCATAAGTATACATTTCTTAAACTAGAAAAAAAATAACCATATGCATACACATATATGTAAACTCATACATAAATGTATGCTGATGTACATAATGTCTTACACACACACATATACATTTAGATATAGACATGGCAATATTTATCAAGCTTATACAAGTGTGACACAGAGCCATGATAACTGAGTGCCCAGTGAGGATGGAACTCACTACACAAACAAATGATCTGTGTGACTAGCTTGTTGATAATCACTCAACAACAGGCACCCAATATATACATACATGTATGTCTATATGTTTATATACATACTTATGTATCAGAGTCCAAGTTGACTTTTTTAACTGTCATTTTTTATTCCCTGATGGATCATGTTAGTCTGTTTAGACCCAATGAACTTGACACTCTGATAGACACAATGCAGGCTAATGTTGGAGAGTTAACACATCCTACAGAATATTGGACTAAACTTGAATTAACATCTAGTTTGGGGGTCGACTTATACGCTGACATATGTGATACATATATTTGTGATACATATATATGTGAGGAGATCTGTGTTTGAACAAGGAATTGCAAAAGGAGAGCAGGAACAGAAGTAACATGGATGGAAAAATGTCTACCCAGGCGACATTCAAATCATATCCTAACATCAATTCTGAATGGTATGATGCGATGGTGTGCCATCTATTGCACACGACAATGATAATGATGATGGTGGTGATAATTTCTTTCTTTTTCTATTTATGGATGGTTTGGCTTATATACAATATTAAATCATGCTTCCAGTCTTTATTTATCTGAATGGTATTGAGCTTATAATGACAATATTGATGAGGAGGGCAATTGATGGTATCGAATGGTATGGTATATAACAAGTGAATCAAAGGAGGCGTAACTGGACAGAGCAACTCAGCCAAAAAGAGGAAGATGTAGAAGAGAAGAAGCCAAGGGCTAGGGTAAAGGGTTATGCGCATTCAGGGTGGAGTTTGGGGAGGCCAGAGGAGGGTGGTAATCGACAGATGGCATGTGTCTTAATCTGCAGCAAGCTAACAGACAGCTTAGACAGCGGCCATGGCACAGAGACACCATTCTTCCTGTGAGAGGGGTAGGGGGTGCATGGGAAGGAGCTGGGGGGTTGGGGGGTAGGACTGGCCCATTATCTGTAGATAGAACCAGGAGAGAACCGAGTTCATACTACACACAGCCAGAGTCTGCAGGTCTTCATATGTGTCAATAGATAATGGTTGCACCCTGTCCTGCCAACCTTGTGGGGAGAGAGAGAGATGATAGAGAGAGAGAGAGAGAGAGTAGGGAGCAAATTGGTGAGGAGGAGGAGAAAGTCACAAAGGAGAGGGGGGTAGATAGCCACCCCTCAAGCTTCTTCTCTTTTAATCAAAACTTTATCTACAGCCTTCAACTCTACATCTTCCCTCTCTCTCTTCCTCCCTCTTCATTGCCTCTCTCTCTCTCATTTCAGTATTTTCTCTCTTTTTCCAATTGGTTCTCTTTATATCTTTCTCCCTCTCTCTCTTTCATTGCCTCTCTTTCCACAGTTGCCCAGTCTCTTTCTCTCGGAGTCTCATTTACTGTATATTCATCTTTGACTCTCATACACTATTTCCTTCTTCTTCTCTTTCTCTCTCTCTCTCTTCCCCCTCTCTCAAACACATGTTGAATAACTAAATGAAACTTTTGCTCTCAAATTATTTGATAACCAGACAGATCCGCCCTACATAAAGTGAGCTATCCTCTCTCCCTCTTTATCCTTATAATATCTTATCTCTATTCCTCTCCCTCCACATCTTCTAACTACCTTCTCTCTCCTAATTCACTCTTTCTCTACCTCTCATTCTCCCTCACACTTCTCTCCTTCTTTTACTCTTCCTATCTTTTCTTTAAAATCTGATCTTTTCCTCCTCTTCCTTTCTCTCTCTTTTTCTTTCTTTCTCTTGAGTTTTCGCCATCAGTTCTCTGTATTTCTTTCCTTTACTCTCTTTATTCATTCCTTCTCTGTCTTTCCCTTGTATTCCCCAACAAACTTTCTTTCCTCCAAAACTCTTTCTTTGTCGCTATCTCTTGGGTTCTTCTTTCTCTCCACCCGTCCCACGGTTATTCTCACTCTTGACCTTGCCACTTTAGCCTTCTCAGTCTAACTGATAATAAATAGACCCATTCTTCAGCTACCAATCACAAGTCAAAGTTCAGATGCACATGATTCCACGGTAATCCAAGAAGGCCAGCTCCTATTTGCATACTTACAAGGCAATTCTTGGAGAAGGTAGGACCATTAGGGGTTGATGCTTCATCGCTCCAAACACTTCTTGAAAAGACTTAATGTTCACCAATTAACCCCAACTTACCATTAATTATTAATTATTACAATGATACAGAGATTCTTCCATAATATACAGCTCGATTATGTATATCAATTACTCTATAAACTATGAAACTCAGTGATAGGTATGAGTTATGAGGGAAGTATTCAAAAGAATTATCCTTTTCAGCTTCCTTATTTGGATTGTTTTTCTTGAGATAAACGAAAATTCTAGAAGACTCATGATATAGATAACAAATCAGGTAATGATCGTCCAGAAAATAGCAAAATGCAGGTGTTGGGGGCCCAAGAAAGCCAACTGAGTTATAAGAGAGCAATTTAGCCATTTTGGAGCAAGATTATCATTATAGGGTCCAGTATCAACCCAAGTTGTAATGCAAACTTCACTATAACAAACTGTGTTATAATGGGGAAAACCTGTATTGTACCTCACAATTGAAAATATACCAATATACAGAAAATCCATCCCAATCATATATACACACACAAGGGTGGATCAGTAATTCTGTATCCCGAATAGTTATTTGCTGAATTTTGATCTGAAATTTTCACCATATAATTATCTGTCTAATTAATATTCATCATTAACTCAGATGCAGGGACAAGAATGAAGATTATGTAGAAAAAATTATTTGTTATGTAAAATGCTTCTTTCCAGCAAGCAGAAAATCATTGATGTACTTATTTATGTATGCATATCTTGGCCATCATGGATTTTACAAGAGCATAATGATGTACTGAATTTTATTCAACTAGATTCCTATATAAAGTTTGTTTTACAGATTTTATAAATTAATGAATGTACTCATAGTTGTAGGAATGTCTTGAAATGTGGATACAAAGATATAGATAGATATTTTTGAAAAAAAAAGAAAGAAAGATGAAAAAATAGGATGACAGAGACCAAGATATATATAAAGAAAGAGAGGAAGAGGTATCCAAGAGCAAAGAAGAGAAAGAAAAAACAAAGAAAGAAAGACAGGAAAATATGAAGATAGAGAGAAACAGATCTATGAAGTGAGAGAAACAAAAAAAAGAGAAAAGGAAGAAAAAATAGAGACAAACAAGGAGAAAAAGCAAGAGAGACAATCTCGGCCACGCTAGCATCAAACTCCCTTGCTACATTAAAATCGAAAAGGTAAACGAAACAGAATTTATTCTTCCATACAATATCATTCCAAAACTATGTATCCTAATTCAACTCCTTCATTAGTAATTCTATACATAACAAGTCAACCCGAGTTGAGAGAGAGAGAGAGTGGATTCATCAACAGTTTTTCAATGACGTAAACTAAAAGGCTGATGATGATGAGCTCTGATAGATGCATGACATCATTGGTTTTTGGTGTGGCCATTGTCATCAGTGTGACAAATGAAAATAAAGTCCAAACTCAACAACAGTAGGAGTTTGACAAAAAAAGAGAGTGAGAGAAAGTAAGTTAGGAGAAAACAGAAGAGATGCCAGCCAATCAGCTATGATTAGCAGGTTGATCTCACAAGCCGTAGCTAATGAGTTTTATCTTCACCTGATCACCTTGTCACAAAATTGGCTTAGTATGACAAATATGTACAGAAATACCCAGAATGGAGCAATTTTGACTAATGCAGGATTTGATGTAGCAAGGTAAGGTTATTGCTGTACTAATTAATATAATCAGAAAGAAAAAGACACTAAGTTATATTGTGACCCTGAACTGTGTGGTTTTGAACAGTACAGAAAATTTTGGAATGAATTTAGTGCACTTAGTCAAGATAGACCCGTACAAGGAAAGAGAGAGAGAAAGATATATGGGATGAGATGGTGTATGGAAACAGGAAAGAGAAGTACAACAAAAGAGAGAAAAAAGAAAAATGGAAAAAGAAGAACGAGAGAAAAATGAGAAAGAGCAAATCAAACAGAGTAGATAGCGAAGAAATAGAAAGAGGAAAGTGAAAGAAGGAAAAAAAGAAAGAAAAACGAAAGAAGGAAAAAAAGAAGGAAGGAGATGAATGCAATGAGAAAAAGGAAAGAATCGAGAGAAAAATTGGTGTGTAGAAGGAGTAGAATGGGGGTGTTTGAAGTTATGAACGGAGGAAGATGATCGGTTAGGCAGGTAGAGAAAAGGAGGAGGAGGTGACGTGCTTTATTGTGCGTATACACATGTACCCACGTCTATGATATCATGTGCTTTAATGTGTGTATGTGCGTGTACACACATGTGCAGCAACGCACATGCGTGATATATGTATGCGCGAGTGTGTATCTGCCTGTCTGTCAAAATCTTGCAAAACACCCATAATTCCAAGCCCGCAATGACACAAGTTGGGCTATGAGTGATGGATCCGTGAATTAACCATGATGACTTGGAAGAAGGCATTAACAGCCCGGGAAGTAATTAGCACCAGCATGTAGTCCCGTGGAAGCGGTAAGGTCAAACTCAAGTCCATATTTGACAGATGAAGTCTATAGCATTTGGCTGGACACTGACCCTACAGCAAGACCAGGTGACCACAGTGACTTATTCGGTTACAAGCCAAAAACGAGACTTGTTATGCGTGATTGTGTTTCGCGAACAAGCAAAGAGGACTGGTTACAGAGGCCACGATACAACGAGAAGTCACATAAAGGCAACGATATAGGAAGAATGATGAAGAGGCTTCTAATAATAGGGATAACAGTAAAAAGTATTTGGGTATAACGAGTCAAGATATTATTATCGAAGGTTAGGAAATTGATAATTAAACACATACACATACTTATTTATAGAAAGTGAAAAAACTAGTGAAGACACGTCTGGTTAGTCACTCAATAGAAACCGTCACATGACCAATTTATATTGACAGCATCGCTGTGTTAGTGGCGATCAATTCAAAATTTGGAAAAAAAGGTGATCAATGAATAAGTTACTTCTCTAATGTTTTGTTGGACAGTGATCATTTAAAAAAAGTGTAAATTCAAAAAAAGTGTGAGCTCTGCGAGACACCAACTAAGGGACTGATTTAACAAACACTTACAACACTGTGAATTGAATACTATCAATAAAAAACAATTTTGGGTGGGAATTTTTCAAAAACATAAGCACTTTTTTTAGACATAAAGAGTGAATGTTTATATTTTCAATCCTCTAGCTCCATTTGGTGTAGTCTGTATGCACAATACATAGAACTTAGAAACCCATGTTCATGTTGACTATGTTGACAGTTTTGGTTGACAGTCTCTGATTTATGTAGTTGCATCCTATGGTGGAGATTTTATTACTGGTGCAATCACCTAATGAACTAGACTGAATCTTTTTTTTATGGCAATATTTTTACTGGGCTTCTTTGGTCGTTAAGATATATATATATATATTTTAAATTGTTTTGACATAGTATTTACTTTATTTACTTAGAGTTTTTTTATCGTTCCAGGTTACACTTTATCGGTTAATAACATGTTCAACAGATTTATAGCCACATTGCAACTGAATTCGATAGATGGAAATTATTTATGGTTTGATTTCTGGTTGATGCTATGTTTTTTCATTTGTTCTTTGTTAATGGCTCTTTGATTTTTCTTGACAGCTATGTATTTAAAAAATTCAACACAGATTCATGTGTGTGCGTTTGTTATATATATATATATATATATATTTATATATATGTATATGCACAGATACTCATACATCAATATGTTTATACATATATACACATTTGTGTATATATGTAAAGTTTACATTTGTCAGTAATTAATTATTTTCAAGACAAGAAGATAAACTTAGCCAAGTCTGGCAGATCGCCAAGATAGTGAGGTACCGACTAAGAATCATAAAAAATGGCTTGCAAGACTAAAAAATATGTGCGTATGTGTGTGTGTATATCTATATACATATATTCAGATGTGAATCAATAAATCAGTAGCACACTAATGACAAAAGGCATTTATTTTACACAACATATATTCATTTTCCAACTTAATCTTTTTCCTTGTCAATACAATTAACCCTATGCTCGTTTATTATTAAAATATGATAATCATTATACAGTGAACACTTCAGATCAAAATTTAGCTAATAAGTGTTTGAAGCTACAGACTTATTGATCAACTCTCATGCATACATATATATGTATATGCGTGTATGCAAGGATGGACACACATACAGCCCAAGCTGCAGTAAAAACACAAACAATTTTTCAATAAAAAGTATGAATGAGGCTGCGTGCAGTTGTACCCTACTGATATTAATAAGCCTATTAACAAAGGTAACAACATGCTTATGAATTGAAGTTCTTGAGAACGCACAAACTGTTATTCCGTGTTGCTGATAACCACACTGACCCCTCAGCTGGATGGTTGGCTATTCTTTCTTTACTCTACTCCAATATGTTTGCCTACCATTAATTTGACTCAAGGCGTGTGCAGCAATTCATGTGGAAATTCGACCAGAGTCAGTGAAAGGATTTAAAATTAAACATCTGGCCAAAAAAGAGTCGAGGAAAGAAAAAACAGCATGTTAGTCAGAATGAAAGAAAAAAAGACATAACATAATAATTACAGATATGTATTCATCCCATTTGCTATGACTGCAACGAACAAGAAGCCAGTGATTACTGCGAAGCAATCATTGCAAATATGATTAGAGAGCACACAGAGAGCGCATACCTCCGCCAATGCCATTGTCACTAAAAATGGAACAATCAGGTTACAGATGCCAGACTATGCAGAGATAAAAGCTTGTAATAATTATTCATCTAAGACATCCCTTTGAACCTTGATTCATTTCAACACTTACTATTTCCCTTAGACTGAATGACTATGTCATTACTGAGTTATTACATCCGAAAAGCCAAAAGATTGTTTTATCTTGCAATGTTAACAAAATCACAATAGAAATTCATGGATCCACACAAAAATTGAATCAATTATTCCTTGGTCCATGGCCTACCCTTCCATAAACTTTCAATGAAATTCATTGAGAACCTTCGGAGATATTGCGTAGAAAAACAAACAGACAGAGAGACAGACACGGGCGAATACATAATGTATTGTTTTTCTGTTTTCTCTCATTACCTCTGCCAACGAATTAGGACAGAGGTAACGAGAAAAAATCTGGAAAATAATGCATCAAAGGAACCAAACTTATCAGGTACAAATAAGCCAAATCCACATCAAACACAATAAAACCCTCAAATTTAGACTGAAGTTGAGGTCTCGTCTAATCTGAAGGTCGTCATATCCACCAAAATATATGGTAAGCATTGCACAAATTCATTAGTTCACACACACACACACGTATATGCACATACTGTCACAAATGCATAGGCAGGAATTTGTTTATAAATTCAAAATGATATAAACACTTGTATACACGCATCCATATGAGAGAGAAAGAGAGAGAGGGGAGAAGCGAACATTTTACATATGATTTTTTTTTTTAATACAAAAAACGAATTTCAGTTCTTTTTTTTTTTTTTTTCGTTTTCGGAAAAAAAAAGTTCTGAAATTTTAACAGTAGATTTCAAGTTATGTAAAACTAACACTTATTTTGTTAATCAGTTTCAGGAGAGCAAAGCATTTTTATGGACATCGTTAGATTGCCAATGTTGAAAAATGACTGTAGGATTTGAATGATTTTGCAATTGCATTGTAATTAAAAATATCAAAAATATTTTCTTGCTCTGCATTTCCTTGTTCATTTTGAACTAAAAAGAACACAAGTTTTCAAGCATTTATGAAAGCAAAAAAATAACGGAGGTGACTGTATAATTAGCATTCAATAGATATCTCCCTTGACAAATGTTGCAGACAAAAGATATAGACGTACAAGTGGCGTATAATATAAGGAGATTGCATAAGAAAATGACAAAAAATGATTAAGAAAACCTTGTTTCACTTCAACTATCACTTTCGAAACAGCTCTAATGTCGTCTACATCGCCATTACCACGTTCAGAATTCGTCTGTTTCGTTATTCGCGTATCTTTTACATTTGAGTGAAAGAAACATTTGTTGAGAGCCACCGTCTGACAGTTGTGACGAGACCTCTCTGTTCGAAATATCAGAAGGCATGAGGGGGGAGGGAGAGAGAAGAGGCAAGAGAGAGGGGGAGGAAAGTCTTAGGATTCAGGCGGGAGGAGGAGGAGGAGAAAGTGGCGAAACGAAGTGGGCAAAGGTAGCTGTAAAAAAAAGAAAGGAAGGCCGAAAGTTCAGGAAATTTACAGGAAAAAAAAAAGAAGAAAAGAAAGCATGAAATGAGAAAAGAAAAGGATAAAGAACAGAAACAAGGAATGAGAAAGATAGAAAGAAACAATGTAAAAGAAGAGATGGGATAAGAAAAAGAGATGGAAAGAAAGAGAAAAACGAAAGGAAAGAAGAAAAAGATGTGCGAAAGTAAAGAAAGAAAGAGGGAAGTGATGAAAAGAAAAGAAAAATGTATAAGGAGAGAAGGAAAGAGAATAATCTGATAGGAAAGGAAGGAAATGATTTAAAGAAAAAAGGAAGAAAGAGAAAACAAAAAAGAAAGACAAGATGAAAAGAGAAAAATATATGGAGAGACAGAGAAGAATCGAGAAGGAAAAGAATTTAGATGAAAAAGAAGGAAAGAGAAAACGAGAAAGAGAAAACAAGAAAGAAAGAGAGATGAAGAAATAAAAACAAAAGCTTCACAATTAGTTTGAACTTGAACAAAGACAAGGGATAAAAAGTAAAGAAACAAATCGTAAGCGTTGAAAAAAAAACCCTTTGCGCTCACACATTTACACCCACAAACAACGTACGTGTGCAACTGAACGAAGACGACAACGAAGAGCAGTTAACCGCGTCAAGAGGAAATATTGACGAGAACAACTGAGAAAACAATTCCAGTTCTACACAACCAAACACACCATAGCTAACGAGGAAAATAAACAAACACATCTTTAAAAAGGAGAAGAAATAGAAATACAACAAAAAAGCCCCCAATGAACAAGTCACACCTTCAGGACCCTCAGATGGAATCTTATCCCCATGCTGAGCTGAAGACAGGGAAGTTAAGTCACTATCTTCACATCAAACAAAATTATACAAATATCAAACAGCGGGGAATGAGCTGGGATTATGCATAGGAGGGCAATACAGAAAGTTCGAATTGTACTGTGAAGAGGGCAGGAGCAGAATTGCGTTGAGCAGTCGTCTGAAAATGCCCCCAGTAAAACATGTCTTATAGACAGACATTATGCGATATTTTGTGGGGGCAACAAACTCTTATCTACCCGAATCCCCACGAGAACAAGATATGACACAAGGTCGGTTCAACATAGGGAAGAAACTTCCTCAAAAATTCTCTTTAGTTCTCACAATTGTTGAAAGGATATCAAAGCATTAGACGTGGTCAGAGGGCGAACCCTGATCCCTCTGGTCTATACTACACAGAGCAATATCATGGGCATCACATCTGTGTCCACCTGGTCAGAAATGATCATCCAAATTTATATTTGGATGTTTAGCAAGCTAACACCATTGCAAAAGAGACTGTCCCTCTGAGATTGTCATCGACCCGTTTTTTAGTGATTCCCACATTCATGCTTACATTTGATATTTATACACTAGATTGAATTAATACATCCTGATTGCTTGCTTTCCTGAATATATAAATATTGAAAAGATCTGTTTCCAAGGAATATTGATGCTCTCTCCGTTAAAAAAACGGTTATTTGTGTGGGTTTCGTTCTCCGCTAAAATCAATTTGTTTATTTATTACACCTGTGATTCTATGGCAGATAACAGGACCACTAAAAAAACTTGTAAGGAAGAATTAAATCTACGCTCAGCATTTTTTAATAGTAGGTCAAGTCTTGCCAAAATTATTGATATTTTGTATTTCTGGTCAAATGACATCGCATGTTAAGTTTGTAATGTATGAGTAGAGCGAGGGTGAAGATCTGAACAAATGCAATAAAATGGCTGAAACAATGTGTTGCTTCTATAAAAGGATGCTCTGAGATCATTACGATTCCTTATTCTCTTATTGTCAATTTTATATCTGGTGCGCTGACACATTTTATTAGTTTATGGTTGGCTTAATTCATCATTACTTTCCGGATGAGCTAATTTTTCTAGGCACTTCCTCAAAGCCGGTTAGACACCGACTTTTCAACTCCCGACTTCGTAAATTTTGCCAGTGAACACAAGTCTTCGGGCGTGTGATATATATATATATATAAATATATATGTATATATATATATATATGTGTGTGTGTGTGTGTGTGTGTGTGTGTGTGTGTGTGTGTGTACGTGTGTTAGTGCCAGGGCCCCGTCCTCAAGACAACATCACACCACGGCACTGAGAGATCAGATTCAGGAAATTAACTAATGTTTGTGGTTCCATAGAGTGCTGCAAAAATCCTACCGAACAGAAAGATGTTATTTTATTGTCCATCCCCTGCCATAACAAATCGGAATTACTAGCCGGGGCGTACCGAATGCTGCAATGCTCTTCCTTTAGGCAAATTTCTTCCTTCAGTAAGATGGTTTACAGAAAAAAATCTAGGAACTTTGTAAGATCTTGGAAACAGATGAGATTTTAGTATTAGTTCGTAGGTGATGTCCAATTTCTTCACCTATTCTTGGTCTCAAATTCAAAATTCGAATTACTTGTCACTTCGTCGACAAATGAGAAACCTGCGACCCCTAAGAATAATTAGGTACGGCCTAGATTACTAGCTTCGATTTATGGCTTGATTTGATAATATAATTCGCGGCACAGTCTTTCGAGGGCCGATAGTTTCATTTAACCGAGTATTTATACGAGAATCGTATTACATTGTTTCAAAAATCAAAAGTGTACTTCCAGGGGTGCATGTTGTACCTCCACTGGCATTTCCAGAATTATTATACATAACAAGCAAATGTTTACATATTTTGAAGATTTAATTACGCTATATCATTTCAAGTATATGATTAATCAGTATAATTGATTTTCAATCATTAAAAAATATCCATATAATTTAAATAACGCGTAAATGAATAACCAATACTTACTCATTTTTCAATAAAAAGAAATATTTCCCAGAAGTAAACATCTTATTCCACATGATCTCTCATTAGTATTTAAATGTCTTCATTTTTCAATGAAAATAAGTTTCTCCGGGGCGAAAATCATCTAAACCTTTTCCCATCACTTGCAGCGATGGTACTGGTTGTATCTTAGACGGTTTGGGGGCACTCTTTATTTAAACTGATGTAAATTGAAATAAAAAAAAAGGTTACACTTCGAGTTGGATCGCCTAAACTTTTACCCAATTTGTTTCCGGGTCTCTTACATTGATTTCCGACTCCTGGGTCGGTGTCAACCGCTCTTCTGCAGTCAATACTCTCTTCCTAATAAAGCAAAGTCTGGGCAGGAAAGAGAGAAGGGCGTCGGGCGAGGCAAACGACACGCGGTAGGGCAAGGAAGGGCTCAAGAAGCCGGGAGTCGGTGGAATTCAGCTGTAAAACATTCCTCCGGTTATGGCATCTTAATTTTTAAGTCACCAATTACTTACTTGCTTACATACTCAATTGGTAGGGGCGGAAGGTGGAGCGTGTTACACGGCAGATTGGAGAGAGATGTCGTTAAAAAGCAGTGTCAGTCGTTTTAGGTTTCC
>OY735205.1:45195761-45350761 GCA_963457665.1 Thysanoteuthis rhombus | reverse complement strand
TGTGCCAAGTTACTCATTTAGATGTATAAATCTGAATGATTAAGGTAATTTATAACTACGGGAGTATGTAGGGCCATTCCTGACTGTGTGTGATGGGGACTGATCGTCTGGCTTGGGATGAAGGAATACATGATTCTTACCAAGTCTAACCCATTCCATACCCCATGGGCTCCTGGGAAAAATAAAGAGAAGAAGCAGGATCATTATCAGACATGCTTCCAATGATGGAGAAAGAAATTAATGAAGAATTTTACTAGAATAGACAACTCGGTTCAATAAAAAGAAGAAAAAATATTGCTAATGGCAGGCAGTCATCGACTGGCCATTTGGATGTTTGTAAAGTTGTTTTCAACTTTCCCCACCTACACTGACTCCCCACCTACCACTGGCCATTCTGACTATCCAGTAATACTCATAGAATGGATATCTGCGGCTTTCTGGGTTATTTTTAATACGCTCACATCCTGGGTCTGCTTCTGAAATATTTCTTCTTTTCCAGAGCAGGGCAAATATGAAATATTTTCCTGATGTTTTTCCAGCTTGACTCTTAAATTCATGAAAAAAAAAAAAAAAAATTCAAAGTCTTTATCAAGAGAAATAACTTCTGAATAGAATGATCTCTCTTTGACCATTTGGTGAAAGTTTTTTCTTTTTCAACTCAAAAGTTGGAAATCATAAAAAAATTGCGACTTGGAATGAGCTTCCATTTTTCAGTAGAAACCTGGCATCCGTGGAACATTCTAATTTAAAAAAAAAAAAGATATGTTCACGTATTTTGCATACAACCAGTCATTCATATGTTTTACAGTGTATTAACTCTTAAATTCATTAAAAAATGAAAGTCAATTTCAAAGGAAGTAGCTCCAAATTGAAATTAACCCCCTTCAACCATTCAGTTCTATTCAATTTACAGAAGAGCTCCAGTGCCAAAACAAGTGGTTATAAGAAGTCTATGACTTTGGGAGTTAAATCGAATAATGGATATTAGCTAAAACTTTGAGAAAGATATTCTTTTTTGAATGACCTCAAGAGAAGGATGCCAGTGATTCCACCATCTTTTGTTCATGATTCCATTTTTCAGCACAGTAGATCAGGAAACTCAAATCTGATTGGCTAAGAGCAATCCCAAACATTTGATATCAAAAAGGGATTTTAAGATCTATAACTATCCTTCTTGTTCTTTTGTTTATCCCTGCAGATATTAATCATTGTCTTTTTGAATGTCTAATCTACAAAATAGAAGGTCGAATACAATATTAAATTAGTATTGTTTAGTGGTAAGTACCTACTTGCCACGTACTGAGGGTCAGGGATTCAAATCAAATGTGGATTCAAATTGAGAATCTGATATAGGTAAAAATGAACATGGAAAAATATATTCCTACCTTGCATGTAGGTATGTTAGTAGCCAGGCGGAGAAGATTTTATTGGAATACCAATTTTTACTTATATAAGATAACTATACTCATCTTCAAAATCAAAATCCAGAGTTTGGGCAGAAGTGTTCATTTATCCAATACATATATATTATACATTCTAAAGATAAGGGATAAATTTAACAAAATTGCAATCTTATATTTGAAAGTACAATCCTCCCTGGTTATAAAACCATTTGTTATAGCATGGTTCGGTTGTGGCTGTGCAATAGACCTCTAATTATTAATCTAGCTCTAAAATAGCTACATTTAGCGCCAAAATAACTAAATTGATTTCAGTTCGAATATATACCGTGATTGGCTTTCTTGGACCCCGATACTCATAAAGGAAGATGCTTGTAGTAGTGGAATTTCCACAGGTAACACTACTCTCGTTATCATCAGAAATAGATATTTGCTTTTTGAACTGATCTGCCAAATTCATGAATCACTTTACAGACAAAACCACAGAAAGCTGATCAAACTACTTGAACTGCAGCATAAAAATGGAAGAATGAATTTAACAGGCAGACACAAACTGAATTTTATGCTTTGCTTTCGGCTTCATTGTTGTTTTCGTTTTTTTTCTCTCATTCTTTTAACCATCAACTTTTTCAGAAAACATATTTTCTTTCATAAAAGAAAACAGAAAAGCAAAATTCAAAGTTTTTATTTCAGTTGACAAATGAAAAATATAATTTGTTTTTTAAGTTTTAATGAAGACAGATGAAGAATACAGACCCCAGCAATTTATCAAACACTATGTACATATCATGTATATACATATCATGTATATATATTATGTATATACATATTATATGCACACATATATAAACACACACACAAACACAAACAACAGAATGATTTTTCATGTGTCAAAGCAAATACAAAAAAATCACATTAAGAATAGGTGCATATATATATATATATATATATAGAAAATGTATGCATACATGTGCATGGCTTCATGTGCATAAATTTGTTATGAATGAAGAGATGGTTTTAAGAATATATCTTACACTTAATATATATTTGTATATATGTGTCCCAACATACATAAATTTGATTACATTTATAGTGTATATTCATATACTATCTCTCTTTCTATATCTACCTATATCTACCTATATATATATATATATATATATATATATATATATATATATATATATATATGTATACATTAAACATACACAGACAAACAAATAACGTGTGTATCTATATGTACTCATATATACATAAATATGTATGTATATGAATGTTTGAGTGAATGTGTTAATATATTCATACATCTATGTTGCTGTATACGCATAACTTTGTGCAAAGTTGATTCAAAAAATGAAGTGTGGGTGTACATTTATAAGAATAAATATATGTTTGTATATACATAAGTAAATCTCAATATAAGTAGGCATCTGTGTATCTCCAAGCACATGCACATATGTAAGAACTATCATACATATTCATATATCTAAGCTACTGATTGTGTGTTTGTGCGCGAGTGTGTGCCTGTGAGTATTTGTAGGAGAAAGCGAGAGAGTGAAAAAGATGTATTTACAAACCAAGTGTGTTAGATAGATCTATATATATATATATATATATATATACACACACTTTTGAGTATGTTTATATGTAGGTATTACATTAATGAAAACCTATCGTGTATCTGTATGTAAATAAGCTTATGCAATAGAAAGAAAGAAAAGAGAAAGAGAATGGAAAATAGAAGAAGGAAAATAAAAAAAAGAAGAAAACTTAAGAACAAATAAAGGAAGGAGAAAAAGGCGAATCTCAAAAACAGTAAAAAAAACCCATAAACCAAAAAAAAAAACTAAAAAGTCTATTTCTTTAAAATTCTGTCTTTTCTTCTGCCATGTTTGTTTATTTACAGATTTAATTTTAAAATAGGTTTACAGAAATAAGGAGAATTTCACGCTAAAATGATTTTGAATTTTTTTAGAAAGAGATAAAAATGTTGAATAAATATTTAAGGTCAGTATGTCTCCTTGAGGAAAGAAAAACTTGGCTCCAAGGAGAGGACTTTTGGAAATTATTTCAGATAATCAGGATGAGTAGGGAAATTAGAAAGAGGGGGATAAAGATTAAGAATGGGTTTCGGATCAAAAGTTACTTGGGCGGGCCGGGGGGGGGGGGATAAGTGAAACCAGGAACTGAAAGGTGGCTTTT
The DNA here is from genome assembly GCA_963457665.1 of Thysanoteuthis rhombus. Classification (NCBI taxonomy): domain Eukaryota; kingdom Metazoa; phylum Mollusca; class Cephalopoda; order Oegopsida; family Thysanoteuthidae; genus Thysanoteuthis; species Thysanoteuthis major. Next base: position 45,347,159 of record OY735205.1, on the reverse strand, counting down.
TTTTTCTTTCATACATAGTGACATATTTGGGCAGACTTGAGTCCTGATTCATATACATTTTTTTTTTCCAATAGACAAACAAGAAAAGAAAAAGGTAAAACTGAGCAAGCATGTGAGAAAGAGAGATGGAAAGAAAAAAAGAAAGCGAAGAAAAATAAGCAAATTAAAAAAGATGTAAAAAGAAAAGATAAATAAAAATGAAGGAAAGAAGAAAAAGAAGTCAAGTAAGAAAGGAGAGTAAAGAAGAGAAAGAAGAAAAAAAGAAAAGAAAAGTGTTCGATCATATTGGAAGTAAGAAACACAAAAGGAGTACTCATCATCAGAGTCAATAATTGAACAATCGTAGTGTCAAAATTCTAAGTAGTGCAAAACTATTCTATCAAAAAATAAATATGGTCAGAATAAATTATATTTATGACATCACTGGCATTTTCCACAGGAAAACAACTAGAATAGAGTTAGAAACATTTAGAATCTGGAGAATCTTTATGTTATCAATAAACTGTACCCATCAAAATAATGCCCCAATAACATCAAAAGAGGTTTTTAAAAGAAAACATCTTAAGAAGGGGTGTAGAGGAGTACTGATGCCGATTTCGAAGTCTAGACAAATCAGTATGAATATATGATTAAGAAAGATCATAGTTATAGATACGTAAGATTATATGAATGAGAGTGCACCAATAAGGCTGGAGCCTGACAAGTTGTTATAAGCTGAAATTTTCACTGTATAATGTTTGATCTATGTGACAAGTGGAGGAGCTCTGTGTTCAGTGCATTGACTGTCTGGCCCGCTGGAGGAAATTATGTGGAAAAAGAAATATTTGCTGTTTGAAATAGATTCTTATTTCAACATTAGGCAATGAACTTACAGATGTATAGGCATCTCTTTTTTTAGATGTATCTGAACATTTACATAAGACACTTTCCGATTTGTTGGTTGATCCCAGTTAACAACAGAAATAGGAAGGAAAGGAGAGGTGTGAGGTCATTAAAAGGTGTAATATCTATTTCTATCAAATTTTTTACCAGCTGCTGATGATGTCATAATGAAATATCCAAGGTCCGCCTAAAAGCCAAAAAACCTCAAAAATGGCTGTTTCCGATTTTTATTGAAAATAATACCAGCAGAATATTCCCATGGCACAATATTTTACAAGTATGAGAAACAATTGATTCAAAGGAAGAGTACTTGCTCTTCTTTCACCCCCACCCCCCTTCTGCTTCTACTACCACGGATGGTGGACAAATCATTGAACCTATGGTTCTTGTTTGATTAATCAAGTCTTGACCAAGAGCAGAATATCGAGAGAAACTTTTAATATAATTCCATTTTTTAATAAATCAAATCTTAATTGGCAATTATCATTACAAGATTTGAACATAACCCTCTACATATCCACAGACAATGGAAGTAGAGAATCATTTCTAAATTGCCCGTTGCTGATTTCTGTCCATCTGACTGTCAGTCTGGCCTGCTGAACAACTGGCCTCCATTAATACATAATTTGGCACTGAAGCACAACAATTGTTCAGAGACAGGGTTTCGTGGATTAAATCGACACAACTTCACCTCCCAGTGCCATCATGAAGTCAGGAGGAAAGAGCAGCAACGAATGACCTGGGTAATTACCAACAGCTGTATCTTCATTTCATTAAGTTTTGCCCAGCATTAGTCCACTCGATTGTCCAGCATGCACTGACCAACAATCTGTAACAGTTTTGACCCTGGCCTTTATCAAAGACATGGAAGGCCCCTCCCCGCCTACAATCTGGTACTTTCTCTTACAGCAATAACCATTATGGCAGATGCCTTAAACTATTGAGTAACTACAACAATCAATTGAAGGCATTAGCAGAGCACTGGATTCCTAAGCTGTCTTTACAAGTGACCATTGGGTCAAGTGGCTGGAATATGAAGTTAAAGAGAATTCGAGGCTATGCAGGAGGAGAACACAGTGGAAGAGGAACGCTGATGAGGAGAATGATGGTTTAGTCTTAGTAACTAACAGCAGCAGCTGTTATTAGAGACTGTCAACCAAATCTGTCAGCATAGGTTTCTTCAGTTTCCAAGTGGATCTGGCTAGCTAGGTGGCTATCTATCAATGAATGTGTTACATGTACAGTCCACACCAATGAAGCTAAAAGGCTGAAAATGTAAACATTTAAAAACTGAACATTTACTCCTTATTGTGTTAAGAAAAAGATTTTTCCTATTTTGAAAATCCTCCCCAATACGTTTTTAGTGGGGTGGGGGATCAATTTACAGCAAAAAGCAAGAGAAGTAATGGATTGCTTCTCTTGTTTTTCAATCACCCCTTTCCCCAATTTTTTTAAATTGATCACCCCCAACACAGTACACTGCCAAAAAATGTTGGTCATGTGGCAGTTTCTGTTAAGTAACAAACTAGACCTGTCATATTCAAGAATTAGTTTTGTTAATATGTGTGCTTTTCATGGCCTTCAAGTACTATCCATGTTTGTTGATAATTTCAAACAGAAATGACAACTTGACTATATTTCTGGCCATTGTCTTTTATTTACAGTTCCTGTTGTTTTTCTATTGTGTCTTAGCAAGAGTTATTTTTCTATATCAGCCAGTTGTGAGCACAATTCAGTTGATGTTATATGAGAGTACATAAAAAATTCTACAGCTTGACTTATATTTATAAACCGTATTTCAATCTGAAATTTTCACTGCTCAATGTTCGATCTGTGTGATTAATATTCTCCAATGAAAGACATTATGTTGAAAAATGAATATTTGTTGTGCCAAATAATATATATGCTGTACATCAGATCTTGTTCTGCAGGACAGAAAATACATAGTATTTATTACTTTTGAGATAATGTGTAACTTCAAATTCAAGGTTATCTTGTAAAAAAATTGTACATGTAAATACATAATATATAAATTATAAATTCATAATTTAAAAATTCCTAAAAATTGTCTTGGAGTGTAAAGTTAAACTTGCATTGAAAATGTGGTCAAACTTAGGATAAATGTTTCATATCAATTTTGATAGTTTCTATAAGAAATAATAATCATAATAAATATTAATAATAATATAATAATACATACTATAATCCCACCTCTACTAGCATCAAAGACTCTATCCCCTACTACAACCAAGAATCTGGAAGATTCGACTTTCATCCTGTAGACCAAAGGTTAATTTTTTTGTAGGCCCAATCTAACCCAAGAGGAAGGTAATTTTTGCAAGCCAGTAATCTGAACTTGGAATGAAACATATAAATTACACTTAGTATAGTAAATAAACAAAAGTATCATGAATAATTAAAGAAAAACATAAATCATCCCCCCCTGATCTGGATTAATGATTGGATTGGGAGAGAACAAAATCCTTTAAAAACATTTTTTAAATGAAAACAAGAATCGAAAAGAATGAAAATGACCGGAAATAAAACAGTAAAGAAGAGAATAGATGAAAGCCAAGAAAGATAAAAAAAAAAATCAAGTACATAAATGCATAGAAACAAATTTAAAAAGAGAGAATCAATATAAGCAGACGGATGAAAAATTTGAATGAAATAAAAAGATTAAAATCTCTTAAAAAAGGGGATAAAAAAAAAACTCTTTAAATACCAACATCAACAACAAAACCTTAATAAGGATAATGTATGGGCAAAGAGTTTCTAACCCTTTTTTTTTTAGAAATACAATCAAAATCCAAATGAGAAAGATATATGGCATAAGAAAGGACATTCTGAAATACTTCTTTGTCTCTGCAAAAAAGCAGAACAAATTTTTACAGATATTAATTGATAACCAACATAGGGTTCTCAGTGAAAATTAATTCCATTGACAATATTTCATTGAAACCTTCTGTTTTGTGTCTAGTCTTTCAGATGATTGCAGAAGATTTGGGGTCAAAGGTAAAAATGCATTTATTTTGCTGCTAAAAATCCTCAAGGAAAATTACATAAAATCACCATTTTTCACTTTTTTATAAGACAGATTTTAATTTCAATTAAGTTTCCAAGATGGTCAAAAGAGGCAACAAAAAAAAAGGAATTGATATTCGAGTACTTATATACATGTGTGTGTGTGTGTGCTAACATTAATCGTAAAAAAAGCTTCAGGTTCTTGAAATCCTTATAAAATCAAGAAATCCCAGGCTAAATGAGAAACTCTCCAGTTTAGGAACTAGGATTTTAGAAGTATCCAACAACTGATTGATTTAATAATGCAAGCAAATTACTCAGAACTGTATTACATGGAATTGTATATAATTATTCAGATATGGTCCAGAAGATATTGATGTAATATCAAAAGTTGTACCAGTAAAAAAGCATAGATCTTGTCATACCAATTTCAAAATTGACCTCTTGTGGGAAGGCCTTGGAACTGAGTTCCCTTATTCTGTTTTACTAAAATTCTTATTCTGTTTATCTGTTTGTATCCTAAAATTTGCTGAAACAGTGGATTGCAGTTATGTACATTAAATCAAGATACCCCTGAAATGTTTCAATTCAAAGACAGCGTAAAAAAATTGAAATATGAATTAGTGAGTGTGCGTCCAAATATAGCCTGAAAATGTCTCTGAAATCTGTTAAATTTCCAGAATTTTCTCCAGTTGAGTGATGGAGGTCAGCAAACATCTGAGATGTACAGACTTTTTTTGTTTACTAGATTTCAAAACTTGCTAGAGCAGGCAGCTCTGCATTCCCTCACTTGATTATTTAGCACTATGCCATTGCTTTCAGTATGATAAATATTCAGAATACATCACACATTTCCCAGGGCAAGACTGATTAATCAGGGCAGGAACATTTTAAACCTTATATGACTGCTATAGCTACAAGTGCTAATGTTATGGCTAACAAGCTTTGGTTATCCAGTAATATGGACTGAATCCTTGTTCTTGGAGACTAACTCTTGCATTAACAATATCGACATGAAAAATACAATGCTGTGGGGGAAAAAATGGTGAATTTTATGGCATAACTCTAAGAAGGGTAGGGCTAAAATCAGGACTGACAGGAAATTTTAAAGTAAGTATCTTGCACGGAACAAATGTACCAAGTCAGAAAGTACAGTGCCAATTCAAATTGTATTTTTAACTTAGGACAATGCACATTGTGTATATTTCAAAATCTACAGAGAAGAAAAAGAAAAAAGAAGAGAAAAACAAAACAAATTAATCATAATAAAAAATAAAAACATACACATTAAAAAAAACAAAGAAAAAGTTTTCCAAATCAGAAATTGTGAAAACTAGTTCATTTAAGTGGAAAGCCTTTGAATAATGAAACGTGGTTGATGTAAGTGGGTCTGACAAGGTTGGAGACTGTCACAATGGAGTCAACACAACTGGGCTCCTTGTGTCAAAAACCCCCAAAGCCTGCCGTCCCTCGTAGTTAATCACAGAAATTTTGGCAGGCAGACGCAAAGTCACAACCGATGGCAGTGCAATGTGCAGTCATCCGGAAACGGCATGTAGGCTGTTCAAAAGATTTTGTTTCCGCCTCCAAGACACGTTTTTTATGCTGGTTTGAATGGCAAACATGTACAACATTGGATTGAAAAAGTATGAAAGAAAGAGAAAGTACTAGAAAGAGAGAGAGAGAGAAAAATTAGCTGGAAAAGGGAAGTAAAATGATAGAAAAAGATAGAGAGAGGGTGGGATAGAGAGAGAGAAAGTAATAAGAAGAGGGAGGGAAAATTGATAAAGAAAAGAAAGAGAGAGTAGAATAGAAAGAGAGAAAATGAATGAAAAGAGAAAGTAAGTGAGAGCGGGATAGAAAGATAGAAAATGAGAGGAAGAAAAAAGAGAGTAGGATAAAAAGAGATAGTTATAGGAGGGGGCGCAGAAAATTCATAAGTGAAAAAGTGAAATAGAAAGACAGAAGGTAATAAAAAAGGGAGAGAGTAATTAATAGAGAGAGATCATGACAGAAGAAAGATTAAAAGAGAGACAGAGAATTATAGTAAAATGAAAGAAGTAGAGCAAATAAAAACAATAGAGGGAGATAACAGATAGAAAAAGAGAGTAAGAGGTAGAATGAGAGAGTAAATGGCAAAAAGAGAGGGAAATGAAAATTAATAGATGGAAAGAAAAGTTTAAAAAATAAGAGAGAGATAAAGATAACAAGAGGAAGAGAGAGATAAAACAAAGCTGATAGGATAATAGAGAGGTAGAAATAGAGAATTAGAGACAGAGAGAGAGGAGAGAGAGAAATTAAAAGTGTATAAAAAGAGAGAAGGATGAAAGTAAAGTTTGGCAGAGGGAAATCAAGCAATTGAAGTTGTCAAAATTTGACAACACAGAACCAAGTGAACTGTGACCCTAGCTCTTCTACCATACCTTATTTTCTAGTCGTTGTCCTCAGAAAAGACCCTAAGAAAATAAAGAGAGGTAACTGTGATTCAACCCATTTAGAAGAAAAGGTTCAAGACTAGATGTAATTACTGGTATAGTTGAAGAGATAGGTACAAAGATGGTGACACACAACACACACCAGTGGCACCTGCTATAATACGATAGTTAACGAGCTAATCTTCCAGACCAGTGAATCTCTCCCCAATGATGATAAGTGGTTCAAGAGAAAACATCACTAATTGAAACGATCATTAAGCAATCAAATAAAACATTGGAATTAGTTTCAGAGCACCTTTAAAAATCAAGAGTAAAATAATCCTCAATAGTATTTACACAATATGTAAGGCACACAATAGTTAAAATACTAAACAGAAATGAATAATGTAATGATAAAAGTATCTCATTACATAAGTAAACTTTATTTTAGCATTATTGTCTATTTTCATCACATTTTCCTGCCTTAATAATAAAATGAAAATATAATTTAAAAAAATAGTATTCCTAGGGAAATAATGAATCACTGCCACCCACTCAGTCTGTTGGGTTTGTGGCTTTGTCACTGAACCATTACTAAAGTTCCAATCATAAAAACATATTCTGAAATAAGTAACAGTAAATATCGCATGTGCAGTTGAGGTTCTATTTCATTGTAGTTCATGATTTTGAAGGACACTATCAATGTAAATGATCTTCTGAAGAGCGCTTGTTGCGTGAAACACAGTGTTAAGATTTTTCCATAATTCCATCTATTATATACGTATATATACATATGTATGCAAAGGGTTGCATGATGTAAAATGAAATGTGCATAGCAGAACAAATAAAGACATACATACACCATAACACATGACAAGAACAAATTTAAGTATTCATATTCCAATTAGAGCCAATGAGCGAGTATCTGAGCTTTAGATGCACCTTAAATGTGGCATGAATTTTTGCATTTGATTTCATTCGTACCACAAAGACACTGCATACATTATATTACCCAACAGATAAGTTGAAACCCAATATCTTTCCCTCCTTTCTTCAACCAAGCTTCTTGTATTTCTGTTTAATTTTCTATTTCCAAAGAAGCTTGCTCTGTCAAGTCAAGCATGTCTCAAAAATAAGAACAAAACTTATCTGAAATTAAACTTAGTTTCCACATTGTCTCTATCATCGTAATGTCGGATATATTCTATCCAATTGTACACTATATATTAAAATGCTTATTTAAACATTTTCAAAAACATATATCTACAAGCACACAAATATAACATGCAAATATATACACAAACATATATATCCATTCATAATTATGCATATGCATATCACCACCACATATGTAGCACTTCATCTTAAAACTTTATAGCATGGACTATTCTAAACACAGGCCCACCATCCAAGGTCCTATAGTAGAAGAAAACCCTTCCAAAATTTGTGTTTGAGAAGCCAAGCCATTCACACACACACACACACATATATATATATATATATATATATATAGCTTCAAGAACTCATGTATCAATATACATGCTTATATACATAAGTATATGCACACACACACATATATAGATACACATGTTTATAGATACAAGCACATACATAAATATAAACATTTATAAGTGTAGATATGTGTCAGAAATAATTTATACAAGCAACGGTTCTTGTTGGGGGAGGCTGTAAAAGGAGTGATTCCATTTCCATATAGGATTCTAATGGCAAGGGAGAAGGTCAGTTAATTTGCATACATCAAAGATATTTGGGCGTCATCCAGACTGATCAATATTCGTTAAGGACAGTGTCCACTGCATACCAAGTGCTAATTGATAAAGCTTTCATTAAGGCTGCTTCAAGGCTTAATTCCTCGTTTCCTACCCTTAATCCACCCTGGCACCAGTTATAAATCATCAGAGGTGTCTATCAAAGACAGACGCTTAGAGATATGAGCGAACGACAAGAGCTTATTCTAATTTTGGTCTTTCCGTCTGACTCTCTGTTCATTTGGTCAAATGTTTGGTAGACCAAACAATTTTCCTGATAAAAACAGACCTTGAAGATATGACTGATACCAGCAAGCATTTCTGGTCAATTAGTATAAACTCCCCCTGTCTGCCCTGAAATTGAATGTTGTTTTTTTTACAAAATGAATAAAATAATAATATATCTACTTTTTGGTGAAATGAATAACAGTCTCTATGTGAAATCTCAAGAAAAATCATCAAAATATCAGGAAAAATGACTTCACAGATTCTAAGCTAAAAAGATGAATAAAGGTCTTCTTGTAAAATTTCTGAAAAACGGACAACTATTTAAGCCTTCACACATAAGTTGTTTAATATTCTTTCATTGAAATTTTTAGGCTTCCTTGCCTCTCTATAAGTGACTCAGTCCATCCATTGGAAGGTCCGTCCCCATATTGTTTTCTCAGCTGTTTTAAGTTAGATTTACTTGAAACTTGATTAGATGCTTTTTATCAAGTAAAAAATTTCCACTCAGGCTTACATGATTTTGCAATAATGACATTTAAACTTTACAGTGGATGCCTCATTGAACTTTTAGTTCTTGTTTAAGGATCAAGACATTTTTTACATTGAAAAAGAATTGATAATAAATGTAAATATGGAGCAATAAAGAAATGGATACAGCCTTTGTCTTCAAAAGAGGGTCCTCTAAAGACTGGTCGCTGTCAGGGTTGACAATCAGTGTAACAGCTTTTTACAGTTATAACTGCCTGGCATGTAAGTTAGGTGGGTTCATGGTTTGCCTAAATGTTTCCTCACACACTTTTTTTATTTCTGTCAATCATGGCATGCGAGTGACAAGATATTTTATCCAGATAACTGACAATGAGATATAGTGCAGGGAGAAGTTCATTCATGACTTTCTCAAGGGCATCATTGCAAAGTGAACATAAGCAGCCTCATCTGAAATTTGAACTCGGTTTAACGATGTTATTTTCTGTTCAAATTAACAATTATGCTACCGAGACCCTTCTTGAGAAAAACCATAGTAGAGGCCTCCCCTATGTGGTTCTATTATAGCATGGTCTACATGATGCAGGTGGATGGTTAACCCCCCAAAATTAATTTAGCTCAAAAACAGCTAGATTTAGCTCAGAAATAGCTAGATCTAGCTTTAAGATAGCTGGGCTAAGCTACAAAACAGCTGAATTGATCACAGCACGTTTTTTCTTTCTCGGACACCAACAGTCGCGTTATGATGGGGGATGTCTGCAGCAACAAGACAGACGAATAAGACAAGCAAACTCATGAAGCAATCGGGCTTGTTCTTTTGCAGAGTCTCAGCATAATTGTCATTCTGATTCTGAAATAGATTATGGGATAATATCTATGACTTTGGAAACAGAGATCTCAAAGGGAATTGTATTAATCATCTAGATTTGCCATTTGAGAGAATGACTGAACAATTTGACAAATGAGTAATTCTGAATAAAGAGGATCAATTAAATTAATATATGCAATGCTGAGGAGTAAATAGCTCTATGCAGATGGGTCAGAGAAGTACACACACACACTCGTAGTGTGTAATGTATAAGGATGAAACGGATGAAAAAAAAAACATTGACCAAAACTATCAACGTAGTCAGCATTGGTTTCTTCAGTCATGAATGATACTAGCTGGCTGATTATGTACGTATGTATCACATGTACACGATGAACCAATGGAGTTAGACTTCAAAGTTTCAAAACATGCACTTATAATGGGGGGGGGGTGCACGGCATGTACACACATCACCAACAGAGCTAGAGGGCTGAAAACATGAGCAGACACTCCTTATAGTGGGAGCACAAGGGGAACTACCTTTAGGAAAATTGTTATTTATTAAGCTTAGTAGGGCACAGTTCTAAATGGGAAGAATAGGAGGAGAACAATTCTTGTCAATCTTAAAAAAAAGAGAAGGGTCTGCATGCCTTGAAAATCAGCATTCAGATCCTTGGCTTTAATATGTTCTTGAACACCAACCTCTGGCATCAGAAAGATATACAGATATGAAGCAGACCCTTATTGTCCAACTTGTGCCGTTGAATTTTGACTTTACTTTGGCATAGGATGACAATGACCAGACTAAGAGAGAAGGGATGTTATCCATGGATAATAGCGACAGTGATATACACAAAAACTGACGATGAATTCACTTCCATATGTATAGCCCAACTCATGTCGACTTGTTTTACTAACGTTAGCAAATCCCATTAACAGGAATTGCAAAGAAAGGAATTGAAACGGGAAACATAGTTTTGGAATAATATTGTACAGAGAAATGGATTTTATTTTGTTAACATTTTGGACTTCAATGAAGCAAAGGAGTTTGACTGCAGCCCAGCTGATCTTTGTTTTTTTTTCCTTCACAGCATTTTGATCAGCTCATTCTCTAACCTTCTTCAGGCAAAATTTTGTTTAGTGAAGATAGTCTGTCTCTGACGTCCCACAATGCAATGCAGCTCATATGCCAACAACAGACGTGACACTTGACAAACAAAGAGAATGAACTCGCTCAAAAACATAAACGAAAAAAAACATGTGGATAAAAACAAGAATTGAACCCCATCACCCCTCACTCACCAAAATCATCGGATATAAATAACAACTCATCTCCAGAACTCTAACAAAAATTGCTCAGCTTATATTCATTTATATCTGTTAAGAAAAATTCTGAAGAATGTTTGTGAGTGATGATATCAATGAGGTTTAGCCAAGTGTGGCACATGGCCAATTGTGATTGACTGAGTGTGTGTCTAGAAGAAAGAGAAAGACAAATAAAGAAGGATGAAAGAAGAAAGTAAAGAGGGAGGAAGAAAAGATGAAGAAAAGTACAAGGAGACATAAAGGAAGATACATATGAAGCTGATTCACCATGAAAGGAAAAGAGGGAAGATAAGAGGAGATAGGTGAGAAGGAGGTGGAGGTTACCAAAGTAGTGAAAGGAAGGAAAATCATAAAAGAGGGGTACAAGGAGGAAATGAGGAAAGGTAAGAGGAATATAATTAATTGAGTTTATAAGAAAGAGGAAAACAGAGACAGTAAGAGGAGGAGAATGAGGAAAAGCAGGAACAGATATGGGCACTAAGTTCAATAAGAAAGAAAGGGAGGAAGAGTGGGAGGAAAGTGAAATAGACTTAATGGAGATAAGAAAAAGTAGGAGGGAGAAACTGAAGAGTAAGTCAAGGGTTGAAATGAGGTGCATGAACTGGATTTAATAAGGAAGTAAGAGGAGTGGAATAAACAGGGGGGAGGGAGTCATAAACTAGACATTTCAGAGGAAAAGAGGGAAAGCAGGAGGAAGTAAATGAGAAGAAATTGGAAGGAGCTACAGTGCAGAAAGGGAGGAGGAGGAAGGGGAGGAGTCAGACACTTAAAAGGTTGATTTAATTAAACGATCCACATTCATAACTTTTAATGGATAACAAGGGCAGCTTATTAAAAAAATTCACATGGTTTGGGCCAGATATTTTGGCCTCAAGGAAAAGGATAAGAAGAAAGGCTAGAATTTACAAACAGAAATAAATAAACAAATCAAACTGAACAAAATATCTCATCCATCAGAGAATTTTAAAGGTTGAAGAAAACACCAAAAAACATGCTCCAGGGTATTTGATATTTGATTAACAATGATAATGTCCTGAAGATGATGTGAATTAACTCTGAAATATTAACAAAGCTGTCAATGACCTAAAAACTTGTATTTTTCTTCATAAAGGAAATATATTCATAGCAGCAAGAATCAACTCCTTTCAAAGCTACATTGCCAAAAGTCTAGGTCCCCTCTCACGTTACATTGTCATGGTGACATTTGACATTACTTTCATGATAATAATAATCATGAAATAATGAAAGCTTGAGACAATTTGTCAGTGCTTAAATGTTAACAGCTCTGAAAATGAAAATGTAATTCTTTTAGAATTAATTTTCTTTCTAGTAGAAAGTGGTTTGCACTAAACAATATTATCTGTGATGATTCACCTTTTCAAATCAATTTAACAAAGGCAAGAGCCAATTTTAAAGAAAGAAAAGAGGAAATTTCCTTACCTCTTGCCCCCCCCATCTGAAGCAAGGCCATTTACCAACACAATATATAACTTTATGGTATGAAAATTAATTATTCTGCAGAAATTATCTGTAAGGTAATTATTGAATACAGACAGTTAAAATAACAATTGAATTGACCAATTTCAAAACTGACAATTATAAAAAAAAAAATAAAAGCACAAATTAGGAATTACTATTTATTCTAATGAGAATGATTAAGTTAATAGCAATATAAACCTAATTACCTCCCTTCTATCACAAATGATAATCCTTCTACATAGCAGGTAAACAATGGAAGACTATGTATTGTTTTCGATATAAATGTTAAGCTGAGACGGTGAAATTGCCTCAAAATTTACATCTTTTTTTTCCGCTTTGATTACATGAACATAAAAAATAGTTGTTTTATATTCTTGTTTTGATTGAATAAACTTTTGGTCAAATTAAAACTATGTATTCTTTCCTTTTTGAAAAATAAAGTTAAAACTTTGTGAGTTGGGCAATTTCACTAATTTCATCATCGTCAGTCTTTTATCGTTTATCATGAACATAGATCTTCCCAAGGATTTGCAAGACCTCTCTATCATGGGCATCGCTGAGCCTGAACTTGTCTAGTCTGTCTCTCTATCTTATATTTCACTGGTTTCGGTTACGCATGTGATCTCTGGGGATCCATGTTGAGAGATTCTTGCAACATGACCAGCCCATTGCCATTTGAGTTTTAGCATAACATCCAATAATACCTTTTATCCTCTGTGCTTTCCACTAATATTGTATATTCTAAGTTGAATTTTCAAAAGATTCGTTGCCTCAGCACGAGTGATTAGCAAAGGGAAGAATTCAGTTTTAATAACTTTCATAAAAGTTATTTTTTTCAAAGAATTTTATTTTGCTTTTCAAGCATTTAATTTTACAGAGTCAAAATTAGAACCTTAAATTGTTTTTGTGAATGACCAAAAAAAAAAAATCTGTCAATTTCTTTCAGTCATTTTAAATTACAAATATTAGCCTGAGTCTGGCACAAGGCTACTATTAGAAGATAGAAGCCTTTGGGCAAGAGATTAGCACAAAATACAGTTGCACAAAAACAGGTCTGGTTAGTCACTCAATAGAAACCATCATGTATCCAATATCTTTTGGAAGCACGCAGTGCTGGGGATGATCAATTAAAAAATTGGAAAAAAGGGTGATCAATGAAGAAATTACTTCTCTCATCTTTGGTTGGGCAGTGATCATTAAAAATGTCCGAAATTTCAAAATACAAGCATGAATGCTGCCAGATACAAACTAAGGGACCAATTTAGCATAAACTTATATGGAAAATTGAAACTACCACTGAAAATCTTTAATTAGGGGGGAAATTTTCAAAAAACAAAAAAATGTTCTTCCTCAATAAAATAAGTAGTAAATCTTTGAATTTTTATCCCTCTAGCTCCAAAAAACTCGCATTTTCCTTTTGACCAACCACAAACCATATCTAATAGTCCAATTCCTAGAGATGACTTTATTACCATGAATTCGTCAGACTTTTGAATTTAAGACAAATAAAAGAGGGAGGGAAAAGAAAGAGTAATGCCATATGTTATGTCATGTCAATACACGTATGTAAGTTCTCAGTATTTTTCTGTAAACATTGAATTTCTATCATGAAAAATATTGTCAAAAAAAAAATATCCTTCTATCAAGTTTTGACTTGGTTTTTGTTTGTCATGACAATGACTTCATCAAAAACCAGTGACGTCATGACGTCTCGAATTAGTGTTATGCACACAAAAACTGATAATGAATTCCTTCTTTCAACTCGAGTCAACTCATTTTATCACAGGAACTACAAATAAAGGAGTTGAAATGGGATATGAGGTTTGAATTGATATTGTTTCAAGAAATAAATCATGTTTTGTTTACTTTTTAGATTTTTATGAAGCAAGGGAATTTGACCCTAGCACAGCCAAGCTTGTCAGTGCATTTTCAGTCATTAAATATAATTTGGCAGTTGACCAATCAGTCATTGCTTTGTCTTTAGTTTTCTTTAGTACAGATATGGTACATCAACTTGTTGACTGAATGTATGTCAGACAAGTGCAGAATTTAACCTGATGTGGCTTTCACTACTCAACAGGGACAAAGTATGGAAATCCGAACCTAACAAACAAAGCGGAAGAGACTGACTATATCTGAATCCTACATTATAGCTGCCATTGGAATATTCCATTTACTACCTTCATAATTGGATATTACATCTGAAGAAGGCCATAGAATGAATGTGTTTATAACACAAACAACAAGAAAGAGTTCAATCATCTAAAAAAAACTCTTAGAATGTTAATGACCCTTCTTGAAATTATAGACAGTATCGTACAGTCTATTTTACAATATTCATATCTCTTGAGAATGACAAAACTCTTAACTGTCACTTTTACAGAATATTAAATAAGGACTTGACTAACAATAAACAATTTTTCAGCTCAACAGGTTTCAACTGAGTTTCAATTGAGATCTTAATTCATTTGTGTTTACTTTGAAGTGTGGATCACGAATCCCTTGGTCACAGCTTGTTGATGGATACAACAAATTCAAAATCTGAGAATTTTCACTTCAAGCCATTACATGATTGAAAAAGACTTTGATTCATACAAGCATCCCCCATTATAACACGGATAATGTGGGAATTTGGGTCCAAGAAAGCCAACTGCATTATAAGTGAGCCACAATAACCCACGTTACCAATTTAGCCCTTCCGGAGCTACATTAAAATTTTTGGGTCCACCATCTACCCATGCTACATAACCAACTGTGTTATAACGGAGGAGGCCTGCATTTGTTTTGGTTGTCAGGATGTTTCTATGGCTAACTGTACAGTTGAAATTTATATTTCATTCTGATTTCAGCTTGAAATGAAGAATCTGAAGAGACAAGAAATTCAAAAGGCAATGATTACACCAACTTAAAAGGGAAAAGGGACTGGGGTCCCATTTAATAGCACAAGTGTTAATGTCCAAGAAAGCCAACCATGTAACAAACAAGCTCTGATAAAATTCAGCTATTTTGGAGGTAGATTAATATTTTTTGGGCTCACCATCTAAGTTATAATGTGAACCATGCTATAAATACTGCACTATAAGGCAGGGGGGGGGGTATTAAGCTGGATATTTCAATGATATTAATTACTCAATTATCTTGACATTTTGAATGCTTGAGGGGTAACAAGAGGATATAATTTAAAAACACTAGAGAGAGAGAGAGAGAGAGAGAGAGAAATAAAAGAAAGAATTGGAGTGAAAGGGAAAAAACAAGAACACAGGAAAAGAAAAAGAGAGAGAGAAAAGTAAAGAGAAAGAGAAAAAAGCATAAAAGAGGTGCAGAGAAGGAGCAAGAGAAAAAAAAAGAGAGAGAAATATGAATAGTCAAGTTGGAAATGAAAAATAGATGGAAAATAAAGGCAAAAAGAGAGAAAAAGAAAAACAAACCCCCAAATAAATATTTAGATGCAAAATATGTGCCACTCAAAAGTCCACAATGAATAAAGCATTATACCAGCTATACCATTTATGATACACAGGACCCAAAAATATTCATCTAGCTCCAAAATAATTGGTTATCTCGGTTTGGTTAGAATATGGTTGACTTTCTTGGACCCCCACATCCACAAGATAATGGGTGGAGCGCCTATACACAAATCAAGGTCAAATATCCATTGGGGAAAAGGAACAAATAAAAGCAGAGAAACAAATAAACACTGATTAATGCAAACTGAAGCAAAGAAATAACCACGAGTATGATTTGAACTCACACACATATCATTGTGTCAAAATGCTTTCAGAATGAACTCCTGGCTTAACCTGACACAATGCTTCATTTTTGCTGTTCTATAAAGGCAGACAAAATCAGAAAAGCATTTAAAAATAAAAATAAAAAACAAAAAAAAAAGACAAGAAGATCAGATTCACTACATCCTGTTGATTGTTGTTTGAGCATTGTTTCAAGATATCAGCAACATCTAAAAAGAAAATGAGCCATAGTTTGAAATGGAGACATATGTCTTTCAGATAGCTGATAAGTAAAGAGCAATTAGGTAGGTTTGAATAATAAGTAGGTGGGATGGAAGTGGGGGAAGGAATTTAATATTCTATATATAATGGGACATAGATTATTTGAGATAATTAGCAACTTGAGAAAGGACTAAATCATGATACTTTATAGTTGTTTGAAAGAATGAAATTTGATTTAGAAATTTTACTAATTTTATGATCTCAAAGTGGTCTCTGCAGACAATGGCTTACAATGGTTTGATTTCATTCTCTGATATACAAGAATGCCCTGAATAGTGTGATTTTGATATAGTACAGTTAAGATATTGCTGTACAAATTGATGGAACTAAGTATAAGCTGAAAAAAAAAAACCCACATTAAATTATAAGACGAGGACTGAGTGGTTTTGAAGAGTCTGGAAAATTTTAGGGTGAATTAACTGCACTAATAAGGTATACCTGTATTTTTATAAAGTTTTAGTATACAAAAAAAGCCTTTCTCCCCCCCCCCACTTAACTTCCTCCTAAATCATTTTTTCACTCTCTACCTTCTTTCTTTTTCCACTCTCCTTCTTTCTCTTTCCCCTCTCACCTTTCTTTTCCCTTCTCTTCTTTCTCCTTCTTTCCTTTTCCTCCACTCCTTCCTTATCTATCATTTTCCTTTTTCCCCTTCTCTTTCTTTTCTGCTCTCCTTCCTTCTCTTTTGCCATTCTCCTTCCTTCTTCCTTCTCTTTCCTACATCCCTCTGCCAGAGATTTTTCCTTCTCTTGTTGAGAGAAAAGTATATAATTCAGTCTCTTTTAATGAATAAATGAAAACTCAGGTCTGGTTAGTTGTTTAATAGAAACAGTCACATAACCAATGTCTTTTGGTAGCATGCCATGTAGGGACTGATCAAATTGGGAAAAGGGGTGATCTATAAATAGGTTACTTCTTTCACCTTTTGTTGGGCAGTGACAATTGAAAAGGTCTGAATTTTCAGAAAGCAGGCGTTAACATTGCCAGACAGAAACTAAGGAACCGATTCAGTATAAACTTTGATTGTAAATTGAACCCTCAGCTAAACACCTATTTTGGAAGGAATTTCAAAAAAAAAACATTCATTTTTTTCTAGACATAAAAAGGAATAACTGTTTAAATTTTCAGTCCACCCACTCCATTAGTGGGGAGTGTACATGTGACACATACATGAATAGCCAGCCAGCCTAGACCCAATTGAAAACTGGAGAAACCTTATGCTGATACTTCTGGTTGACGGTTCCTAATTAAAAGTAGGAATGAAAAGAGAAAGCAAAAAATGTAGGAAGCAGAAAAGGTAAGATGAATTTGTTACAATAGGAAAGTAAAACCAGAAAAATTAAGTTCCATCAATGGAAGGTGAAAGACACCTGGAATATTTCTCAATTTGGAAATTGCACAGACAAACTAAGAGAAAAATTTGAAAAATGACAAGTTTAATGGATCCGAACACAAAATTTTAAATTCACTTCATCAAAAAACAGTAGGACATCCTAAATAGAACACCCATGAAATCGCACACACGCACTTATTTGGATAAAGGCTTAAGTGAATTAGTAAGAGCAGAAACCTGACCAATTATGATTCTATCTATCTATCTCTCTCTCAATATATATATATTATTATACAGATATCACTCTGTTTCCATCTTTATGTGTATAGAATGTATGTATATGCTCACATACATACACCTGGCTGCATCAATATGCATATGAGTATATTTCTTGATATATATTCTATATGAATGTGAAGAGTGAATATATGGATATACATATGTAAAACGCTCTCACATATATAGATGGTCAATTCTTTTTCATATATAATGGATTTTTACTTTTCACAACGGTCTGTTTCATACATTTTGTTATTTTCAAGTGAATGGTGTCTTCATGTTTTTCGGTTACTTTTTAAGATGGTTGAATTCTGAATTTAGCATTGTTGTTTTGGGATTTTTTTCACTCATTGAAGTTGTTTTTATCTTTATTTTTCATGTTTTTTCAAGTAGAAATTTATAAAAAAGTAAAGCATGTAAATATATACCTATACATATTGTGAAGTATATATTTATATGTACAGTATATATATATATATAAATTATAAAGTGTACGCATATATATATGTATATATACATATATATATATATAAATAAATTGTAAAGTATTCCTATATTGTGAAGCATATATATATATATATATATATATATATATATATATATATATGTATCATCAACAGATAAAATCTGTTTTCTATTTTTTCTTGCTTTCTTACGAATCGAAGATATATTATGAACACTATATATATATATATATACATACACACACACACACACACACACACACACATATATTGCATATAATCTACACACAAATATAGATGTGTGTGTGTGTGAGAGAGAGCAAGTAGACAAGGATACGTTCATTTTTTTCATTTGTGCATCAAAATGCAAAACTGTAGACATAAAGACCTGCTCAGTGTTCTGAAATGAACCTAGCAACAATTATTACGCGAGAGTTTCCTTTGAGAAGAAACATTTTAATACATTCCAAGTATATTTACAAAACACAACTGCGCATAACTTAATCAACACATTTCCTCCTGGGAATAACAGACGAGTTGAAAGGGGGTGGAATGAATACATTCAGGGCTGGGAAGATGTGACGGGGTGAGCACTAGGGTATTTGGTGAGATCGTCACAGAAGGTAAATAGCTATGAAAGTTTTTTTACCTTTAGAATCCCCGTCACCTCCTTGCTTTACCCCCCACCCTGCTACACCTGTTTTTGCATTCATTGACTTCCCATCTAGACTGTCACCTGCACACCTTTGTCAGCTAGAGACAGACATGCTTGAATGCCCCCTGAAGAAGCTTAAGTTGGACCGAATGTCACTGTGAGGACAACATGCAAATCGGATAAGGAAGGAAATTAGCCCCTACCCCCCTGGGACGGAAGGGGTACATAGAAGAGGTTGGAAAGGTTAGCTGTATGGGAGGAAGAGGACTTATAGCTAAAAAATAGTTACAGACAAAAAATTCAGGAAAGAAAGAGGAGAGGAGAGAAAGGAAAGAGAGAAGGATAAAAACATCCACAGAAAGGTGAAGATCCTCGTTCAAAGGCGACGAACGAAAAGGTGAAGATTTCACGTTGGAAAAAAAAACCTGTTTGTATATAAGCGGTCCAAGAAAGATGAAACGGTATTATAACTGAGCTGCGATCAATTTAGCTATTTTAGGGTCCACCATCCACCCGTTCGTGATAATAACAAACTGCGTTTTTACGAGGCAGGGGTGTCTGTACTAATCAGTTTATCTTATTTATCAGAGGCATTTAAAATAAATCCTATCCACCAGAACTTTATTACAGCAAAACCTTTGATGCTACACAGCTTACTCAAACATGTTGAGATCCCCGTATCCATTTAGACAGAAAGAAGATGAATCGACACATACAATGTGAAAAAAGAGGCTAAAGAAGAGGAAAAAGATGGATTGGAATAAAAGAGGTCTGGTAAGTCACTCAGAAACTGTCATGAAACCAACATCTTTTGGCAGCATTCTGTGTTAGGGGTGATCAATAGGAAAATTGGAAAAATAGGTGAGCAATGAATAAGTTGGTTGTCTCACATAGAAAAGTGTGAATTTAAAAAAAAGTTTGGTTGCTGCAAGACAAACTATGGGTCCAATTTAGCATAAAATTAGATCACAAATTGAACCCTCCACTAAAATCTATTCTGGGGGGCAATTTGAAAAAAAAAAAAAAAAAAAAAAAAAAAAAATTTTCCTAGACATAAGAAGGAGAAAATGTTGAGATTTCCAGCTAGTATATGTAATAGATGCATAGCCAACCAGCCAGATCAACTAAAAAACTGAGGAAACCTATTTTGACAGTTTTGGTTGACTGTTCTAAACAATATAATCATAGAAAGAGAGAAAGTTAGAGAGAAAGAGACAAAAATTATAGTTAAGGCACATATGTTTATCACGTGGGAAGGAATTCCATGATAAAAGTACAACCTTTCAACACATTTTAGACTGGTTATAAAAGATTAATGGCTAGCAGGAAAAAGGTTAATATATATATATATTTTCAATGCTTATAGTAGATGTTTCAAAAAATGTACACATACTTTTGCAAATATTTAGACCCCTTGAAATTTCAGGTGTGGGGTAACTATTTAAAAAAACGAACTCATACATACTAACACACAGCCAATTCCTTTCTGAGAAAAGTACTGACTTACATCCCCCCTCAAATTTAACTCTTTGCAAAAGTTTGTACACATTTTTTTGAGATACCCTGTATATGATGAAAGATTAATGGTTGCTCAAAGGTTAACCCCCTTGCCACTCCAAAGAATAACAATTGAACAATAGCCAATTAAGATGCAAGCCCTTGGGATAGATACAAGTAAGTAATCTTAACTCTTTCATGCCAATAAAATCAGTTATAAAGCATAGTATAGTATTCCAAAGAGAAAACAAAATGGAAATTTATTGTAAAGAGATAGCATGTTTGAAAATGAGTCGAAAGGAAAATCCCTTTAACCCAAGAAAAAATGATACCTTTAGGTATTATGAGTCATATTTTTAGAATGAAGTCAGTATATATATATATAATGTATTTATATTGATTTCTCATGATGAATGTTGTCCTGAGAATAATGTTCTCAAAGTAAACAATTCATTTTTAAAAAGAAACAATGTTATTGTGGATTATTCAATCCTATTTAGAATGATCTTGAATTAATCCTATCAAAACACATCTCTTGCAGTATTTACTAACTGTTGGAATCCATCTTAAAAATGACTGAAGACAGTTGGAACTGCTTGAAGAACAATGTTACGAACTTTGAACATTTCTTTCATTCATTGTGACCTAACTTACTTGGAAACATTCATTATATTTCATGAAACTTCCTAGGAAGAAAAACTACTGCCCATATATATATACGTATCTGATCAAAATTCTACTGATAACTGTACCAAGATACAGAATTAGTAATCCACCCTTCTGATCATTATCTACATTATATATATATATATATATATATATATATATATATATATATATATAATTTATATATATACAGAGAGAAAAATATCTATATGATAGAATAGAAAATCATCAGGTTAGGTGCACTGACAAACACAGGTGATTATGTTGAAAAATAAATATTCAAGTAAAATAAATGCTTTTTTTCATCATTAGGCTACAGACTAATTGATGTACCAATGTATACATAATCCAAAGTATATATACATGTTTTCTCATTTGAAAGACAAATTTAAATTTTATGGAAATAAGATGAAGATTTTAATCCAGAATACTCAGCATAAACCAGATCCTACCAAGAGGGTTGAATGCTCTAGTATCATTTTTTATTACCTAATTAAAAGAAAACAAAAAACTTTTCCTTAAATTTCTCCGAGAACATGTTTGTTTTTTTCATTTGACAAGATCTGTTATCTGCAAGTGATATTTCTGAAGTGGAGAGAAAAGACCAAGAAAAAAAACAAAATAAAAAAAACCAAAAGCAAACCAATGACATTTGAAGGCGTGGTTCATATATATTTCTCACTTTTTCAAGTCAGGAACATATAGAAGAGACCTTTGCAAAATCTACACTCTTTGATGAGTGATACAGTAAATCTTTTTTTAAAGTTTAGATCAATTTTCTTTTTCTTTCACAATGAAAGAGGAGCAAACTAAATGGAATAAATTCATGGAGAAAACATTAAGAGCCACACAATAGACTTCACGAATAGCCTTGTCCAGTAACTAAATTTTTAACTCATCAATTTCAAAGCTGTTGAATTAAATATAAACAAATTCACACTTCAAGGGCTGGTTGGCCTTCATCCAGTCTCTTAAAACCTCATGTGTTACGAGAAGCAATGCTGGAGGGTTCGAAAAGTAACCAAATTAGATAAAACAAAGCTAAGTGGTACTGTATTTGATGGCGTATAAGGCCCCACCCAGAGGCGTGGCAAAAGGGAGCAGATGCCTTTAAGTGCAGGTATGAAGGGGTACACAATTTCCTCAGCTTTATGATACTCAATAATTAATAATTATGCTCTTCCCTATATCATGCAACTGCCCCCAGACATGGTCTTTAACATGCCACTACCCCATCCTTATTTTAGCAGAGAATATCAAGAAAAAAAAAAAGCATTTACCTGAATTTATCTCATTTTTCACGGTTCATTTAAACTCCTATCTAAGTTTTGGCCAACCTTAAGTTGGACAATGAAGGTTACCTTTGCCTTTTGAGCTATTTTTGGGGGAAAAAGGGGGGTGAACTGTCAAGTACAGTGATTTGAGAAGTGAAAAAACACTTTCAATTCTTCAACATGCATATCAGTTGATTAGTAAACAATGTTTACACATGCAGTTATGCTTTGAGGGAAGCAATCTAGAAAGAATTTTCATCTCTGACAAAATCACCTAAGCTCAATATCTATTGGGGTGGGAGATGAGGAGTGAACTGAGAGTGATCTGGGCTCCAGGGCAAAAAGGGTTATTGGCCCCTCAACCCTTCAGTGCTTTGGGCCCTTAGCACTGCTTGATTGCCTGACCGCTCAGTCCAACCCAGAGTAAGATCTATGATATGGGATGGTGTTAGTACCATGGAAAATAGAATCAAGGAACAAAGAGTGAATTTCAGTTGAAAATACTCTCAGGAAAGGCATGTCAAACTTATTCCCTCACTCTGTACAATTGATCAACATCTTGATAAAATGTCTTGTTACTGGCATGTTATTATGATCGATGGACAAAAGAGTGAGCACTTGGATAAACCCCTCTCTATAATCATATTACTAGCCCAGATAAAAGCAATAAAACACATTTACTCCAATAGTCAAACTAGAGGATTTCAGAATACAGCTAAGCATATCAACCAATCAGCTGACTGTAAATTCAAGGGAGGCATCTCCAAAGTTTTTCTAAAGAGTTATTTCTTTATCAAATGTTGCATTTCTTTGCATACACCAATATATATCCATATCCATATCTATATATATATACTCATGATAGAAGTCATCTCGATCAAACAGAACTAACTTTAATATGAGTGAAGAGGTCTGTACTTTTGGAGGGATAATTACTATCCAAATTGAAGGAATGAACATTGGTCCTTATACACTAAGCGTCACATTCATTTGATGTCACAAGATAACACACAAATAGAGTTAAGAATTCAAGTCAAGATGAACAGTAAACAAAATTAAAACTAGAAAGAAAATGTTTTCCAATGTTCTGTAATGGTCAACTAATGGCTGGAAACCACACTGGAAAAGGGCTTGGCAAGCAGAGTGTAAATAATGGACAATTCTTGCATTCACTTCCAAGTTGTCTGAAAAAATATTAAAATGTATCATGAGCTAATTCTGTTGAACATTTTCGATAGAACAGGAAAACATCTGCTGCATATATATATATATATATATATATGTGCACAAGCATCTATATCTCTCTCTTATATGTAAGTATGTGTGCACGCATCTATCTCTCTCATACGTATATATATATATATATATATATATATATATATATATATATATATATAAGCGTGTGTGCATGCATCTATCTCTCTCATACGTGTACATATATATATATATATATATATATATATAAGCGTGTGTGCATGCATCTATCTCTCTCATACGTGTACATATATATATATATAAGCGTGTGTGCATGCATCTATCTCTCTCATACGTGTACATATATATATATATATATAATCGTGTGTGTATGCATCTATATTTCTCTCACACACACACACACACACACATATATATATATATATATATATATATATACACACACACACACACATATATATTTATATGGTAGGAAAATGTTAAAGAAATGGCCTTTATTTTTTTAATCTCGATATACCAAGGATGTTTTAAACATCTTTTAAAAAAAAAAAATATTCATGTTCCCGTTCAAAGCCGCCAAAATTTACTGGGTCACTTTGATGAAGGGAAATGTTTCTTTTCTTTTCATGTTCAGTGATTTATATTTTTATACTTACATATATATATATATATATATATATATATATATATATACATTCCACATTTCTTTTACTAACAATTTGCAATTTCAACACTATCCATTTCCCAGAGATAAGCACTAAACACAAACTCTTAATAACATTTCTGTGTTCTAATGTTACTTGAGAGAATGTTTTTAAATTTGTGGCTAATTTGTAAGCAGACACTTCCAGGCCGTTCAGACCACTGGAATTGCTTGAATTTTCAGCAAAGTGTGTGTGTGTGTGTGTGTGTGTATACATGTGCATATTGGTTGATCTATGTAGTTTCAAGTGTAGGAAATGTTTGTGTCTACAAATGTACATAATGCAGGTTTGAGTATGCAAATGGCACAGTCATTCTGTGTGCTTGACTAAATCTTTTGATTTAACCATCTGTGGATGTAGGGGTTTTTTGTACGTGCGTGCATATATATCAACCAACTTGAATCGTAGGAATTCAGATCCAAGAAGTCGCTTGAGACAAGATTTGAACTCACATCCTGTTCCATGAGTGATTGCTATGTCAACATTATCTTTGTCACTAAAGCTGTTGACAGGCAAAATTTTTATTTTCTATCATCCTTTTCACCTTTTTCTTACTTAATTCAAAGTAGTGATAGTAATAGTAGTAGTAATAGTAATAGTAATAGTAGTAGTAGTAGTCATAGAAGCAGCTGCAGAAAGTGTTTGATGCATTTCATGTATTTTTTATCTGTTTATTTCCTCTCTAAACGGGTTCTTTTATCTACGTACTGGTTTTAATATCTCGCAAGTTATAAACTTCACCAGTTTGACAAAATTTATTCATTTAAATGCCAAACAATGAATGAATGAGATAAGAGAACCTCACCAACTTGTCTAAAAGATTCTGACTAAATTGCTTGACAACCAAAGAATTTTAGAAAGACACTCCATAAAAACAATCATGATCTTTATAGTACTGTTCAGACATAACAGGACGGGTATCATGAGAAAATCATGGTCACCCACAGGGCTGCCAGAAGGGAGAAATAATTCAAATACTTGGCCTTTCGCTCCTTCTGTTGTCCTTTCTTCTCGCTAAGTATCCAGCCCAACTTTCTCACTTAATCACTTGTAAATCATTCACCCTGGTCTCTCTTGGATCCACATTTATTCTTTTCTATAACTAAGAGTTATTCCAAACATTGCTCTTTCCCTTGCCCTCAGTGTATTTCTGAGTTGGTTTTCAATTAGTTTCATAAGTTTCCAGGTTTTGCACCTATACGTCATAGTTAGTTTTATATGTTGTACATTTTATTTTCAAGCATATTGGCAATTTGCTTTTTAGTATATATCTATTCATACCAAATGCTTTCCAACCAATTGTTGTGCATCATTTTATTCTGTTTCTATGGTTCCTTTCTAGCTTTATTGCCAGACCTCAGTGAATGTATTCCTTGACCTCTTTTAAGACATCACAATCTGTTCTTATGGGTTTTTTTTAGACAATTATTGAACATTACTTTTGTCTTCATGCTGTTCATCTTTAACCCTATTTTTTGGCTTTCTCAATTTAGACCATTCAACATGTTTTGAAAATAATCTGCTGTTTTTTTTCTATATATGAATGCAATATTAACACAAAACCTTTCAAAGTCCAAACTTTCTCTATTTATGTTTACTCATGTTTTCCCAGTCTGCGTTCAAGGCTTGCTGCAAATAGTTTTTTGTGAGATTGTATCCCCTTGTCTCACTCCTTTTCAAATCTCCATCTTGTTTACGTCTTCATGAAGTCTAATTATTTCAGTGTCATTTTCGTACACGTTCTCAAAGATCTTTATACAATTCTTTACCTTGTTCTTATATTGAATTGAAGACTGCTGTTTGTTCTACAGGGTCAAAGTTTTTTTCATAGTCTCTATAAGCCATACAAAGTGGTTTGTTGTAGTCAGATATCTTTCCCACTCGTTGATTATGTGTGTATGTGGTCAGTTGCTAAATAACCACTTCTGAAGCCTGCCTGTTTGTGCAGTTACTTTCCATCTAGAGTTTTTGGTGATCAATTCATAAATATTTTCAAGAATAGTTTGTAAATGTTAAGTGGTAATTTAATAAGGTAGTAATTGTGGAGGTCTTCATCGTCACCTTTCTTGCGCAGTAAGATCACTGTTTCTATTCGGAAGTTTTGGAGAACCTTTCTTTCTTTTAAGCATTGTCCATGTAGTTGCACTAGTCCTTTATGTGTAGGAAAAAAATAGCCTCTACACGAATGCAATTAACATAAAAAAAGCAATGAAAAAATGTCACAATGTACCCAGAAAGGGTACACGTCATCCAAGCCAATGTGTATCACATTAGATCTTGAAATGGCTTTTCCAGGAAAGACCTATAACCTCAAATCCTGCCTAGACCTTATCAAAAGAAGAAACAACTTTGTCACTTCCCTAGATCCAATTTCATCTGTCATCCAACAGGCTGCATAAATCATACTTGAACGCAGTAAAATATATTCCCTTAAGTTTTGAGAGACAAAACTTTGGACATATTATACATTGAACAAATGGGCTTGTGCACATATTGTGTGTTAGTATTTTTTGTGAAACTCCAGTCAAAGTATAGAGTTAACTTAATACCCACGTCTCGTACCAAAAACGATCCTCATCTAATTTAAGCGAGTAAATTCTTGGCTGTTTGTAAATCCTGTTACATTAAACCAAACCATACATCTCGGAATTTTTGAGATGAGGTATTATTATTATTTCTATTAATATTCGGACCATCAACATGGACACATAGCATAGTGGTTACAGAATCAGACAAAATTACTGCAAGTAATCTAATGGTTCTAGGTTCAATCCCAGTGTGAGACAATAATAATACTACTAATGCTAAGAGGGGAATGCGGTCAATATACTCCCATCGGTTATATAAAGGGTTCGGTTTGTTACTTCCCCACACCTACCAGATGATACCTGATGAAGGCCGTAGAGTTCAACAGCCAAAATGTTGTATGAAAAACAACCAAGGTGAGGATGGTCCGAATATTAATAGAAATAAACCAAACCGATATAATTAATTGACATTCCCCAACTGTGACTTGAAATCACAACCAAGTGAAGGCTAGGTGGCTCTTTTATCAACTGAGCCAAACTGACAAGACTTATATACATACAAATTTATTTATTACACGTACAATACAAAAGTTACAGTAATCATCGTCAATCAGAATAAGCGCAGGAGTTGAGTTTGACCATGCAGCAGCCAGGCTTGATAGATATTGAAAATTCAGGGTGAAACCATTTTAATCAAGCTTATAATGAAGCTTTAATCATAGTTCTTCTACACTCTAAATAGTTCTTTGTTGTGAGCTTGATGATTAAAGAGTTATCACTGATGAGAGCTTCATAAATAAAATGCACATCCAACTAGCATTCCAAGGGAAATTATCAATCACCATCACCCATATATTGTTAGGGGTGATCAATAGATAAATTACTTCCCTCGCTTTTTGATGGGCTGTGATCAATAAGAAAAAAGTCAGAATTCTAGGAAAACAAGCAAGCACAAACTAATGTGCGGAGTTAGACCATGCAGCAGGCAGGCTTATTAGATTTTGAAAATATAGGTACAAACCATTGTTGAATTTTACAGAAACAAGCATGCAGAAACTAATGACTGATTCAGCACAAACTCACATTGCATATTGAACCCCCCCAAAAAACTATTTGGGAGGGGGGGTTTAAAAAACAAACAAAAACATTTTCCCTAATCACTGAGAGGAGTGTGTGTGCAAAATTTCAAATCTCTACTGTAAGTGGCGGGGGCAAAGTTCTGATAGATATATAGATGGATACATTTTGAATGTGAGAAGACATGAATAACCTAAATCCAGAACAGTGATTAAACCGGTCTGTTGTGGGTAGCAGTGATTAATATGTGAGGCTAGCTTTAAATAAACAATAAAAATATTGAAAAGTTTTGGGAACTCAAGTCTTGGAACTGCTAATGCAAATGGAGAAAAAATTGATAGAAAATGAGTTCTTATCTGCTGGTGGGCAACAGATTTCAGACGTATGATAAGTCCAAGTACCTTTGATAAAACAAATGAACTGATTGATCAACGTCAAATTCTCATAACTTCTGAGTCGCACCCTGTGATGTAAGAACACATGTCATAATTCCGCTGCCACTTTACACTACATCAAAAGGGCATTGGTCAGCAAAGTCCAAGATGGTTGTTTACGGCACTTGATTTCTTTTAAGGCATCATCTATTAAGCTATGAGACTCTGATTAGGTCATGTAAGCCTGATCTTAGACAATACACACGAACTGTTATAATGAATTCCTGAACGTATTTTTCACTGTTAATCAGTACATTGCTTTAGTTAGGCAGACTCACGGACTTCACTGAAATATTCACAGGAAATAGACACCTTTCAAAAAAACCACTAAAAACACGTGAATATCAATTTAATTTTGTCGTCAGAATCTTTGAGGCATAAGTTAGAAGAAAGATTGGAAACAAATCTGAGATTAAAATATTTGTGTACACCTTATAGAACCGGAGATATTTTGAAAACAAATAGTGTAAAAAATTGTAAGTGTGCTGTATAGGAAAAATTACACACTATGATAGGTCAAATCTTTTCTCATTCTTCCACTTATTATAAATCGAAATTTAAATCAGTTCAACAAACTAATTGGGAACTCCGATTTTTTAAAATATTGCATTGGGGGAATTTTCTAGCTAATTTTTGTAACTTTTAATTGGGTTATAATTACGAATGGCCTTAATAAAGTATTGCCACTGAAGTGACCCCTGATCATTAGAAACCAAGTGGACCCCCTTTTTTGTTCTGTCGTTTACGCTTAACCCACCATACGTGGTGTCTCGTATTAATGACATGGCCTGTCAATCACTTCGTGATTTTTGAAGATGGATTATACTAACTCTACAATTGAAAAAAGCCATATTCAATTGCTTTTTTATGCAGCATGCGACAGTGTTTTACCACATTTCAGTTGACTAATGATAAAACTTACTTTTTCAAATTAAATTATAACCATTTTAAGTGTAAATTATTTTTAGCAATTTTTTTATTACAGAATTTTGATTTCCAAAAATGGTAAGACCTGTCAACAAAATGGCGTCAGAATTATTGATTTATCGATTAACAAGTAAACATTAATTTTAAAAGTTGAATTCTACGTTGTAATTAATGAAAATTCGTTTTTCTTTTACAATAATTTGGACTTTTGTCTTTATTACAAGTGAAAGAAAAAATAGTTGAATACATTTTTCAAATCCTAATCACGTTTTAAAATAGGGTGTCGAAGATTCAAAAAGTTCTGTCCAAAAAAAAGAGAGTGCGGACGTACCAGAAAATCTAGCGCACATAGTGAAGCATTTAAATTACATTGTTAGTTTTTAATTCAAAATTCTGTAATTTGAATTAAAGATCCTGAACAAGCAGTGAACACGTTAGTTATAGTGATATTTTTTTTCATTTTGCCATCAAAATAAGCAACTAAATTCAAACTGTTTTTTTATTGACGGTTGCAGGTGTCTAAGTTTTTACACCATTCGAAAGAGCCATCATAAAACTGACTTGAAAGAAAGAAAAGGATTTTCTAATTGAGAAAAATGGGACCAAAATGCATCTTTTTCTTTAAAAAAAAATGTTTTTTGTTTTACGGTATGATCATTTCACAGGATTTTTTTTATGTCATTAGGGATGATCTCAGACTTGTTGCAAAAGGTAAACAACGACTGACGAAGATACCATTCAATCATTAAAGGTTTGAACAATTCTAATTAAATCTATATAAATTGAAAAATGAAGAAAAATTGCAGGAAAATCTTATATAAATTTTTCTTTTCTTTTTATTTCTGTTTGAAAAAGAAAAACGATGATGAAAATAAAACCTGGAGAGAAAGCAATTTGAAAAGCGATAAAAATAACCGAAAAGGTAATGAAAGGAAGAAAGTGTTGAAGAACCAAAGGAAAAAGAAGGAAGGAAAAAAGTCTGAAATAAATAAACAAAAAAGGTCAATTCAGTCGGCGCCGAGAGAAAGAGTGAAAAAGATATTCGTTTCTTTTTTCTTATGAATAAAACACCATTATTCCAATGATAGACAACACTATTATTCAATCAAACAAGTTCATATCCCTGTTCCGCCCGGAAGAATTGTGGCTAAAATAAGTTTAACATAAACAGTTAGAGACATCTTTGATGAAGGAAGATATGAAGAAAGGTATCAGGAAGAGGGAATGAGAAAGAAAGAATTAAAGAATCATTGATCATTATTTCTCTCAAGAAAAGCACGTTCCCCCTTCTCTTGTCAGTGACCCTTCTTCTTTTTTTGAGAGCAGTATCCTATTTGCATCATCGACAAGACATAACAAGATTATCGTACTACATATAGTACCGTAGTAGTAGTATACAGTAGTGATAGTAGTCATCATCATAAACCCAAGCAGTTCGTTTACTCTGTGTTCTTTCCAGCCTTAATTCATTGTTTTTCTTCCGAAACATTTGAATACGTGCAAAGGAAAAGAAGTTCACTCGACAATCAGTCTTTGAATGATAAAAACAGAATTACTAACACCCAATGTTCCGAAAAGTTTCCTTATTATTTCCCTCTCTCTCTTTTCACTCATCAGGATTTATTCGAGCATAATTATGATACTTAGAAGAGGAAAGGCAGGTTTAGGGTGATAAATACATTATCTTTGCAAGTGACTTCTTCAGCTTTTAAATGAGAACTTCGAGTACGCACTCACTGCTATCTTCTTCTTTTTATATTAAACAATATTGCCTTTTTGGTACAGTTAAATAAATAATCGAACATAAACTCCAGTTGGCCCCCTGAGATATTACTGGCTCAGCCAGACCTTCATCGTTTATCTATTATCATCTAACATAAATATACTTTTTTTTCAACTTTTAAAAGAAATATTTTCTACAAATAATTAGTGATTCCAGAATTTAGAAAAATATACAAAAGATAGGTAACGTGTTTGGTTATGTAAATAAAGACAACCACAATATAATGAGGGGAAATGAGTGATTTAGGAAAGTAATAAACAAATGATCTTAGAGGAAAGGTTGCTAAATTAAATTTCCCGCACTTACCCCTCTTTCTTCCTGCCAATGCAGTTTTGTCAAATCAATTTAGAGTTCTCTCCCCTTTTCCTCAGGTTTCTGTTCTAAGGCCAAGATATGTCAATTGTGAAATGTTTTACAAATGCTTTTTGTGCAGAGTTGTTCAAAATTAGACAATACAAAGAACAATTGAGCTTACTATAAAAAATGAGTTTCTCCATTGATCTGAATCAAATGAACACTTTATTTATTAAGCATTAAAGTACTTATACAGTGTGGGCGAGAATTGACTCCCTAATAGAGATATGTAACTTTTGTAAATATTGCTCTATCGTTGTGAAACAAATTTCATTTTGGTGTTTGAAGTGGTAGAGTTATCTTATTTATTGTATGGTTCAAAGTAAAGTTTGTTTGACAACAATCAACATATGATAAAGTTGTGACCAATTTCCAATGACAGGCTTCTTTTTGCCCAGCCCGTCACTATAGTGTTCCATGTAAGGTTGGGACTGTAAAAATGTAGAAATTTTTTACATTCACATTTCAAACATTCATTAATTGTTTGAGATTTTCGTTGAGTTTTTTCCTTTCAATTCTCAATATTTCGTAAAAACTAATCTTAAATTCCGATTTTAAAAAAAAAAAAGTTCACATAATTTTTAATGTGTATTTAATCATGTTTTTTACTTTTGTAAAAAAAAGGTTAAAAAAAATGCCGAACTCGATTATTGATCAGCTTTAATGAAAACTTTATAGTTTAATGCTTGTTATGTAATTAATTTCACCCGCTTGCATATAATACAATAATAATGTTCAAGAAGTAAAGATCATGAAAGTTGCAATGATTTCTTGGTTGTTATTACCTTGTCAGTCACCGACGGACATAAAATAGCACTTTTATCTGATCAACATCCAACATATTTTATACCTCAGCACACGCATTTTATTGAAAGTGATCTCACAGTTTATATGATTAATGCAATTATACATAAAATATTGACTAGAGTGCCTGACATGGAGTGATATTTTAGCAAGTTAGTCACGCAAATTATTTGTTTGTATACTGTGGTCTAATCTTCACTGGATGTGCGGTTGCTGCGGCCAAAACATCGTGTTAACAAGAACAACAGAGAGTTCAATCGCCCGAAAAACTCACTGAATTATTTCATAGGCTATTTTTTGCCAGTTCAATCCTGACTAGGTGCTTGACTATTGAGGAAGTCTAATTCAAAATTGTAAATATCGACATAAAACAGTCTATTTTATGTACAGAATACTTTCAAGATCTCTAGAATTACAAAATCGTAAAGGGTGGGGGTGACAGAAAGTAATACATTATGTAGTAAGTAGAGACAGGCAACCCCTCAAAGTACGGAACGCTGTAGAAACAGTTACAAGCAAGGAATACAGAATCGATGAAATGAGTTTGAATTCTATCAGAAGCCGCTAATATCATTTATGCCCTTGGGAAAGGCAAGAATCCAACTATCATTGCGCTCACGCCCATATCACCAATTAATTGTCTCGGTCAGAGTTTTATCTCTTGCACGTCGAAAATCCTCTAACAGGGCAAAGCTACCTGTAGAGCGATGACTAGCGAACCAGTCTCGCAAGCCACTGGTTGTGTGTTCCTTCCTAATGCACCCGACCCGCGGACGTCCATGGGTGTGTCCTATTTTCACGAAAATTCCCAACCAATTCTGAATAACCATACACGTACAAGCATGGTACGGTAGCGACAGTATTACAGTTCCATACATGTAATGCATGTTGACCATCGCTAATACGGTATCACCTGGCCCGTAGAATGCTGAATTAGACATAATAAACTGTAATCAAACAGCATTTAGGGAGTATAAACCTCGAGAAACTCTTACATTATCTAATTGAACCATAAGCTGATACTAAATGAGAACAGATTTTAATTCTTTAAAAATGGCAGAAAAACAGCTACTAGCGCCATTAAAATAGTTGCAACAGGTTCCTGCTATGATACAGAAAATATGAAATTGTGCTCAGATTAACAGTGTCACCAGATCACATTGCACTTGAAATAGCGATGGTCTTTCAGCAACCACTTCCTTTTTTTATCATCTGCTGGTAAAGACCTATTAAATAATTGATCGACTCCAAGTAAGGTAATGAATGCCTTAGTTAATTTTAATTTCCATTCTCCTTATCAGAGCTTTTTATCACTGTTGCTCAACGCTTGCAGCCTTGTGAATCATACTAGTGGAACAGCTGACAGTGGCACTTTCAACTTACGCCTCCTAGGCCTGAAGATAATGAATGGATGAATGATATATTCAGATAGCGTAGTAATTTTTCGCCTCAGAAAGAAAATAAATGCCTGTACCCTGGCGGTATCGCATATTTTAAAAGTACTCGAGTCGGGTAGCCGCAAGTATTACGTGAAAACGGACTGTTTCTACGATTTGCAATCAATCTTTGTTTTTACTCAATCAACGTGAGATGATAAAAACCATCGACTGGCAACTCTGGTGAAATTCCAAGCTGTTTCTTAACATCTACTTCGATGTAAACAGCGGGGCGTAGCAATAAGGGATTCGGAATCCCCCTGCCCTCGTGGGGGAGGTCCCAAAAGCTTTATGAATAGTAGTTCAAGTTCACTTACTGCATTTCTACTAATATCACACGATAACAAATACCACTAAATGTTAGAGAGGGCCCCTCAAGGGACCAAGCCCACGGGGGGGGGGGGTATCGCCTATTACACCCCTGTCTGTGAAATATACGAACTTGATTTATAAATACATATGAAACTGGTATCGATTTATTCATAAAACTTCAGAATGAAAAATATCTTTTATCAACCTGCGGTTGAGAAATGTAAAAACAAATTGGAAGAGTTCCTGATAACATTTCAATTTCCTTCGGAATATACGAATATTATTGTAACATAACCAAATCAATTATTTCTGTTGTCAATATAATGCAATATTTCATCCTTCTTGTTGCTGACAAACATTTCTCTGATAACACTGATCAACTTCTGTCAAACTCTAGTCGAAGTCGGAGGCTGGGGTTGACTTCGTTTTCCCACCGTAACAACAACAATCACCTAATTTAGGGGTACGGAGTTTCGCTGTCTGTCCAGTCAAGTAAAACCAAGCCGATACATAAAATCATCATTTTCGTACTTTGATTTGAAATTACGACAAAGCAATCGGTAGGCGACTCTTTTACCGATTGAGCCAAACTGACATCATTATCCTCGGACATATATAACAAATGCGCAAGTAAGTGGGAGTAAAAGTGAAATTTGACTCTGCAGCATCCAGGCTTGTATTTCTTCTATTCCTTTCTTCAGTCAATCATACATTTTCATTATTAAACAAAATTAAAGGATTAACAAACGAGGACCTCCTACATTAGAATGCTCCACGCCTCTTATCGCCCAATTTTATTTTTTAAGAAAGCTTTCTGAAATCTGGGAATAAAACAGGAATAATGAAATATAATAAACGTATAGCCGCCAAAATTTAGCAAGCTTCATTTCATGTCGAGTTTGATTCTGAAGGTAACAGCTTTTTACTAATACTACTGCCTGGGCGGTAAAGTAGTTATGGGAAAATGGTTTGCACAAGCACTCACTCTCTTACTCGTTAACAATCGTGGCATACCAAAGACGAGACATTTTTGGTCAAGAGATCTGGTGATGAGCCAGTACGCAGGGGTGTAGATTCATAACTTTCCCAAGGCCATTAGAATCAAGTGTAAACAAACAGTCTCTGTCGAAATTTCAACTAGTTTTGCCGATAACTTATGTGATAATTGTAACGCTGGATCATTACCATGACTGTCTTCATTTTGTCAACATGAAACGATACCATATCACACTCTTTCTCTCTGAGATGATCAGGTCTCAGTAAAAGCAATACAAAATGAAGAATCAAAGTTATGCCCCTTCTCCACTTTTTCTACTTTTTAATAATACCAAGTATTGTATGAGTAGAAAATGGGTTCCAGATATTTTTTCTTTCTTTTACAACGAAATGAAGCGGTTACTCGTCTGGGAATGACAACATACTTTATTACTTTACCATCAATGAATAAGTCTCATTTCAACGCTTTCTTGACGTAATATTTGGTCCAAGAAAGTGTATACCATGAATGACGTGAATTTTACAAGTACGCTGATCTTGTCACTGGTTCGAAATGAGAGATTTAGTTTCAAGTGAAAGTGTGGTAACGAGCCTCACTGATTCTACTATTCTTGTAGAAATCGACAAGGTAAATAGATAGATATATTGATGTAACTCACGATTGTTGATCAATTAAATTGAATGCTGATAAATTTCACGCAATAAAGAGGAAACCACTTTTTCAAAGAAAGTTACTGACATACGAGTATTTAAAATTGACTGGTATAGAGTTTTAGGTGAATACAAATGAATGGCCTGCAATGGATTCAGGTGTTCAAGATTTGAGTGAAATTTAAGGGTTCAATTTATAGTACCTTAGAAGCATCTCAAAGTACAGAACGTTCAACTAAACCAACTTATTTTTTGTTTTATTTATTTATTCATAATCACATCAAGGAGATAGAAGTTATTTCTTCCAGGTCATGTCAGTCGGAGGAAGTTTGTAATTCACTTTGTCTACTTCCGTAACGTGGAATATAACTGGAGATAGTATGTATTTGGTAGATCAGCCATAGTGCTCTGATAATTATCAATCGCATACACGTCCAGGGCGAAAACAATATCAGCAAATCAAGCAAGCTATTACACGTCAGTTCATACATTTTCAAATTCCTTCGATCCCAGATTTTCCTCCAATCTTCCTTCTTACTAATGACACAAAGATTCCGACGATAAAATTTAATTTTAGTCAATTCGACGTTTTAGGTTTTCGGATTTTTTTTTGTTTTTTTGTTTTCTTAAGGCATCGATTTCCCACAAGAATGTCGGCACAGACTGAGGAAATACCAACTTCTTGTGTGTTCTGTGCATTTCATTTTAATAAAAAGACTTAATGTAAGTAGAAGCGAGTAAAAAAAAAAGAAGTACACTACAGATTTATTTACTTAAACCAAATCTAACACCGGACCACGTTCTTTCTGGAGAACTTTGAAGTCCGAATAAATCATTGTTGAATTAATAGTCAGTGACACTAACTTATTGTCTCTAACAATGGCTTGCGTGCCTAGCACGCTCAAACACAGATCTACAATGATTGCTCTAATATACAAGCTGAGAAAAGAGAAAATCGAGGAAGATAGAAAAAAAGAAGTTGAAAAGTAAGAGAGTAAGTGTACGCGAAGGAGAGAGAGAAAGAGAGGTGTTGAAGGATAAAGAATAAAAGAAAGAAAAAGGTAAATACTATGTACGAGAGAAAAGTTAATCCGGGGAAAAAAGAAGGAAAAAAATACGCTCAGCCAAAAGCAAAAAAAATAATGTTGCGTTGACACTTGTCATCATAACAACGTTAGAGTCGAAACAAAACAAGATAGGTTAAAATCTTTGCACGAGCGAGCAGCCGTTGACGCATCATCAGTAGACATCAAAAGAAATTATATATTTAAAAACATACTAAAAAAGTCAACAAATTTCAAATGTAAACTGTTTTTTTTTTTGTTGTCTAATAAAAAATGCGTACACGCTGTTACAATGATTTTATAATTACATACAAACATAGAAACGGTTTTTCTTTCTCTTCCTTCACGTTCTATTTTTTCGTTTCTTCCGATCAAGAAGAAAAACAATTTCTTCAACACTTACATTTATTCGACCCTCTTTCCTTCGTTTTTTAATTATTTTTCATACTTTATATCCTTAATTCATTTCACATTATCAGAGACCGTCAACCAAAACAGTCAACATAGGTTTCTTCAGTTTATAAGCTAGTCTGGCTGACTATGTACCACGCGTACAGACCACACCTATGCAGGTAGAGGGCTGAAATTCAAATCACTCCTTATTATGCCTACTAATGTTTGTTTTTTTTAAATATTCTCTCATAACAGATGGGGGTAAATTTGCAATGTTAGTAGATGCTAATTTTGTCATTTAGTTTGTCTCCGGCAACGTTCATACTACAATGGAAATTTGGAATTTTTTCATGATCAATTTCCAACAAAAGACGAGAGAAGTAATCAATTCATAAATCAATCCCTTTTTATAATTTGATTGATCATCCCCAACACGACATTCCTATTGAGTGACTAACCAAACCAGTTTTTTTTTCATCTTTTTACTTCCAATATTTCTTCTTTTTATTCAGATATTCACTATTTGTTTCAATCATTGTTTCTTTCCCTTCTGTCACTTCAATACTTTTTTTTTTTTTAATCTTTCGTCATTTTGACCTTTCCTTCTTCTACATTTATCAATATTTATTCCTCGTTTCCTTTTCCTCCTTATATTAACCTCTTCAATTTCTCTCTTTGGATATTTACTAAGCATAATTCAGCACGACACAAACTCATAAATGTGGGGCACCCAGTGAGGAACCGACTCCAACAAAAAACGAATGGTCTACCAGACGCTCATTTTCGCTCTGTTTACATTCACTTTTCCTTGGGCTTCTTAAAAATTCTCTCCTTTTTCTCCATTTCCACCTAACTTTCCCAAACTATATCAAATTTTTTCATTTTTTCTCCTTCACTTCAATTCCTTTCCCTCCATAAATAACGCCCCTATCTTTCATTCTTTTCTTTTTCTCTTATCTCAACACACTTTCTTCACATCACCTTCCTCATCTTCTTTCTCCCGTTATTTTTTTTCCTTCTTTTTAACTTGTTATGCTACATTACCGACAATGAAAAAGCCAATCTGAAAAAAAAACAAAAAATAACAAACAAAACAAAAAACAAAAAACAACAAACAAACAAACAATTCTTTTTAATATCTATATTTTTCCTTTTTAATTCTCACTCCAATCATTTCTTTCCTACACTTCCATTTCTTTCCCCGCTGCAACTGGTTGTTCTCTATCGATTTGCCACTGGCCATGTCGTCTGCTAATCGCCCAAAGGAGCGAATAATCTCTCAGCCTTTGCAGGCAGCCAAATGGCGTCGTTCGTGCTGACTTAAAACACAAGGTTTACAGCACCAAGTGTTGTCTTTTTGCTAACTTTGAGGAATATCTCGTTACTTCCGATGATACTGACATTGTTTTGTTTTTGTTTCATTTATTTTTGTTTTCAATGGGTGGGTGATTGCAAGAAAGAGTATAATAATGACAGAGGAAACGATAGAGTCACTGACACACACACACACATGTACAAATATAACTTTGAAAATAATGCAGGGGTAAACGGACACGTAAATTGATCCGAAATAAGCAATCATCTACTTTAATTCACTACAAAGGGATAAAAAAAAAAAAAAAAAAAAGCTTTTCGACTTGAACAGGAAAGGCAGTTTTAGAAAAACGAGACCTGAACACTGAGAGGTTTGTATAGTTCAGAAGGAATATGAGAGAAAGTATTCGCTGATGTACCGAAATTTATAACCAGATAAAAAAAAACAGCAAAATTTCAATGTTCTCTTGGGGTTTTTTTTTGAAGATTGTAAAAAAAAAAAAATGCAAAAAAAACCCAACTTCAAACAACACCTGCGCACAAAAAGGCAAGTACTACAGGGCAAACATGTTAGAGTGAGTTGTTTACGAAGATAGATTGTGTAAAAGCGGACCAGATAAGCAAGTATTGCTTTTCGCGTATTTGATTGTAAATGGGCTATAAGTTCGACTAGCGTCAAAATTCAGCTGAAGTACAATCGTTAGAACAGAACTCATATTTTTTTTTTTACAAGAATGACCAAGGCGATTGACGATCAAAAAATTAGGATATATCCATCGGTATTTTGGAAACATTTTATCGTTTCTTTTTTCGGCATCTTTGATAATGGAAAGATTCGACTAAAGAGTCATGTTCCAGCAGAATGAATTTGTATACCGAGCAGTAAAAATTGATTGATACTAGCTGATAGTGATTATACGTACATTGAAACCAGCGGTGGAGCCAGGTAAAAATATGGAGGGCAGGATCCAGGAAACCTAAAAAAAGCGTAATTAGCCATTTCATGGCCATTTGAATGACTAAAATGGCTACATTAGAACATTTTTAAGGCTTAAAATTGCTAAAGAAATGGTACTGTTCGTTGGATTATTGCCAGTGATTGAAACCCCATCATGAATCAAAATATAATGTTATGATCATGTCGATCATTTTCTTCCTATTCATCTTTCAGCTTCTGCCAGTTATTTATTTCCTTCTGACACAGCAGTGCATATATATATATATATATATATATATATATATATATATATATATATATGTGTGTGTGTGTGTGTGTGTGTGTGTGTGTGTGTGTGTGTATCGGTTAATTGCCCGGGAAATAGAATCGGCGAATATAATTCGAATTCCGGTTGATGTTTCTAATATTCCATTCGCGAATACCTTTGGGCAAAAAACATGAATCAAAATTTCCTTGTTGACTGTCTCGTCATCATTCATCTTCTTAATTATTACTTTATCAACAGCTCACTAGACAGACAGAAGAATCAGTAAGTACACAAGCTATCAACTTACGCAGAATTACCTTAGCTGTCCAGACTAAGGCAGCAAAAAATGGCTCCTAAATGGAGGTCGATGTGTTTGTGTAAGTATACTCGAGTTTGGATCAATAAAGTTTGAATTTTGATCTAAGCGATTAATTGAGAAACGTTGTATTAAGTGCATTGGCAAAGAAGGGGATTATGTTGAGAATTTAATATTTGTTGTGTAAGATTAATGCCTATTCCATCATTAGGGTACTGATATATCTACCTATGTATACATGTACATGGGCGTGCACACGCATGTAAAATCTAGCCTCACAAGCTATTGGCAGAGCATTCGCTATTTTGTAATGTTGTTTCGACGTTGTGTCTGACAAATCTTAGATTGGGAAATATGTAAATGCAAATCCTTAACTATTTTGAAAAACAAATTTGTCTGTTTTGATATCGATAATGACTTGTGTGCAAATATATACGCATCTCGTGTCAATGTTCTAACCAAGTTTTTAAAAAGAAAATCAGGATTTTGAATTTTATCAGGTTCGCGCCAATTGAAAGACAGGTGTAATGTAACAATACAATCTTCCTGCAGCAGCAGCAATCGGTACAGTTATGTGCTTCTGCAATATGTCAACCGAATCAGTGTTTATATCTCTACGTCTATTCATGACTACTGTGTTCTCAGAAACAAGTTCGTCTGTCAAACATAGTCACAAATATTTACAGACATAAACAGCTTTATATAATGCCACTATCTACCACGGGTAATTTAGATTGTAACACCCACGTTTTAAAGTCAGATGAATACTACTAAAGATACCCGTTTTGAGAATAGCCTGCGCATATATACTACTAGGCCCCGAACATTGTAGGCATTTGACCTAATAATGTGTGTGGGTGCGCAAGCCTTTTTTTATTATTTAAATTAATTTCCCTGTTTGCCTCCAGGAGGTTTAATGGCTGTAATCGTGAGAGAAAAGGAACACTGAACTCTTTCATGTCTGGTAATAAATAAACACGTGCAAAGCTTATATATATATATATATATATATATATATATATATATATATATATATATATATATATATATATATATATATATATATACCGCTGACACATTTGAAGTCTAAACGCCAAAGAGAAAAGAACGCGTAAAGGTTTGCCGTCTTCTCCTACGTGCGATAAAAGACTATAACGGCAAGGAAACATTGTTCACAGTACAAAAACCTTGAATATCAGTAAACTTACTGTGTGGTTTTGTTTTCTTTTAAACTTTTCTAGGGCTTAACAACAGGATATTTTTTTCTTTTTCTTTTTATTTGTGGGGTTTCTGTTTATTTATTGTTAAATTTGGGCGTAAGTTGAAGGCCGTTTCTTATAATCGCAGACCATGCAGTCAAATCTCGAGGGTCAGTCATCCATTTCATAGCTGCTTTCGGCGGGTCATAAAGTGTTGCTGTCGATAAATGAACTATGCAAAACAGTAATGTCTCTGTTCTTAGTTCTTCGTGTTCCAGCCGACAAAGAGCAACAAAGCCAAGATGGCCGACTGAGTTTAAAATGGCTGACAAAAACACAAGTAACAATGACTTGTTTTAAAAAAATGAATAAAAGAAATGTGAGCACTAGAACAATCCTTCCAAGCCACTGACAACTCATAGCTTGTCTTAGTTACTCATGTTATCTCAAGTTTACAGATGGGTCGGGTATCCATTTTCGCAGGGATCGTGTTCCAACGTCTCAGGCAAAAACCCGAATATCTACAAATATGTGTACTATCACCCACGTAACCTGAAATGTTTTATACGTAAACATGATATATTAAAGCAATAACTATAAAAGCAATGTTTAAAAGATATTAAAATTCGTATCACTCATTTGTACTCATTACAGGTACCAGAGCATCTAACACACTATTCTGTCAGTATTTCTCAGAAAGAGACTCGTCAAAGCAGGGTTGATTGATATCAGTACTTTCGATTCGAGGGTACCTGGAATAGGAGCCGTTAAGATTTTCTTTTCACCGATTATAATAATCGGAAGCTGTTGGTTCTTTTACAAGAATACGCATTAATGGCTTTGAATCTTGATCATATACCATCGAGTATTTCCTTGAATATCATCACATAAATCGTATTGCCATTGCATTCGAAGAAGTTTGCAAGATATTTGGCTTTACGCAATGCTTACTTCAGATTTTCAAGTCGAGCTGTAATTCCTTTCCAGTATTTCTTATCTTTTTATTTTCAGAGTCGGAATAAATAAGATCCTCGAGCTGAGGCATTTTCTTCCAAATGTCTTTTCGATGGTATTAAAAACCTGTTCAGGTTTATATCCTTTCTCCCCGGTAAGCCTTTTCAGGTTGTACAGTGGGGTTTAGCGGCTTTGGAAACAAATTTACCAACAATTTTGAACATTACAGAGTAAAAAATACCCGTTGGTATCTCCAACCTCATATGTAATAAAGTAAAAAATCTCATCCACAAATGAAGACAGTCAAATGTAAAAATTCAAACAGTAAATAGCTATTTGCGTTATATATATATATATATATATATATATATATATATATTATATATGTATATATATATATATATATCAAAACAAATCAGGAATACAATACAATATCCGATGTGTGATTTCATAAAGTGCTCGATAAATTAAACATGAAGTTAATTTAGAGTTACATATATATATATATATATATATATATATATATATATATATATATATAAGGAAGATACTAAAACCTAGAAAATAGACCCCTCCACAAAAAAGTCCTAAATAAGAATCTCAAATTAACCGAATCATTCGCTTGGAGAAGCCCCAAAAGGACAGAAGCATAAACGAGTCCGTGTAGCAAATCCTTACTTGATTATATATACATATATGTATATAAAGAATATTTTTAACTTGACTACGCCAATGGAAATTCCAAGATGCATAAATTGACAAATGATTAAAAAACAAATTTAGGGGAGTAAAAATCAATATCCCCCTACAGTGATTTGTCACAACCAACTGAT
The DNA here is from genome assembly GCA_963457665.1 of Thysanoteuthis rhombus. NCBI lineage: Eukaryota > Metazoa > Mollusca > Cephalopoda > Oegopsida > Thysanoteuthidae > Thysanoteuthis > Thysanoteuthis major. Next base: position 45,304,069 of record OY735205.1, on the reverse strand, counting down.
TGGTAGTCAGGTCTCTTGTTGTCTGAGCTAATTTCACAAGTCTTACACATCTATCAAAATTCTATGCTAGAAACACACAAGGGATCATTTCATTTTAATAAATTTGATTTGAAATCACGTCCAAGTGATCAGTGGGCGGCTCTCTCACCGATTGAGCCAAAAAGTTTTGCAAGTCTACGATATTTACCTAACAGGTACTCAAGGGTTTATTTCATTCTAATAAATAAATATATTTAAACTATGATATATATATATTTCTATAATTAAAAGAAAATTAGATATACAATGCAGATGTTGCAGTCATCAGCTTCAGTCAAAATAGATGTAGCAGTTTTATTAACTTTAATAACTTGAAAAAATCATTCCGTTTTCTGATTAGCTATTCTCTACTTGACTTCATGTTTTCTTTCACTTTTTCTATTTTTCAACGCCAAAGCTCTGAAAAAAGAAACCAACAATGATTGCTCGTGGCTCAATACTGGTTATAGTAATAATCCAAGTCTTCAAGAAAGTTTAGTCTTGGTTATCTATGTATAGTTGAGAAATGGCATAGAATTGCTTCATCTCACTAGAATCATACAGAGGTCAGTGGTTAGTGTGATAGTAATATTAGAGTTAATTAGTTCGTAGAAGTGTACTAATCCAGGTGCTGAAATGGAATAACTAAACCATCGTACATAACTGTTTTTCAAGGCACAAATGAAGAGAGACATACAACAAAGAGATCCTAGCAGTTTTACAGGTTTTAAATGCTCTACTGCTCAAGAAAAACGATAAAGAAGACAGTAACCAAATTAAAAGTGCTGCAATGAATAGAAAAATAATTTTGAGGGTTAACTCCCTTGACAGGGTATGATGGGTCAGCTACTGAGACGAAACTGAGAATAATTCAAAGTATTTTAAACAACAGAACAATGTCATCGCTGACTACACAAACACACTTGGTATACTTTACCCATTCTTAGTAAACTAACAGGAAGTAACTTAGCTTCGGCAATCAATGGCCTGTAGTTAGGGACTTCGTTCCATTTGTGCAATAGATTAACCAATCTATTTGCCCCGAATATCTTTTTTTTCTCAATTTTTCTTTTCATTTTATCTCCTTGTCCAGTCCAACACCTTTCATGCAGATGTTACAATCAGTAAGCTTTTCTATTGTGAGTTTAGTGTTGAATGTCGTTTTTATATAAACGGAAAGTTTGCAGCTATGAATATTGAAAGTAATTCGATCTGGGGCTTGAGAATTGAAACGGATAAACAATACGAAAACGAAACAGTTCAGATGGAAAATAAAATGAATAAATTGTGGTCGGATTCCCCTTCTAACTCAATATAGATTCCGGTTTGGTGATTGGATAGTAGCACTTGATACTCCGATAGTATATATTTTTCTCTGCCAATCTAGCAATGGTCTTTTTTTTATCTTTCGTTTACGGCCTCTCTCCTTTTCGCTACATATATATATATATATATATATATATATATATATATATATATATATATATATATATATCAGCATTTGTCACGTGTCATTTGTATCTATCCATTACAGTCAGTTCGTAACTATGTTTCTCACCTTGTTCATATCTATCCTATGTCCACGAGCGTTGCCGAGTGAGGGGGTAGGGGGCGATTTCACAGTGCCCCGCGTCCCGAACAAGGGGGAAGAGGCATAAAAGCTTAATGAATAATACTTCACTTACTGCATTTCTAATGAAATTATACAACACTAAATTTTACTAAAAGTTTGAGGGACCCCTCAAGGAGCAAAGCCCCCAGGATTCCCAATTCTCCAGCTCCATACCTTAACTCTTTCTCTGTATTTAACTCTACCTGTCAATGGAGAGTCACGAAGATAGATGAAACGAAATTAGGACGATGCTGCAGCCGACTTTCATGTTATAAGCTGATAAAAAGCAGTCTTCTTTCTTTCTTCACAATAAATAAACAAAATCATCAGACACAAATGATAGTTAACCCCGGATTCTTGTTTCATTATCAAACTGATGTTAAGTAGTCAGTGATTACAAGTATTTATTGCTTCCAGATCCAAACATGGATTGGTCAGTCTCACTCTTCTTCTCAACTGATTATTCATTCTTAATGTGGATCAAACTAATGTCCACTGACAAATAGCCTATGCTACTTTCTGTTCCAAAGACCAGATAGCAACTAAGCTTCCCCGGGGAGGTAGAAGCCTTCTTCAAATTTCTCATCTTGTTTGTGTGTAAGATGAGATGGAGGCCTATTTCTTGGCACTGAATCCTAGCGGCTTTTGTTCTGTCATATTCATTTAAGTAAACTTTAAAAGATTTTTCTACTTATAATTACGTTGGTTTATCTTAGAGCAATTTTAAATTTAACCCAGCACGTATTGACAGGCTACGCGCCTTTTGTCAAATAACTTGATATTTATGCTAATTTGAAAAACTGTCCATTCTGTCCGTGAGTAACTAACCAATACCAAAGAAGGAAAAAAACTTTAATAATAATAATAATAATAATAATAATAATCGATAAGAAGCTGTGTGCAGTCGCCTCCCTTGTAATTTATTTTATGCAAATTATCCATTTAAAACATCCTGGCAATCATTCAGGGATCTTATTTACGGCGACAGGGAGACCGTTTTAAAGATGGCGGCGTCTAATAATATTATTGACAGGTAGAAAAGATGACGGCAGGTGGCTTGAGTGTCCACACACACACATACACTTCATTCTTGGTACCAAGCTGGGAAAGGATAGGACAGAGACGTCCAAGAGGAAAAAAAACTTGAATAAGACGCCGCGTGTGCACATATACAGACAGTGGGAAAGATGCACAAAAATTCATGCAGTAGACAAGTCAATGTTATAAAGAGACAAATGCTTAATTCTTTTTGCAGTGAATAAACACGTAGACATAAGCACACCAGACTAAGAGAGTTGTCTTTCTTTGTAGAGAAATTTAATTCATTTAAAATCTCACTAATCAAGACTGAATTATTTTCTGAACCATCGAAATTGGGATGAGAACAGATAAAACTAAAAATCATACAGAGTGTGCAATACTTCTGCCAACACTATTGTCAGTGAAGCAATTTTGCATTGATCTGCCGAAGAATGTAATCACTACTTCTGTGGCATAGTGTCCATCCTCGTATAAAATTTCATTGAAATTCATTGATAACTTCAGGAGATATCTTGTACAGTCATGAGCGTATTTACAAATGTATAAAAAAAAAACGGAAATATATCTCTCAAAGGAAAGTTTTTTTTTTTGGAAATATCGCGCGGAAAGACTGACAGACAAGACCGAATACACATACCTCCCCAAGTCCCCGTCGACAGGGGTAATAAGGTATGTATTCCTACAAAGAGCCATGACTTGTGAATTTGCTTCACAGACAGATTCGTCAGTGTAATGAGTTCGATCCTTCCTCGCTGCCTGTTATGGCTTTGCGTCACTGTAGTGAGACATCCGGTAAACTAATTTTAGTAAATAACCACAAGAATGACGACTGCCAAAGAGCGATGGTTAATAAGCTAACCTATTTCTCTGTTAATCCTCACTGGGAACCCCCCGCCATATCATGTGCCACACTATTCCCTTGTATTCGAAGATCATGAATCAACGCAACGACGCGGTAAGTTAACCATTCCGCACTGACTGGATCCTCTGGTGCTACATTTAAATGAAACCGTACAAAGCGAGGTATTCCTGTATAGAATCACAAAACATACTCGAGGTTTATTGGATCTTCTATTGATAGGGGGACCATTTTCTCTGTCACTCAATATCTTTCTATGCAATGTTGAACACTAAAAATGTGTGCACGTATTTAAGTACATTATAACTTAGAATAGACCTACACAACTCTACAATACAGAAGATTGAGAAATGACCTGATGCATATTTACAAAATAACATACAGCATGGTAGAAATGGGCACTGATACTCACTGTAAGAAATGTAAACTGAGGAAGACCATGCCACAAAGAACATTGAAAACAACACAGTCACAAATATCAAATACGCCACCACCCTTACATCAAGACGGATTAATGACATCAAGATCCCTTTCATACTAGAACTCCCTTTCAGATGAAACATTAAATTCTAATTTAATTCGTCAGTGTCGTGAGTTTGATCCTTCCTTGATGACCCACTAATATGGTTCTTGTGTCATAGTTGTGAAACATCGGGAAAACTAAATTTTAGTAAACAATCACAAAAATGACAACCACCAAAGAGAATTGGGTAACAAGCTAATCTTGTAGGTTATATCTCTTTTGATTCTCACAGGGTACCCCACTGTTGCAGGCCATGTGCCACACTATTCCTTTATATACGAAGAGGTCAGTCACAATTACCAATATGAACCACCACCAGATATATCAAAATCCCCTTCATTCAGGATTTATCTTTCAGATAAACTCTATTTTTATTAAGATGTTAAAAAACAACCCATCAGAAGAAATTGGCAAACTATACGAGTGTGGAAACTTCTAAAATACCCACACCTTGAATGCTGACCCCCATTATATCTGTTTTATGTATCTTCAGTTGGTACACTTTGTGATATAGACTTTATACACGCTAGTAAGTACGATGTACATACTGTCCTAGGATAGTGGATAACTATCTCGCAAACGATTGTGAGTGAGCAAGTTCGTTATAAGGTGCGCCAGGATTATGCGGTTGAGTGAGTGCTAACTTAGTCCTAAGTAAAACCATGGTTAGCAGGCGTGTGTCGTATTTTTTTGGTCACTAGTGTTTTACTTATCGCTGATCTATAGTTACCTGTGTACATAAATTAGTGCACATGCACTGACACGCGTGTGTGCGTGCGTGTGTGTGTGACAGTAATAAAGCATTTTGTCTTATTGAATGCCGTATGTAAAGACAGTTAGTTAAAATATATAGGTAAACGTTATCTGTCTTTCCTTAGCAAATATTCTCTCTCTCTTTCTCTCACAGGCTTGCGTATACAATCGCACTTCCAGAGACACGCACTTTATATTTTATGTATTAATAAATAACAATGCAAGGACTGTTTTGTCGTCACTTAAAGTGAAGCCGGGTGACGCAAGAGAGCCAAGAAGCTGCTCTGATGGGGGAGAGTTATAAGAAATCAATGTGTCCGGTTACGGTGACACTGCATGAACAGCGAGGAGGGGAAGGAAGGAAGGAGAGAAGCAAAAAGTGGAGAAGAAGAGATGGAATGGAGAGACGATAGGAATGAGTGGAGAGAAAAAAAAGGTGATTGGAAAATAATGAGAGAGAAAAGAAATAAAGCTGCAACATTTTCTCCTTCACTTTTTTTTTCTTTCTCGCCTCTTCGTTCTAAAAAGGTGAGTGGAAGAAAATCAAAGAGAGAGAGAGAGGATAGAGAATTTAATGAATAGTTGAATAAAAGAAACAAGGGAATGAGAAAAAGAAAAAGAAGAAAAAGAAGAAGAAGAAAAAGAAGAAGAAGAAAAAGAAGAAGAAGAAGAAGAAGAAGAAGAAGAAGAAGAAGAAGAAGAAGAAGAAGAAGAAGAAGAAGAAGGTTTTTAAAAAAAGCTGGGCAGGAAGAAAAAAAGTACAAGATCAACCGAGGTTGAAGAAGAAGAAAAAAAAATGGGATCACTGGCGGAACAGCAGATTTTAAAAGCAACAAAATTCCAAGAGCCCAATGAGGTAAGATTCACGACTGGACCAGTTGCCCTACACACACACACACACATATATACTAAGACAGACCGACATACTAACTTGAATTTTCTGATGATGATGGAAATAGACATGGAAATATTAACTACTAATGTTTGATTATCGAATACTGATGAACTACAAGTACAATTTTTGGAATCACCTTTTATGCCCTAAAATTTTCTCGCCCGATGAACAGCATTTCTCTTTTCTACGTGAGAGAGTGAGTGTGTGTGTGGGGGGGGGGGGGGGTGTATCAATGAATGTATATGAAATTATCAGGTGAAATGCTAATACACTGATTGAAAAATTGACACTACTTTTTATACAACCCAAAGCAGCTCATCCACTTCGTCGACCACCGAACTCTTGACGAAAAAGTAAGATGCGACGAAAAAAAAACCCAGAAGTATTAGTCTTTCTATATCTGCGATATCAGCAGCAGCACTCACAACCCAACGCTGCTTTCTCAGCGATTCTATTCGTGGGGGTTCAATGAGTAGCCAATGAGGCTGGATAAAGAAGTTCCAGGGTAGTTCAACAGATAAAAGCTTTAGACCTTAGAAGGACAATTATTGTAAGTAATTGAATTTGGCAGTCGTATAGCCAAATCTTTGGTACATTTTTTTCCGAGAAAAGCGAAAAATCCTCTATTTCTACCCCGCCTATTTCACACCTCGAGAAAAGCTGAGCTGTTTTAAACTTCTAGTCATCTTCCAGCGAACGAGAGAGAGAGAGAGAGAGAGAGAGAGAGAGAGAGAGAGAGAGAGAGAGAGAGAGAGAGAGAGAGAACATCATAATATAGACAACAATTTACAGTAAGAAGAATAAGAAAAACAATTTTGATGAGAACTGAAATACTTAGTTTTGGACCAGGCAAAGACCATTAAACTAATTTTCGGCTTGGCTGCCTTACTGGAATCGTCAAAGGCTTTCTATTTGATAGCATCTCCATACGTGACTAGCGCTATGGTGAAAATTACCTCCAAACGTAGATTGTTGGGCAAAAATTAATAGATAACCTCCCTAAAGTTGATGTCGCTGATGTCAATAGAAAACCAGAGACGTCGTTTCTGTCAAATACCCAAAGCCTTTTTTTCTCTTTCAAAAACATCCAAATATTCTGTCGTTTGTGAAGTTGAAATTCGCTCAGCTTCATGGCGTCCATCCATATTTGTGACGGAGAGTTTCAGTCGTAGCTTCCTTAACCCGGCACAATCTGGCGCTTTGTCAACAATATTTTCACCTTGCCAAGACAACAGCATATTGTTAAAACGTTCTGATACCATAGAAAACCAAATACTGTCCTTCAGATAATCTCAATATCAACCCACAAATACCCAACTTCAACCAGAAATGTCTCACGGAACTCATTCGCCCATTCATGTTATTAAAGATGAGACGAGCGTCCTATGACACAGTAGTCGGTGTTCAAGGAAGCCAACCGCTTTATAACCAAGCTGCGATAAAAATTAAGCTATTTTGATAGCTAGATCTAGCTATTTGGAGACGGATTAATATTTGGGGTGTCCATCCAACTGCATTACAATGCAAAGCAAGCTTAAAAGAACAGTATTTTATAAGAGAGATGTGTATATTTGGTGTGTGAAAAAAAATAACCATGTTCGAATACTAGAATCACCATTTACGAATTTGTAATCTCAAGAGAAGAAAATAAGATTATCCTCTACTTTCAACAAATTCAAAAAACAATATTAAGGTCCTTTTCGTTAGTGCCCACCAAAAGCTAACGCCCATGATTTCAAAGTACACAAGACCTACAAAAAGATGAACTTGCAATTTATACCTATTCGTTAGTCACCACCACAAAAACAAAACCCTCACCCTGACCGAAAACAAGGGAGATAAACCAGATTTACTGTTCAGAAGAAAGGTTGATATGTTTTGATTCTCTAAGACCAGAGTGCTGTTATAATTCGACCCAAAACACGACAAACTGAGGTTCCAGTCGACAAAGAATAAAATGCAACTTGATCTTTCCTTTTCAGCCTTCCGTACATCAAAATTATGGACGCTATCTTTAGATAGAGACAAACGAACGAGCCTACAATATATATATATATATATAAAGGTTTTTTTATGGCTAATTACAGATGGTAATTTCTGTTTCACTTGAAAAAGACTTTCAAATGCTTCGCAAGTGAAACAGAATGTACAATCTGTAATAAGCCATTGAAAAAACTTATTTACTCATTTTTTTTACCTGCTCCACCGGATGGTATTGAGCACTTCTTTGAATTATGATTCCCTAATAAAAATATATTTTTGTTTTATATTTCATCATTGTTCACTTATATAAACGATATCTATGCGAGTTTTAGAGCGTATGATTTTACCTGGAAATGGAATACCCAATTTCAGCCATATTTTGACAAATCTAACCACTTTTAGCCATTCAGAATAGCCGACACCAAAGGGCCGTTTAGGAATTGCCGATAAGTACGAAGGCACGCAAGGACAAATATATACGCATATTAATTCCTAAAAATGATGATAATACATTGAAAGAGTATTAATTCTACATTAAAAAGTCCTAAATGTTTGTTAACAGTGTAGGAAAGTAAGATAAAATGTTCAGTTTCACCACAGACAGACACAATGTTTTTTAAACCTAATTATCCGTGTTGGAAAAGTAGGTTTGATAAACTAGGTATACGGTGGGGCTTGGCACTAGAAACTAAGTATACGATAAAGTATCTATCAATAGACATTGGAACAACAAAAAACCCTGGAAATTGAGAAGTAAGCATACACCCCCATACACATTTCCATCCCTGTTCATAAGGTTAAGACAAATTTCTCTGTTTCGTAATCTACTTCTGCCTCAGGAAAAAAGTTACGGTCTTCAAGCCAAGAAAACATACTCATGTTCCAGGGAGGTTGTCTTCTCGTTAACAGAGCCGGGCCACCCGAACAAGATAAGGCAGGTTTTCATACTGAATACATCAACCACACCAAATTCAACCCACGACAATATCCAACTACCACTTTGGGAAAACCTGGAGTTTCACTTTAGCAAAGCCTTCAAATCCAGCGAAGACAAATTTATGGCATAGATGAGAGAGGATATATATTTCTTTGCAACTCCACAAATACCAAAAGTGGCACACGGTTGTTTTTTTATTTTGATTTTTGTAAGGCGGGTAAATCAGTACCTTCATGCGATACGGAACACGAAGGCTTTTATTTCAAATGAGCTGAGCAAAAAATACCTGAATACCCCAGTCAGACTGCAGCCGTCAAGGAATGTCATGAATTTGGGTTCCAAGTGAAAAGTCTAAACAACTGACCATGGGGGGTCCCTCCGGATAGAGAAGGCTTGATCGGGGGGTCCCTAGCGAACGCCCATGCGACTGGCTCCCGGAATCCAGGCCACATAGCTATGTCGTGAAGCAAAGTTTGTAGTCTGTATTCATACTGGATGCAAAATGAGACACAATCTCATTTTTCTAAGAGGATATCATCGAATGTTGATATGCAACTCTCTCAACCATCGAGCAAGAGCTAGCTGGAATTACCCAGGATATGAATTCGGTGTTGTGAATAAGAAATCGTCATTAAAACGTGCAAATAGGTCGGCACATCAGCCAAGCAGATAGGATAATACAAGACAAATACCTTTATTTTTTTCACTTACTACTTAAAAAAAAAAAAAACAACAACAAATTTTACATATTTTATGAAAGTTTTGGATGTTTATATAATTTGCATAAATAGGCACATTCTCGGTGTAGACAAAGTACACATTTTTCACGGATGTATTGGGCATCCCCAGTCAACAAAAGGAAAAGTCGAATATTATTCTTAAAAGATTGTTTCTTTTCACGGTGCTGGATGCTCCAGAGAAAAGCTAACGGTTTCAGAATTCCTAGATGAATGGAAAATGATTTAAAGAGGTCTGGAGCAAAGTAAAGACACCTACTTACCTGGGAAAGACAAGATATACTGGGACCAAATAGGTGGAAAAACAACAAGCAATGTTGGTCAAAAGTTACTTACCTACAAAAAAGGAAAAAAAAAAAGACAAGTCAGACAAGTGATTCCAGATAACAAAAAATGTAGGTAATACAGTATACAGAAGTATAAATTTACTTGCATGAAAAATAAAGGGGAGTTATATATATATATATATATATATATATATATATATATATATATATATATATATATATATATATATATATATATAAGTATTCAACTGGTTTGTTCAGAAATTCTGTATATTGGAGATCATTTGTTTTGATTATTTTGGACAGCTGTTTCATGCCCTGAATAGTTCTGTGGTCATCTTAAAGGTCAATTAAAATACACACATACACAGACAAACAATTGTTTTTTGTAAGAAATATTCCTGCAATCCGAAAGAATTATGACCGGAGGGAAATCTGAAATAAAAATATTTGTTTCCAATACTTAGGAACGAAGATATTGTCTATGAATGACATCTGGTGACCTTTAGAGGTCGACACATGTCAACGCCATCTACCGTATGTTAATCTTCGGGTCGAGTTACCCTTATGCATGCATTTGCAGCCCCTATGGTGCAATCGTTTGGGAATCTATAAATACTTTGTGCAAGGGAAAATATGTAAAACTACACAAATTTATGGAGAAGAAAAATATAAAAACAGTGTTAGTATGTTTTGCATACAAACAGATATATATGCACGTACAGATACAAATGCACAAACACACACACACACAATGTATATATATACATATATATATAAGGAAACATTTCAGAATGTCATAATTTTTTTAGTTAAGTCCAATTAAGGTACCTTTCTGATCATAATCTCCCCGATAATTGATGAAATAACACTTAAATTCATTCCAGTGAAAAAAAGTAATTCAGGGGGAGTCAGTTTCCATTGAAGTTACCTCCCTCGCGCTTTTTGGTAATTAGAAAAAAATCCTTTGATTAAATTCTCAAAAGATTTTATTTTCTATCCTATTTATTGAGAGGTTCCACAGCAGTTTCAAGCGGTCTATGAATCTAAAAGTTAAACAACGTCTTAATTTGCATTTCTAAATTCTGATATGGTACAATGGGTTAGATAAATATGTTGAAACATCTTCAGAACTGGGCAAAAATAAAAATTTCAGATAACGAAAAACAGAAAATTTATGTTTGATTAACTTTTTTGAAAATTGAGAAATTAGAGAAAGTCTTGATTACCGACAGAAAAAAAAAAAAGAAAAGATTTTTGAATAATGATGTAGAAACTAAAATAGAATTTTAAAATAACAAAATTTGAAAATTGAAAGAATTTCCAAGTGAATGATAAGCAAAAGGGAAAAACTTCATAACAAAAATACGGACCAAAAATCATGAGAAATATTTCGAAAAAACGAAGAGTAATCAAGAATATCAATTGAAAAAAATCACAAAAAAGGTAAAAGAAAAACCGAGAAAATGCAAAAAAGTAAGTAAGAAAAATTTGAAAAATTACAAAAATCTGTTTAAAAGTGGTTGGAAAAATATATTTAAAAGAAAGAAAAAAAAAACACGTTAACACAAAGTATTAGCGAATGAAAAGTGAGAATAATTTAAATGAAATATAAAATAAAAGAAGAAAATCATTTAAAAAAAAATAGTGAACTGATATCCCCTTTCACGTACAATTCCCTCTAAACACATAAAGAAAGACACAGCACAAGCAAGCGCTAAAGCTTTAATCCTAATTTACTTGAGTGAAACTCATAAAAGTTATCGATCAAAAGAAATCGGACTAATGACATTGGTTTCATTGACCGATTATCAATAATCCATCATAAAGAAATCCACCCCCACCGTCCTCAGGGGTTGTTTCTGAAGTTTTTTTATTTAGTTTTTCAAGACTTAGATTAATTCACAGCTGAGCAATTTGGCTCCCCTCTTCCCTTTCTCTCCCGTTCGTTTCATTTCCGTGGGTGCGAATGAATTGCTCTCTGGGCAAGAGATTGCGTGGCTGGGGGTAGCAGTCAGCTATGTGGCGACGTTATTTTAGGAGGGCCACAGTTTTATTGCCGACAACCACCAGTTCTACGGTCACAGACTGAGGGGAGGGGGGGAACATCAAAGACAACTTGAAAAACAATGACCGCACCATCAAAGGATTTAGCCGACAAGTAAAGTCAATGACTATGAAATTAGTTAAAAAGGGAGAGAGGAGGAGAGAGAGAAAGAAAGAGGGACTTTGAAAAACATGAATAACAAAAATAATGTTCCTGATGGTTACTGTGAGAAAAAAAAACAGAAAGAAAAAAGAGGGAGAGAGAAAGAGAGTTGGCAAAAACCTTTCACAACGTTAATGTTAGTGGTAGTTACTGAGGGGAAAACACATTAAATGTCTGAACCACCAACCCAGACACTACGCAAATCATTATTATCCAACGGCGTCGGGGTACGAACCAGTGCAGTGGTTAGCGTCACGGGAATTGCTGATAGTAAGCCTGTCCCTTAGGGGTCTACTCCATGAATATTGTCTCCCTCGGTACAAAGTGGCAAGGTCCAATAAATATCTATTGCCCTCTCGTTCGGCTGTTATAATCCAAGTACTTGTACCACCGGTGACCAATGTTACATTTGCCCACCCGGGGAGGAAAAAAATGGTAATTCGAACTTACCTATCGGTCCACCTACAGGCAAGTGGAAATGAGGTGTGGTGTACATCATTTTTCACCATGTATAACCCGCAACCATATATAAACTGCTGTCCCCGATAGAGCTTCAATGTTGAATCAAAATTGCATTATCCTGTGTCTACAATTATGTAAACATACGTATAACAATCGTTCCCATCGATAATACGCACTTTTAATTTTAGCTCAAAATTTTCGGAAAAGGTGTGGATTTTACGATGTAGGGCCTACTTATCTATTTCAATGTATGGTCTCAAAAGGCCCCGATATCTGAAACACACACACACACACACACACACACACACACACGGGGGCTTACAGTGTCACGGGACCCACAGCTGCAGGGGTTTACTTCACTGCCCCCTGATGGACCTCTCAGTGGTCCCCTAGCATAAATTCTAGATGCAGCCTTACCATATTCGTAGTCCCCCAAGCTCATTTCTATCACTCCCACGGACTGATGAATGTTCCCATACGTTTCTTCCCCATTTGCAGTGTAGTGCAATTATCTCAACCACCAAGTAGACCCCAAGCACGATGATTTATAAGATTTCTCTGCGAGAAAAAACGGTGCTTGTTCCGAAACATTACAGCCATATAAACGTTAAAAGGGGAAAAAAATGGTAGGCCAGTTCTTCCTATTGGAAAATTGGTGCAACACGATCTTTCTACCTTACAAGACCGAGAGTCTGGCTCAGTTAAGCTTGGCAGATAGCCATAAGAAAATCAAATACACGCTATTCCACTGGATAAAGAATTGAGAATTAGTTTCATCTAATGTAAAAAATGATTCTGAAAAAAATAGGTTTTGTGTTCCTTTTTATGGATTCCGCTAGGAATATATAAGAACAATAATAGCAATAAATATTTTTGGTAATAAAGTACTTTAACTTTATATTGCGTCATAGTAATCCTTAAATTTAGTAGAAAGAGTACAAAAAAGTCAGCTAACAAGCTTGTTCATGCCTGACATATAAAGAAATAAATAGTCTGATATTTATTTGGGAAGAGCTATGAGAGTGTATGCTCACCAAAAAATACGACTCAAAATTCATCATTTGAACAAAAATAAAAGACCTAAACGTCACACTAAAGATAATCAACTTATTGATTATCATTCAGACCTTTATTTGATATCAATTTATTTGGCTTGATATTTAGATTTAGTTTCGAGTTAAACTGTAGTATACTCAATGGAAGACCCCCAAAATAGCTAAATTTTAATCGCGGTTCGATTGGCTTGCTTGGACCCCAATACCCAAGTATTAACGAGGGACGCCTGTAGTAGCAGTTACGGTGATTATTTGAAGGTTAATTAAATACTTTTGCCATCAAGAAAAAATGCTATAACAAAGGAAAAAGCATTAAATGCTTGTGCTTAAATGACGTATTCACGCCATTTATCCCCACAAAATGTTTTTTATAGGAACATCCCACTTTCAGCTAGCGGGGGAAACCTGTGTATCCATGAATTTTTTCATGGGGATCAACTAAATAAGTAATTGTCACTCAATAGAAACCGTCAGGTGACCAGCATCTTTAGGCATCATTACGTGTTGGGGATGATCGATCAGAAAATTGGAAAAAGGGGGATTGAAGAATAAGTTACTGAATTACGAAGACGAGGAAAATAATCAGACCCACGTGTTTATTGTCAATCACTATTGAGAGTGCATCCTCGGTAGGATTAGATAAGTCATATCTATTTTTCTTTTATCTGGGTTGTGTTATCAGGGTACTTCTGAGTTTCCTCCCTTGAATTTATATCAAAAGGATCTAGGAGCCTCTCCTCATATGAGACTTCTTGAAAAAACGAAGGCAAAAAAACGGATTACCCAATACAAGGGAAGAAACTCAGAAGTACCCCAATAACCCCACCGGGGTATACAAAAGAAAAAGAAAAACGGATATGACGTGTCCAATCTAATTGAGCATGCGCTCGGTGTAGTGATTCCACATTCTAGAATCAACAACACACGACGAAGGCCGGAAGGTATACAACCAAAACATTGTGAAATGAACACATTGATAAAGAAAATAGTCAGATCATATACATGAAGATAAGTTTCTTCATTCAAATTTTATTGGTCAGTGATCATTAAAAGAGTCTGAATTTTCAAATACTAAGCGGACACGAACTAATTTGTCAGTTCAGCATAAACTTACATTACAAATACCCCCACTAAAAATCTATTTGGGAGGGGATTTTCACAAAACATAATTTTTTCAAGACAATAAAGAATAAATATTTAAATTTCCTACTTTTTAGTTCCATTGGTGCGGCCTGTACACCCATACACAGTAAGCCAGCCAGCCAAACCAACAAGAAAAATGAAGAAACCTATGTGAAGTTTTTGTGACAGTTTTGATTGATGGTTACTAAGTTGATATGTGCATTTTTTTTCAATAGGATTATCGCACAAGATACGTTTGTTGATGTTCATTAAATCATTTATTCTTCACTATGTTTAATTAACTTTCAAGAAATTACCTCAGCTGCTACTAACAAACTATTAGCGTATATTTGGGAGCCATTTTTGCGCTTAACAGTTTAAAAAGGGAAGGTTTAACTCTCCCTCGCATTCCAAGACCCGAAAGATCATCCATTTCTACATGTCTCCCTGAAATACGTGTACCAATAATGGACATCAATCTGATTAGGACTAAAGGAACTCTCCCACCTGAAAATAGACAGTAGAATGAGGACATTTAATCCAACGTTTCGGATGGGGGGCCCTTCGTCGAAACATTCCAAGCTCTCCCCGTTTACGACACTCAACCGAAGAAAGCCGATGAGTACAATATCGAAACATTGTGCTCACAAAATGAACCAAGATGAGGACAATAGCTCGAAAACAACTGCACATCGAGTTTCCATAGAAGAGAAACGGCTGGGAATCACTGAACGCATTTAACATCTTTCTCATCGGCATAACATGAAATTGGGTGATAATAATCACCTTTTTCAAAGAAAACATTTGATGTCCAATGTACATGAAAGTAAAAAGTAGATAATACAATGTAATTGCTTGAACTTCAAACAAATATTACCCCACTTATTTCGTGTGCTGATCTGCATTATGAGATATCTCGTCCATCATCAGTTGTATTTCCTTGGGATGACTTTGGAAAATAAGTAACTTTCAGAGTGCAACCCTGTTCTATTTTCTTGTTAATTAGCCGTCGGAAGGAATACAGAGTACGAGAAGATTTTCTTTTCGAAATTTCTTTCAATAACAGAAACTCACTTGTCGTCTGCATCTTCTCAATTATTTATCTGGTTTGCAATTATTACGATGTCTTTCAAGGATCTTTGGGAACATTTCCAGTGCACCACTGATGATGGGCTCGATTAATTTTTCTCAATTGTCATGTGAGGTTATTGATTCTCCATTATTTTCACTCCCCGACTGAAAACAGCGAAATATCACCATCATCATCAAACTCCAGTCCAAGTTGGGGTCAACTTTGTTTTCCCCTGTAGCAAAAACAACAATAAGAACTATCCTCACACAAATTCAGGGGACTAAAATTGAAAGAGAAAGGGTGGAATGAACAAATATCTAGACCTTGCAACAGAACTGAAAAAAAAAAGAAGTGAAACCTGAAGGTGATGGTTGTGCCCATCATTGGTGGTGAGCTTGGAACAGACCCAAAGAGCCTAGCAGAAAGGGTGGAAGAACCGGAAATCCGACAAAGAATCAAGACCATCCAGACAACAGCATTGCTAGAATAGATGAAAATACTGAGAATAGTCGTTGAGTATTGAGCAGATTTGCTGTCACTATCTCCAGTGATAACAACAGACACCTAGTGTACACCGAACATGCAAATGCATAAAAACATGATGATGATGATGATGATGATGATGATGATGATGATGATGATGATGATGATGATGATATCGACAATATAGTTGAAGAGAGGCTATTCATTCAGCTGATAACATAAAAAGAACCCTTAATGTTCGCTTTTATTCTCCGTGAATGCTTAATATTTCCATTGTGAAGAGAGTTGAAGCCACTCGAAAACATTTTAGTAGCAAAGATATGGAATAAAGAGAGCGAGAGGGAAACAGGTTTTTTTTCGACCTTGCTTTTGAAGTGTGCGAAAAAATTTTTCACTCATTTTGCAGTTGGTAAGAAATCGACTGATAAAAGGTCCATAAAGGTTGGAGATGAAAAGGGGGAAGGGCAGTAGGTGTAAAAACAAGGAGTGGGGGGGGGATTATGATACGAAAGATAGAAGAATAAATATCAAGAAAAAACGAATTGAAAATGAACAAAAACTTATGTCCAAGAGGGTAAATAAAATCAATCAATAAATCAGTGAAGCTTTTCATTCAGCCATACGTATTTTCTTTCTCTTCCATCGTATCATCATCATCATCAATAACGATAATAATAATGCTGCAGCAAACTTTTTTCATCTTATTATTCACACTTTTTCACATTATTACATTTTTTTTTTAACAATATATTATCATTTTATATTCCTCTTTTTCGTCTCGAAATTGATTTTTTCATTCGATCAATGTATTTCAACTTAATTTTACTTATTGCTTTTTTTTTTTGGTCCAATCTCTCTTAAAACCATTTTCCTTTTTATTTTGTCTTTATAATCATTCCCTCCCTTCCTTCCTTCCATAATTCCTCTTCTAATGTTCTCTCTCCTCCACCGCCTTCATCTCATTCATACCTCCAGAAGCGTAACTTGAGATTTGGGGTCCCATGTCTGTGCGTGTGGAAGTGTGGCTCATAGAAGGGACCCTCCAATACTTAGTGATATTTGTCAATAGGAATACTGTAGGTGAACCACTGTTTATAATACAAAGCTATCGGGAACCTCCCTACGCTTCTGTATATCTCTTTTTCACTTTTTTCTTCTCCCGCATTTCTCTTTCTAATAACTTGTTCCTCCTTCTCATTCTCCTTTGTATCTTCCACAATTCAACTTGAAAATCTTCAATAATTTCTTTCTTTTGTATATGTGTCCACACATCTCTATAAGACGCTTTTCGGTCGGTCAGTCCCAGTTACGTCATACAACAAAAATAGGAAGGAAGAGGTGTGATCTCATTAAACTCGTGATCTCATTAGGAAACCAACTGCTGTGATGTCATAATAGAATGTGAGAGTTCGGCATTTTTGTATTAAAAACAACGATAAAAAATAAGGAAACCGCCAAAAATGGCCATTTATGATTTTTATTGAAAATAATACTCACAGAATATTGCCAAATCGCAATAGTTCACAAGTATGAAAAGACTACTTGACCCCCCCCCCCTCAGTAGATCAACAAATTATATCCGACAGAATATGATGATTATGATGATATTTTAGTAGGAACTATATTTTGTTCGGTACCGGTGTTAATCAGTAGCAGATCGAGCAGCCCAAGATCACGTACTCGATATTCACTGCTTAATGCAGTTCATCAGATAGACAAATATTTTGTTTTATATGAGATCAGTTATTTCTCTTTTCCTATTCCCCCCTCATCTGCTCTGATTCTGTTTATATATATGTACATCACATAGACAAATGCGTATCACTGAATTTTTAAAATAGCCTTTTGAATGTGTGTACAGAACGTGCGAGTTATTTTGTGAGTACCTTGCCTGGCCTATCGTACTGAAGTTGTAATTTTGCGTTGACCTCTATAGCTGACGATACTTCAAGTAAGTGCTATTCGTTGTCCATCAAAATTTGTTTTGCACGTGTATGTGTACACTCACACACATTTAAAGAAACATCGAAAAACATGCTTGCTTGAGTAATCAGTATTCGAGTCAATCAAAAATGAGGATCACTTAGAAAATATTTCTATGTTTAAAACATAATGACAGTTGTACATAATGTTGAGGATGATGTGAAACATCAGAATAAGATTGTCCACCACTTATATGAACAACACCGATTAATACCTACAAGCAGATTTCCCTACCAACATTCAATCTTTATCTGATACGAGTTCACACATATAATCACAAACATATATACATTGTGTGTACGGCTAAACACACAAAAGACTATTCCAGCATAAAATAGCGCTGAGCGCGTGTAAGCGACAGTAGATTGTTTGCTTTTTTTTTTTAGATGCGTTCATGCATCTCTATAACTCACTTAATCGGTCTCCGGACATATAGTATAATATGTGACGTAATGAGAGAAAAAAACACTGAAGTATTGCATGAACGTCATAGCATTACGTCATCAGCGTTTGCAAGCATGGGATTGTAGATTCTGTGGTTTCACAGTCAGTTGCTCTCCCTTATTCGTGAGTTTCCCCATTCAGGGGTACGCCTATCCGTGGTACGTGGACACATCACTAGAATTCCGTTCATGTTAATCTTTTTCTTTTCTTCAAATAATCCAGGTTTCTATCTTTCTGGACGTTATATCTGACACGATAGATAGATAGATAGATAGATAGATAAATAGATACGCATAGAATCGTGCATAGTGCAGCAAGTCAGGAGTCACGCGAAATAATAACCGTAAATTCATTGAGCGCACCATAAAAACAGCCTTGTGCCAAATCAACGAAGACCAAATAATTCAATTTCTTCATTTGAAACGAGGATATTCTCAAAATATGTCATTCTCTCATTTTTATATCCGCGGGCTCAGAGAGGGTGTATATTATTTTCCAACCAAGGCCCGAAAGACCCATTAAATAACAACCAACACTCAAGAATTCAGACAAAAACAATATACAATTGTTGATAACAGTTTCCAACGCATCCATCGCCCCCTCTCATAAACACTTACGTGTTTTTAATATCAATCTCTTTGTGAATTAGGGACAAAATACCCAGGACTTGTTCTACAGCATTAAAAAAAAAACCCTTCCCCTCGTATTCTCAAACAAATAAAACCACAAAAATAGTACCAATGCAACATAACAATATCAAAATAGGAAAGACTGAAAAATGAAACCCAGATAGATATAAAAAGTCACTTGATAGCTTGTAAAATATCTGAACAATTTTGCACCCCAACTTACACCCAGGCCCAACCGTAATACACCACCGAAAACTAAACTGATTACCTCCCCTTTCCTTCAGCTTATCCATCAGTCCATCTGTCCGTACTTTTCATGGCAATCTCAAGAAAGGTTATCGCCACTTTTGTTGTTGGCAATCTTGTCATAAGGGAGAGAATTGTTTTATAATCCTCAAGTTCCTTTACCACCAACACCTCAGGGACACCCAAAACATTACAAGAATGGTCTGTTAGGTGTAGGGGTTGTGGAAGAGTTAGTAAAGGATAAGGGCAGAGGTCCTGATTTATGACTTTTCTTAGATGTTGTATCTCCTACCCGCCCCTTCCATATCTCCCTGTCTCTTCATTTCCTTGCTTGGAGGCTTGGGTAAGGCGTTGAGGGGTAAGGAAATAGAAAGTTCTAAGACATCCCAGTGATTTTGAGGATGGACTTGTTAAGTTCCAGAGTCTCATTGTTGTATTTCCTTGTCTTTTGAAAGAGGGGAGGGTCCTCTGAGATTTTTTTCCATTGCAGACTTTTTTGGTCGGCTGAACACAGAAAACCAAGGCTTATGGAACTGAGAATTGAAATAGTAAAAGGCTTCAATGGAAAATTATAATATTGCGTGGTGGGGAGGGTGACAGAGATAAGATATATCTTCCTCTTTTATCCCATGATATTCTACGAAGATAAAAGGGAGAAAAAAAGGCGGAAGTGAAAGACAGCAAAGAAGGCATTAAAAAAAGAAAGTGAGAAAAATGGGGAGGGGGGCGAAGCGAGAAAAGAAAGGGATTAATGGAAAGAGAGCGGAGGTGAAGGGAGAGAGTATAAAAGAAAGTGAGGGAAGGAGAAGAAGAAAAAAGAATCGAAAGGAAAAAAGAGAAGGGAATGAAAAGAAGGGAGGAGAGGGAGGAGAGGGGAACGGAAAGGAAAAAAACAAGAGTAGGGGAGGGAGAGAAATAAAGAGAAAAGCGGACGGAAAAGAAATGAAAAAAAGAGAGAAGAGGAAAGAAGGAAAAGAGAGGGGAAGGAAGAAGGAAGAGAATGGGAAAGGTGAGAAGGGAAGAAAGTAGAGAAGCGAAAGGAAGAGAGAAGACGGAAAACAGTGATCAAAATAAAGAAAAATGAAGATAAAAAAAGAGGAAAAGAAAAACGAAACAAAGAAAAATCTAAAATGAAAACGATAGAAAAAAACAAACGAAAAAGAAAGAATAAGATGAAAAAAAAAATTTAAAAAGAAAAATGGATAAAGAGAGGAAGCGTTATCAACACAAAAAGGTGAGAAGTATTGATGGAGGTAGATAGAGAAAGACTGACCCAACAAGAGAGAAACAAAGAGAGGGTGATAGTGAGAGAGTGAGAAAATACGAAAGAAACCAAAGGTTTTGCCGAAGGAAAAATAGGAGGGAAGAAAGGATAAAAGTAATAACGGAGGAGAGAAATAAAGTGAGAAAATGTGGAATGAGGAAAAAGAAAGAACAGGGGAAAGAAAGCCGGATTCTACTGTAAAGATACACGACATGAAATAAGTGAGAGAGAGAAAGAGAGAGAGAGAAGAAAAAGGGGGAAAAGGGAAAAAAAAAGGATGGGAGTAGGAAAGGGAGAGAAAAAAAAGAGAGAAAGAAATAGAGGATATGAAGAAGACATCGGCCCTAGGGTGGGGGTCAGAAGAGAAGCAAGAGGTCAATACTCAGAACAAACCATGCGTGCTGCCTTCTCCAGTAATAAACATAAACTGACCGTGAAAATTTAAGTAATGGAAGAGCGAACTTCTAAGAGACAGAGAGAAAAGGACCAAGTGACGAACCCAAGAGAGAGAGAGAGAGAGAGAGAAAGGATCTTGGGAAGGGAGGGAGAATATAGGACATAGATGAAAACAGATAGAATGGGAACAGTGTCGTTTAGGGTAGATGTAAGAAACACGATCAATAAAAGGGGGGTAGGGGCAGACCAATATCGGAAATCTGAGACATCATTGGAGACATTCACAACACATTCGTCCAGTCTTAGAACACAGACACACAATGACAGACAGACACACCCACACAATATCTATGCTTCTCTATGGCTATTATTATATTTCTTTCAGATATACACATACATCCCAAACAAATCGTGTGTACTCGTATTAAAGACGATACAAAGGAAAAATCAAACCCCATAATTTTCAAAACAAAAATATGTAACTTCCCTTATAGAAGACGACCCAGTTAAAAAAGAATGAAAATAGTTCGAGGCTGCCCGTGTGGATATACAGGGTTCCATTACGCGAAGAATAACATCAGGGGTGTAGATAAGGGTGCTGGTGGGGCGGTTTTAAATCAACCACGAAATAATTGATGGTACCAAAAACGACTGTCATTAACTGTTCTAAAAACTTCCAACCCTTTTTCAGAGACCTACATAAGCAGCACCAGTGAGCATTCAGTCTCAATAATCAGCTAATAACACTGTGAAATATTTCAAAACCTTTCTTTTGTCCCAGTGTAATGTGTTATTTTCTAATTGATTGTACCTTAAATGTATAGAAAATGTCCATCATTCCCTTCAAACTTCACTTTTGCGACCAGAACAGAGGAATTTTGAAATCTACTTATTTTCAATTGGACAACGAGCAAATATGTACATTTCTAATCATATAGAGATATTTAAAAAATTACTTATGAATACAGCTATCCTGGCCACAAAAGGAAAGTTTGAAGGGTTAATAGCCATTTCGTACGCTTTGTACACATAAGCAATCACGAAAAAACACTTATTACACAGGGACAAAAAGTGTGCTGTACGGTGTAATCGGTCAGTATACTCTCGAGATTACACAGTTTGAAGATGAACATTCAAATCAACCCTGCATCGAAATATTTGCCACCAGTCACTCACGTGAAAGACCTTTTACTTCAGGTCAGTCGTTCTCTACACATGGAAATAGACATCGTCCGCTTACTGATTACCCCCATACACACATGCACCATCTCACCTACACTCTTATTAAGAAGTATTTGTTTCTTGCCATGCATGGCCCAGTCTAATCTTATCTTCACTACATTTTCTTCTGATAATACAACGGAACTCTCAATCAACCTTTGATCTCAAACAACATGTGTGCATCACTCAATCTTGAGTTCTCTCTCTTAAAATAAAATCATTGTTATACTTTCAGTCTGTATCTTCTTTCTACGTCTGTATTTCTCAGTAAAAACAGACTTTCAATCAATTCTATTTATTCAACAGTAAACCAGACGACAACATTATTCAACGAATACATCAGTATCGTCGAGTCCCTTAAACGTAACCTTAACATAATCCATATAAAATAATCATTAACAACGGTATTACATCCAGAGAGATGTGAATCTGATAAAAAGCCTTGTTATCCAAATTTCCCTGATGAAACAATGTACAACGTCATTTATTTTTGACCAGTTTTTCTTTCACTGATAGGGTTTATCCATATTAGACAGACTTCAAAGCATACAGAGCGCGAGTTCAAATCTTGTCGAAGGCTACTTCATTATTTCCGATCAATTACTCGTAGGATATAAAAACGATGGGAGAATAAATCCTTTACTGATAATTTTCAGACACTCAAATATTGTTTCTGTGTAATCGTCGACCTCTAAGTTTGACCCCACTTAGCGGTGGGTAGAGAAATAGATTTTTACACAAGTATACGGTATGCATTTGCACCCACTGCCACTTTCTGGGGTGGGGGAACATACAGAAGACCCTCAAAATACAAACACATCTCTATTTGAACAAAATGGTGTACGAAAATTGTCCTCGTATACGAATTGTTCCCTTATATCAAAACTGAAGGAAAGTGGTCAGTTTCTCTCCAGATAATGTAAATAGACGATAAGAAATAAGAGAGGAATGTATTTTAAACAAAAGGAAAAGGGTAAATAGACTGCAGCAAAGGAAGGAAAGAATGTATTTTAAATGTTTTTGAAACATCGTAAGTTTCGAAAATTGAATCGACAGACATTAAAGACGAGGGAAATATTTTAAATGTAAAAAAAAAACAAATGAAGGGATAGAACTCCAGAAAGGGAGTCAGTAACCAGTTATTTTTTTCTAGAAGGTGACTCCCCTTCCAAACAACAATCTCCCTCCTTCATTCCAGTCTTCACTTAGGGACATTATCACTCCCCATAAAGGTAAAGTCCAGATTAAATTTGCATTTATTTGTATAATATTGCATTATTTATTGTTGTTACAGATTCCATGAATGGTTTTATGTATATGAGCCTTATTTTACAGATTTCATTGACCAATATTTTGATTTCAAAATGTTTTTACGAGGGGCTACTTTTGGAGGTCTGGAACGAATTAATCCGATTCACATTATTTCTTGTGGAAAAAAATTGATTCAATGTACGAATAATTCGATATCGGAACAACTCCCTGGAACGGATCAGTTCGTATATCGAAGTTCCACTGTATTTCCAAGGGGAGGGGCAAAAGGGTATATTCAGAATATATCATAGTGGCAACCCTTTTACCAGTGAACGATAATAATAATCTTTTCAAATGGGAACATTAGGCAATTGTACTGCACCATTATCCTTTATTGATTATAAGATTTCATCTGTCAAACTCCATCGCCCTAGGTGAGTGCCCCCAACCCAGGGGACACCCATGATGGTATGTATACATTTGCTCAGTGAGTGTAAAGGTTGCGAGCATGTCTGGTGTTTAGTCCATGGTTCAAATCGGGATTTCAAATGTTCATTTTTAAAATAAGCAGGACTAACCCACTTCTTGGGAAGATCTCCAAGATGGACTCTAGCAGTATGACACTGGTGTATTTGAAAAAAAAAATGTAATCCTTACAAGCATGGACATCTGCTGCTCGTCTTTCCAGGGGAGAGGGTGAAAAAGAATATATACGAAATATATCTTAGCAGCAACCCCATTACCAGCGAATGATAATACCTTCTTTTTTATATGGGTGTATTAAGTTGGGTTACAAAAAAAACAATTGCACAGCACAGTTATCCTTTATTGACTATGAGGTTCCAACTACCGACCCCCCCCCTTGAAAAGGCTGGGGGAGGGGCAAATGTCCTATTTGTCAACCCCTTGTAGATATCCATCTATCTAGAATTAGTGTGTATGTACACATCTGTATACACAGCGATATATCGGTGCATGAAGAAATAAAAAAGTGCTCGCCTTTTCACATCTTCGTGCACCCCAAAAGAAACCTAGAACATATCTCGGGGAACTGAGAAGTCTCCTTATCCGAATCCCCACCCTACTTTTTTCTACGGTTTTACATTTTTCTCCTGACACACTCAGTGGATAATTGTGGCTCCGCAGAGACCAGACGGCCTCCACCCAACAAGTATCTCTAATCCCAGCCTAAAAAAAACTAGAGTTGAAGGAGTCCACTCCCATTTTTAAAAACCAAGTTATGGGAACAACACCCGGCGCATTTTTTTTTTTTTCCAATTCAATTGATGTAATTCTTTGAACAAAATTGGATTCTTTTTTCTCTTTTTTTAACAATCCCCAATATTATTCAAACACAACTCAACAGCAAGCGAAACATTATCCACTAGTTTTATTTGAATGTCAAACAATTAATTAATCTCCCTGCCTTTATAATGTCTAAGGACTTCAGAGGCAGAACATAACACACTCCCAAGTTCTAACAATGAACAACTTTACGGAGTATGGTTGGTGAAACTTTAATAATTAATAAAGAGAAAACAGAACTCCCTACTTCTATCTCTTGTCGAAGTCATATTCTAGACATTTTTATACGCTTGGCGCGAGGTAGAATTCCTTGAAAATCTAATTTTATATGCTTCAAGAAACAGAACATGTTATCATGAAGATAATCAACTGAAGATATATCGAATAGGGTTTGGCTTTCAAGGCGTGAGTTTTATAAAAATCATTAAATTCAAAAGGCGTACATGTATGTAGCTACAAATAAATCATACGTATTTAGCACTGATTAACTTCAACGAGTAATTTGAAATAGGGGCCTATATTACCCCACTGGCCAGGGGCTATAGCCAGCTCTGCCCGGTTCAGTGAATAATTAAAGATTTTCAAGTTAAATTTGCTGAACGAGTAAACCAGAATTTTTTTTAACCGAAAATTAGTTATATACAATTTGCAACCCTCGATTTAAACATAATTTGTCGATTGTACGAAGAAAAAAGTTGACCCAGGGATAACGAAGTTGGGTAATTATGGAATTTGGATAGTTGGAAGTAATCATTGTATTTTCCCATCTCCAGTTCTTTGTTGGTTTTGATGAGATAGATAATACTCATACACAGGTCTGGTGCCTTAGGTAAGACTTGAAATTTGCGTAAAGGTTTTCTGCACCCTAGGCGAAACTTGAAATTTGCGCCCCAGCTGCTAGATCGTCTTTTAAATGTTTCTCCTGAAAGTTCAGTACTGCACCCCTCTAAGTTCTGTGCCCTAGGCGGCTACCTAGGTTGACCTAATAGGTAGTGCCGGTCCTGCTGTTACAGATCAAACAATGTCCTTTAAAACCAAGCCTTGCTTACGGGGCACAGTTCACTGGCTTGCGATTAGTGTAATGTGAACATTATACAGGTACTGATCTTTCTAGTTAGCAACATTAAAATCATAGAAACACATAAATATGCAATAAAAAATCTCTGGACAACCTTCAGTAAAACGAAAATAAAATTTTAAACAATTTGAAACTATATTTGTAATTTGATTCTTCACCAATTGTTTAACATCAGATATAGGAAGAGATCTGTTGCAGAGTGATGGTTAGCAGGTTCGAGGGTTCAATCCTCACTGAGAACACTATGAATCTTGCCTTCTGGTAAAAATAACTTTCTTTCAACAACTATCTAACTATATATACATATACATACATACATATATATATATATATATATATGTGTGTGTATATATAATCATGTGCAGGTGCACTTTACTTGGAGAGGATATATATCGCAAAATTTTTGGTCATTTCCTTGGAATTTTTTAAAATGAAATTTGTTAATAAGTATGCCAATTAAATAAGTTATATTCTCTTAAAAATATATCCTATGATCTATAATGTTCACATTTCTCAACTGAAGGCGGTACTCAAGTTTCAATGGTTCTGAGAGTAAAAGAAAGACTCCATTCAAAACTGCGACGTAGTATATAGACTTTTTACTGCATTTGTTTCAGTAATAAAACTATTGGTTTCCAATTAATGTTTCATGTTAAACGATAATAAAACGCTTGAAAAGTAAATGATCATTGCATCAAAAATAAAACGAACAATATTGTCAGAGATGCTGCATAATTCTGTGGGAAATGAAGGAGTTATATAAGTTACACACTGTATAATCTGCTTTCTTCCTTTCCTGTATTCTTTTTATTTTCTTTTTCTCTTTTACTTTCTATTTATTTCATTCGAGAATTCATTTTAAAAAATTGATAAGACGTAAAGAAGAAAAAAAAATTATCCCTTTTTCCTTTGTCCACTCTCTATCCCTATATTTTATTATGAACGCTTTGGACCTTTTCAAATTTTGTCAGAAAAAAAAAAAGTTTTTTTTCCATGGACCCGTCGATGTTCCTCACAGGTGAAAAAAAATATTCATAACTTTAAGTGGAGAAAATCTTAATATACATGAAGCTGTAGAAAGTTTCCGGAATTCCATGAATTATTCGAGCTAGCATTACTTGCATTTGATATAACGTTTCATGAAACTGGGACTTTTCAACACCCGGTCCGATCACCTGTAAAACTGATGATGTCTTATTTTTAGTATGCTTTGATGAAACATAAGAACATAGAATATCTGTGATTCCCATAAATGAATCTCCGTAGCCTGTGCATGCACCAGAACTAATCATCTACAAGGATATCTTTAAGATACAGATCTTTTATCTAAAACAATACAACACAAGACTTGGGCATTGTCGGTCAAAAATGACATGAGAACCAAAAAAGTACTATTGAAAAAACAAAGAAAAAAAAAACGTTTTTAGATAGTGCTTCCAAGGTTATAGCCCCCAAAATGTGACTACGAACGTCCGGAGACACACAGACACTCAAGGCGAGAAGAATCTGTAGCCTACATGGCTGCTTGCTAATTCGATATGGCTGATAATGAGCAAGACCCATCTTAAAATCAAATGCAAAATGAGTATCATCCAAAGAAAGAATTGTGTTCGAAACTTACACAACAAATTGTTTGAAAACCTGAACGTTAAACATCAAGTGTAAAATTTCTATTATTATTCCGACTATCCTCATCTTGGTTGTTTTTCATACAACGTTTCGGCCGTTGTACTCTACGGTCTTCATCAGGTATCATCTGGTAGGATTTGGGGAAGTAACGAACCGAACCCTTTATTTAACCAGAGAAACATCAAGTGTAAAACAGAAACCTTAAAACTAATTCGACAAATATTTATGCTTCTGTTTGAGGTTATAAGATAAAAGTGTAGGTTTGAATTATTACAAATTATCCGCGTATTTGTTGTGTTTATTATAACGTTTCATTCAATATGTCCTTCAGTCTTCTTTAGTCGTGGGCTGTGTCTTGTAGTCTTTGTGAGTGTTGCCCAGTAATTTCTACTTCTTCAACAGGACAACGGCTTATAAACTTACAAGTCGAAGCGGGTGAATAGAAATGACTGGATGACACCCGAGGATTGCCCAATAAAACATACATACTGCTGAGCAAGATAAAATATATATATATATATATATATATATATATATATATATATACTGACCAAAACGTTATGATAACAACCTCAACGATGAGGAAACTAGTCCAAATGATTTGTGGAATAAAGAAAATCTGAACACTTCAGACAAAAACCTTTCAAAAATAGAAACAACTACACCTGAATAATTTTCCAACCATAAAACGTAAAATAGCGGGAAATCATCAGACTGATTGCACCCCTCCTCACCGACGGCCCAACCCCACTTTCCAGGTAACAAGATACACTTGTTTTTTTCATATCAGTACCAGGTAAGCGAAAAGGAAGAGAAAAAAAAAAGTATTGTCGACCAGGTGCAATGCGTAAGTTGGTAAAAAGTAGTGTCGGCACACACAATCTCTCTTGCTCAGTAGAAAAATCCCGGCGGCGGACATTGGTCTCACTAAAAATGGTAGAAGAAAGTTTATGAGTTCTTTGAAGAAAGGTTTAGAAGAATTCTTTACGCCGAGAAACTTCAACAATGGATGTTTTATACTAGACCCTAGTGGCCTTCCCATAAAATACGGATCAAAGACGTCACTTCCGTCTTTGGGCGCACGCGCGCTAGAGATATTTCTCATTCTACGTCGCAGCTTCATTGCAAAAAAAAAAAAAAAAAAAAAAAAAAAAGAAGTAAAACTAGATACGATGTTTAACGAAAACATTTGAAGTGCTTGCCGTAGGGAGATGTTTAACAAACTAATCTGATGGATCCTTGTTAGATTAGTGAGTACGATCATCACTTGGTGCCCAGCGCGCAACTTGTGAAACCTACGGATATTGTTAATGACTGCCTTAAATAAGCTTTAGAATCACGAGACTGACTGCGCAGACAAATAGTACTTTCCTTGACTTGAAAATCGAAGTTTTCCTTTAACTTACAAGACTTGTTCCTGATCTGGAACTCGAGAAAAAACTAAAGCACAATTATTCAGGTCGAAATGTGCTTTTTTAAGTTCAAGCAAACAAAAGAGTTTCTTGGTGTTAATGTCTCACATCACTTACTTTAGGAATCTACAATGGCGTAGTTGTGTGAAATTCTATTCATCAATAACAAAGTGACACAAGAAATGAGAAATACGAAGGTATATCGATGAGTCTGTAGCCAAATAGTTATAAAAAAAACAACATTTATTTTACACTGCAAATATCTATTTTTCATCATAATCTCCTTCCTCGTAAATACTTCTGATTCAGTGGTGAAAACTATTCACATAGACTGAAAATTATGCAGGGAGAATTCAGTTAATTACTACGTGTCGGGCTACGGACTTATTGATCCACTCTCACGTGTTTACATTCTGGAAGAAGCAAAATGATCCATCAATACACCTCGAAGATTAAATGGCAATGAAAAATGAAGAGAAACCAAAAACACACAGAAAAAAGATTTTGTTTACAGGTTAGTTCAGCTGACTAATTTAGTCATCTTCGTTGTTTGGTTTTTATCACAACATTTCGGTAGCCAATCACCCGGTTTTCTTCGGGTGTCCATCTTGTTTCGAAATGTTAAATCTGTGTTGAACAGAGAACGTTCTGATATGAGTAACAAAGATTAAATTGGTTCAAACGAACTTGTATAAAATGCTGTTCAAGAAATAATAAAATTGGAGAAAATACTAAAAAAACATACAAATCACAAATGTTTAGAACTATTGCACAACTTTGCTCATAATTATCATAGAAGAAGAAGAAGAATTTCAAAGGAAACTCAAGTACGGGAAAAAAGTGTGTTTCAGAGCGGAATTTGTCAAAGGTTTCTACAAGAAGAAGCGTCTAGAGTAAAAAGGAAGAAAAAACTCCTCGGACAAAAAAACATTAATTTCCTCCTTTTTGTAAGTAAGGATAAATAGATCTACATAATTAAAGAAATATCTAAATTTCTTTAATAGTTCCCTTTTGTCTGCCTGAGAAAGGGAAAAGTGTGGAGAATTGCTGGACATCAAAGAAATCAAAAATTTATCAACATGCTGTATAATCGGTTTCAGATACTTTAAAAAGTTGCTATCTTTATACGGAAAAAAATCTGAAATTACATAGTGTTCAAGTTGTTGCAATCATTATTTACTTGATGCAAGATCATGGAATTCTTGTTTTGAATTTTAGATCTTTGAAATGAGAAGGTTGTCAGGTACAGGAATTTTGAAGGTGGGTGAACTCGTTTGATAGTTTGGTTCCATAGGAAAGAAACCATTTTCGTCTTCCTCTTGACAGTTCTAATGGAATTTTAGGTATTCCATACACGTTCACCCAATCTTTATTCTCCCTCATCGATATTCGGACTCTTATGTCTCGGTTGATAAACAGATACACCACATCCATCCACCTACCTACGGAAACTAATTTTATCAATTATCTCAACAAAGACGAGTACAAATCGAAAATGCATACACTTGCAAGCAAACAATATTTCATTATCAAACGAAGCAAGTTATAACAGATTCCGTTTCTATTTCGATGTATATTTGCATCATCATTAGAACACGCGAAAAAATTACTTGCAGCATATTTTTGCAAGAATATTTAATGGGAAGCGAGAGCAAGAATACAAAATAAAAGAAGTCATCACGTACAAGTGATTTTTGTTTTTACATGAGACAAAGGTGTCAAAAATTTCTGACCTACCTACTTAGTAAGCGATGAAGATACGTCAGGCAAAAATAAGATGACTATTTCTTGAAGATCGTTGAAAGTATTTTGAAAAGAGAGATTAGAATAATTTGTATTTTTTACACCTTCTATTTTGCACTTTTTTTTGTTGCAGTCAGAAATGACCAGGTCTGCACAACAAATCACGTCATCAGAGACAAAACCTGAAGTGGCAAAGTCATCTATTTAAGCTCGTGGATTATAATCACTCCAAATGACAGGTCACCCCATCCCTCACAACAACATCAGCATAATAATCTTTTAGTAATCAGAGCTATCTTGTAAAATCCCAAATAGCTGTTATGATAATTTCTAAGAAGCGAAAGTTTCTTTCTGGCAATAATTATATTAACCCATTAACAGCGGAAGATGGCAAGTGTAATTAATAGTTGTCCATTGCAAGATCAAAGTCTTGAACTATTGCAAGATAATCCATTGCAAGTAATTCATTGCAAGATAAAAGCCGTGACTCACAGATAGAACTGAGTTGCCACCAATCAGAATAAAACGGAAATTTTATTGAGTTAGCTATAGAATTGCAATGACAGAAATTTCCGTCATTCGCATTTAATGGGTTAATAATTGATACAAGATAAAAATGTGTTTACAATTTGGAAACCAAAAGTCAATAAATGAATGTAGCAGAAAAAAGTTTCCTGAATCTGATATTTTGTGAAATTCTTCTCAAAATATATTATGGAGCCTTTTGGTAACATTTCTCATAGCTAAATATTCGTCCTGATTGTCCAAATTGCAAATCCGTGCACATTATCTATAATTACCCTTCTAGAAACAAAAACAGTGTGTGTGTGTGTGTGTGTGTGTGTGTGTGTGTGTGTGTGTGTGTGTGTGTGTGTGTGTGTGTGTGTGTGTGAGATAGATAGAGATAGATAGATAGATAGATTCAGGGTATTTTGAAGCTACAAAATTGTAACCCTTGGAACGGAGAATATGTCATTATTTTTTTTTTTAGTAAGGATTAGTTTAAAGAGATTCGTTCCGTTTTGTACAGAAATATGTTGGCCATATCTGAAAAATTCCAAGAATTTATTTTGCTTCTGTGAAAATAAAATGGTCTTTGTAAACAATGATGTTTATTCATGACTTTAGAAAAAACTACTAATGTCGCCAAATGACATTTCTGCAAATATGAGACTAATTAAAATGCAGCCCTTTCTCCTTCACGTACACTTTGGTTTCAAGTTCTCGTGCGACAGAATGGTGGTGATATATCATTGTTTTAATTTGTGTGTGTGAGAAAGAGATTTTATTTTTGTGAACGGAAGGGGTCAGTATCTTCAAGATGGAGGTAGATTTATTGACTAGGTCTCTTCCTGTTTTTGATTGAGGGACGCTGGGTCTATTCAATTCGATAGCTTGTAGATGACATTTTCTTGTTCTGTAGCAAATAAAATGGAGCAAATTGTGAACAAAAAGAAAATCTGCTCTGGCCGATGAGAGGAGAACGAGAAGAATGAAAGAAAGAAAAATAAAGCACAAAAGAAGGTTAGAGTGAAAGGTGGGGAGGGGAAGTGAGAGAAAATGAAAAAAAAAAAAAGAAAGAGGAAGAGTACACGTCTTTTAGAGGAAAACCAAAAAGATTGAGAGAGTAAGCAATAAAAAAAATAACAAAAAAGAGGAGGGGGAGGAAGAGATGGATGAAAAGAAGAAGAAGAAAAGAAAGAAAATAAAGAAGAAAAAGGGGTCAAGACAACCGTAATATCAAAGAAAAAATTGATTCAATAAAAAAAGAGCTTACAAGAGAAAACCAACAAAAAGTCCGTCATCATGACATGATGTTAAGGATACATGTGGTTGTTTTGCCTTGTGAATGTTATGAGGAGAAGAGGAAGGACTATGTATTGAGGTCGACAATTAAAAAGAAAGAAGAAAACAAGAGCAGATGGAAGAAGAGAAGAAAAAAGAAAAGGAGGGGAAGAGAAGATGAAAAGAAAAAAAGAAGAAAGAAAAGATAAAAACTGAAGAAGAGAGAACGACCAGAAAGAAGAAAAGGGTATGAAGTGAGAAGAGAGGATGAGACAGTATAAATTGGAGACGGAACCAAAATGAAAGGAATAAAAAAAACGGAGAAAAGACAGAGAAAAGAAAAAGAATGAGACAAGAGAGAGGTTAAAAAATAATTGAATGAGAGAGAAAAAAAAAAA
Source organism: Thysanoteuthis rhombus (assembly GCA_963457665.1). Taxonomy (NCBI): domain Eukaryota; kingdom Metazoa; phylum Mollusca; class Cephalopoda; order Oegopsida; family Thysanoteuthidae; genus Thysanoteuthis; species Thysanoteuthis major. The sequence continues at coordinate 45,271,237 of OY735205.1, read as the reverse complement.
GAAAAAAAAAAAAGACGGAATGAGAAAAGGACGAATCCGGGAAAAAAATGCTGAAGAAAACTGAACAAGAAAGAACGAAAGAGAAAAAAAAAAGAAAGAAAAATAAGTGCCAATGAAGAAAAGAAGAAAACAGATAAAAGTAAATGAAAGAAAAAAACAATAAAAGTAGAAAGAACGAGGTTATTGTTTTCGAAGTCAATCTCGAGAGCGAAGGATTCATCTGAGTAAGATGGAAAGAGGAGGGGAAAGAGGTGAAAGACGAGGGGTTTTCATCGCTTGTTATGTATTCAGAAGGTGAGTGGTCAATATTTACATGTAGAAGAGAACTAAGAGCATGGGCGGTCCTTCTCCTCCTACCCCCTGGATGAGGGGTGAAGGCTAAGTACTGAACCCCACTTCTATCCCCCGCCCCTAATCAGACACCAACAAATGTTCTATTCATTCAGGTAAACAATAGTAGCCAAGTGGTTTTGGCAGTGATGGGCCTAGAAGAACTGGGGCCCCCAGGAAGATTTGTGAGAAGGGGGGGGTGAAGAGAGAATTTGAGCATCAGCTGTTAGTAAGTGGTTGATATCACCAATCAGAGAAAGGTGTGGCAGTTTTCTCCTTCTTTCTCATATTTCATCTTATGCTATAAATATTGAACAGAATATGTTTTTCTTGTTTTAGCATTTTTACAGTTGTCTGGGGTAGGAGAGAGAGAGAGAGAAGTGTGTGTGTGAATGTGGGGTTGTTTGGTCAAGTGGTCTCAGGATAAGTTAGAGCAGAAGTCCTGTTTCTACATTGAATAGTGTCCATTCTTCAAGTTATTTCGGATTGTGCTGCCAAGTTCATGGGTCCTCAACAAGATCTCTCATGAACATCACTTTTTGACCCATGAGGAATTTTCAGAACTTGAAAGGGGAAGGAAAGATTGGATCATTCAAATTTTTTCTTCCATGAAATATAAAATTCTGTTCAATTTCTGAACACTTGCTCTCAAATCTCAATTGAGTTTAATTCTTTATTTTATTTGCGTTGTCTAGGCCAAGGGATAATGACGGAATACCATTTCAATTAGGAGTTTCTATACAATATTACACAATTTATAATCATTCTGTCGGATCATATATATTCATTTCCTAATACATAACTGTCACGTTGAAAGGAACGAATAGAGCAGATATAGACCGGGAATAAACGAGATGAGACTTCGGAGTGAGAACAGTTGTTTGGGCATTTGTATTGCCGGCAGCTATTTAACTCAATGGTAGGAGCAACGCTACGTTGAAGCAGCTACCCTATCGGTCGCAAGTTCTTTGTATAGCTTTGCTCTTACCATAGAGCTAAACAGCCATCGGTAATGCAAAGGCCCAAATAATTCCTTTAACACCAAATTCTCATGTTTGTTTTTCCACGGTCTATATATAACTCTATTTGTTTCTTTCAACGCAGACAATGATATTAAGAAATAGATATATATGATCCGACAGAATGGTTTTAAATTGCGTTATATTATATGGAAACTCTTAATCGAAATAATCTCCCGATATTACATGGTGAATGTATCATTTGATCTAGATAACATAAAAATAGAATAATCAGTAAAAGAAAATGGGACTCGTTAAATAGATAATGAGTGATGCATGGGAACTTCTTGACCTCCTGTCTTGCCAAACCGTCGTTAGTCCAGTCGGTAAGAGCAGAGCTGCGTATAGGCTAGTGTCTGTTGGACACGGGTCCAATCCTTGGACAACGCTCATTTATTTGTAATTTGAGGCAGCTTGATTTGCTGCTAACACCGGTGTCGATCAAAATATAGTTCTCACCAAAATGTCTTCATAATCATCACTTTCAGTTGGATGTGAATTGTCCATCTACTGATACACATACTGTCGGCGTTGGGAACAAGCACACATATATAAATATTTATGCCTACGATCGACCATATGGAAAAAAAGAAATATAGTGATTAAGTCCAGTTTTTTACCTGATACAAATTAAAACTGAAGATCTGTAAACATGTGCCAATAAATTTGAATTATTATTATCATTAGTATATTATTATTATTATTATTATTATTATTATTATTATCATTATTATTATTATTATAATAATAATAATAATAATAATAATAATAATAATAATAATAATAATAATAATAATAATAATAATAATAATAATAATAATAATAATAATAGCAGCAGCAGCAGCAGCAGCAGCAACTAGTAAGGTGTGTCTTGAAAGTGTCCCGTTCAAACATCCTTTATCACTCACCTGTAATTCCATGATCTGAACATGAATTTTTTCGATTCTTGTTTTTGAATAAAGGACGCGGTTCTAAACTTTGAACACTCTAAATTCCCATGAAAGTAATTGTTTTAATTTCCAGATTTTCTTCAGACAGTTCATTGAATTTTTCAACCTCACCTTATCTCTTCAATGTTCCACCTTCTTCCCCTTCGTCTGATGAAGCAGAGAAGGGAAAATCAATAGGTTGTACATAACGAAAATTACAAATGAAATAAACTTTGAAGAATTTAGACGATTCAACAAAATGATCATCAAATACAAACAGAGATTTGACATTTTAAAAAAGAAATCAATATCTTCTTAATTATGTTCATAACTCAAAAAGAAATAAAAAAGAAATGAAATCAAAAGATGCTTTATTTTTTTAAGCAGTAAAATAAATTTAGAATACATGAAATAAAAGTAGAATTCAAGAAAAGCTTGAAAAACTAAAACCCCCCAAAATTAAAAATTTCCAATAAACAAAATGCAAATCAAATTAATAGGCCGTGAGAAATTATTCACAGGTTAAAAAGCAACAATTTTGATCAACATTAAATAGGGGGAAAAAAGTTCAAGGAAGAAAATCAGAAGGCTTTGTTCGCTTAAATCAAACTTTGAAAAATTGTCAAAAATCTAATAAAGAATTCCCTGAAATTGATGAATAAATTGAAAAAAAAATAGTCTTTTGAGGAAATCATTAAAATTCTAATTTTTATTAATTAAAAACATCTTTCAAAAATTTGACCTGAAATAATCTGGTAATTAGAACAAAAATCCAAGTCCCATTTCATAAATTAGAATGAAAAGAAACTAGGGCAGGGCCCATTCCAAAGGTGAATGTTTAAAAGGGTCGGACTTTATGGTGTGTAGAATAGCCTATCATAAATGTCATGTAAAATAATTTTCCATTCGTCGTACGAAAATACGGCTTTTGAGTATTTCGATTACTTCTCTGCTGTATTGCTAATGTAGATAATCCCCAGGCAGACACCAGTACATTCAAATATGCATGCTAATTTTTGGTACACTAATTTGGATTCTTCCAATGGTTGACATACTAATTTTTTTTCTATTTTATTGCTTCTGCCTGACTGTTTCCCACAAACTAAAAAGCACACACAATTGAAAAAAAATCATATAATTTAGTGTGTGAGATCACAAGCCTTCAATATGTGCAGTTATGTGTTTAAGTGGCAGTGTTCATACGTGTTTGTATGGGTGTGTGTGCGCGTTTACATTCAATGTGAAAGTGCATCTGTATTGAAATGTATTTTTCAATGAAAGTATTAATCTTCATGTCTGTGTATATATGTAGTAACACGGCTTCGTGAATGTGTGTATGTGCTTTCAAATGCGCGTATTTGGGTGAGTGTATTTCGTCCTTTTGAATCTGTGCTTTGTATTGGTGTGTTATGAGAGAGTGTGTCTTTTAGAGCCTCTAATGTGTATGATGTGAGCATTCAACCATTTTTCTTTCTTACGTAAGTATTCATTGGATCTGTGTGCGTGTGAACAAGTTCAAGTTCAAATGTCTTTGGATATGTGTGCTGAGTATGTGTATGTCTTTGTGGTCACACGGTTTGTATGGGTGAGTGTGTCTATTACGCACGCACACAGGGAATGGGTGACAGTCTGGAGATGGTTTCATGTTTACTTTGAGCAGATTGCATGTCCATACAAATGTCAACTTGAATTTCAGCGGCATCAAAAACATGCATTATTTGAAAAAAAGAAAAAAGTTTAGAAGGAAAAGGGCAGGACAATAACTGAATAAATAACCCTTCTTTTTCCATTCTTTTCTAATTTAAGATGAGAAAAAAAAAAAGGGAAAAAAAGAAAAATGAAAAAACGTTTTTAAAAAGTGAATAGGGAGAAAAAGAGAAAAGGTGGGGAACGGCCTGGGGACAGGAGCAAAAAGAAATAAAGGAAAAGGGGGAAAAAGACAGATAAGAGGAGAGAAAAAAAGAAAGAAAGAAAGAAAGAAAAAAAGAAGAAAAGGAAACATTGTGAAAAATGAAATGAAGAGAAAGAAAAGGGAAAACTCTTCTGGGAATGGGGAACAAAAAGAACAAGAAAGAAAGAAATAAAGAAAAAGGGAAAAGGGAATAGAGAGAAAGAGAGAAAGAAAGAAAGAAAGAAGGAGCACAGAGAAAGAGAGAAAGATGGAGAAATAGAAACAGTATGAAAAATGAAATAAAAATAAAAAATAAAACTCGGGGTGAAGAGAAAGAAAAGCTTGTATTCATGAAAAAGGGTGTGTGTGTGTGTGTGTGTGTGTGTGTGTGCATATTATAAACATAGTTTGCTGAATATATATATATATATATATATATATATATATATATGTATATATATATATATATATATATATATATATATATATATATATATATATATATATATATATATATATACATGACCATGGGGTGTTGGATTGGGAGATCTGTATGGTAGAGAGAAGGGGAGAGACTGATGCGAGAAAGAAAATGAAGAAGGCGGAAGAAATCTGACTTATGATTTCACGAGATGAAGTCAATCTGTGAAAATGAGGAAAAAAATTCTCAACTTTAAATTTTTTTTTTATTGACGTCTGAGTAAGAGGAGGAGGAAGAGGAGAAGAAGAAGGATGTATAGAGAGGGTGGAGAAACAGAGAGGGTAAAGATAAAGATCTAAATAGAAAAAGGAAGAGGGGATCAGACAGAGAAAAAGTAGGAAGAGGAAAGAGAAATGATAGGAGTGGGTAGTATGGAAGGTCAAAATAACCAACACGAAGCCAAAGAATTACTGTGATAATAAGAAACGGCATTTCATTATAACACGATTCGTACAGTCCACCTTATCAATTACATTAAATTGTGGTCTACTTCACATATATTTTTCCGGGAGAGAAAGATAAAGAGACTTTTTTTTTAAATTCTTAAATTTACTTTTAAATACCATAGTAAAGAATGTAGAGCATTGGTTTCTCAGAACCTTTGTCAGCTGATGACATACTCCTTTAGGGGGGAGAGAGAGAGAGAGAAAGAAAGAGAGAGAGAGAGAGAAAGAGAGAGAGAATGATTGTATCCGTATATAAAGGGTGGGTGGAAAAGAACCTTGAGGTATTCTGTGTAATTTGACAATGCTATTTTTATAATAAAAATAATATATTCATTCTGTGTCACACTTAAATGTGCCCTTCACTCCACTTGGCTCTAATTCTGGTAGAATAAATTTGTTTATACGGGACACAGACCACGAAGGCTTGAGTTTTGAGATTTTCAATTTCTTTCGTTTATTAGGTTTTCAATTGTCTTCGTATTTTTCCCCTAAACTCCAGTCCAAATGAGAGTTGACCTTATTTCTACCTCTAACAACAACAACAACAATAATCCTCATCACATTTAAGAATAGTGAATCCTTCACTGTCTGTCACATTAAACCAAACCGATAAATGAAATTAACATTTCGCTATCGGGATTCGAAATCACGACCCAGTGGCTCCTCAAACAACTGACCCAAACTGACAAATCTTAAGTGTCTACAAATTTATTTCATATACTATACAAAGGTTGCAGTAATAATCTTCAGTTGGAATAGAAGGAGTTAGATTTGACCCTGCAGCAGCTAAGCTTGTTTGGGGGGGGGGCAGGGGTTCCAAATTGACCCCATATTCACTACACGAGTTTTTAAAATCTATTCATGGGTGGCCAAGAAGTTCAGTATTAAATGAAAATGAATGAATTTTTAAAATCTTCGGCGTTAACTTTATTGAATGGCATATTTACCATTTTGTCTTCCCATTTTCACACTATCATTAAGACAACTTTATAATTCTATCCTCCAAGAACATTAAAAAAAAACATCTCTTTGAGCAAAGAACTGCTCTTGGAGCATTTTACAGTATCTCCATTTATTTTCCATTTCTACATTTCTGTAAGGTGCGATATCTAGTGGATAAGGCAGATGAATAATGAATTACCAGCCAAGTTTCTCCGGAAGAAGCTCATCATAGACATTTAAGTTCAAGTAGCGAATCGTACGAAGAAATATGACTCAGTAGTGTTTTTTTTTGTTTTGTTTTTTTTTCGCTTAACTTATGTTGGAGCCACACGCCAAAGCAGCTTACATAACCAAGCTTGAACAAATGCTTTTTTTATGCTTGATCTAATTATTTTATGTATGTTCACTATTTCCCATATCGTATAACGTTGATGATTTCATTGTGGTTTTATCGACAAATGCTACAATGGACAAAGCGTATAACAAATGAAGAAGTTTTGAGGAGAGCAGAAAACTAGAAGAGTAGGAAATTGTTGGTAACAATAAGACAGAGACAGTTGGAATTTTTCGGACAAATAATGAGGAAGGAATGTATGGAGAACTTGACACTCACAAGGTGGAGAGAAAGCATAATGAGCAGAGGTAGGCAGCGAGTAACCTACTTGAAGGGTTTGAACAGATGTATGACAGAAAGAATACCGGAGGGTGTAGATGAGAGGGAGATGCTGAGAGCTACAAAGGGAGAGGAAGTTGTGGAGAGTCTTGTTAGTCTTCGGTTCTGAAGGGACGTGGTACACGAAGGGAAAGAATGTTTTGATTTGTTCACTATCATCCTCAACTGGTCTATCCGACTGTAGGGCATCGTTCAGTGAGAAATATTTAGTTCAAAATTTGGCAAACCAAATCTAGCACGTTCACTCGTTCACGGAGGCTTACACATCAACTGCATAAGTCTTGTTTTCTTTAACGTTTGAGTCGCATTTTTACTTTTCTTAAAATGAAAAAACAAACAAAACAAAACAAACATAATAAGCTGAAAATGTTGCTTGTTTTTACCATCTCCAATGTTAGAATCAATAAACAAAAATAAACAAAAATACGCGAATTTTGACAATTTTTTCATTTAAAATGCACGCTGATATGACAGCTGTCACAATAAAATTAAAACCGATCTTTTTTTCAATAAAGTTATTGTATAGCTTAACATGCTCGTTCTGTTTTTGTCGCTAGGAAATTCATTTTTTCAAGAAGACTGCAAAAGGTACTAAGAGCAGTTCTATGTAGAGAAAGATTAAAAGTTTTGGGAGGTAGGAATTAAGAAGTTGCCTGAAAGATGGCAAAACAAAATGGTAAATAAACGTTATTCAATAAAATTGATAACAGAAATTGAAAAAAAATAATTCATCTTTTCTCAGTGATGAGAACCTTTTTGAAAAAAATTCATTCGAACAAATACCGCTCCTAATAAGACCGATTGAAGGGAACAATGGACGAAAAGTGGGTGTCTCGAATTAATTAACAGAAAGAGTATATCATTCCATTAGGATGATACAAGATCGAATGTTTCTTTGATAACCAAGCAAACATTGTTACAGTTTGTCTCGGAATTTTTCACTCATTCATCGTCTTTACAAGATTTTTGTACCTTTGGATTATGATTTATTCCAGTCTTCATAGAATTCTTTTGATGAAAAAAAAATTTTTTTCAAGAAGATTGTAAAAGGCACCAAGGGTAGTTCTTTGCAGAGAAAGATAAAAATTTATGGGAGGATGGAATAATGAAGTTCCCTGAGAGATGGTAGAAGATAGTGGAAGAAAACAGTAAGTATGTTATTAAATAAAGTTGAAATTTATCTTATTTTCATTTGATAAACCGAACTGTCATTCCAATATTCAAAATCAAACGCTTATCATATCATCTAACGATGAAAACAGCGAACTTTTTACCAACCCTATACGCACACGCGTTTGTTAGTGTGTGCTCTCACTGCAAAGCAAATCTCTATCATGCACGTTTAAAAAATGCAATGTGTATATCCATACCTATATTTCATATATAGTCCACCATTTTTGACGGCAGGGGTAAACTCAACAACAGGCAATAATAACGGACTTTGATGAAGATGCTGAAGCGAAAAGCGACGGTCGTTTCGAGCAACAAAAATCAAAACAAAAAAAGAAAATCCACCCAGATAAAGCAAGAGGGATGCAAAAGTCGGCAAATGCAGATGCAAGCAGCCATAGTCAGATCTGTGCAGATCATGTCAATACTAAAATGCAATCATAATGCCGAGCGAACAAATGCACACTTCAGATAAACGGATTTTACGTTATACGAAGCAGATTTCTTTCTACGGGTTGGCTATATTAGTTTTAGTTCAGATTCGCGATGGAGCTCAATGTTTATTTTTTTTTAATTGAGCATGTAACCTTCTTTCTTTGTGCAGAGTCATGTGCATCAATACGAACAAAGGCACCTTAGATACACACGCACAATAATGCACACGCCTACTCGAAAGGAGAACAGAGAGTTCTTTTCAAGGTCTATAATCATGTATATTTTGAAATCTTATCTCATTCACTATACCCACGATCTCATTAAACCTATTGAACTTCTAAGTTTTTTCCCCGAATTTTGAGAATTGTGCGATAGAAAAGCAATTATACGATTCAGTTTTTTTCCCTCTTGTATATGGTTACCATACAACTGTGTTGACTCCCTTACACCCTGTTGTCATAAAATCTGAAAATCCAATGCCGTATCACTTTTCTACTGAATTGAATTGGCTAACAGTCGAACAATTGAGTTTACCCAGAAGAAAACCCAGATTTTACGGATCTGACTGCGAGCTCAACCGAATCGAAAGAACCTTTCTAACATATTAAACTGCTGACACACCACTCCCCAGAATTTTTAGGAACAATAAAAAAATGTTTTCAACATATCAACAGCAGATATAATTCTTATATAAATGGAATATTTAAATTGAAAGAAAAATTATTACTATACGAGCACTTTCTCGTTCGATTTTACCTCCTAGCCACAGATACGCACTAAAACAATACTAACTTCTATATCGATGGACCCCCCCCCGTAGCCTCTTATTTCGTTCATTACAATGTATTACTGCAAAAAGTGTCAGTATAATCGATTCTGAAGAGCAAATATTCTATTGCAGCCATGACTCAAATATCAAGCAGATATTTTGATGACCCAGTACAGTTTCTCTTTTAAGAAATTTAGCTTCTAACTTTCAATCAAACAAAATACTTTCTGTTAAGATAGTTCACCCAACAATTTAATTTATTCGCTTTTTCCTCCATAGCGTAATGGTAGGTTGATATTGCTAACGATTGACAGCGAATTGCTCAACAAAGTACTATACTCAGTGGCGGCACCAGGGCCAAGGCATTCCCGGATAGCCTTTCCTGGGCTCACAAAATTTCATCTTAATAGACGACGAGCTGAAAATTCGAATCTTGAAGACATCATTTCGCAGCAAAACACCGAATCAAAAGAATTGCTGTTGTGTAGTTTGTGTTACTGTAACTCGTAGCAGACGTTGCTATCTTTCACGTCTCATTCTTTTCATTCATTGTGACTTTGCAATTACACTGAGAAGTTATTTTGAGTTTGATTTATCATATGATATATAATATAATTTTTTTTGTCCGTCCTTATAGTTTTCTGGTCGAACTTGGCTCACTCAGACAGGTACAAAACGCTGGCGCTGTCACTAACAACACTTGGTAATTTCCCAGAGGTTTTTAGTTTTTCGAATGGTAAAATCTATCCGATTCTTACATGCCGATTGGATTGTATTGCACCGAATGCAGTGACAATAAAACAACAATCCTGCTAATCAGAAAAGGTTGAGTTTTAATTTCCAACTTGAAATGTCTCTTTAGGACATGAAATCGGAATGTGGACTGCAGTGTCCAGTCTGAAGCTTTAACCAGTGACCCATTCTCCGCAGAGTTTGTCACTGAACGTAAACACAAGGGCAAATACGTGAAAGTGAAGGTAGAGATTAATACAGATTATCCATCGGCAAATCCCCAACCAAAATGGACAGAATAGTACAAATCAATCCAGCACATACTCACTTATCGGAACCAGCAGGAAAGGTACTACCAGGTGGGAACAAAATGGCGAGCGATCACTAGCGAAACGGGTGGCAAATAAAGCTAGAAGAACATGAAAATATTTCCTTAGTGAAAAGAGAAGAAGAAGAAGAAGAAGAAGAAGAAGAAGAAGAAGAAAGAAAGAAATAACGATTTTACTCTATTAGACATCACCTTCAAAACATTGAAAGAGATTAAAGAAGTCCTGAGAATGAATGAAATGAATGAATAAGCCCAGAGAGAAACCACGGCTTATCTTGTAAAGCCATTTTGCTTTCAAAGCACTGGTGCGTCACAGTGCAGCGTTGCGAATGTCGGAACAATGAAGCGTAGAGTAGTTGTGCAAGCACTGTGTAGAAAGGTTAATATTCTAATAACCCGACAGGCAATGAGTGAATACTGCGGACTGTTCATTTCTCATTCCCCATCAATGCCAGAAAGTCTTTTATTAAATCACCAAGGTCACTGAACCCGATTTGGCAACTGTTTTTAATGAAAAACCTCAAGATCACACGGCACATTGGTCAGTGTGCTTCTCATGTAAGGCACAACATTTAGATTTATTTTTTTTGCCGGGCTCGACACAAATCTGGACGTGGGCTAAAGTTGACTCACACCAAGAAATGTCTTATATTAAATTTACATTCTGTCTTTAGTCTTTAGAAGGGTCATTAACATTCAAAGAGTTTTTCGGGTGAATGAACTTTTTATTTGTGTTATTAACATGACGTTTCGGATTCATTTTACGACCTTCTCAAGGTATGAAAATCTGGGCCTAACAAGGGAAAGAAAAGAAAAACACACTCGAATCCAACATCATTGCTACCAGTGAAGATAAAAAATGTCTGCTAACGAACAATCACACTAGGATATTATACCTGAAGAAAGTTGTAGAATGGATCGACCGAAATGTCATGTTAACAACACAAACAACAAGAAGGAGTTGAATCGCTAGAAAAACTCTTCGACGAATTTAATTTACATTCAATACAAGACAAAGATAACTAATGCATCTAGGGTACTGACGGATTTTCTACCACCCGGACACTCTAGACCAAGCGTCCGCCGTTATAAAGAGGGTGTCGGAGCCCAAGAAAGCCAACTACGTTATAACCGAGCCGTGCTGACCAGATGCCGATCTAGCTCCGAAGTAACTAGATCTAGCCAGATTAATAATTTGGGTCCACTATTCATTCGTGTTATATCGTGAATCGTGCTGTAAAGGACCGCACTATAACGCGAGAGGGCTCTACGTCACGTTGGTGTTGCTGCTGCAATACGAAGTCCTGAAAACAGTTCTAAACGTTTATATGTTTGGAACCTAACTTAAAAATCAGAATAGTATTTGTAGTATTCCAGATACGAAGAAATATATGCGTAAGTATTAAATTATCCTCCAAAACACTCAAGAGTATACTTAAACCATTTTTGTATATTCCATTAAAACCATTTCTTGCTCTCGGATTCCCTCCCTTCCGGTCCCTAGGCGTAAGCCTACACAGCCTAATGGTCAATCTGCCACTGCATCTAATTCATTGTTTCACGCGCACATATACTGACACATATACTTACGTATGTAAACGTACATCTTTTCGATAATATCCACACACACATATATACATATATATAGAGAGAGATATAAACATTTTTATGCTTTCACACAGACATGTAAGTACACGTTAGTACACATATGCATATACATATACACAAACATATATAAATATACAAATTATACTCAAATGTACATTATATATATATATATATATATATATATATATATATATATATATATGCATTTATGTTTTTGCAGTGCGAATATATAGGTTTATATACGTGCGTACGTATATATATATTTGCATCTGTGTGCATTACTAATATACATATTTGTATATATATATATATATATGAATGTACATGTTTATTCATATGTTCTTCGATGTACAAACATTGTATATGTGTGCACATGCGCGCACAGACATCTATATATAAACCAATTGTGTCTTTTACATTCAGCCACCGAGCTGGTCACAGAGCGCACTTGAAAGAAAGTTTTATGATCTATACCTAACAGATGCAAAACAATTACCCAGTAAAAATGGCCGAGAGTGGCATGTTAACATTTGCCTGGCACATGGCTTCCAGGTTAACGAGACAAGCGTACAGGTAAAAGTTGGGGCAGGTAAGGGGGTTGTCCAAGCAGTCAGGGTCGTAGGAAGAGAAGGGGCAGTGGAGAAAGTACTATATCAGAATCAGTGCCATCCACACTTAGGGCACATAAAATTTAAGATTCCTGTGTGACAAAGAATGATAGCTGTCGAGACCAAGTTGAGGGTGTGGAGAAACAGTAGAAGGAAATAAATAAAAACGGTGTGAATATTCTAGAACTAATTAACAATGTTTTTTTTTTCTCCTTTTGGGATCGATCAGAAAGACAAAGTCATAGAGCGGGCTGTTTGTCTGTTCGTCCATCTGCAAGGTGCTTTTCCCCCCATGTACAAATTAGAGTTGATATTTTTGTAAGGACCATTGCAATCAGATCCATGTTCATATTTCGGTTGCCAAAATAAGGAAACAAAACCATTTTCAGCATCTACATGACTACTTGGGATGTACATGGCCAGCAACAGCAGTTTTTATTTGAACATTCTCTTCAGAAATGAATATTCGAAAACTAATATTTTTTCAATTATCTCTGCCAACGAAGTTGGAGAGGTATATGTATTTGGTCGTGTCTTTCCGTCTGTCGGTCTGTCTGTCCACACGATATCTCCAAAATTTCTTGATGAATTTCAATTTAATTTTGTGGAAGGGTGGGTCATGAGGTGAAGATGAAGTGATTAAATTTTGTGCTTTCTAGAATTTGTTTGTGCTGTGTCATCATTTTGTTGAGAACAGTTCTCTAGCGGTGATGAATGTTTCTTAAATAATTCAATCATTAAAAAATATCATCACATTTATTACAGTTCGTTCACTCCCGCACACGTACACATGCACTGTCATACATACACACATCTATATATTGACATGCACATGATATCAATGTCATCACCGAATTGAAAATGTTTCAATTCAAGACAAAAAGCTCGATTCTTATTCTCATGAAGTACAGAGAATGTTCTACTTGAAATTATGATTCAATTATCAAATATAACTGGTGGGAATGGAAAGACATTCATACCGTGCATTTTTTATTAAGTTGTTTATTCTAAGATGTTTGTGTTCTGACCACGAGAGAATCAAGACCAATTGATGAATGCTCTCAATGGGCGTCTCGTCTAACATTCTGAGATAGACTCTCGTCGAAAAACAAACAAACCGCATGTAATTGTGAAATAATTCTTTCGAAATAGGAATCACCGATACAAGAGAAGAAGATCTTTACTACAGTTATTAGTCTTTACTACGGTCATTACTAAAGACATTTTTATTCAAATGAATTTTCTCACCGATCCAGGCGCTTGTAAGATCTGCTTACTCAACAAGCTCACTGATCTCAGGCTTCTAAAAGGTCCACTAACTAAACAAGCTCACGGACTTCAAGTAATATCTTTGCAGATCCTCAACCCTAGGCGTCTGCAGCCCCAGGTAGGAAACAGCTGAATTAAACTATCATGGTGAGGAGATATGTAGAATGTTATAGGCTATTTTGCCAAACGATATAGAACAGTCACTCACCTTATATCAAGCCTATGCATTCAAAAAGATTTGATCGTCAAGATATGCAAGACTTGATGGCAAAGATATGCAAATCAAAGTAACCAGGATTATAATATTTAGGTGAACGAAAAGATCAGTATTTTTGTAAGTACGCACCAATTTGATTTATGGAAGACCGAGGCTAGTTGGACTATGGGGTAAGTCGGACCACAGGCTTTTATCTGAAGTCAAATCAGTTTTCAGTCATTTTGGTCAGATGGTCAAGTTACATGACCGCCAGCCTTCTTGCAACAGGAAACCGGTGCGTACGTGTTGCAGACTGGTGGGTGAGTGTTTAAAGAACAGATTTTGAAATAGAAATTTCCGAAAATAGGTCATCAAAAGATACAAAAACTGCTCGGCTCAGCGTTCTTATAGTTTTCTAGGATCAACTAGCCTAGACAAGGGGCAAGTCGGTCCCTGTGTCTTCAAGGTCAGCTTGTGAGCCAAACTGTGTATGGAAAAAATATTTGACGACCAAATAGACAATGATAGAAACAAGCAATAATAATTTACATAAGTGAAATCCCTCACAGCAAAGTTTGTCAGTCAGTCCAATAAAGGGAGACGATAATGTCTGCCGATCAAAGGTTGATAAGGGAACAAAAAGAAGATGGTAATGATTAGTGGAAAAAAATCGATCAAGAATATATGGCCGTCTATTTGCCATGTATATGGATAAAATAAGAGAGAAAAAAGCAGTTGTTGGAAAATGAGAGATTGTTGTGAGGGAACAAAATGGAGAATTTAGAGCAAGAGTTGAATGAAAGTGCAAGACTGGGAGAAGAAGGAGGTGTATGAAAAGAAGAGGAAGGGAGACTATGAAAAAAGGAGGAAATAGGAGTAGGTAGAGGAAATTGCAGAGAAAAGAGAAAGCCAAGTCGAAAGTGTATGAGAGGAGGGGGGCAAAATCGAAGGTGAAGAAAGAAGAGAAGATGGAGAAAAAGTTGAAAGGACATAGGGCGAAAAAATGGAAGAAAGAAAGATAGAAAGGCAAAAGAGAGAAAATGAGCAGGAAAAGGCAAATAGAAAGTGGAAGGGGGAGAGACTTGAAATAAAGAGAATGGGAGGGATCGGAGAGAATGGAAGAAGTGAAGAAGAGAGGGTGACGGGAGAGGAGAAATTTATAGGAATACGAGTGAGAGCAAGAGGAAGTAGTAAGAGGAGGGTTTGTTGTCAGATTAGAAACAGGATAAGGAGGAGGAAGAGAAAACGTATACACGTATGAGAGAGAAAGTCGTAACAATAGAAGAAGGGGAGGAATAGTAAAGTTACACAGTCGAAGGGAAAAAGAGGAGTAGTTAAAGGAAGACAAAAAGCAGATGAGTGGCAGTATGAGGAAGGGTAGGTGAAAAGGAGGAGAGTTGCCCGTTTTGGGACCCAAGCCTGACTTGGTGGAACAAAGTCTCCTCCATTGGCTTGTGGAAGCAATGATGGATGTCTGACTTTAAAACACAATAAATCAACATTAAGTCATCTGTGTTTTAATTCAATGTCCACTGTCTGGCTGTACAAGTAACCAGCATTAATCTTTTTCTCAGTATGAATTATGTTCACTCAGGGCTACCTAAACGGCCATTATAACATGCCTACATTCAGTAATAATGATCTATGTAAGACAGCTTGCTGGGGCTTCTCCTTCTACTGACACTCATTCCATTCCTCCAACCTCGCATCTCTCTATCTATGTCCCTCTCTCTCTAAATGTCCCTCCCTCCCTCTCTCTCTCTCTCTCTCAGTTCTGCATTGTTCCCTGCACCCTACCATTTTTTTTCTTCTTTGGATATTGTTGAATTTTTTTCCTAATTTTGTATTTAGTCTTTTTTTCTTTCCTTCTCTCCTATCTACCCTATTTTCTACCAAACTTCCAAATTTTGTTTTGATTGTATTTAAAAAATAAAAAAAAATAAAAAAAAAAAAAAGGTTTACAGAGTAGTTCTGGACCACATTCTTCATTTTGAGGGATATATTTCATTGTGTATAGGTTCGAAGTTTAGTTCCACCCTTTAAAACTTATGCAAAGATGATATGGGACTTGTGTCAGAGGAATGAGGTGGTCTCATTTGTTCTCCTCTCAATAAGCCTATGTAATGTGTACGTTCATACACGTTTTTATGCATTTATATGAACAAACTTGAATTCACACACATACTCAGTAAATATATATATATATATATATATATATATATATATATATATATATATATGTATATATATATATATATATATTGCGTATGGAAGTGTGATTGTATTTGTGTGTATCTTATGCTTATATATGTTCAGGCATTTTTATATCTGTATGTATTGAATGAGAGGATGAGAATCAAAGTATTCATATGTGTATAAGAATTAATGCATATATGCATGCACATAGGTAAGAATAGGTTTAATACATACATACATACATACACACACACACACACATATATATATATATATATATATATATATATATATATATATATATATATATATATGATTATAAATTGTGTTATATCAAACTGAAAATCTTATTTGAAATGATCTGCCGTCATTACATGGTTACTACATCACTTGGCCAAGACAACGTACAAAGAATAAACAAATAAAGAAAATGGGGCTGCAGCAGGAATCAAATCTGCTACTGATAGGGTAGCTACATACACACAAATACTGTTATACACGAAGAGAGAATATTCATGTATCTGTATGTATCTGCAGGTGCATGTGTGATCATTGTAGTGCTTACATATGCATCTAAGATGATAAACTCAGGCTAATGTTTAAGTATGTAAAAAGAATTTTGTGTGCATGTGTGTGTGTATCTGAGGCTGAGAGTAAATGAAAGTGTCTTTGCATATAGATTTCTGGGTGCAAGTGAAACGAAAGAAAAATCTATGAGAGAAAAGTAAACGTCTACGTCCAAGTAATGCTGTATATACATGGAAAAAAAAAGCAGAGTTTAAGATGAAATTTTAGCTAATCTGTGTATGAAAAGTCTATCATGTATCTGAGCGTTTTTTTTCACTTAAATGTGAGAATGTATATTTTGTCTTCCCATGATCCTTTACTCTTATTTTCCACTATTTGAAGGAAGCCATACTCAAGAGACATATTTGTACGCATAAGTAATGGTGTTTTTTGTTATTTTTCCTCCTTTTTCAATTTTTTTTTCCTTCTGGATTTCTCACCTACCCAAATCCCTTTTCCCTATGTTTAGAAATGGTGTTTATTTACTTATCATTCAATAATCTATTGTACCTACGTATATATTACTTTTATATACTGCACCTATATATAGATGTAGTTGTAACAAAGCTAACAATAATAGCAGACAATAGGTTGCCAGAGTTAGCGAGATAGCTTAGTAGTTAAAGAACTTCTGTAAAAAGTATAAGGTCAAGTGTTCAAAACTCGAGGTTAAAAAAGCAATGGATAGCTATTGTGCATACATATATAACTGAATATGATTAAAGCATCCACATCAAGTTCTATCGAGTATGGCATTTTGTCCTCTGATTTTATACTGCGGTTATGATGAAGTATTTATCAAACATCTTGCCATTAGCCAAAGTAGCTCACTTTGGAGAGTGTTGAATTAAAGACCTGGCTCAATCCAGAGATTCAGGGTTGATACTAAATACTTTTTTTGTGTGAATGACAGTAGAGTTTGAAACATCAAACTGACCCACCAACACTAATTGAATTTGCCTCGGAGAGAAATTGGCTTTTCAATATAAGTAAAGGGGAGTAATTTTCACTGCTGATTTTACATCCGCATTATAATCATAGAAATTAACCTCTTTTTTATTTCAATATAAAATATTTGCATGTATCTTTATTCAAGCAAAATTTCATGAAAATCAACTTCTTTCTCTGACAATTTATAATTATCAAGAAATTATCATACAAAGAGAACTCTCCTTTGAAGCTAGACTTATGATAATATTAACCAGTCTGATTAGTCACTCAATAGAAACCATCGCATCAACTAAATTAGCATAAGTGACTGATTTAGTATAAACCTACACTGTCAATTGAAACCCCGTCCCTATTAGCACCATTGGTGCAGCCTGAATGTGCAACACATACATAGCCAGCAAGCAAGCCAGCCAGAATCACTTAAAAACTGAAAGAAATCCATGTTGACAGTTTCGGTTGATGGTTTCTTATAATAATAAATTGTATGCAACTAGAGATTAACAAATTGAGAAGGGACATGTTCAGAACCTTTACCCCAAGTCAACATACCAGGTGGCATAAAATTAGAAGGAAAAATCAGCAAGGTCAAAAGAATCTGACTTAAAGCAGATAACAAAACACAGTCAGATACCAATGCAAATAATTCTTTGGTCACCTTTGAAAACCTGTAAAGACTAAAAATAAATTTTTCGCAGCTTGCTCAAATCAAAACAAAAATTGGCCATTTTTTTTCTTCTTCTTCAAATAAGATTCTTGAAGAGAAACAGGGAGTGAATTTGGTATGGTCAGCAGATGCCCAACCTTTCTTATCTTTTGAACCCTACCAGCTGGAATGCCATACCACTGATTAGAGGTTTTTATGGCTTTCTGTCAACATGGCTTGGCAGGAGGTTATGTTTTTATCCTTGTCTGTTGGCCACAGTTATCTAAATAAATAAATGATTGAGTAAATAAATAAATACAGGTATAAAAAATAAGTAAAATTGTTTTTCATGAGATATCAACCAAAAAAATCTCTTATCACAAAGAAACAAAATGTTGATCTTTTAGTGACAGACCAGATCAGCCATGAGGTAGAAGAGCCGAAAATAACAGATCAAAGTTGTTTACCTCTAAGTCACTGAATTTCTTGACACAAATTTCCATTTATTTTTGTTTTTTTTATTACCCTTATTGATAGGAAGAACCCCAACAAACAATTTATTTCCTGGAAGCTTAGATCAAAACCTTCTAGGGACCACTACAAAATTTCATGAATTGAATCACCTTCACATTAATTATTCAAAATGGGGTTTCGGAAACATGTTTTAGATCTGGTTAGGAAAAATTAATTCATGTACCCCAAGTTATTGCGATGCCAATTTCTAAAATGATGTTTTTTGCAATGCACGCAAGTATCCGAACTTTTCATATCCGAATTATGAACAAACTGTTACTGACACTTTTGACCTCTGAAAGTGGCTTTTAATAAAATTTTGTGAAATATTTTGGGCAGAAATTTTCTTTTTGTTGTGATGGGGACTTACATCATGATACCAGATGCAATTTTTTTCTCTTATACCATAATTCAAAATATATTTTTTGCATCCATTTCTCTTCCTATGATGCAGGACTGAAGTCAGTTCTGTAAATTTTTCAAAAAGAAACCCAAAGAAAACTAATAACACATCTGGCTAGTCACTAAGTAGAGATCATCACATGATCAGGGTATTTTAGTAGCATGCCTTTGAAATTGGAAAAAAGGGTGATCAGTGAATGATCTTGACCTTCAATGGCAGGTGATCATTAAAATAGTAGGAATTATAAAAAAAAAAACAAGTGTGAATGCTGCTGGAGACAAACTAAGGGACCAAATTAGCATGAACTTACATTGCAAAATGACACCTTACTAAAAAAGTGTTTAGAGGGGAATTTTCACCCACCCTCGAAAAAACCCAAATTGTTTTTTTTCTAGACCATAAGGGGTAAATGCTTGAATTTTCAGCTCTCTAGAATTAGTGTGGCCTGTACATGTAATGTATAAATAGATGGCCAGTCAGCCAAAACAACTTGAAAACTGAAGAAACCTTAACTGACAGTTTGGGAGACAGTTTTGCTTGACAGCTTCTAACAAAATTAGGCTGTCTTTAATCAACCACTGTTGAAAATAGTAGAACATCAAAAAGAAGGTTGGTGACTGAAAAGTGACAAAACAAAGTCTTCATTCATCAAATAGACTGGAAAGTTACATTAATCAAGAAAAAGACAGACTGTACAAAAGAGGTTAGGTTGTAAATACAATTTTCAACAGCATTTACCAACATTTGTTTCTGTAATAAAGATATGAGTAATATTAAAAGAATATTTGTTTCCAATTGATTTTTCAAGTTAATCCCTCTTAGAGGGTCCAGGAAAAAATCAATGATTATTGGATCAAAAATAAAGGGAAAAATATTGTTTGAAATGCAATATAATTTCATCAGCAAAGGAAAGTTATAAATATATATGAAGTATATACATTAGTTATAAAAACTGTTTAGTCAATTTCTTCCTTCCCTTCTTTCTTATATCCTATTTTTCTATCTGGATAATAGATTTTTTAAAAAGGAATATGAAGTAATGTGGATTAAAAAGAAGTGATTTCCTTTTCTTTCTCTCTCTTATAAGCACACCCCGTTTTATTGAGATTACTTTCTTTCTTATGAATGCTGTCCATCTCTCTTTAACCACTCTGTCTTCAGGTCACTTAATTCCTTACAAATGCTGTTAACCGATTCAAATTTGGTCTTAGCACGAAACTTTCCCCTTTCTTAGAACCGTCTATTTATGTCACAGATTTAAAAAAATGAAAAGAATTCCTGAATCAAATGATAATGATTAATGCAGTTTAGCTCTTACTTTTATCAACCCAAGTAGAAAATGAATGCAAAGAAAGAATAAATTTGCACATCATTATGAAACTGAAGATTGATTTAAACTGTTCAGAGAATTTATTAGGGGTCGGGGAATCATATATACCATTTATGATATGTACATTTGTATGTAAACTTTCAGGTAAAATATTTCCAGTTAAATACTTTGGATAATTAATGTTTTTATGTTAATCTATTCCAAAGTTTATTTCCATCATACTCATCAGCATATTCAGATAATCATCGATTATATATATGTTTGATAATCAAATATTCATTACTTACAATCTTGTTCAAGTGAGTTATCTTCATATGTTATGTCATAAGATGTCTGAGACACAATACCCATGTAAGTATGTCAATACAGATATCTATATACATGTGCTTTTTACAAACGATCTTCAATAAATATCGGACACTATATTTTACTTGATAAAAAGATAAAAAAGTTCGATAAGAGGAAAGAGTTGGGGGTAAGTAGGGATTGTACAATGTGAGCTGATTAAAACAATTATTACTGCGACAAGAGCTTAACGAGAGAGGGAAAGTCGTCTATGGGTAAAAAGTCGTGATTGAAGGATAGAGAGGGAATAAAGATGGAAGAAAAAGAAAGAAAGGAGATCAGGATGTCTCAGTGTAAGAGAAAAAGGAGAAAAGAAAAAGAGGAAAAAGGGGAAGAAACATTTAAAGAAGATGGGGGAAAGGGGGGAAACATTTGAGAGGAGAAGAATTGTCATGAAAAAAAAAAATGACTGGTTGTAGCGTTTTTTTTATGTCAGCGTTGAAGAGAAACAAGAAAGGGTCATCTTGTAGGTGAACGTAGTGATCACGTCCAGACAGCTGTTACCTGACCTCAAATACCACAAAGGAAATAGGGTAGGTGGGGAGTGGCGTGAAGGTGGGAGGGGAATAAAGGAGAGAGACAGAGACAGAGACAGAGAGACTGAATGGAAGGAAGAGCCTGAAAAATAGAAAGAGGAAAGGAAAGAACAGAAAGGAAGGCGAAGAAAGGAGAAAAAAGATCGAAAGTGAAGAAAGAAAGATGAAGGAAAAGAATGGAAGGAAGCGGAATTAAGGCAAAATAAAAGAGAATTAGGCATCAAAAACGACGGAAAAGGGAGGTAAAATTTAATGATAGGAAAGAATGAAAAATAAGTATTGGGTTACCAAAATATGTCCACTTGATTTATCAAGTGAAAAAAAAAAAAAAGAAAAGAGAAATATCCGTACATCGTATAGATGAATCACCCTAATCCACACGTGTAACGGAACAAATCATCTAAAAAAAAAAAAGAACTTCTATCTAAAATTATTCTAAGAGAATACCAGAACATGATTGAGGCATTGTTGCTCCAATATGACTGTAGAGATCCCTAAAAATGTTTAAAAAAAACAAAACATAAAAAAACAAGTTTTAGATGGTGCCTAATATTGGCTCCACGACGTCCATGATAGAGAAATTTGGTGGATCCTGGGGAAGGTCTATGTCCAATGATGGATGTCAAAAGACTGATGATGATGATGTACTCATTCAAATTTTCAAGGTTGTCACCCCAAGAAAGTGACTAGGAGCACCCAGTGACACACACAGACACACAAATAGCCAGAGAGAGAGAAGAATCTTTTGGTCACTTGGCTGATTGGTTGAGCAAACCATTTGTGGGGCTTCACTGATTCAAGATCTCATTTTCAACATTATCTTGATTGAATAGCATATCTATCATTTCTTCAAAATATCTCCTGCTATCCATCAATCGTCTCAGAACTTTTCAGGGGAAAGTACTGCTCTAGATGCCTTTTGTAGTCTTCCAGGGAATCAACATTTTTTTTTAATTATGAGAAATCTGTATAGAAAGGAATAAATGTAACCTGAATGTGCAATATCTGGTAAATACAGTCGATAAGTAAGATAAGAAACAATTTTTGCCTGGTCACTCTTTAGAAACATGCATTCTAGTATTATTCTGATGGATTACACTATTTCTCCAAACAAATTGCAGATGATCACTCTCCATTGATTACTGCTTCCAATTGGTCTTGTTCAGAAGAATATTGATTTCAATTAATTGCTTGAGGGTGCTCACCACAGGACACTCTTCCAATATCAACATTTAAAACCATTGTTAGAATATGAGGTGAAAATAAAATCAACAAAATAAGTTTAAATTTTGGTTGATGATGATGTTCCTAGGAAAGGCATGAATCAAATTTTCCCTGTACTCTGTTCCATCACTTCACACACTACAATAGTTGACAGTCAAGTGAGGAAATATTTCCAGCTACTCCTATCATCAATACTATTTGCCTGATGAAACTTGGAGAGGAGATGAACACTACCAAGTAATTTAAAAAACACACACACACATTATATATATATATATATATATATATATATATATATATATACATGGAAACTTGCACAGACAGACAGACAGACACACACACACACACATATATATGAACACATACACATATATACATATATATGGACTCACATTATTATATATTAGTCCAGAAAAGCCTTACAGCTTCAAACACAGAACATTTTAAAGAATTTTCAATCTTTATGTCATTTCAGTCAATCATTTTCAAATATGAAAATATTTCAAAGGGTTTTAGGTTTTGTACAGAGTTAGATATTATGATATTATGTGTGAATTTTTCTTGTCGTCAAACACGTAAACAGCATACAATTTTCCCTAGAAAAGATGGCTGGCAACCATCCAAATGCATTGAACAATACCCACGTGATAATAAAAATTTCCAAGATGTAATACAGGCTTTCCTCTTAAATTCTTTCTCTTCACCTTCCGATTGTCATTTTCATCAACATGTATACATATATTCTATGAGATAGAGAGATGAACATATACATATTCATACATAAATACATGCGTAACAGATAATATAATTAAAAACAGGATATAAAAACTGAAATAACAAAACTCATTACCAAAGAAAAAAGCAGACAAAATAAAATTTCTCCAGCTATGTGCCTTTTCTTCTCAATTGTTCCAAAAATCCAGGTTGTGCGCAAATTTCATCCCATACAATCAAATAAAATTAATCTTCCTAGAATAACATTTAATTCTTTGCCAACTGCCAAATTATAGAATCACTCAGGGGTTGAGGAACGGGGCTGGGATAAGCGGAACCATCTAGAACATTAATGGTATGGAAACTTTGAGGATAATCTACCCAAACATTCCATGCTATGCCAAACAGAATTACAGCCATGGTTCCAACCAACCCATACACACCACCTACAATATTTCTGCAAATTATATACGCTAATGAGTTTGGACTGAATGACCACTGGTCACTGCCTACTACATCCCATAAATAAAGAATTCAGACATCTCAGAGTGATGAATCAGTGGAAGAGGAGAGAACTGGAGGCCTGGTAGGGCTTGAGAATAATCTCTTTTGCTTTGAATTTGTGAAAGATAAAAGATATTACAGCATTGCCCACAAATGAGTTGAAAATTTTTTTGTTGAAAATTAATTGTAATAATAATAAACAAAACAAACAGAGCAGGATTTTATCATTAAGAGTGGAAAAATTGCATAATCAAAATGGATATTATCAGGTATTATTCATGACTGAACTAAGGCATATGTTGCCAAAAACATTTATTGTGGGGGAGTACTCATTTTCGGATGGCAACATATCATCAGAAATCTGAACCAATTCAATAAATCTATATATAAAACTATATCTAACATGTTTTGGTTAGCTGTAAGTGTTTGAATGAATCAAAATGTGTGTGTCTTACACAGGATGCATGAGGCTTGGAAGATCTGATATTACTATAAATCAAATATTGATTACCAAAGAGTTCACAAAATAATATAACTAGACTGATGGCAGGGACAATAACATATAACAACCAATGGTCAAGGGAGCGAAAGGACTGAGTAAGAATGATGGCTATTAAAAGCTTCTATGACTGAATCCCCACACATTTTTTACAACAATTGACCTATGAGTTGGCCTTTTAAATGTACTTGGTCTTCAGTCTATTCTGGAATCAGCCTAAGAGGTTGATGCTCAAATATTGAAAATGACATCTACATACACACATGCACCAGAATCAATAAATTACCAGATGCAACAGAAACCTGAGGAAGGCTGAAGAACATACCAGTTGAAATGCAATAAAAACAACAAAGGTAAAGATACTAGTACTAATATTTCATTGGATACTTTCCTTTTCGATGTTTGAAAATTGGCTGAAGGACAATCTTTTTAATTCAATACATTACCTACGAAATACAGGTATTTATTTTCTGAAGAAAATGAAAAAAATACTTGCTAAGTGGGTCAGTAAATAAAAAACTCTTTCCATAGTGAAGAAATTTCAACCTGTTCAGTATCAATAACTAATGAGGTCAATAATTTGAACATAAAAAAAATCCAGACATAAAACAATTCATATTTATATTTCCTTGGTAATTGAATGGAAAAATTTGCTGAAATCTGCCCGAAATCAAAGCCAATGGAGGCACAGACAGACGGACTTGAGTAAAGAAGAGTCAAAAACAAATCCAGTCTGTCTGCAACATCAACACAACAAAAAGTGATTTCTGCTTCTTTTAAGTGTTAAGAATCTCTGTGAGAACCAGGAAATTACACTGTTTCATTCGGTGGGAATAGAGACCAAAATCAGCAACATTTGTCAGAGGAGATTGCACCTCAAAGACAGGTTTATTTATCTTGGAGCAAGGCATTGGCAGATTATGACTAGCCCCGTCTTTCAAAGGATATGACACCTTAAGAACAATCATAGAACTGAGAGCAAGGAAAGATTTGACAGTTATGATCACCCAACATCGTTCCCCAATAAATGGCAGAGATGGAACTGCACGTGTACAAAAGTGGTTCATGGTGAATCTGAACTCCTGGAGATTGTCCCTGGTGTGGGGAAATGAATAGCAAGGATCTGTAACGGCTATTTGGTGTCTGTAAGGAGGTTAGAAGTGATGGTACGCGAGAAATGAGTTGTCAACTAAACCAGGAGACAGAGGACGAGGAAGAAGACCTGGGGGCAAGTTGGTTTGATTTCCCGATGAATTTTTCATGAGATTTAACTTGACGTGTTCAGATGTCATTTTTATAACCACTTTCAACATGTTTCTAAGCATTACACTCATTTCTCATCAAAGATCTGATTTAGTTGCTTGTCATGAAATAAATATATCAGAAGAGGAATCACTGTCAGTGCACATATTTCTATGAATATGAAAGGTGAAAATTACCGTGAAAAACCAGCTTAAATGTAATCAATATTTGGACATGAAAAGTGAAAGTTACAGTGAAAAACAAGCTTATGATTCAATCAATATTTGAATATAAATGTAATTGATTTTTTCATGAAAATTCAAAGTTTATTTACATTATCATATATTATGAATAACCAGAAGTAACATGAAGAACTTACTTATAGGAAGTGTTAGGGTAGAGAAGGTTATCAGCTTTTCAATTCCTTATTTCTTTGTGTTTTTATGTTTATACTAGTTCTGATCAAGAAATGAAGGTATTAATTAACTTTGAACTGGCATTTCTGCCAAGTATCAGAGTGTCTGAGTTCAGCCAGTGTTACTTCCTGCACTATGCCTAGAGTCAAAGTGTAGTTTCTGTTCTTCCAAAGATCAAAGTGCTTCTCTCCCCCACCTCAGCCTAGGATACATGTGAAGTATCTGCGTACACTCTTTAGGATCAAAGTGTTACTTCCCCGCATTTCTACCAAGGATCAGAGTGTAGTATCAGTGTGCTCATTGAAAAGTGTTACACACACATTACATATGTGGATACACATTGTGTTTTATATTTGTGGATTTTTCACCATCTTTATGTATATATTCTATCTAGATGTAAGCAACGAAATTGATTTTCAGGCATAATGCCCAGAAAATAAACATTAACAAATACAGACCTTCCAAGCAGGAGTCGGGGTCCAAGAAAGCCAATGAGTTATAATCAAGCCACGATCACTACAGCTACACTGGAACTAGATTAATAGTATGAGATTGACCATTCACCAGCTTATAATGTGAACCGCATTAAAAAGGTTAAGCCCTGTATCTAAGAAATCAAATCAAATTCTCATTCTTTATTCAAATATTAATTTCACTCATGGGTGTTTTCAAGACTTGGCTTATCATGAGATCTGACCACAATAGTCGGGCACCAAAAAAGCAATGATCCCACTAGCAATAACCTGCCAACCATCACTCTATGGACAGTGCCCCAGTTTTTTAATGTATCTACATGATATATGTTTCATATGTTTCCTTTTCTCTTTGTCGTATCCTATGTTCTTTTCTAAATCTTTAATCTACGTATACAGGGGCGTAAGTATAGTACACATAAGTGTAAAAGAGTTTTACCTTTTTGCATATATAAATACATACACATCATTTAAAGAACTTGTCAAATACATATGAATGAGTGACTGAGAATGCTTAAAAGTCCTGCAGCAAACCAGCCAACATTGCAAAGATCAGTGATATTCATTAATGTCATTAGTATCCCAAACTGGTTGCTTCAGTAAGTGACAAGGTGGATGAGGGTGGGAGTGATAGGGAGAAATGTTGATTAACAGCATAAACTCATATAGTAAAAGAATGATGTAGAAAACTATACATATATATATACACACACATATATATATATATATATATACATATATCTATATATACATAAATACACTCATATGTATGTATACGTATACATACACACATATATATATATGTTCACACACACATATATAAATGTACATATATATATATATATATATATATATATATACACACAAAAATATATATATATATACATACACATAAATATCTATATACATACATTCATATATACACATATTCACACATATACATATATATACATACATACATATATATATATATATATATATATATATATATACACACACATATATAAATATACACATATATATATACATATATATGTGTGTGTACATATATAAATATACACGTATATACATATATATATACACACACATATACAGATATACATACATATATATACACACACGTGTATATAAACACATATACATATAATACATACATATACACATTCACACACACATACATACATACCTATATATATATACGCATGCATACAACCTTACAACATGGCCAGAACATCACTATTTGAGTAATGGATTCTGTGATGTCCCTGACACCTATTTTTTCTCTAATATAATGTGCTGTCTTGTGATCTGTGATGTTGAGCATGATTTTCTCCAATGCATATTGCATGGTTCCCAGTTTTAGGATCAATCCTCGACTTAGGTTCCATGTTTGGTGACTATCAGAAGATACATTGGTTGTATACTTTCCTCTTCAAGACTACAAAGATTTTCTTATTCTTGAAGATTGAGTATACTCTACTGAAAGCTTGCCTAGCTGACAACTATTTACCACAGTGTATATAAGTACACTCAAATATATCTGGATACATATTTTCTAACATGTATATATCAGTAGGAAAACAAGGGTTCTCAGTGCCTGGGGGCAAAGGCGGTACCCAGGGATATTTGCGTGATATCCAGGGGGTGGACAATTATCAATAGGCAACGGAAAAACAATTTTGTGGCTCTTTACACCTGCACCTGGGTGACATCCCTTTCTCGCTAGGCCTCTGGTATATAAATGTATACACATATATATATATATGTATACTTTAGAAAGCAAATATATGTACGTATACATATACAAGTACACAAATACATACACATATAGATATAAAAAAGGACTAGAAGAAAAACACATACATTCACATAAACAAATACATGCAAAGTTTTTTTGTATATTCAGACATACATATATATTATGTGTATGTGTGAGTGTTATACAGACATGTGTGTGTGTGTGTGTGTGAAAGGCTATATGAAGATAGTGTTTATTCCTCTGTCTTGTGGGAGACCATAATCCATTGGATGACATCAACTCTCCTCACACTATTCTGTTGCTAAGCAACAGATGCGGAAACAGAACAAATATTTGGTCAAAGAAGGTTTGGCCGTTAACTTACTTACAGCCCTGTTTGTACATCAAAAGAAAGAAAATTAGGATCAAAGCAAAAAAAAACCCTAACAGTAATGAAAGAATTTAAAAGAAAAATCAGAGTTTCAGATTTAGAGGCTCACTTGTTTTGAACAATATTAAAAGAAAGACAGCTTTTATGAAAGAAAACAGTTTCTTATGCATTGGTACATATGTATATATATACATTTATCCATCAGCATACCTACATACATCTACACCCATACACACATAAACCTATATATATATATATATATATATATATGTACATGTATATATTGAATAGTACAGTTTTGATGTAGTGCTGATAAGGTATTATAGTACAAGTTAAAGTAACCTAGTATAGATTGAAAAAATATTACATTAAATTATAATAAGATCTTGAACCATCCAATTTTGAATAGTATAGAAAATTTTGGAACGAATCAACCACACTAATCAAATCATATCTATATCTATATCTACCTATCTATATAAAATATATATACATAGGATATATATATATATATATATATATATATATATATATATATATATATATATATATAGAGAGAGAGAGAGAGAGAGAGAGAGAGAGAGAAAGAGATAGAGGTAAATTAATAAGTTGGCAGCCCAATGATAAGAAGCACATTCATTTTACATAAGAAATATTTATTTTTCAATATACTCTCCTTCCTTGTCAATAAAGTTACTTCAGAGGTGAATATTGATCACATATTTTAAATCAAAATTTAGCCAATAACCATGTGTTAGGATAAAGACTTATTGATCCATCTACATCTTTACTGTTTTTAGTGGTTGCTTCATCTTTGGTGATAGTGTTGAAAACTTGAAAATAGGGCAGAAATAGATTGCAGTTTTTTAGTTACTGATCAGTTCTACTTCATTGAGATTGATGGATGACTGTTGTCCGTCAATTGAATGACGTGAAGCTGATCAGTAACAACAAAACTGAAAATATTCATCTATCTACATATCTACACATATACCTATATATATATGCATACTTATGATGAAATTCTATTTGAAAGTCTGTAACTCATGTCATATTCGTTTAAAAACAGTGTCAAGTGCTACTGTAACATATTCAGTTTAAGAATAAAGAAAGTAAATTTAAAATACATAGTTAGGTAATGAATTATCATCAATATTAGTATTATCATTAGAATACAGGATACTATACATTTACCAGTATTTTACAAGTATTGCTGTGTTTCATTTGTAAACACTACAAAGTGGATAAAACTTATGCTTCTCTGGTTGCATCAGTTTCTATTCATATTGTTTATTTACCTTCTTTTATAGACATCCAACTATGAATTGACCGAAAAAGTCACTTTCTTGAATGAATTCCTGATGATGAATTGCCCAGAACATTTGTAAATCAAATAGAAGCATGATACTTGGAGTTACCGTAATCCTTTTGAGCTTCAAAACATTTTAGGTGTAAATTCCTCTCGAAAGTAACTTATTCATTGATCACACGTTCAACAATTTTTCAATCGATTACCCCCAACATGGCAAGTTGCCAAAAGATGTTGATCATGAGACAGTTTCTATTGAGTGACTAACCAGATTTGAATATCGAGAGGGTTCAGAATTTTGGTTAAGTACACTGAAGTGTTGAAAGTCTCCACTTGGATATTTAGCTGGAAGAGGAGAACTCTTCATTTTTAGAAATTCTTTAGTTATAGGCTTGTATTTCCATTTTATTCTCTGCTGAATTTTCACAGAATAATATGCAATAAATTTGATGACTTTACTTTCACCCAAAGTGAATAAACACCCACATGAAAAAATGGGTAAAAATTACTAAAAAAAGTGAAAATAAGTAAAAAAAAAGATATAGAAATAAAAGCAGATGAAGATTAAAGAAAAGCTAAAATCTTTGCAAAAGGGAGAAAAAAAAGGGAAAATTGATATTTTAAAACACCAAATAATAATCTTTCAAAAAAGTTTCAAAAACAAATAAAACAGATGCATTACAAAGAAATGGCCAATGTGAAAATCCAATATTAACTCTGCAAGAAAGATATCTCCCCTTTCTACCGAAACGGCTTCATTAAAAGACTTTAAAGGAACTGAGAAATGCTGATGGCATCATCAAATGGGAAAATTCCTTGTCTGCCATAAAAGATTGATGAAAGGAAATGAAGAATACCATAAGCACAGGCATTAAAAATTCCAGAGAGAGAGAGAGAGGGAGAGAGAGAGAGATGTGAGGAGGGAGGGTAAGATGTGAGGAGGGAGAGAATGAGAGGAAGATATGAGTAGAAGGAGAGAGAGATATAAGTGGTGGGAGAGAGATATAAGGAGAGAGGGAGAGAGAGATATGAGGAGAGAGGGAGAGAGGGTGAGAGAGATATGAGGAGAGAGGGAGAGAGGGTGAGAGAGATATGAGGAGAGAGGGAGAGAGGGTGAGAGAGATATGAAGAGAGTGAGAGAGAGATATGAGTGAGTGAGAGAGATATAAGAGGAGAAAGTGAGAGAGATATAAGAGGAGAGAGATATAAGAGGAGAGAGATAAGAGGAGAGAGTGAGAGAGAGATATGAGGAGGGAGTGAAAGAGAGATATGAGGAGGGAGTAAAAGAGAGATATGAGGAGAGAGTGAGAGAGAGATATGAGGAGAGAGTGAGAGAGAGATATGAAGAGAGAGTGAGAGAGATATAAGAGGAGAGAGTGAGAGAGAAATTTGTGGAGAGAGAGAAAGAGAAATAGTGCAGGAAATTCTGTTGCCTGATGGGGTAATACCTCGGAAACTAATTGAAGAAATAAATGAAAAAAACTTAATAAGAGAATGTAAGTTTATGATCAAGGTAATGAGGCAACAAGGGTAGGGCTAATTTTTTTATGGATAGGACTTAAGGAAGAGGAGGAAAGGAAGAATGAAGGAAAGAGTAGACAAGATAATAAAATCAGAGTGATCAAAAAAGATATCCTTTCTGTATTGAGAAACTTTACTAGAAATTCCAATTTTACTATCATCCTCTTTTTCAAGTTAGATTTCTGTCATATAAGCAATGTTAATTTGTTCCAAAATTTCAATTCAATGTCTTATTATAATTTAATACCTTCTTTTGCCAACTTATACAGATGACCTCTGTCATGACACTGTTGTTGGGGTCCAAGAAAGTCAATAGCATAACAGCTGAACCACAATACAAATTTAACCATTTGGTGGCTAAATCTAGCTATTGTGGAATTAGATATAGCTATTTTGGAGCTACATTAATATTTGGGGGTCCACCATCTACCCACTCACACACCCACTTTACGACAATAACTGTGCTATAATGAACCAAATCATAAGGGGGGGGTACTTTTCTTCGTACAATGAGAACTCCATAATACTACACCAAAACCCGAGAGAAAGGGAGGCACAGATTGAAGAGAGTTTGTATATCTCATACTAAATTCTGTTTTTAAAAATTAATCAGAAATATATAAACAGCCAGCACATAAACTTGTGCTATAACTTGAATTCTGGCACGTACTAATGTCACCAATTGGTAAATAAAAATACCTCTTTACCTCCTGATAGAGGCCAGAGATCAGGGTACAATCATAGGTAAAAGCCAGGATTTTTAATTCTTATTTCAAAGGCAGGCAAACAGCCCCACCCAATCTGAAAGATTGGGGCAACACAATCTTCCTTCCCAACACCTTCATTTTAATCCTGTGCTGGACTAGGTTAAGCTTAGTAAATATCTATGCAGACACACACACCTGGATATAGATATAAATTGATAGATGAAAAAAAAAGAGATTTAATGTGCATATAAAACATGAAAAAATGTAGGGTTTGAAGAATTGACAGGTAAAGATTTACGAGCACAGGGAAAAAGAAGAATACAAAAGATTGAATTAAATTAAATAAAAAAAATTAAGGTCATAAAATGATAAAATATCATTTTTATGCTTTATACTCACACAACAATATTTATACATGTTTGTTTATATATATATATATATATATATATATATATATAAAAATGTCAGAAATATATTTGGCACACTGTTTTTAGGTCTGTGTATTCATGTTTCACATTTTAAGTGAAAAAAAATTGATGGCAGTATTTTTGTTCCAAAAATATTTTGCTCTCAAAAGATTTCACAACCTCAATTTACAAGTAGAGAAAAGTCAAACAAAAGAAATAAACAATGGTCATTAAAAAGTTTGTTTTCTTTATAATTTTTTAAGGCTGCTCGATGGAAAATAAAAATTCATGAGTGACAGAAGCATTATTTGCTTTTGACACAAACAGCGTAAAAACCTCACTAAAAAACAAAGGCAAAACCAAAAAATACAAAGACAAGATGATTGTATCCATTGTGTTTATATCATGGAAAGGAGGCTGATCCATGAACACTTGGGCTTTACAAAAGGGTCAAGAAAAACCAGCTGTCATTTCCTTTTAAGCCAGCAGATAGAGTACATATTGGAGAGTTTGTGTCCAACAGAATGTAGAGACATTTTATAAGGAAACATATTTTGACTGGCACTGGTGTTGACCAGTAGCTAATCAAACAGCTGACCAAGTAAATGAATGAAAAAAATGTGTGTCATGCGGGGCTGAAACACAGATCCACCAAGAGGCAGTCTTAACTAGACCCTGCTCTCCCAAGTGAGCTAATGACACTCTTGGAGAGCAGGAATCTGAAATAGTGCACCAAGTTGCTCATCTCTCCACTCTGCAGTCATAGGCATTAATATTTACACATACATTCCCATTTTGCCAACAGTATCTATATTATTAGATTGGACAGATTATGTCCAACAAAATGTGATGATTATAGAGACATTTCATAAGGAAACATTCACACATACACACTCCATATATTTCAGTGGATGTGATTGAATGAAACCTCATTACCACAAAGCTTAATACTGCAACAGCCAAAATCAAGAAAAAGAATTTTCATTCCTTGACCAACTCCAGAATATCCTGCTTAAATATGAACCTTTTTATCAAATGATGATAACTATGATATCAAAGTGCAAAAAATAGTACTGAAAATTATAAAGAGCAGAATAAAAAAAATATAATAATCATTATTTTAGGCAGCAAAAATTACCCAATGCATACACGGCAAAAATATGTAGAAAACTTCCATTGTAAAGATACATTCATACAAAAGTACGTTTGAACTTGAAAACGATACATTGAAATTGAATAAAACTTCATTCAGTTTCATTAAAGTGATATTTAAATCTTAAAATCTGTATAAAATATTCAAAATTATCAAGTTAATTAATTTACAAAAGATAATTAAACATTTTAAAATCAAATGAAACAAAAAATAAAAAGACTTTTGAATTCTAAAAGTGAAAATTCTAAACTTTAAACTTGAAAACCTTGAGAGTATCACACTATACGGATCAAGAGACTGTTACATGTGTCACATTGATGCTCAAACTAAAAGCTTAGACCACTTGGAGGTTTGAAATGAATGTTCATTTATCAAATGATTTGAATTCAAATCAAATCAAAAAGTACACAGGAACGTGAATCAGTAGAAAAAATATATGTGATTTGTAAGTATTGTATAGATAGAAATGTAAATATTTGTCAAGCGAAAAAACTGTACTCTGCTTTATATATTTCTCTACACCTCTGCCCAACAATTTCTATACCCCCAACTACCACCAAGGCATTTCTGTAATTTTCACCATTTCTCTTAAACCAACGTTCACTTTCAAAGCCTGGGTGAAACATATTAAAGCTATTACACTCTTTAATAAGAAATTGTGATGTACTAAGTAATCCAAAGTCTTTTTTTCTGTTTCATATTGTAAATTTTTCCAAAATATTCTGTTGGATTTACATCCTTTCTCCTCACATTATATAAATGTGAACATAGAGAAGACACACAGACAGTAGTAAGTGTAAAAATGATATCATTTCATTTTTATAGGTCCTAACTAGTTTCGACAAAGAATTACCGAGTTGAAGATCAATAGTGATACTTATAATTTATAGTATTTCTGTCCTGATAAGGCACGGCCCATCCCTTATCAGTAGGCACAGATACATACATACAAACATACAAACAAACATACATACATATATACATACTCAGAGTTGAGAAATAAATCGCAAACAAGCAAAATATTCTTTCGGTTCTTTGAAAAATTTCTCGTTTTAATTTTCTTAAACTAACAAAACAGAAAGAAAGAAAAGAATAGGAAATTTGCAAACAAAAAACAGAAGAAAAAAATGTTTTTATCTCTTAATTAAAGAGAAAGATCTAAATTCTTGGTAATTTTGGTTGGCATTATTTGGCAGGGTGAAAAGGAGCCATACAAACACAGAGGTATCTGTCCATCAATCATTCCCATAGCACAGTTTAATCACATTGGCTTCTGGTGGGGAGGAAGCTAAACTGATACCCCCTCCACTAGCCCTGCTGTTCTTGGGCTTGTTTTTAAGAGATTTGGGAAAAAAATTAAGCAAAAATGATGAAAACTTCAACCACAATACATGTGTCAGGAAGAAACACACACTGACATGAATTTGAACTGTGTATATTAACATATATGTGTACGTCATAGTTCTTTCTAAGCTGTGTATGTGTGGGTATGTACACATGTTTTGCAACCAGCACACAAAGGAAATTGATGTGTGCACCAAAGACTTTGAAAAAATATTGATTCCCTGTGTCGAATTCAAAAGAGCGCACACACTTTTGTCACAGGAAAAAAATTTGCACAACAAGATTTTTCATCACACTGACAACAAAGAGTTAGTAGGAACATTGTTTGAGTGCATACATGTACACACATATATACCTACAAGTGTATATATATATATATATATATATATATATATATATATATATATATATATGACTGCATATACACATACATCTGTATATATGAATATATACTCATGTATACAGCTATACATATAACTTGAGTATGGTTAAATATAAAACCTAATATAATTCATACGTGTATACAAGGTGTGGCTATTAAATGGTCGGTCAGAGCTTATGTAAGTTGAACCACAGTGCTCATACATGAACCAATCAGTATAGATTGACCAATGGGTAAGCATAAACAAACCCTAAAAATAACTATCCATTTATGTCTTGCTTGAAGTAGACATATTTTCAAACCATGTCATAAGAATGGAAAGTTCAAAAATCAAGTAATACATCAAATTGAAATTTTCGGTGAAATTGAATCAAACAGTTCCTGAATCTTTTGGTCTGGCAACAGAAGTTTATGGGGAAGGATACACGCCATGTGCACATGTGTTCACGTGGCACAAGAGATTTTGTGAAGGTCGAGAAGATGTTGAAGGTGATGAATGTTGTGGATGCCAATGCACGTCAAGAACCATACCTTTAACAATGGAGACCATTTCTGCAATCATTCTGATGCTGAGTCGTCGATCATTTTGAACTATTTCTTTGATTTTTTTTCAATGTTCTTGCCGATTCTTGACGTGCATGGGTGTCCACAACGTTCATCATCTTTGACATCTTTGCAACCTTCACAAAATCTCTTGTACCACTCCCAAAAAGTTGACAAACAGAAAAGAAATGGCGGCTATCAACCGAACCAGCATCTCCATTAATGTTAACATTTTATGTATGGACAATACATTTTCAGTTTTTGCCCAATATAGATGTCAACAAAAAGAAGGTCTAGCTGTGGGGTCTCCACTTTCTCGTGTGATTTCTAACATGTTTACGGAAGTTTTTGAAAATCTCACTCTATACTCAATTCCATTGAAACATTTGGTCAGGCTTAGGTACATGGATGATATGGTTATTCTGTGGCCATATCAGATGAAAATACAGATCTTCATGAAAACTCAATTAGACCATCTATAACGTTCATGATGAGAAAGGAAAAGAACAACAAACTTTCCTTTTTGGGTAACCTAGACACTCACATGGAAGGTAGGTATAGAATTTGCGGGCACAAAAATCTAACCCAGGGATACATCTAAAATTTGATTCAAACCATTCCCACTGTATTGAGAAAGGGTTATTTCATTGCATTTAACATCAAGCAGAGGTCAGCAGAAAGAATACCTGGGGGAAACAGAAGGAACAATTAAGAGATATAAGTAGTACCACTCAAGGCAGCAGTTATCTGTCTTATGTTGTGTTTAAGATGAGGAAATAGGAGGGTAAATCCCAGAAATGCCGACTATGTAGCTACAGTAACCATACCATATGCAAGAGCAGTGGCCGAACAAATCCCATCATTTGTAGACATTACTAAATGGTGGTTTTTGATAGCATAACCACTCTTTGTAAACTCCTTACAAAAGTTGGTTCCTCACAAGAGAAGGATCTGACAAAATATTGCATTTACAAAATCGTATATAAAGAATATTAGGGAAAAACTAGCTGTTCCTTCAATGTCAGACTTATGGATCATAAAAAAAAACATTCTTAGCTGAATTTTGTTAGACGGGGTCTATAAAATATCACGTATGATAGAGATGGACTATTTATCTTGTCTCTCGGTTCATTTTTTGCGATGTTTCGGCTGCATGCCCTCCAGTCTTTGCTGGATGTTGTTGGTTCTGGAATGTCAAAGTGCATACTTGGTCGGCCTGGACATGTCATATCTGTTTTTTGTCTTCAACAAATCCTGGATAAACAAAAAAAGGATATGACAAATCCATTCCAAGCAAGCTTGCGTTCTGAGTATTGATTCCACATTCTAGAACCGACAAAACCTGACGAGGGCAGGAGAGTACATGGATGAAACATTATGAAAAAATGAACACAGACGGGGAAAATAGTCCAACCATGTCATAAATAATGATAAGTCAGAATAGCAGACCATATCTAGAAAGAGACGGAATCACATTATCTACTCTAAGATAAATTACAAATAATAGATAGGAAACACTGCCAGAGAGTGAGAAAATTGAAGGAAGCTGTGTACATTTTCCTGTCAGACAGATGAGTAACTCAAACCAGTGTGGATTTCAGCTTGAGAGAGAGCATCTCTTTATATAATACGGATGCATTTAGGTTACACAGGTTGCTGATAATGGTATCTTCTATGTGATTTGTTGCTGGCAAAGCTGGTCATTACATTAGCTACCATTTTACCAACTTTAATTTTTTTTTTTTTACTAAAAGAGACCTCTCATTTTCCTTATGGATTGTAAATCTGAAGAAGGCTGCAGAATGGATCAACTGAAATGATGTGGTGTGGTGTGGTGTGGTGTGGTGTGGTAGCAACAATAAAGCAGTGTTCAAAAGTCCCAACAACTTTTGGAATCATAACGACTGTTCACAAAATTATAGGCAGTAATTAAATAGTCATATTATATAAATTATCTCCTTGAGTCAAGTATTTTGTATCAATTGAAGAGATGCATGTGTATGAATATACACATACACTCTCACACTCACAGATAATCCTACACATATCAAAAACTGTCAACGCAAATTTCTTCAGTTTTCAAGTTGGTTTGGCTAGCTATGTATATATCACACATACAGGCTGTACCAACGGAGCTATGGGGGTAGAAAATTGAGCATTTTCTCCTTATTATGGCTGAAAAAAAAAATTGGGGTGGGTTCAAAATTCCCCCTAAATAGATTTTAAGTTGGGGGTTGGGGCAATTTTCAATGTAAGTTTAAACTAAATTGGTCCCTGACTTTTTTTTTGTTGAAAATTCGGACCTTTTTAAGATCACTGTCAAACAAAAGGTGAGAGAAGTAACTTATTCATTGATCACCACTTTTTCCAACCCATCTCTCTCAACACAGCATGCTGCCAACAGATGTCAGTTATATGATAGTCTCTACTAACTGACCAACCAGATCAGTCTACCTATCAATCTATCTGTCTCCATGTGTGTGTGTATGTGTGTAAAGGTTGTTTGTTCTTCTGTGTTTGAAAATGATGAAGGACAGTCAGTTAGAGGCCGCAAAAGAGAATGTGCATAATTAAGTGTATTCCAATCTGTTTACCACAAACGATTCATATCCATTTCGATGCTTATCTTTCTAGTTTTCTCTCTCTCCCAATCAATCAAATTATTCTCACCTATTGATACCTGTCTATTCATGGCTATCAATCAGGTAAAATCTCTTCACTTTCATGGTGTACACACACAAAACTGTTCATATCCACCAAATGCTTATCACTTACTTGTATTTGCAGCAACCCTGCACACACGCACACGCACACATTAATACACATATTACAAATACATATACAAAGGCTGGCTGCAGTCAGAGGTAACCCCCCAAATCCTTCTTATTGGCTACTATCCCTTCAAAAGAAGGAAGGGGCAATTTCAAACCTAATTTATTCCACTTCTATCACACAGCCTACAGTGTTCTCAGTTAACTGCTAAATGTACAGGGAAATACAACTTTCAATAAAAAAAACTTATAGAGGTGTACTCAGCGTCAGAGGCAGACATGCTAACCATAACACCATCTGACAGGAATTTCTAATGATCATGTCTACTTACGAACACATACCTATATCATCTATGTACAAACATATTTACGTACACTCAGAGTCACCCGTCAATAAATACACCCAATGAGTTTTTAAAAAATTATAGACAGTTAATTTTCTTCTAAACCAAACATAGCAGGATTTTATTCTTTCAAATGAAAGATTACACAATTGAAACGATTATTATCATGTATTATTTATAACCAAACAATTGATTTGAAGTGCACTTTTTTGGTGATAGTGTACTCATTTTTGAATGGCAACATATTCATACTTTTTGTAACAGAATCTCAATGCTGTACAGTTTGGTCATAAGTAATACCTGATAATATCTGTTTTGATTGTGTAATTTTCCATCAAAAATGACAAAATCCAGCTATCTTTCATTTTGAAGAAGATTAAGTTTCAAAAAAAAAAACAAAAAACAATAGGGGTGTACTCATTTATGGGCGAAACTGTTCACACACAAACAGCTAACACAGATGTTTACAGAAAAGAATTAGACACATGCAATTGTGTTGTCTTTCACCAAGTGATATCTATATTGATAACCTTTCAGATCTCTTGACAGGAAACAATAGGAACACTGAAAACAGGTATTGTTTATCAATCAATAAGTATAAAACTCAATTGGTGCAATTCAATCAATCATTAAATGACTTGGCTGGGTGGATAGTGAAAAAGGTCAGGAGAGGGGCACATGAGTACTAAGGGGGAGATGTATAATAAATGCAACGTCATGTCGTTGTTAGGTAGAAGAAAGAACTCCCTCTGTAATGAAAGAAATAGTTATTCACACATAGATATAAAAGAATTTACAATTACTTGAATGTACTGATGGCTATGAGCTTACAAAAATTGGACCACATCAATATTCCAATTGAAGAAATCCTGGATTTGAACACCCGCTAAAAACATGTAATCATCTCGGCCATCAACCAGGCCTAAGTAGAAAGAGATAGATAATCTCAATAGGATGTTCCAAGTTTGAAAAATACACCATTGCTTGATAGTGATGGGCTGTTCGTTCTTTCAAGATCTTCACCTTTATTTGAATATGAATAGATAGATGTCAAACAGACAGGTAAATAGGTACAGATAGATATATAGACATGAACTGATGGATAGATAAATGTGAACCGACCAAGATAGATAGATAAATGAACCGACTGAGATAGATAGATGTGAACTGATTGTGATAGATATATACATGTGAACCGGCTGAGATGGATAGATAGATAAATGTGATGGGACTGAGAGACAGATAGATGTGAACTGACAGATGGATGTGAACTGACAGATGGATGTGATTTGAACTGATTGAGATGGATTGACAGACATATAGATAGATGTAAACCGACTGAGATAGATAGATAGATAGAAAGAGAGAGCTTGGAAAGACAAGAGCTGACAGATCAGACTTGAATGGATTTTGGAAAATAATAAGCAAGCAGATACTGATAAACAGAGATACAACATAGAAAAGTAACATTGTGAGATAACAGGAAAACTATGTAGAATCACTTTTTCCTTTTCAAATCACAATGGAGTATGATTAAGTACTGTCCAAAGATTTGGTGTGTTGGACTGGGTTCAGGAAAGTACAGAGGCATCTCTACTTAATAGAATTTGAGTGAAATAACACAAAGAGTTCTTGCTTGCCAATGCCTTAGCTCCTAGGCCTCCTGCCATTTATCAATAGCAGAGACATAGATAATAATTTAAAAGTAAACAATTTTGAGAAAGGATGAAAGAGGTTTTATTGTTCATTGAAGTAATGATTGTTTAGTATATATAAGAAATTCCTTGAGTAATTATCAGTACTTAATTAAACATTAAACTAATTTTTGCATTAATATCATTACTGATCATTGATTGATAATTCCCATTAAAAATATTTGGTAGATAGATATTTTGATAGAATTTTTAATATTATTAAATATTTCATTTCAAATTCTTAGTTATTTATACGTAAATATAAGATATTGAGTATTTATCATAAATTAACATAATAATGATTTTAAAAAACAAATTATAATAATCACAGTCATTGCTATTAAATATTTTCAAATATATAAGGGATTTTCTAATTTTACTTTATTCAGGTATAAAGTTCAAATATTAATATTTTGAAATGATGAATAGATAAAGATGTAGAACTGTGCAAAAATCACAAGTTGTTCTTCCAATACTATGTCATGACATAGTACACTAAATGGAGTTATATAAGTTATTAAGTTACCGAATCTTCCTAAACAGAGGTACAGAATGGTAACCTAGACAAAACTTGCACCATGAATACAACTTACTCTTAGATGCCTATCTGCTGCCAACCTTGCTCCTATCAATACGGTACATTTTTACTTCCCATGTGCCTATCCCTACTATAAATCTTTCTCTAATAACTTTGTTATGTTTAGATCCTATTGAACTGTGTTTGTGGCTATAGTTTCCAACCATCCTTGGCTTGCTCCACTACAA
Source organism: Thysanoteuthis rhombus (assembly GCA_963457665.1). NCBI lineage: Eukaryota > Metazoa > Mollusca > Cephalopoda > Oegopsida > Thysanoteuthidae > Thysanoteuthis > Thysanoteuthis major. The sequence continues at coordinate 45,229,786 of OY735205.1, read as the reverse complement.
CCCCCTCCTTATCAAACTGTGACAAATTCCCAACCAACCAGCTTATTTCAACCACCCTTATTAAACCGTGACAGATCCAATCCCTCCACCACTTATTCCACCCTGAGACAATCAAGCACCTCAGAGTAATATCTGTTGCAAAGACGCAGGCATATTTGCACCTACCCTCATGAAAGATGACTTTGTGTTAAATTTTTACTCTGCAATTATACAATAACAAAATCCTTTGCTATTCAAGTGCATCCAACGATTTGATGACGAGGCCATTCTATTTTCTGCTGGTCCCTCTGAGTGGACAAACTGATACATTCAGATGCTTTTCTTCCTCACAAAGACAAATGGAGATAAATATACATGATTAGTCCTGATGATTAAGAGCATGCATTGGACAGCTAATTAATTCTGCAGACTAATGCTGAGGAGTTTGATTCTCACCAGTCGCCATACTTTTGTGCAAGGCTAAAATGACACGAGTAAATACCTACTTAAACTTTATCATTGAGTTCAAGTAGATATTTATTCACATCATTCAAGGATGAATCAAATGTTATTTCCTGGAAAAGAATCCCAGAATAGCTAATTTTGGCAGTGCGATTCCATCCATTGGATTATGCCTCTCCATTGCAAATACATAAACATTTGTTGTGAGTGAGATGATGAGGATTCTTTTTCTATTCTATTCACAGAAGAAATCTTTTCTATTCATAGAATAGTTCTGAAACTTTTTCAAGTGGTTCCAAGTGGTTCATGAATTCAAGAATTAACAATACCCAGAAAAGGAAAATTACAGTTTTTTAAACACCGGTTTCAGGAAGACTTGAAGAATGTCCAAACTTTGAATACTAAAAAAAGGCCTGTTGAGATATAATAAAACATGAATATGTCAGTGAGATTCAACTGCTGTCAAAAAAAAAAAAAAAAAAAAAAAAAAGAAGTCATATTTACTATCTTATTTCATCAGAGAATGTGTGTGAGTGCAGGTTGGGAAATATATTGAAAAGTTGCCTGTATCCTGATGTGTTCGCCTTTTCTGATGGCAAGACGAAAGAACCTGATCGATGTATTTGGTGATCAATATATTTGGGGAAACATTGACAGCTTTGTATTATTTTTTTGTAATTTAATCTGTCAATATTTTAACAAAATTCTCAAAGCCTCTTCCTTTAATTAAAAAAAAACATAAGTTTTACAAGTACATTTTTTTTCATATCTTGAAAAATCTTCCAATGCACTGAGTGGTCTGTAACATGCAAGTAAGAATTAGAGATGGAGGTAGGTGGGTGGAATACCAAGAAGATCTTTGGTTATCCTCTATCAAAGCTCACTAAGTACAAATTTCCAAGTATACTATTTGTAGTTATTTGATCCAAAGTTGGTAAATATCTTTTTTTCACAAAGAAATTTTAGATTTTGAAAATCGATGTTGAAATTTGCTCAACACTAAAAAAAAGTTAACAGTTAAATTGGGGTGGAAGGAGAAAGAATAAAGAAATTTAGAATCTGTTGAAGAGCACGGTGTCATCTGAAGTCCTGAGATGAAATACTGCCATTATTCCATGAAGTATTCCCCTGTATGACAAAGTTTCATCATACGCTGAAAATTTTTCCAGATTAGGAAATTCAACAATATTTCATTCAAGAATTTCAGTCAATGCACAGAAGATTGAAACATACAAAGGCAAAAATATAATAATCAAAACAAAAAAAATAGGGATACTGGTCCGAATCATATTCAGCGGTTCCTAGCAAAATGATAAACTACCAATACCAAGAAATTTATATAGATATGTTTTATCTTCATCAGGATTAACAATTATTCACTAATGAGCAAAAGAGAAAAGATATAATATGAAATATGTTGGCCATGTAGCCAGATTGGAAAGTGTTCTGTTTCAAAAACATACTTTTTCGATTGATGGTCAAAAGTTTGCACGTGATAGTTAGCTAAAAATTTTAAAAACATGAGAATCTCTATGAGGCAAATTCAAAATATGACGCAAAATGAAAAAGAGATCACGTCTTTATTGAACAAGATCTACAAGCGAAGACACTTTGAAGTACTTAATAAAGACACTTGATAATGATGATACTGATGATGAACGTGATTGCAAGCAGTGTTCTTTGATAGTTAGCAGCCAGAAATAAGAACTTACAGAGCCCCTTCCAGCACAGTCAGTCTAGAACTTTTAAAATCCTCTCTGCTTTCGTGATGCAGGTATTTATAATGATGAAGATGACTTCAGCAAAACACAAATCAGTTGTCAAGTTTGAATTTTTGAAAAGTTATCTCTTTTTTGTTTCTTGGGAAAAAAATTAAAAAAAGATTTTGGCTAAAACAGGAACAAAAGTCATTATTTTTAAGATATTCAAAATGATTCTTAAAAATTCAGGAATGCAACATAGTGAAATTGACAGTCGAGAAAGACTACCGTGTATCTTAAATATTGAAGAACCCAAAGGTAATGCTTAAACAAAAAGATCAAAAACAGGAAATAAATGGATAAAAATGAAAAAAGAACTGAGAACAGTAAAGATACAACCAAATCACCAATATGTATATATATATATACACACACATATATATATATATATATATATATATATATATGATGGAAATAGATTTTCTAAAAACGTTGTTTCACCCTACCATCACAAAGGAATATTTTCAAAACAATAGAATAAATCAAAACTATATATATATATATATATATATATATATATATATATATATATATATATATATATATATATATATATATGTGTATGTGTGTGTGAAAAAATTGAAAGAAATTTTTCTTAAAATATTTTCTCAAAAATTCAACAATAAAAAATGAAAGGCTTCTAAACAGACCAAAACAAGACAAACTGAACTAAACATTCCAGAATGAATTCAAAAAGATAAACATGCACTCAATGTATGTGCTCACATAGACACAACCAGATACTAAGAGAATATACACACATACAGTTATGCATATATATATATGCACACATAGTGATACATGCTCAGTGTATATAAGCAAATTAAATTTAATGATTATAAATTCACATTTATACATACATAGAGAACTATTAACTTATGTACACTTACATAAACATACATAAAAACATATATATACACACACACACATGTATATGCACATACACACACACACACATGTATATGCACACACACACACGCACATATATATATGTATGTATATATATATATATGTATATATATATATAGAGAGAGAGAGTGAGAGAGAGATGCACATTATATATATATACATATATATACACACACGTGTATATATATATATATATGTATATACATATACATATATATATATATATATGTATACATACATATACACACATATGTATTATATATGCACATATACACACACACACACACACACATATATATATACACATACATATATGTACACACACATACACATATATACATATAAGTATACATACATACATACATGCACAAATGCATTCACTATACATGTGCAAAGAGTTCCTGTGTGCGCGTATGTGTGTGTATGTGTGTATGAGAGAGAGAGAGAGAGAGAGAGAGAGAGAGAGAGAGAAAGAGAGAGAGAGAGAGAGAGAGAGAGAGAGAATGCAATACACTAGAACTTGAGGTAAAGAAAGAATTAAAATAAGTTGAGAAACATTTGCAAGCGATGCTTCTGCATATTTCATGCCAATTAACTGTCAAGAGAAAATTTTTGAACGTAAATAAAAGTAAATGAAAAAATATTGAAAAAAAATTCCAATCCAAACAATGAAGGAAATCTCTAAAACAAAGCCTCCCAACTGGTTAAAAAAAAGAAAAGAAAAGAAAAGAAGAATAACCAGAATAAAGAAAAAAATTCCCTCACTCTAAAAAGGATGCGTTCAAATAAGTAAAGAATATATCTGAAAACTGAACATCGCTTCTTTTTCATTTCTGAATGACAGTCCGTCAAGAATGGCTATGTTATAGCATGCAAACGAAAAAGAAAGGAAAAACCTTCCGTTATTTTGTGCAGAAAACATTGGGCAATGATTACATTCTTTTGTAAGTTAGCTAAGTCGGGGGGGGGGAACAAATATATCTTTTAAAATGAAAAAGGGAAGAGAAGATGATGATGATGATGATGATGATAATAATAAGCGAATGAAAATAAGAACGTGAAAAAAATTTGGAGATTTTAAAAAGTGATGTGTTATGAAAGAAAGGGATTTCAGAGAGGGTATAAGATGGGCCGTATGAAAAATGACAGGTGGAAAAAGAGGTGTGTTGTAGGGAGGTCGACGCGGGGGTAGCGGGGAAGAAAAATGAAATAGAGGCGAAAAAAATCGGAACTCTTAAAAAAAAAAAGGGTGGAAGATCACATATCGAATTTTGAAATTAGAAGCTCGAGGTTTGGAAAATAAGTTAAGTAAATGAAAAACACACACGCATACGTGTATATGAAGACACAAGCACATACAACGCACACACGCATACAAAAAGATAAAACATGAAATAAAAAGATTATATAAATAACATAAACGAAGATAAGTAAGAGACAATAGACATAATAAAAAAACAGTAACGAATGAGATAGTTAGTATAAAAGCCAAATGAATGAGTTAAAAGAACAAAATAATAAATAAACGAACTAAAAACACACACAGTTCAATACATTTGAAATATAATTAAATTTGAAGAAGACAATAAATTGAATTCATCCCTCATTCATAAAGACAACCAGATCAGTCAGAGGGACTCGGAGAGGTGCTTTTGATGGCGTTGTTGGGAGTAGTGTAAAGGATCGGGCCTCCTTGGGATGATTAACAGGATTGCCACGGGAAGCTGTCTAAATAGTACCTAACTGTTTACAGCACCTGGTACATAGGTACTGACAAGGCTCGACTTCGTTTAACGTCGGCAAATGAATAATTGTAACAGTAGTAAAAAAAAGTTTGGTAAGTGAAAGTATTATGATGTCAAAAAACCTATTAAAAAACATTAATAAATATATGTACACACAACACATAATTGCAAAAATATCATGAAACGGCTCAAATATATAATCCTTGCTCTGAATAAAATGGTAACCGGAAACTTTCTGTCTTTCAGGACAAAAACTACACTATTTTTCATCCATAATTGAAATTAATGTCCCATTCATAAATTTCGTTTTGAGAAAAATATTATTAGAATTTTAAAGCTCTGGTGACTTGTTGGGAACCCTAACCACACACATACACACATTAAGTGTCACTTCAAGCGTGGGAATAAAACATCTCCCACACTCTAAATGTAGTACGACTTTTGATGCTACCCTTTGTGAGCCAGTGTGTATAATTTACCTAACGTAACTACTTCAAAGGATTCACCCACTTATTCAGTTTTTAAATTAATTTTTATGCCAAAATTTCTCGAACTTTTGGGTAGCACGCTGTGTATGAGAGAGAGAGAGAGGGGGGGGAGAGAGAGAGAGGAGAGAGAGAGAGAGTTCGGATTATTCATTGAAAATAAAAGACATTTTTTATTCATTTTTACATTAGTTTCATTGAACAACGTAATTACCGTTTTTTCCACTTTGACAGTCTTTGACAACTTTTTAATCTTTCTCATGTAAGAACACTTCTAGGTGCTTTTTGTCGTCTTTCAGAGAATTGACTTTTTTCATTATGAGAATTCTGTAAAGACCAGAATAAATGATAATCAGAGGTTGCAATGGCGGATGAGTGGAACCCAGCCAAGCAGTAACAATTTCTACTTGGTCACTAAAGAAACATGTGGTCAACTGTCATCCTCAGGGAATATTACCCCTTTCTCTTGAAATTCAGTCACTTTTCGTCGTCTGTTTATTACAATTGGTCTAATGGGAAGCAGTACATGTTCGAATGAATCGTTTGGTTCTCCAAAAGAAACTCATAGAGTTCTCTCTTCCAATCAAACTATGGACTTAGTATCACCTTGTTTGGATGAATATCAGCCTTTGGTGCATTTAAGTAGGAAATCGCACACGGAAATACGGCCCAGTAGATTTTTTTTGTGTAATTCAAGTGGAAACCTCACATATCCAGGGCAAAATTTTGCAAATTACTTCTGACATGTTCGATCATTCACAGTATTCCTTCCATAAGCCGTACAAATGTTATTTACGTTTACGCCGGATTTTTACCTTTCTTAAAATTAAAAGGCATGATGCATCGAAAGGTTTCCTTACTTTCTTCCTTTGAAAATCAATAGAATATGCTGATTCTGATGATATTTCTTCAAAAACGCACATAGATCTACCACAATACAATCAAAAGCAATCTTTTGAATGGAGTTATTGAAAGGCGTAATGCCATCAAAAGACACAAACAGAATAATCATTGAGGCCAACCCTAAAGAAAGTTCTGAGAGGATGGAATTGTGAAGTTGCCTGAAAAATATCAGAGGATAATGGGGCAAAACAGTAAGCATGTTGCAGATAAAATAAATTAATGATGTCTTTGGATTTTATTTGATAACTCTAACGAACTTTTGGGCTACCATATGTATATATATATATATATATATATATATATATATATATATATATATATATGTGTGTGTGTGTGTGTGTTTGTTGTGTGGATGTGTGGTGATCCAATAGAATATTGATGAAAATAACTATATATATATATATATATATATATATATATATATATATATATACACATGTACATGGTTTTCTTATCATTGAAATGTAAATATGTGCACCAGTTTCTTCTTTTACAGTTATGCATAGATTTGCTTAGCAAATGGGAAGAAATAGGTTCCGGCCATTTTTGTCTCTCCGTTGATTCCGATCATTCTAAGAAGGAAAGGGTTTTTGGGGTTTTGAATCTCGGGAGTTAGTGAGCACCCATTGCTGAGGAAACGGTAACTGACAGCTTCGAAAAACTGTCAGCAACATTTTAGAAATGGCTTATGACGTTTGAATTTCAAATTGCAAATTTGTCGGGTGGGGTTGGGACGGAAAAGGAGGGTACAGATGTCGGTGGGGGCATGGTTTAAATATATGTTTAAGCCTTTACTTGAAAAGAAAAATATTAAATGCTAATTGGTGAAAAGTGAATTGCAGGCATTCCAGAAATCGTCGACTCTGACTTGAGTTCTGACCTGCCAGTTTTCTTTCTTTTTTTACTTACAAACTAAATAAAGAAAACTCAACATTTGCTAATACCCACAGTGAATATATGTTTGTATGTAAATTTATATATATATATATATATATATATATATATATATATATATATATATATATATATATATATATATATATATAAAGTGAAACATATATATTCTTATGATTTTTTATAGCTCTGAATAAACAATTACATACTCAGACATATATATATATTCCATACACTTTCACTCCCGAGTTTGTCTCACTTCCCATAGTACAAATTTTATATAATGCTCCTCTATTTAGGGTTGAGCACTCTTTAAGTGAGGTAACTCATCTACTGTAAGCTTATGCAATGGTCTGCTATAGGAATTGAGCACTCTGGTGGATGAGGGATTTCTGCGTAATTTGAATATAATGCTTAAATTCAGCCTTTCTGCCTGTCCAGTTCCGTAGTCCAGAGGTACGATATCGGTTTCAATTCTACCTCGCAGCACTGGATGGGATAATGGATTGTCTATAGCCACACTGAAGAGATGTAATACATCAGAACAGCTGTCTGTGAATGACTCAATAATATATATATATGTGTGTGTGTGTGTGCATTGGAGAGAGAGGGGAGAATTTAGAAACTGAATAAGTCTTTTTACCTTAGACCAGAAGTTACACAACGTCAAGGATCAAAGAAACAATATTGCCAATGGAAGATTTTGGAGAACATTGTTATGAGTTTTATGTTGATAAGCCTAAAGAGAGTCTTTTTAAATTTCGTATCATAATCTTTATTATAACTGGGAAGTTCTTTCAAACGTTAAGCATGGTCAGTGGTCAGGAATTGAGGCAAACATTATTAGGTAACACATCGGTTCCATAAGAATTTGCATCAGGAATTTCAGCTCCAAGTACACACGGATTAAATTTTACTACTGGAGGCAGACAATGTTTTGTTTACGAATTGTAATTCAAATTCTTCGCCGCAGTTCGTAAGGGTAGTTTATAAGTCTGATGTTTGTGACTGAGAGACTCCCTGTATATTTATGATAAGTAATTGCGTAATAGAGAAAAATATGTATTTTGAAAGAACTAAACGATCACATTCTTTGTCATCTGTATGCTTTACCATTCTTAGACACCTTTGATCTACCTGTAATTACCTTGCATATGATAATCATGAATGTATTTATATATAAGGATTCTCTCTGATATGCTCCATGAGGTATTTGGATGGATGAGGTGTAAGATAGGGACAGAAGTTCTTCTTGTTGCTGACACAAGTCATGTCACCTCCAGGTGATCGCTTGTGACATGAAACAAGATTTAAATAATAAAAAGACATTCCTTCTGACAGGTGACATAACACTCGCTCAGTGCTATCAACGTGCTTATTATAATTATTATTAAAAGCCTGTTGCCTGTAATAAATGACAACGTCTTTAACCCAATCATACAGAGTGGAACTGAAATTTCCAAAGATGCCTATATTTCCAAGCCATGAAGAATTAAAATAAAAAACTGGAAATTTGCCTGATAATATCATTTCACTCCAATATATTAATTCTATGTGGCACTTCCATATACTCAAAGAATATAAAGAATCATGTCAAATTCCCTTTGACTGAACAAACTATCAAAAACAGATTACGCCAATTCTAGCAATATATAGTGTGCAACAGTTGTTTTTTTTAGAGTGGCTATGTTAAATAGAAAGCATTGCTAATTTTCTTCATGAATAGTTTTTCAATTTTAGAGGAAAAAATTGGGGTCGACCGAATGGTTTTGTTGGGTTGCAAGACGAGAAAGGATAGAGGCAACTTAGTTTCAGACAAAGAATATATTCACCGGTTGAAAGAACAAAAACAAAACCAAAGAAAACAAAACAACAATAACACTCGATCCTAACTGACTTGAAGATAAACACAATACTTTAGTCGAAACTTTATTATAAGAATAAATGGTCAAAATTAATGCTTCAAATTGGGAATGACTGTCAGTTTATACAGACGTATTTCGTTACCGCAATTTGTTGTTTTTAACAGCAAATAAGTTCGATCTATACTCGAGGTATATAATGAATTGACATATACGCAAGTATTATGCAGAACAAGGAAACTAATTTCATACTTTTTAGTACGATATTAAACGGGTGGAACAGACCTAGAAAACCGTTTCAAATTTTTCTTGTAAAAAAAAATGTTCGTAAATTTTTAAATAAAAGATAACACCCGAAATTTAAAGCCAAAAACATTAATTTGCTGAAAAATATTACCCGATCCAAGAGGGTACATCCTAAAATTCCTAAATTCATTGTCCTTCCGTAGACGAATTAACTTCGTTTAAAATTCTTGAAAGGAAATTAATACCCATGCATTTTTGTTTTGTCATTTTTGAGGAGGTATTCATTTTACTTTGTTAGTCGAAGTCTACAATTGGTCGTTATTATTTCCCAAATTCAAGGTGGGTGACAGGGGCGTAGATTTGGCTCCTTGACGAACTCCTTTCAGCATTTAGTGAAGATATGTTATTGTATAAAGTCATTAGAAATACAGTAGATGAACTATTATTTATAAAGCTTTTCCCCACCTCTGTTTGGGACCAGGGGTCTTGTTAAAGATGTCTCTAACTGTACGTGAAAATTAACGTCTGATCACCAGAAAAAAAATATTCATTCGTCCCAGGTCAGAAAATCAAATGGAAGTCAGGGGAGAAGATTTACTTTTGGAAGGTACAAACATTTTTTAATAATTTCAAGCAGTTTTTCATCAATCACTAGAGACCTAAAAAAACGGACGATATCAAAGTTGGCAAATGTCGGGTGGTTAAAGCCTGGCCCACAAACTGGATTATCTAGAAAGAAAGAGAGAGTGGAACATATCTACATTTATATGTCTCTCAGTGTATGCATTTTTTCCAATCTGGTAAGACGTAAGCCATTATTATGATTTTAGAGGGACCCTCGCCACCATTATTTTGGTAGGTGGATATTCTTACTTTGCATCGGTTGACGCCAGAATATAATGAATTACTTTCTATGCATCCAATTGTCTTTCGGAAGAGCGTAAACAGGGTAAGGTGAGTAGGGATTGATGCTTGGGCAAGTGACATCAGATAGACATGCCGTGAATCGGGCCTCGAGTTTGAATGGATTATGATGCAACATACTCAAAAACAGTCTCTTCTTCGTACAATGAAACCAGGAGCAGGCGAAGTGGGAGAAATAAAATAGTGAACAAGGTCGGAAAATGAGGAAGAGAGGAAGAAGAAAAAGGAGGAGGTGAAAGAAAGAGAAGAGGAGAAGGAAAACATATCTATAAGCCTGGTTGCTGCTGGATCGATCTCTACTCACATTTCTGTTCTGATTGATGATAATTACAGCAACTTTTGTATTGTGTATAGGATAAATAGATAATTAATATATACATACTTTAGAACAAATGTATTTCTCTATTAGAATGAAGTAAAGCCTTTTATGTAAGATGAATTTTCGTAGATTTATAAGTTTGTTCCAGTCAGCGAGAGAGCCGCTTTCAAATCACGATACAGAAATATTAATCAAATGTATCAGTTTAGTCCAACGTGACAGGACAGACAAACAATCAAAAGTTTACTTGAATTAAGCGAGAAATGTTCTTGTTGTTATGGTAGAAAAACAAAGTCAACTCCAGCCTCCCTCCGACTTGTGGAGTTTGACAATATCTTCACTACGTCGGCTCTCTCTTTTTCACACACACATACACACACCCACACCTGCTTGGTTGAAGTAGATGAATATTCTCTTCAGAGCTAGTGATCGGAGTTCGAACATAGGTAAAACCAAGGATTTCAAATTCAGATTTTCAAAGCAAGCTGCCTACACTTGGACAAAGAGTAGGATACAACTCCCCAATCATGTACCAGACTAGCTAGCTAGGCTTGGAATATATATATATATATATATATATATATATATATATATATATATATATATATATATATATATATATATATATATATGGGTATAGATTAAAATATGTGCACATTTCTTAACCCCAAAGAAAATGCTCTATTTCCACAAACGGACACAATGTTTTTCCAATCACACTAAAATCAAACGAGATAACGTACATGTGCACGTGTGTCCCGAGAGAAAGAGAGAGATGGACGTGTCGATATATGAAAATCTGATCTCAGCAAGCCCAGCCTTAACCTACGCACCCACAAAGCGTCCGTGCTAATATCCTCCGGCAACAACCTACAAACATGTGTCCCTGCCGTTTTCCCATCCTAATTGCAAACTGAATCAACAATGTCTGATTAGAGACTTCCTCTTAGATGAAATGCAGACGGCCGGCGGACTACAGCTAATCAGTCAGTGGGTGTAACCCTAAAGAGACGAACAAACCCTCGTACATAGAGTGATAGATATTGAAGCTTATCTTCTGAAACGTTAGGGTTTTTTTTCTTTGACAAGCTATCCTTGTATGTAAATACGGCGAAGCAATTTAGAGCCCATGAGTGGGAATCTTTCATATTCCGTTCACACCCTAATAAATACATTTCTGTGATTGTCGAACCTGAGACAAAATAGCAGCTTAGATGAATAGATGGAAAAACGAAATCGATAATTAGCTTCGAGAATGCAAGACATAATCCGTCTATCAATAATTTGACTTTTCCATGCGTTACTTTATCAACTTCGGTCATGAGATGTTCCAGGGAAACAAGCATAGACTAAAAAACTTCAGCCCATTATTTCCTTTACATCTTATTCTCATTTAAGATCTACTGGTAATAACCAGCATATCTTCAGCTTCAAAAATGCCTACTACAACCTGTTATTGAGAGATGCTCCAAAAGAAGTCCAGTCCAAGGGGAAAATGTCTGGAGTCAAGGGTTGTCGTAAGATTGTGATGGTTACGTGAGAGTTGCAACAACGCCCTCCTTCCTGGGGTCTCGACTATCACTTTTCAGAGTTAAAAATAATAATAATAATACGCCTCAGCAACGGAAATCTGTTCACAGGGCCATAACTCACACTGGCCTTGAATTAGAGGATCAGGGTTATCCCTTCTATGGAAATTTGGATACTTCATGCATTTTTTTTTCTTCTGGAAAAAAACCCCACAATGGAATAAAAAAGACTACGTTATTTTATTTGATGATTCGAGAGTATAATGTTTAATAACCAAAACCAGCTGTTGAACTAAAGCAGAATTAAACATTGTGATTAACTAAAGTGAGTGAGATTATAACGTTCGAGGTGAACTTTCAGCTTTCGCTTGATACGCTTCTCCTGTCGTTATGACTCTATTGGTAGCCAGGTTTGGACAGATTATCAATACGAACAGATCACTCAAACACTACTTTATGAACATCCTGAGACACGTTATTCGAACACTGAGACAGAAATATACGGATAAATTGAGACAAAAGTAGGTATTGCAGATTTTACAAGCATACAAATCTACAAACTTCTTTGGCAGTTGGAAGATTGTGTGGCACCAATCTTTCAAGTCGGAAGATTATATCTAACATAAAAAGCAGTATTTTTACTCGGTTCGAACACTGTCAACAAGTGCCAAAGACGAATATGTAGTTCTGTCTGTCATCAAACAGGGTCCTATAAATAATCGTAAATATATACATGAGCGGAGAGATGTATAGGTAGATAGATATATAAAGAGAGTAAATCTACGCTTGACAATGGTTTCGAGTAAAAACAAGGAATGATAAAGTTATAAAAAGGCATAAAATAAAATATACACCCGCCACAAAAAATATCTCAGAGGAACCTTGTAGACAGTAATGTCGTCTGCTTCTGTGACTAAGCGATTCAAATTTGTCATTGCCACGAAAAGAGTAAGAAAAGTTTCGGATGCAGCACTAGGCAGGCTAATGGCTTCCTGTTGGCGTTCCATCGAAAATGTCAGACGACCAATCGAGACGTGTTTAGTGGGATCAAATATAACCTGTTCAGATTTCACTGTTGAAGAAGGCGCATCAACATAGGAATGGAGGACGACGATAATAGGAGACGAAGAAGGGAAGTCGTCCTAAACCTTCCTCCCTCTTTGTCTCTATTCATTGCTGCGGTCTACTACAATGTGATATGACCAAAGCAATCTAATAGCCAGATGTGAAACTGCTGCGGGAATGTCGGGTTGGGGACAGGTGGAGATCTGTAAGAGTAAACTGGATATAGACCGCTGGAATTGGTAAAGATAGACTATTCACGACAAGGGTATTGCAGGTTTTACAAGTACAGAGAAAAATGCTGACTATGAGGAAGGGGTTGGGGAACGTCGCTTGGACAATCTCTCGAAGAATGAGAGAACCTACTTTGAAATTCAGCATACAAAATCCTGATCTTTACTTGAACTCGAATACTGAAGTCGGGGACAAACCCACTGCCACCCACCCATCAATCAAGCCTATATACTAAATGCAGTGGAACTGTTTTTTGTAAGTGATCAAGCCAAATTGTTCCAGGCATGACATGGATTTTGATATGGTTTAACGCAATCATTTGCGTACCCCAAGCGTCACTCAGTTAGTTTACAAAATACACTTTTTATCTAATGTTAAGAATCATTTTCAAGTAATGAAAAGTGTTTTATCCATCCATCAAGAAACACATTTCATTCCTTGCTCATCAATTTTCCAGAGGATCAGATGAAAAATATAGAATCATCAATCAATCAACTTTCTCTAAATGCATTGAATAAAACAAAAATTCAATTTCTACAAAACGAGGGAATCTCATTTTGTAGACTATGACGTTTACAGGGTCATGTTACACATGCCTACAAAGTTTCGTCTAAATCGGTTCTGCAGTTTAGGCGTGCATAAAAGTGTAACTGACCCAATGAAAGTTGATCCCTTCTACCAGCAGAGACAGGCATTTTTTTTTCACCCAAGCTCCGATTGTTTCGCTCGAATTAATAAGAAAGATGACTTTGTCAATAATTCAATGTTTATTGGCAATTTTCCGGGGTATAAAATGAAGGAAACCCATTAACATTGGCGATAAAATGAAGCACTGAAAGCAAAGTGGAGACACAACCGCATATTTCGTTAATATTTTGCATCGTCATCAGATGATTTCAATGGCAATAATTCAGTTATAATCATAAAGAAAGATTGGAAAACATTGATCAAAAAATTAACATAAACACGCCTTTCAATATAAGTCACATGTACCGGAAATACTATTGAAATATGTCTGCGCCAAGATGTGTAGATCGTGAGCAAATTTGCAAAGCCACACAAGGTTTTCCGACGGAAAAAGACCATTTCAGAAGATCGAAGAAATGGTTTCAAAACGAAACGTGCACCTTCCGTAAACGTTGGCTTAGAGTGCTAGTCTAGCAAGACATTGATTGAGCCTTGTTCAGTTACTGCGTAAGTGTGTGCACACAGCGTTTTTCATGATTAATTTACTTAGGAACAAGTTATACATGTTTCACTAATGTAGAACTAGTTCGGGTCAACTTTTAAGTAACTGATTGTGTCGATGGTGAAGGGACTAACGGAAGGTGGGGTGACGGAGTCATAAAAGCCCTTTAGGGTTCTGGCATCTTGGAACGTGATATCTTCAATTAAGATTGGTCAAGTACAAATTTATTTGGTATCTGACATTCAGCCTTGTTAGTGAAATCCAGATATGGGCGGGGAGGAGTACTAGACAAGTCTGGTGATAGTACGAACAGATAAGAAAAAACGTTAACAGACACCAGGTTGATGTACAGAAGAAAAAGAAGTAAAGGCAAACATATTTTAAATGCTATTTAGTAAGAGGCCAACAAGTTGTCAGGGGAATTCGTAGGGTAAACAACCTTCTTTCCCACCCTTTCTTCCTCGATTTTTTTCCTTTTCTTGACTGTACATTTGTGTGTTCCATATAAGAAACCATCAACCAAAACTGTCAACAGAGGTTTCTTCAGTTTTCAAGTGAATCAGGCTGACAGGCTATCTATCTTCGTATGTTTTGCGTACAGAGCTTACAGGGCTGATAAGTTGAACATTTAGTCTTTATGTCTAGAAAACGTTTATTCTGTTTTTTTTTCCCCAAAAAATGTGCCCCCAAACAAGTTCTTGGTGAAGGTTCAGTTTATAATGTGAGTTTCTACAAAATTGATCGTTTATTTTTTTCAATTTGGACTTTTAGTGATCCAAGAAGACGGCAGAGGAAACTTATTCGTTGATCACCCCTTTTTCCAAATTCATTTAATCATCCCCAAAAGACGTAACGGTTTCTTTTGAGAAACCATCAGACCAGTTCTTTTATTTATTCATTCAAACAGGCTTATTCATTTTTCGTTACTTTTAATTTACCTTCATTTCTTCCCCTCTTTCAACGAACTATTTTTCATTTTCTTCTTGAAAAAAAAAAAGAAGACCCACGCGTCCAAGGTTTTCAGAATTCTCAACAATATTCATTCTCATAGTTTATCCCATCTCGCAATACCTATTATTTAAAAATCCAAATCTCTTCTTTGCTTTTCTTCTCTTAATAATTATTTTCTTTTTTACTCTTTCTTTCAGCCTTTCCCTTCTTTCCGGATTTTCCCCTCTCTTTTTTTCTTCGATTTGAAAATTCTTCATTTTCGCCTTAATTTGATTCTTGCTTAACCTAAGTTCTTTTCTACCCCAACCACGTTTCTTCTTCTTCTTTCTTTTTTAAAAATTGTTCTGTGTTGTGATTGAACCTTTTTTTTTTCTCATTCTTCTGGTTATTTTCGTTCCTGGAGTTTTTTTTTTCCTTGATCTCTTTCTTTTCTTTTCTTTTTAGTTGACTTATTTTTGCTTCACTTGGATTCTTTATTCTCATCTCTGTATACTTCTCTTTCACCAAACTACTTTTTCTTTATTCTTTCTTTCAATTTTTCTTCCTACTCTCAGTCAGTCTTCTTTTCTTAATCTCTCAATTTCTCAATATGCTTCCTTTCCCTTCTCTCGCTTCATTCCTGGGTTACTTTCATATATTCGTTTTTATTCTTTTTTTTTTCATCAATCGTTGTATCTTTTATTTCCTTCACTTTATTCTTTACATTCTTCATCGTTTTTTTTTTCTTGGGGTCAAAAACATTCCTTTTTTTTCTTTGTCTCCCCCCCCCCCGTTAAAAAAGCAACTTTTCCTATCTTCCTTTTCATACCCCTTCCCTCTGTCTTTTATCCGTTTCCGTCCTTTTTCCTTTTCTTTTCTATAACTCCTTCCTCTCTCTCTCTATTTTTTTCGTTTTCACTCTTCTATTGTTTCTTCTATGATCGGTCAATCTCTCTTTCTTCCTCGATCTCTTCTCCTCTCTCTTTCTTTTTTTAAAATGTATTTTTATCTCTACCCATTCCTTTCCCCCAACTCCAAAGAGACCTTTCTTATTGCTAACTACACGTCAAGGTTCGGGGAGAGAAGTGCAGCCTAGTGAGGTCTGGCTCATCTCAGTCCATTAAGAGCCAGCAAACAGAGGAAGACTGGCAAGAAAAAGCGAGATGGAAATAGAAATACTAAAGAGAGTGTCAGAGCTTCTCCTGTTTAACTGATAGCAGGGTCTCAGCTGTGGGTTAAGGATCCTCCCTTGAATATGATCTGCTAAGGAAGTGTCAAAAACCTATCAGGCACAAGATAAGTTGCGATCATGTGGAGAAGCCTAAGCGGCTACTCACTGTTAATCACCGAGAAAGGTCAGTCATCTTCGACTGATAACCACTAGTTACAAATTGCTTCATCTGCTGGGTAACATGCAGCTTGTTTTCATCTCGACCAGAGAACCCGCCCACCGCCTTCTCGAACCTTCCTAACGCCATTACGCACATAGACCAATGCCAACAATACCACAGCCGTCACGGCCACCGCCATGCTAATCTTTGGAAGGTCGAAAAGGAAGGAAAACAAATAAACCGTCTCAGGCAAACCCTTCCCTATTCCCATCGTTCAGTTTTTTCTTTCGTTTTTATTCACTTATTATTTCTTTTTCTTGTTCTCAAAACCGGTATCAGGCTCTAACAATTCAAGACAGATGAAGTTTGAGAACAAGAAATCAGCCAATTCACAGCTCTTTCACATGTAAGATGCACTTGTTATAGTCTCTTTTTGGTAAAGAAACAAATTCTCCGACAAAGTGAATGTGTGCATAGATTTTTTCGGACTGTTGACCTCATGTTTGTTTGTCTTTTGAACACAACGTTTCGGTCGTTATACCCTACGACCTTCTTCAGGTGACAGTCGTAAATGGGGAGGGTTTTGAATTCTGGGACAAGAATAAATAGCGGAATGAGAAAACATGTTTCGGAGAGGGTTCCTGTCAAAGCATTCACCCCCCCCCATTTACGACACCCACGTGAAGAAGGCTGTAGGGTATAACAACCGAAAAGCTGCGTTCAAAAGATGGACCTAGATGAGGACAACAGTACGAAACGATCTGTGCATATTAAAGATTCCTCATCTAAAAATTACGACAGAACGTAGATATGATTCTAAGAATCACATGAGCGATAAGCAAAGCGTTTCCCGTATACCCCCATAGACTTGTAAAATCAGCGAAAGTCCTATAAACCTGAAGCATCAACTATGAGTTTTATTGCTCTGTGGAACAATTCTGAAATAAATATATAAACAAGAAATATATCCCCTTATACAGAGTCTATCTATAGAAAGTATTTTCCATCTGTATACTTTATATACCTACATAGTTTACATGTAGTCATGCTTGACGAGCTAGACTCGCAGGCCATTAATAGTGTGTTCGATCCTCACTAAGTTTCTTATTGTCTAAAATACTTGCACTTAACCCATCGGCGTTAGAGACCAACGCTGGAATCCCATTAAAAGTCAGGATTTCGATTGTTAGTTTCCTAGGGAGGCAGACAGACCCTTTCCACTCTCTAGACCGGCGTACCACAATCTCTAAATCTCAATTTGGGCTTGGTGCTGAACTACGCTGAACTTAGTAAATATTAAGACTTATTACACTTTTTATCTTTCGCTGTCACACTTTGCCCCCATAGAGTACGTAATTAGCGTGTAAGTAGGCATTAAGAAAATCCCTAGAAAAAAATAAAAGGATTAGGAAATACAAACCAAATAAAAGGCAAGTTTAACAGTCTATAACCTTTTTTTTTCAAGTTTCAAGTTGGGGTAACAATAACAAAAAAAGATATATCGTGCATATAGCAAATATTTGGCTAATTTATAAGTAACTTCAATAATACTCAACTATACATGCAGCTGGAATTTATATTGAAGTCATAAGTAAAACTCCTGTTTAATCTGTCTTCACAGCGAACCGGAGAGACAATTTCAGACCGACCACCATCGGAATATCGTTATTATCGCTGCTCAGAAAAAAGAGAATTGGGTTGAGTCACGTGACCACATGACTTACTGTAAGCTGCTCTGATGATAAGCACCAGTTTGTTTGATCGTCTCTCTGACATTTTCATACATGTTGGGTGCTTTTTTTTTTAAAGCAAATGTAACTTTGTTCTTTTCAATTTGCTTACGGTGGTCTAAAAAAGAATGTGGTAGATGTAAAAAAAAAAAAAAAAAAGATTTTGAAAAGTATCTGTCTGGATGTGTAAACATGTGCATACAATATTCTTAATTTACAGAAAAGGTCGAGAAAAATTAAATAAATTTGGGAGAGAGAACGACAGAATAAATAGAAGAAAAGAGAAATTTTTCGGGAGGGGGAGGGGGCAATTGTCTTCCCCCTTCAAAAAAAAAAGTAGGTCATAAACAGCTATCAAAAGCTTGACCTGTGTGAATACGGCCCATTTTATGTTCATAGACTATTCCCATTCGAAAATCGAAAACAGGTCTTCGTGCAGCAATGATTTTATGATCCATTCAACTGTTTTAATTAATTTCTTCTCAGGACAAACCAAGCATTATGACTTTGTATTAAATCATACGCACAAGTCGAGATGACCTGAACACCGTTTGTTTTGTTTTTTTTCTTAGCTGGTCATAAGAGTTATAGAAGGTCTGGTCGATACGAAATTAAACTGATAAGTAAGCGTTTTCATGCTCACTTTGGTCAGTATATTCTGGTAGAAAATGATGGTACAAACACCGAGAATGGTATAATACATGATTTGGGCACCAACTGGGCGCACTCGAAATTTGGCCTTGAACCAGATTTGGCTTGGGGTTGGTAAAATGAAAACCTCTGTCATTCTGGCTGAAATAATTAATGACCTATTGTAATGGCTAGCAGACAATATAATGGTTGTAACTTTGCAACTGAGTCTCACCAATTACAAAATGCTATTCGTGTACGAACATATGTGTGTGTGTGTGTGTGTGTGTGTGTGTGTACGTGTTTTATCCATTCATTTTCCAAAATGATTACTGAAACTATTAGCACTTTATCAAAGCAATATCACTTTCAATTCCTCTAGTCTTTATCGTGTACATTTTGAAAAAAAAAAAAGGAACAAAGACAGTTTACACGCAGCTTTATTAAATTAAAAGATAATGTTTTAACCAGTTCGTCGTAGATACGCATTACAAAGCACATTGAAGCAGTGACTACCTTTATTGAGAGGCGGGACCACCATGGCTTCTTATTTCGCTGACCACAGTATGTCGCAACATTCCGCATATGGATGACAGCTTTGTCAGTGGTATCGATGTTGTAAATAGTATTTTACAAATGCTCGACAATTTCGACAATGATAAAGAAATGAATGAACTCATTTATGAAGATATTACATTATCATATGCCTCTTAACGTCCGAAGTTGGACATAGACCTTCTTCAAGATTCGCCTGACATCTCCATCGTGGGCGTCGCGTGGAAAATATTTTCTGAAGTCGTCTAAATCGTCACGCTATCTTACTTTTTCACCAGCCACAATTTTAAATATGATGTGAGTCGTAACAGTCAGACATTCTTGCAACATAGCCTGCTCATTGCCATTTGAGTTTTCTAATGGATTCTATGATACATCTGGCCACTGTTTTTGTCTTATATGATATGCTGCAGTCTTGTGATCTCTCCATGTGATATTAATCATGATCGTTTCTTGTGACTGGAGGTATTTATAACCAACTAATGGAAGGAGGAATGGTTCGAAAGATGTCAGCTATTCTAAATAATTAGTTATCCGAGGTGACCTAATTTGAATAATTTGGAGTTAGTTTCTGGGGGTGGTAGAGCTTTCACAAAATGTACAGTTTTACTGAAATTCTTCCAACCGATTTTGAGAGCTTATTGATAAACAAAAATCACCCGCTTCCCTCCAAGGGCGCACGAAGTAGAAAAATTACCCTATCACCAATGTAGTCGGATTGGTTCTTACGACGACGTAATAGAAATAAACATTTTAGTCACCCACTGACTGTCAGATACCACTTAACCATCGGTGGTAAGCTTAAGAGACATCATCCATCATATACAAACAACAAGTAATTGTCATTCTGGTTAACATAATCTTGACATTTTGAAGCAAAACTTGAGTCAGTATTAGAAAAGTCGTGGATGAAGCAAGGAGGTAAGATAGGGTGGTTCCGTTATTTATTTGGTGGGCAAGGTCAGTAAGTGATGTTTAATCAGCAAAAGTAAGTAAGAAATATATATATAATAAGAAGTAATAAATAAGAAAGACATAATTGCACGGTACGGGGTCGGGAAAACGGTGTCTGGTTTATTGTTTTTGCTAGGCACCCCTCCCATTTTATAAGAAGAGCTGTTCGCTCGTGTATTGAAATGTAGGCACTTCCGTCTTGGCATTTGTCTTTGAGAACGGTTTAAAGGGTGACATAACTATAATGCAATAAACATGGGACCATAAAAAAGTGTAAACGAGATTACGTCACACGAAGAAATTTAGAGTTTGCAAAGCAAGAATGAGAACCTATTTTTAAATGAAGAGTGTCCAAAAATCACGAAAGGGTATTAAAATCTAATACCTCTGATTGTTGATTGCTTTTTTAAAGAAAAATTCGTCCTATTGAAATTTATAAAATGCAGATGGATTTTAATCTAACTTAATAAATCTGAAAGCAACGCCAACAAAATAAAAAAGATAATCATCTGGAAACAAAACAAATATCAAATGTTATAAACTCTCTCGTGACTTTTAGAATGCCACGTAAATTACATTCAATTCAAGCAAGATTGAATACTTCTATGAAAAACTTTTATTCTTAACTATTTGGTGGAAAACACGACATGCAATCTTCAGACATTTCAAAATTGAAATCCTTTCGCAATTAGAAAAAGAAATTTCTGTATTCAGTTGAAATTTCCTACCGTTCATTTAATACTAATTAAGACAAACATAGTATTAAACACCTTCGTATTAATATAGCAGGGTCTTTTTCGTTACCCCCCTCCCCTAATTCAACGTCCACAATTTTCAAATACGGAAGCCTAGAAATGAAAAAATAGAATTCAAAAATAAAGATTAAGTTGCTTTTTCTTTCCCTTGCCGACTAGAAATTCAATCCGTTTTATTTAAGGGAATTCAAAACATTTCGACTTGTATCCCGAACGGTCAGTCTTGTATATCTTTTCAGTTCGGTTCCAGATCAGTCAAATTTTGCCCGAAGAAGAGGTTAAATCTGACATAAGTTTGGAACAGAAAAAATGAGGATATAGGGCGTAGCATCCTCTCGATAGCCCCTAACTAGACTAAAATTTCCGTAACCAGTGGAAATTGATGCGTTAGATTTATTTTGATGGCCTACCCTATAGCGGTTAGGGTTAGTGTTTTCGCTTTCAAAGAGGAGACTAACGAAAAAGATCCATCATATTGGATTTTTTTCGGCGCGAAAAAGAATGAGCAACTCGTTCTATTTCATTTTCCTTATAAGCTTCTCTGCTTGAAAAGAAAAAGCTGTACAAAACGAAAAGTCCGGCTCGAAACGTCAGGTTTATTGTCTCAAGTACCTCCTGGTTAACACGGCATTGGAAGTCTCCAATTAATCCCGGAGACATTCAGTATTGTCTAATTTCGTTATAGCTTTATCACAATGTTATCCTTCTAACATTGGGGATTATTGAAAACAATTTGTAGTAGTAGTAGTATTAAGAAGGCGACCGCCTGAACTGCTTCGTAAAAACAAATTAAAGGCTTATTTTAGAGATGGCGATGGTAACGGAGATGTCGGGCGAAATCGGTGAAGTTCGGGTCGGGTAGAGAAGAAAAGCAATTAGTAATTCAAACGAAGTAAACGCCGGTGAATTAAGCGTATCGAGAGGCTAACAAGATTAATCGGCAGTGGATTATTACATCGTGCAACACTTGAAAGAGGTTAATCGCTAATCCAAACGGCCTACAGCTATCTGTTTCAGTGGTCACAGTGGTAATGAATAATATCGCTTTCTTCACGTAACAGTCAGTTTGGTCGTCGGAAAAGACGAAGATTTTGGAGAGCATACTTTTTGGAGGAAGGACGAGGAGCACAACAGCAATGCTGGTGACCAGTTTTTATTTTGTTTGGGGGAGGGGGTTACTCGAAATGAAATCACGAATAAAATTTTAGAAAAAAAAATCACGTAACCAGTAAGGAAAAAACAAGAACCATAAGTTCAACGATGTGTCCACCATCCATGGTTGTAGAAGCAGGAGGAGGAGGTGAGGGAAAAAGGAGAGCAAGTAGTCTTTCTTTGTGCCAACCGATTCTCATAGTTTGCCATTTGAAACTATTCTACAAATATTATTTTCGATAAAAATAGCCAACAGTCATTTTTGGCGTTTAAAAATTACAAAGAAAGATCTATCATGACATCATTAGAAGCTGGTAAAAAACGATTGATCGGAAGAGTGTTCCTTCAACGACGTCACATCATTTAATGAGATCACACATCTTCCTTCCTCACCATTTCTGTTCCTGGAGTGCCTTAACATAACTAAGACCTACCGACCAACCAACCGAAAAGCGTCTAATAGAGATGTATAGACACTTCTGGAAAAAAAAGCGATAAAAGAAGCTCTTATGTGAAATTGTCAAAATTTCAAGATAATGGAAACAGACGATAAAAAAAACCCCCAGAATTTCGACAATTCTTACCAACAACTCAGGGGTATTGCAGATTTCAAAAGAGGTAAAAAATCGGCAGTGAAACGTCTTTTATTCTTTTGACAAAAGTATAATTGGAAACAAGTATCAATTAGCAACACTTATTTCCAAAAATAACATTCTTTAAATTCCATAAATATTCATAAAACGTGGCTGTCATGCATTTTTTTTTACGACAACGGTTGAAAAAGTGGAGTTTTTCTCTATCTCAAATGAATCCTCAAAAACCTACAGTAGTGATTTCTAGCCATTCAATTCGTTTCTTTTTAAGCGTACCAAGGCGAGAGAGAGAGAGAGAGAGAGAGAGAGAGAGAGAGAGAGAGAGAGAGAGAGAGAGAGCGAGAGCGAGAGCAATCGTCTGCGAGACTGACCTACGAAACTTATACATGTTCCCAAATTTTAGGATTTCGCAGAAAATTCAGTTGGGAATCACTTTGATGAAGCAGCTGTTGAAGCTGTTCCAATCACTGTTTATGACTTACAATCGCATTTTGATGATATTCAAACTTCTTGACTTGAAAAAAAAAAATATTGCATCAAAAATAAAACGAGAATGCCGTCTGATATGCAATATAATTCATTGGGAACCGAATGTTATAAATATATATATATACGAACTGCAACGCAATTCGACAGTTCTGAAAACGAAGGAAGTTCCACGTTAATGACTTTTGCAAGGGATTCGGTGACCCAAAAAGAAAATGCTTAAAGTGAGATAGACAGCGTTCGTAACAGAGAAAACGAGCTGTTATCTTACTAAGAGGGTAAGGGTAATGAGAGAGAGAGAGACAGAGAGAGAGAGAGACAGAGAGGGAGAGAGAGAGATGCAATTAGAGAGTGTACCAAGGAAGAGGAATATTTCTTTCTTTTTTCCGTCATATAAGGTTATATTAATACTTTAAAAAAAAAATCAATTCTCAAGGTGAAGACAAAAGAAAGTGCAAGAAAGAAATAAGAAAGAAAGCAGACCATACAGTATTTACACTTCATACATCGATTTATAACTTTTCATTATCCGATGAATTTTATTGCATATCAGACGATATTCTCCGTTTTATTTTTGACGCTATGAATATTTATTTCAACGGATTAACTGGAAAACTTAATTGGAAAGAAACAGTTTTATTAAAGAAACAAATGTTGTCGACAATTGTTTATACAATGTCGCAGTTTTTGAACGGAGTCTGTTCTTTTACTTTATTTTAAACTGTCTGTTCTTGTTTTTTTTTCGAAAATCTATTTGAAGAAAAAAGGAAAAAAAGAGGAATTTCGAGAAGAGAATAAAATGAAAATTTCTCTTTGAAGTTGAGCTTGTCAGTTATAGCGGTAGAAATAAGGAATGTAAGTTGAAAAGAATGAAAGAAAGAAAACAGAAAGGAGCTAAAAAAATGGAAGGAAAAAAGGAAGAATGAAGGAAGGAAAGGAAGAATTACGGAATTAAGAAAAGAAAGAAGAGAGAAACTCAAGGAAGAAAAGAGAAGTGAAGAAAAGAATGAAAGTAAAAATGAATGAATTAGATAAAGTGAGAAAGAAAGAAGGAAGAAAGGAAGGAAAGAAAGGAGAGAGAAAGGAAAGAAGGGATCCCAGGAACGATTGACATAGATAATAAGCAGATTTAAAGCACAAATCCGTGGACTGTCATAATGAACAAGGGCAGATCTCCCCGTCTTTGCTGAACGGGTCTTCACGATAATGTGAATGTGCTCACCAGATGTCCCTAATAATCACATGGAGTGACCATCAGTATAGCAATAACAGAGCAAGGAGGGGGAGAAAGACGAAGGTTGTTAGTGTTATCATTGGATAACAACAGAGATATCGTCAGAGCAACAAGACTTGCTTACAGGAGTGGTTTGTCTTGTTCTGTAACGTTTCGGGGTTGGGGTTCGCTAAAGGAGGGTGGGAATTGGAATTAGTTGGCTTGGGGTGGCGCGAAGTACGGTAGCAGTTGGCAGGAAACAGATTAGAGACGATGCTGTAGATGATGGGGAGAAAAGAGGGGAAGAGTAAGCGAGAAGGAAGAAAAAGAAGGAGAAAGTGAGAAAGAATATCAAAGAAGGCATGAAAGGAGGGAAAGAAAAAAAAAAGAAGGAGATAATCGATCGGTCCGTCCCAACATCGGTCAAGATCGTTGGGTGCCGTATGAGACTGGGCAGTTTGAGTATTGTCCTTCATAACATTTCAATGGGGAAGGGGAGTCACTAGGAGGTGCCCATCTCCTCTCCAAGACACGTAGCAGGTAGATTGGGTTGTATAAAATCAGTGATAGGAAAGAATAACTAACCCGAGTGCGAATTGTTAACTGTTGTGACATGAAAGTGACAAGACTACCAACAGGATGACTGGCAATAGGAATGAGTAATAAATGCGCAAGTTATATAAACATTCTCGACCGGAATCCGAACTTCAAGTTTATCGAATCCGCTTTTGTAGCATATAAATGAAGGGGGAGCAGCGAAGAAAAACTTGAAGAAAAAAAAAAATGAAAAAAAAAAGAAGAAAACCGAGAGAACGAGATGGAAGAAGGGAGGCTGGAAAGGAACAGAGAGAGGGGGGAGAGGGGGGAGAGAGCAAGGTGGAAAAAAGGGGGAGATCAACGTTGAAATTTGGAAATTAAGGCAAGGAAAAACAAAGCGAAATGGAACTCGAAAAAGTAGTATAATAAACGTTAATAAGAGAATGGGGGAAATAGCTTTATACACACAAACTACATAGATGTAGTCTTGTTGCTCGAGGTGTTGGTGTCCATGATGACAACAGTACCGTCCTTGTCTGGGGGTGTATTTAAGCTACATTTTTTGGCTAATACCCGAGTGGTAATATGTTATCATTGTTTTCTGCATTTATGGTGGCGGTTGTGATCCCTTGCATGTATCCTTCATTGAAGATTGTATCAGTGGGTCTATAATTCCTGGTTACTGTCTGTGGTGTTATTCTTTCGGATAGCCAACATACACAAAGTAAATAGTAATAACACATTACCACTAAAATACTTATCCATTCTGGAAAATAGAGCTAAAGACGAAAAAATATACCTTCCTATCTCTGACATGACAAGACTTTATCTTCATACTTTTCAGAGATATTTACATAGTGCCATTTATTTTGCCCTTGATGGATGTGTCGTCCATTCTGTGCACATTCGGAACAGTTAAAGTTTTATCGTCGTGGGCTGGGCAGGGCTCTAACTAACTAACTAACTATATATATATATATATATATATATATATATATATATATATATATATATATATATATATATGTGTGTGTGTGTGTGTGTGTGTGTGTGTGTGTGTGTGTGTGTGTGTGATACGGAAATACACTTTCAGATCCTTGTGCCTTAGTTCCATCGAACGACACACAAGGCGTCTATTTGTCGAAAGCAAGGCATAAAGTAAGTCAGCATCATGACCAAGTTAAACCTTATATCACTTGTCAGAAAGACTGAGAAGAAAAAGGGAGAGGCGAAGGAAGAAAAGGCAAGAAAAAAAAACAGAATACCCGTACCTCGCATAAATGAATCACTGTAGCCTACGTATATACCAGACATAATCATCTACAAAAATCATCTTTAAAAAAAAAATAGATCTTCATCTGAAATCATCCTTAGAAATGGATGTTTTATCGAAAATCATCTCTAACAAAAGGGTCTAAAATGGCCAAAGAGGCCTAAAAAAAACACGAAGAAAAAAAAAAAAAAAAAGCTTTTAAATGGTGCCTAGTGATATACTCGTACAAATTTTCATGCTTGCAGTTGTCTGTAATCAGGAGTACCTGGAGATACAGACATACAAAGAGAGAAGTATCAGTAACCCACTTGGCTTGGGTTGATCGGCCATTTGTGGGGCTATGGTGATTCGATAAATAACACTGAACATTCGTTATTCTTTGGAAAGAAGAGGAAAGAAATAATAGAGAGACATAAGAGAAATATATATTGGGAAAAGAAAGAAAAATGAATAATCGTTATTCTATGAATTATTCGGACGAATATCCTCTTTATTGGTTTGATCACTGCGTTATAGCCGATACGTTCTCTGGCCTTCTGCGGGTGTGTGCCACCTCAGGTTATTGGCGAGGAGCTTCGATCAGAATCCTACACCCCATTCTTTGCTCAATCCCACCATCACTCCATATAAAACGATTCAGAGATCCAAGGTAATCCAATGAATGAGCAATCAAGACAGGAATGAAAGTTGAGAAAGGAAAGTGTGGAATGCAAAGAAGAAAAACAAGAGAAGAAAAGGAAGAAAATAAAGGGAGGAAAGAGCTGAAAGGAAGTCCACACAAGAAGAGGGAAAGAAATAAGGATGGAGGGAAGAAAGGACGAAATAGAGGAAGAAGAAAAAATAAGAACTTAAAAGAGAGAGAAAAAAACAACAAGAAAAAGACAGATTTATTGTCAAACCGTTTATTGCAACAAACAGGCCTGTAACGGTAAATATATTATCACACGTGAACATTTATGTCAAGAATTGCCCGTTGGTCACCGAGATGAATGGGAAGGCCATACATTTAGCAAAGGCGGTAAAACAAAATAATGTAAAATACAACCAAGCAATGTATGAGTTCGTCACTATTTTGCATATAATCAGTGCCGTTTTATTTCTTACAGGCTGTCTATAATCTCATTCTAAGTGCTGGTTAAGTGAGACTTGCTTGTATCAGTGGCTTATCTAGAAGGGGAGCGAGGAAGCAGTCGCTCCCCACTGAGCTCATTTCTGAGGAGTGGCGACTTTTCAACGGTCTTCTAACTCTATAGTTTCCTTGTGTGATGAACGTCGAATCAATTTTTCGAAAATTCATGGTGCTTTGATTTTGACATGAAAAAACAAACAAACAAACAATTATGTTCTTTTTTTAAACTGTACTTTTTTATGTTCTGATCTTTGATATACAATAACAATTATGTAATTCCTATAGAATTTTATCTTGGTTTCCAGATTTTAAATACAAAATATGTAGAACTAATCTAAAATGATTTGATATGTGTCTAAGCACCTTTTTTTTCAGCTCGCCCAAAAGTAAGGGCCTAGCTACGCCCCCGGTGTGTATATATTCAACCGAAACGAAGAAATCATGAATTGGGTTTCAAAACGGAGAAAAAGAACCAATACCCTGTTGATTAGTCCTGACTATTTTCGAACTAGTAATGGTAAGTGTTGAATCCTGAAATCCAAGTGTTCTAAATCAAAATTATAATCCGTGAAGCAGCATTGCATTACAAAGGCAATGTATTATAATCATTTTGATTTAGTTTTGGGGCAGTTGAACAAAGTCTTTGTAAGCACATCGTTTAGAAACCATGGGTGAGCAGCCGAAGGAGACTATTGAATAGATATTCAACAGTCTTCTTTGGGGGTTTGCCCATGGTTTCTGTGGAAAAGAAACTCTCCTCGTTTTTTACTGACTAAACATATAAAGAAGGTCGTAGAATGGATCGGCCGAAACGATATGCTTACAGCAAAAAACAAAGCATAGGACGAGTTCGATCGCCCAAATACTGGAGACCATATTGACTCATCTCAAAATCATACACAGTATCCTCACTGAGATATAGTTGCTTCAACTACGCCCGTGAAATAACAGATACAATTAGAAGAAACTCGTCATATGAATTTTAATTTTCAGAAACTTCATTCTTTTTTAAACTATCATCATTTTTATTTTTTCAATATAGTCATAAATTATCAATGGAGTTTCTTGGTCTACCAAATACTAAGATGTAAGTAAATGAGGAACACTAATGATCCCATCAGTTTTTAATTTAGCATTTATGCCTGTAGCCTCAAGATTATTGCACCTCTCGTTTTTGGTGTAATGGTGTAACAGACAGAAATATACAGATATTGTATTTTACTTATAAAGATGGTTTCTTGATTACGGGTGGTGTAAGCACTTGATGATTGATTCAGGGAAATCTGCATAGTAAATAATCATTAACCTGAAGATTACAGAAGTCTGTTAAAGTCTCGCCCAAGGCTGCATACACATCATCAGTGAGAGTAGCAAATCAGAGAGAGAGAGAGAGCGATCTCTCACAGCGTCTATTCCGTTCATCGAGGGACATTAAACAAACGAACCTTGATTGCCGTCAACTTGACTGCCAATTCCAGAGAGTTATGCCTTGAAGACAATTGGCACGGCCTGGCAGAGTCAGGTGCAAGTCGAACAAGCCAAAAAGTCAGAACTTACAACAACTCTTAAAACTGCACTTGCTAGTCTACCTTGATGATGAGAGCATTGGATTGATGTCAGAGGTTCAATTCACAGAGCCGGGTCAGTAGGATTCAATGATACGTGTCCATTGGGGAGAATTGAAACCGAACTGTCGGTGGAGCAGTTAGTATTGTATCTTCAAAAAATCAGTGAAATATACTGGTGCAGACGTGTATAACACTTCTCAGCTTAAAGTAAATACAAGGTCAGTGGATTGAAAATTCGATAGATACTTTGCAGGGGTTTTGAAATTCTATTCGAAATAGTTGATGAACTTAATTTTGATTTTTTAAAAACTTTCACTGCGGATTTAATAAAACATTGGGTAGGCCTTGAATTTATGAATTAAAGAATTATTACTACATTAGTTTTTTGAAGACCATTATCGGATATACGAATCGAAAAGTTCATTATATATATATATATATATATATATATATATATATATATATATATATATATATATAGTTGGTCTTTTCCTAAAACCGGCAAAAACTAGGATCTTTTTTCTTCCTTGAATTAATAAAGATGAGTGGCATTTTTTAGATCCATAAAATTTCAAATAAAAGAACGAATTTGGAAAGCACTGTCGAAACATCATTAATGGAAAAGCTTTTTAATAGCTTGTAGTAGTAGTAGTAGTAGTAATAAGCAGGAGTAGTAGTAATAGTAGAAGCAATATTAGTAATAATAGTGAAATAAACAGTTCTTTGTAATCCTTACTAAATCAAACTAAAAGAGGAAACAGCATTATTCATTACTACGACCCTACTCGAGCAAGCTTGAATGGTTGACAATTTGAAAATACCAGTTAATGTAAGCAAAAAACAGCCAGCAGTGCTGGAATAACAAATAAATAAAAGTAGATGTATGGAGCAACTGTGATTACCAGAATTAATAAATTCCTGAACAGCTTAAATTGACAAAACTGACAACAACAACAACCAAACAAACACAGGAAATAAAACAGAAGAAAAACAGTTAATAATTAGGTAAAGAGCGGCAAGAGGTTTACGTTCTTTGATTAGTAAAGAAAGACCGGGAGACAAACATAAGTTCTGTTAAAGATTCGACATGGTAAATTTTCAACAACCTGTATTACTGTATAACTCCCCCCTTATCTTCACATTAAACATTCACAGCACAAATATTTTTTAGGAGAAGGGAATGTTCTCTCAATTTATAAAATGGCGGAACTAAGCCGACACCAACGTATCAGTAGAGTTTCCTGCAATTAAAACTGTTGTCATCTGTTCAGACCGTGGATATGCAAATTAATACCGACGTAAGGTGATTTGCTGGTCAGCTTTTCCTTTGTCCCGGCGACGTAGTCTCCTGTTTTGTATGCTTCTTACGAACCCCTCCCAGAGGCGCCACCGGCGGTGGGATGACGGTGAAGAGACAGAGAAAATGGCGTAAAGGCACCCGAATGCTTAGGGCAGCAACAATAATAGTCATAGTCATAATGTCGCGAAAGGTGCAGAAAGCATTCAAATGAATGGGAGAAGTCAGTCAGGAAAGAAGGGTTGATTAGATTAAAGGAAGAGTCAACAATGGCACTCATTAACATCTGGAGATTTTCTGAGCAGTCTACCTGTTTAAATTTTCCCAAACATTATCGTATGTACTCGGGTAAAATCGAGCCCCATAATTTTAGTTTAAAAGAAGGAGTTGGTGAAAGTCGATCTGATCCTCCAAAGAAGTCGTATACGAGAGCAGAAAAAGTTCTTGGGCCAATTATTTCCAACCTATTTTGCCCATGAATCTTTCTCACCATATTTCAGAATGTAATTCCCTATTTCCAAGATAGTCTGACTCAAAGGGCATTTCAAATAATATGCATATAATATAGAAAATAACTTATTTTCCTATATTAGCAAATATACATTTACTTGGATTATTTGAAAAAAAGGAAAAAAGGGAAAGATAATAATAGCAGTCCTAAGAGAGCAATATTTCAACAATTTGAATCTACCAATCAGTGGACTCAATCCCTTCTGAAACTTTGGAATTCTCTTCAGGTGGAAAATTCCCCTCGTGTTGAGAACAACAGTTTTAGGCGAAGATATTCTCTTTAAAAAAATGATAGAACAATATCTGAGTTGAGGCACAAATCTTCCCAAGTTGAACTAATCAGTTAATAAGTTCAGGTTTTCTAAATAAAAACAAAAGAAAAAGTCAACTACAAAAAAACAAAAAACCCCAAAAGAAACACAGCTAATCAGTACGTACGTAAACATTAATAAAACATCAAACAGTCATACGTAAGGTATCTCTTATGCGTGTAAGACATTAAAAAAAACCCCAATAAGTATTATATTTTTCACAAGGGTATGAAAAAATATTTCCACCAAGCTGAGGTTTTAAATTTCAGAACCTTATAAGTAGTATCCTTGTATTTCTCAAGTCCCAAACTGTAATCCTGAAAGTATACTTTGGACAATCGACTTTTACACATGTGAATTGAAATTTACCTACTTATCATTTCGCCAATTTAGGAGATGACTGGGAATAATAAAACTGGTTTTATTAAATACTTTCTACAAAAATCTGATTCCAAAATTTTAAAATCTTAATTCCACAATCAATCTATCTACTTTTATAATCTTAATACATCAACGACGATCGTAAAATCTAAAATACTAAACAGCAAACTTCTTTTGATCTTATTCATACTCTGATGGTCTGGTCAATGGTCCGAATCTACCATTTTATATGCGTTCGTTGAATGAATGGATTCTTTAAATTATTTATTATATGTTTAACTAGTTTACCCGCGCCGTCAAAAATGACGGCATGTATGAAATATATGGATACTCATTGCATTTTATGCGGGTTGATTATAAACATTTTGCATTGCAGTGAGCTTGGCCTTATATTGACCACAAACGATTTTTTGGTTTTTCTAATCATAACTTTCTATAATTCAATTATTCTTTGAATTCAGCATTTTCACTACGCGACCATAATATAGAATACTTTTTTTTTTTTTTACTATGTCGTGTGGTAACCCACTTAGTGATAATCTTGATGAGTTACGTCCCTTAGTGTGACAGAGAATAAATAATCAAACACACATGGTGTATTATTATAGTCAGAAGACAATCTAATAACTGCGCAATAAATTTGTTCAATATATAAATATAGCAGGAAGCAACTGAGTAAATATTTCGCTCTCCAGATGATTCTGCGGCTTAGTATCCCCATCTCTGTTACTCTGGGCGCAACGTTTCGAATATTCTATTCATATTTTTCTAACGATTTACAATCTAATTTCATGTTAAATTGGTCCCTTAGTTCAATAAGGAATGTTTTCAATGCAGCACGAATCCATGACGCTCGAATCTATGAATTATTCTAATTAGAGCATTGACCATACTAAGGAAGCGAAAACACTACGAACGAAATTCAAAGCTTAACGGAATGCTCCATACACGTGGAGAAGGTCGTAGAAAATATCGGTCGGAACAATTTGATCAAAGCAACAAAGACGAGGATATTAATCGGAATAATGCATTGGAAAATGAAACATTAATAAATATTTGCTAAATGCTCCATTTATTCGAGAAAACCATATTAAAGACTGCCAAGCAAAGCGGTCAACATAAGTATATTCGTTTGCTCTGGCTATATATATATATATATATATATATGTATGTATCATGTATACAGACCGTAATAATGGATCAACTGGGCTGAAAATTCAAACATCTACTCTTTATCACGCCCCTTTCTTACTGTTTTCACCCCGATACGTTTTTAGGTTTACAATCCAAGTTTATATTAAATTGGTCCATTAGTTTATGTCAAACAGCTTTTTAAAAAATGAACTTTTTAGTGATCCAACAAAAGGCATGGAGAGTAGCTTATCTATTTATCACCAACTTTTCCAAGTTTTAATTGATCAACCCCAACAAGGTGTGCAGCTGAAAGATGTTGGTCATGTGACAGTTTCTACTGAGTGACTAACCAGACCTGATGTTGATAATTTTAAGTTTAGCTTAGTATGGTAAACGGCCAAAAAATTATATGGTTTAATGGCCAATAGTTACATTACTCAAATTCATATAAAGTAAGAAGCGAATGAATTTTTGAATTCATTCATCTCAAAGAACATTTAAAATGGTAGCAACTCAGATTCGAACCTCTGGGCAGCGAATTACAAACTGACCGAGATCAACTGAACTTTCGTCTTAAGTCCTCCACAATGGTCATCAGACACAGCAAATAATAGAGCCACGAGAGGATTTGGTAATGTAGGCTGCATTTAATGTATGAGTCAATGGTTCGAATATCAAAGGCTACCATCAAGTGCATTTTAATCTATGGTGTATCTATCTATATGCATGTATGTTTGATAGATGGATGGACTTATGAATAATCCAATTTATGTATTTATAGTTTGTTGAAAATTGCGACTGAACAAATAGAAGCTGATAAACGAAGAAGCAATGAAAATAAATCATTTCAAAATATTTGAACAAGGAACTAAATCTGTGAAGATATTCAATGAAAGGTCAAAGACACTTTTAAATATTTGCTAAGGGTGATTTTATAATAGACTTAATGCGTATAACACACGCACACACACACATACAAAACATATGATTACATGAAATTGTGCATAGAGATAGACTCAATATTGACCTATATGTACATATATATATGTATATA